>OY856409.1:577122947-577747947 GCA_963693085.1 Alisma plantago-aquatica | reverse complement strand
AAAAATCTCACCACTTACCAAGGAAGGACAAATCAAATCATCTAAGAAAACCAAATCATTCTCTTCTACTCTCAAAAAACCCTTTTGCATGCCTTGAAAATCCACCTCTCCCGCCTGACCATGCATACGTCCCTCACTGCAACCACCCACAACAAAAATTTTCATCGTACTCTTCTTCAAAACCTACTCACTACAACCAGCCACATCTACTTAACCCCCCTTCGAACACCACTACTGAAAAAACCATTACCCTCCCCACCCACTGTGCTACTAACACCCGAACCCTCAGCTCTTCCTCTTCTATGGAGGCTCCTGCCCATCTCGAATATGCCATCCCCCTCGACCTCCTAGCTATCTCCATGAGTATGTTGAAGGTCTTCTCACTACGAAGTGTCATAACAACCATTGAAAACAACATATACAACAACAAGGTCAACATCCTGAATGTAAAAAGGGCTATCGCCCTTCTGATTTCGGGACATACATTCCTGAAACCAAAAATTCTCTCTCCAACCCAGCTTCTCTACTCAATTCCTAAAGGAACAAAGATAGACCATCTTTTCAGTCAAGTCTTAACTATTCCTTGTGGTTCCAGCTTCGTTCAAGCCAACCTTACAAAATGGTCTGCTGATTTGGGGCTTTCGAGGCTCCTGTACGGGGTCAGACTGGATCGCCATCTCAAACCTTCCTCCACACATCTGGGAAGTTGAGATCTTCCATGCTATAGAACACACTATAGGAGCCACCCTACAATACATCAGTCCTAAAATGCTCTACCCTACACAATACATAAAAGCCTTCTGTCTCCTCTCTGTCAAACAAGCTATTTCACTCCCCACTGCCATCAACATTAGACTTGATGAAACGATTTATAACATAAAACTCACAGTTGAACACCCCTCTGCTACCAAGACTACCTTCTCAGACCTTACAACTCATCCACCTTCATGGTACTATCCATCAAAAAGCCAAAAACCCCTAAATACAAACCACAAACCTAGTGACAGACACTTGGTCTGGGAAAGAAAAACAAACCCGACAACATCTTTGGGTAACTCAAACAAATCTCAAAGCCTCAAAAGACAAAGAACTTCTTATCCACCCAAAGACCATTCCACATCCTCTCCCATCAGTCCTAGCAACACCTTCCCCTCTCAAATAAAAGGAGGCAACCCATCCATCAATATTAGCTCAGATACTATGAATAAGCTTAAATTTGTTATCATTGACGAAATTAGGTCTTTGCAGAGTCCGAAGCAGAAAAGCAAAGGAAAAGGAGACAACATCATCAAGTTTATTCAACCAATGTTGAGCAGCCCAGAAGGAGTTAAGAAAATACACATCTTTAAAAGCTTGGAGAGAGGTACTTTCGAACCCAGATCAATAACTTTAAATACCTCATATAAATAAGAAAATAGTGCTTTTTCTTCTCCTACTTATTCATCGTTAGACTATGATTTGGACAAAATCAAAGACATAGCATCTTGGTCCAATATATCTAGTTTCACATCCTTTGTAGACAAAATAGGAATTAAATTTGAGCAAGAACTAGAAGCCCACAAATCCCTCGACAATATTGAAAGTTTCTTGGGGTGGTCCAACCAAAGGAAAATAGAAGAAACTTATAAAAATCTCAACCACTTGAATTTCCTATAAGACCTCTGTAGGGTTCGGTTTAACACACATCTTTGAAATGAAAATCACTTCTTGGAATGTCTGTGGGGCTGCCAGCCTTAAGAGATGAAAAGAAATTAGATACCACATCTATAAAAACAACATTGACCTAATAACTATACAAGAAACCAAAACAAACCTCTCTCCTTTCGCTCTCAAAACTATTGTTGGAAATAAGATATTGGATTGGATTCAAATTCCTCCATTTGGCTTCAAAGGTGGCCTTCTAATAGGGTACAACAACAAGATTCTCACTATCACAAAAAAGGAAAGTTTAAACTTTTCCATTTCCCTCACTTTTAAAAACATCTTCGATGGCTTCACCTGGATCTTTACGGGAGTGTGTGGTGAACCTAGTTTCAACAAAGCAACTTTCCTCTCAGAATTGTCTTCCATCATGGATGCTCTCAACCATCTGCCCTGGCTCCTTGGAGGGGATTTTAACCTTATAACCCAACCCTCTGACAGATACAACCCTTCAAACTCCACTTCTTCCCTTTCTCCAGCTGATAGATATTTCACTCATCTTCTATTTACTCACAACATGATAGACATCCAACCCTCCAATGCCGCCTTCACCTGGTCCAGGAACCAATCCTTTGCAAGGCTGGACCACTTCATCTGCTCTTCCTATTGGGAGGACCAATACCCTCTTGCAAATGTTAACATTGCAAATAGAGATATATCTGATCATTTTCCCATTATCATTGACACCTCTTCTTCTTCTTGGGGTTCTAGACCCTTCCACTTTGAAAACTTTTGGCTCACCCTCCCAAACTTCAGAAAACCCTGCTTAGAAAATTGGAGTCTTGCTAAACCTCACACCACAAATCTTGGTCTCCACATCCTTCAAAACACTAAACATATCAAAAAGTTCATAAAAATCTGGAAACACCAACACCCCCACAACCTATCAAACTCCCTTAGAGACCTTGAACAACAATTCTTCTATGTGGACCAGGACCCTTCTACGGACCCTGCTCTTGCTCTCTCTATCAAAGCTGAACTTGATGACATTAAAAACTGTCTGGACTTATGATGGAGACAGAGAGCAAAAATCTCCTGGGCTAAGGATGGAGACAAAAACACAAGATTGTTCCACAAGATCTGCAACAACAATCATAGGAAGAACACTATAGCTTACCTCAATATCAATGGAACCATAACTATGAACAAACACATGATTACAACTGACATTGTCAAACACTTCACAAATATCTTCAATACTAAACATCAACCTACCTGTCTAAACGCTCTTGACTGGGATGCTCTCTGCCCCACAAAAATCTTACAACCTCAATTCCTCACTCTCCCTTTTTTCTATGAAGAACTTGACCTCGCTATGAAATCCCTGGGACTAAATAAATCTCCTGGGCCTGATGGCCTAAATGTTGAGTTCTACCTTGCAAATTGGACTCACTACAAAAAAGACTTTCTCACCATGCTTCAAGATCTACAAAATAGCAACAATCCTCACTGCATTCTTAAACAGCTGAACAAAACCTTCATCTCTTTCATCAAGAAATCTGACCAGCCTGATCTTATAACACAATACAGACCTATAAGCCTCATCAACACCTCTTACAAAAACATAGCTAAACCCCTGACCAACAAAATTAAACCCCATATAAATCACATCATTCCTCTAAACCAGAACACCTTCCTCAAAGGGCATAGCATTCAAGATGCCTAAATTATGTAAATGAAACTATCCATCTCTGCCACACCAACAAAACCAAAATCCTTGCCATCAAATTGGATTTTGAAAAAGCTTTCGACTTCATTAACTATAACTGCCTCACCAAAACCCTGGTGGGCTTTGGCTTCCCTGACAAATGGATAAAATGGATACATGCATGTATTTCCACAAATCACTTCTCCACCATCATAAATGGAACTCCTTTTGGATACTTCAAAAATACAAATGGCCTCAGACAAGGGGACCCACTCTCGCATTATCTCTTCATCATAGTTACCTCCATCCACGCCAGAATCATCAAATTAGGGGTTCATGGAGGCCTGATAGCCACACCACCTGAGTGCATGGAGAACATCATTCAATTTACATATGACACTATTATCCTTATCACACCAGAAGACAATTCAGTTATAAACACCATCAGGATCTTAGGCATCTTCTCCTACATCTCAGGGCTAAGAATCAACCTTCAAAAATCATCCATCTTCGGTGTTCACATTGACCAACATACGATGAATAAATACAAAACCTTGCTTAGGTGCAAGATTGAAAACTTTCCTATCAGCTATTTAGGTCTCCCCATCACTCCACTTAGAATCTCCCATACGACTTGGAACCCAATAATTGAAAAAATCCAAAACAGACTATCCTCTTGGTCAAACATTTTTCTAAACCTTGTTGGTCGTCTTACTCTCCTAAACAGTGCTATCACACTGATTACTACTCACTACCTCAGCTGCATCCCTCTCCCCTCAAAGACCAGAAACACCATTGACAAACTTAGAAGAAACTTCATATGGAACAACCACCATAATACCACTACATCAGGAAAGCACATTCACTTAGTGAACTAGAAAACCATCACAGCTCCCATCAACCAAGGTGGATGGGACATCATCAATATAGAAAACCACGCTTTCTGCTTGATTACTAAAATCATAAATAGCCTAGCAAACAACAGATGCAAAATTTGACAAAACCTGATCATGGGAAAATACTACCAGGATCCCCCCCATGACATAAGACTAAGAAAAATAAGGCTTTGCCACTTTGGAAGTACATCAACAAACATATCACCCTTATTAAGCAAATCATATGTAACCCTCCACACTCCCACAAAGTTATATCATTTTTGGATGACCCATGGTTCAAAAACAACACCATCAAGAACATGAACATCGAGTGGATTATCCCAAAAAATCTTTAAAAAATCACCACGGCCAAAGCTCTTGGCCTCCTAACCAGCAATAGACCAAATGCTCTCAAATGTTGGATACTTCCTCATATAAACCAAGTCAAACTCAAAAACATCATCTATGAGTTAGAATAAAAACACCTCAAACGACATTACATGGAGGTGGGGTGCAAATTATACACCAAAAGAGGCATACTCATTCCTTTCTTTCAGAGGCATCTCCCCACCAAGTGTAAATAGATGGAAACATAGATGGCCACAAAAACTTAAAATCTTTCTTTGACTTCTTCTTAATAACAAACTCCTCACAGACCAAAATTTAAGCAAAAGAGGCTACATAGGTCCATCTAGGTGCATCCTTTGTACAAATGGTATGGAGACTGTGGAGTACATCTTCAACCACTGTCAATTTTCATCAAGCATTATTAAACACTTTTTAAGAATCGAACACCACAATCAAAACCTCATGAAATTTCCATCAACCCTCAAGCCACTTAGGAACATCCACCAGCTTCTTGCTGATGATTTCCTAGTTACCATCTTCTAGAATTTATAGCAAGAAAGGAACAACAGAAGATTCAACAATAATAAGAAACCCAAGAATATCATCATACTTTCAATAGAATCAGACTTAAATGTTATCCATCTCTGCAGGACAAATGGCAGCTGAAGAAATAGTGGAAACTAATGCAGGCCAATCGGAAGCGGAATATCTATGCCAACTTAACAAGATGCTTGATGAAGAAACTGGATCTGGTCTTCTTCATGGCGCAGCCAAGATTTTATCATAATTTTCCTCTAGATCTTGTATGATTGGGGCATGTTAAGGGGTGCCTCCCCCATAGACTCATTTATGCAGACCTATCTATTTTTTTTCCTCTTCTAGTTGCATCAGTAGTGGAAAACCGGACTTTTGCATGTTAAAGCTTGTATTTTGTAAGAAACTTTATGGTAGTAATGGAAATGACCTTTATTAAAAAAATTATATATATATATATATATATATATATATATATATAGAGTCAGGCTAGAATACACTCGAGTGTACGGATCGCACGAATACACTCAAGTGTGTTTGCATATCAAGACTATTTTTTTCAAAATGTAAACCATTGATCTTCACCGTCATACTATAACTAGGCTACATACAAATTTTGAGCCCATTTGGACGAGTGTAAGTCACTCATCCAAGGGCAACAAAATCGACGCTTGAAACTAATTTGAAATGTATAATTTTTGCGGTCTTCATAACATGAGCTATACATATCCAAATGTGCTCAAATTTTGCGTATGAGTTGTTCACAAGATGTTTAAGAAGATCAATGGATTAGATTTTCAAAAAAAATATTGCATCATGAAAAACTACTTGAGTGTATTCCGCTCCGGATACACTCGAGTGTATTCTAGCATGACTCTCTCTCTCTCTCTCTCTCTCTCTCTCTCTCTCTCTATATATATATATATATATATATATATATATATATATATATATATAGGACTCTCGTATCTCGACGTACAATATTATCTTATATTTCGTATTTCCTATGATTGCTCTCCGTTTTCATTGTCTTGCTCAACCTCACGAATTTCTTTTCCGCATCAAATAAAGCATCTATGTAACCATCTGGAGAGGTCACGGAAGCAAGTATATCTATTAAATCCGGTGACGATTACAACCTCATCTGCTATATATACTCTTTAATCAAATCATACAAACTTTGTATGAATCTTTGTCTCCGCGCTCAGTCTACAGATTATCTGAGACCCCTGGTGCCTGGAGGGGAAGCACACCCATTCTATGAATTCCGTTCTAGCAATCAAGCTTGGGTACTTCTTGTATGCACTTGTGGGATAATCGCTTGTTCGACTGTTTGAGGTTTTTATTTGACTGCAGTAATCATTCAGTACCATATGTGCTCTGGTACAACTACAGCGGTCTCTAGATGTAACCACACTAATGGGTGACAATCAATAACAGGAGTAATTTGGGATAATCTTTAGACAATGACGCAAGGCTATACAGGCAATCAATGGGGTCTTTCGTGCACATCAATGCCTGTAGAACTTCCATGCTTCCCGTCCACTTCCATGAGTCCCTCCATTTGCCTTTCCATTATTGGTTAATTACATAGTTGATCTGAACCCATATTCATGTATGGAACAAATTCATACACAACCTTTATGAGAATCTGTTCATCCTTATTATTGTTCCTTCAGACCACCAATGCGAGTCAATTGTTATGGCCAGGAGTATCTCGCTTTAGCAGGCCGTTATGCAAAATTACGAAATTTACAAAGTATATTATAGACTGACAACTCTTTTACAGGTTGATCCTTTTTACATAATCTCGCAGGTGAGTATACTTTTTGTACTTATGAATTTTTCATATATTTATAATCACCGTTCGTCTATATTATTACGAACCTCACCTTTTCTTTCAAGTTCAGTGTATCTAAGGTTTCTAAAATGTTGGATTGAAAAATAAGGCTTGCATGTCTTTTAAGGACTTCAATTTTTTTATTACACTGTCATGTTATGTTCAGCCATTGTATGCGACACTATGCCCTTTTTTATGCCTTTCTTGTAAGGTTATAACTTTGGGTTATAGGTGGGTTACGTTTTCAGTTTTGACATGCGCCTACCCTCTCTACCTCTGAATCTACACTCCATTTGATATAGGATGCATAAAATTCATCAAGCTGATATGCATTTGTTTTGATACAGAAGAATGAAAAGCTTTGAAGTGTTGGTTAAACTAAATGTTATATGACAAAAAGCTACTCCGTGAAGTGTTTGTATAAAATCATAATATAATATCCAAACAAACTATCAATATTTGGGTTCTTGGATCCAACATACTTTATAAGTATACAATTTTGAGATGACATTGTTAAAAAAATGTTATGAAGGGTTACAACTTATTAGCTTAAAGTATACTTTATAAGTATAGTTAGGGCTTCATTTTAATTAATAAGTTATTGAGATAACTATTGTCTTGATGTCAAAGATCATATTATATTCAAAATATTAAATGAAGGGTTACAACTTATTAGCTTAAAGGAAAAATCTTAAAATTACATTCTTTGTATATATTAAATTTGTCCGTTCATTGCTTGAATTTGCCCAATTTGGTTCAACATGGCGCACAAAGTAATATCAAACTCATTAAATATGCTTACGTGAATAATGTCAATAAGCATACGGACAATACAACAATATTTGTATGATCATTGTAAAGAAGAATGTAATAGCTACGTTCTTAATTGAATATCATTTCCCCCACAATTTTTGCTAACCAAAATTTTGAATGTAATGATGTAGTAAGTTGCAGTAGCTAAATCACTCACTAGATTCATAGGAACGATGATTTTGTTGTTAACATGGTCAAAGTGACTTTTACTGATTGAATTTCAACCTATTCAGCCTTTTAACTATTTATATTCCATGATCTATTATATTAATAAATGTAACAAAGATGTGATATTATATTGTTTATAATTCATGTGTCCGATCATATGTAGACTTCACTAAAATGTATTAATGTAAATCACTAAAAATATTTCTATTGTTTATAGTACTCTCATTGAATCCTCTTTTTATCATTCTCTACTTTTTGCAATGTTGAGCCCACATTACTATAAAATTAAGTGAACCATTGAGTCCATAATATTCACTTAAAATGCTTTTTATTTCTACAAAAATACACTAAACTACTTGTTGACTCAAGGTATAAATTGACTAAACCCTTGTTTTGACGATGACTAAACCATTCCACTTATTTGTGTCTAATGCCTCTACTTGAGTGATTTTAGATTAGGTATAAACACACTTCAAATGCCCTAACTTGTGCATATCAAATTGGAGAAAAGACAAGTCAAAGTCAATACATGTGTAAGTTTTTGTAATATGATGTAAATCCATTAGAATAATATTGTAAATCACTTGTAATGATTGTATGACTTATAATTAAGCTTAGAAAAAATCAGGAGCACTTAGATCGAATGTTTAAGCACTCAAAAGCCATTTTCAAAAATTCACATTAGGTTGTTTATCGGTCGAGTTGCAAACTCGACCGATCCTGATTGGATCTTGAAAATGACTTTTGATCGGTCGAGTTTACACTTCACAGAACTCGACCAATCTCTCTACTGATCAAACCTGATTTAAGTGAATCAGTCGAGTTACCCCAGGACAAACTCGACTGATGGCCTAAATTGGTCTTGTCTTTTAGTGGGATTGGTCGAGTTACCTTTATAGAAACTCGACCGATTGCACTGTACGGAAAAGTGTAGAAAAGTATTTCTAGCCATTGTGGAGTTGCAACAAGTGAAAATATATCTGTTGTAAGCTACAAAATGGCTAGTTTTCATTCTTAAGTGTTCCCAAAGGCTAAGAGGAATCCACAGCTATAAATAGCACCGCTTGGGCTTCATTTCAAGGTTGAGCATTCAATGCAAAACTCTATGTGAGGTTCCTATTCTATAGTTGAGTACTTCCTACAACCTCATCTCTCTCTCTCTAAGCTTAATCACTTGCTACATTCATTAGAGTGAGTAGGAAATCTATAAGAGAGCTAGTCCTACATGTTTATCTTGTGAGGTTCTCACTTCCACTACCTCCCTATCTCTCATTTCAACCATGATGATGAAGGCTCTCTCTCTCTCTTGGCTAAGAGAGGTGAAGAAGAACAAGGGTAGGAGTCCCTTGGTGAAGATCAAGGCTGAAGACTTGGAGCAAGAGTGGGTAAGCCCTTGGTGAAGGCAGAAGACTCCTTGCTCAAGTGGGTAAGTCCTTGGTGGAAGCTTCTCTGAGTGAAGGTGAAGTCAAAGGCTGAAGATCCAAGAAGAGTGGGTAATTCCTACAAGGCTGAAGACTTTTACAAGAGTGGGTAAGTCCTTGGTGAAGGCCGAAAATTCATTACAAAGTGGGTAAGTCCTTGGTAAGGTTGAAGACTCTTAGTATTGGATAGGTAAGTCCTTTGGTGGTCATGTATTGTAAGTCTTATGAATGAATATAAGAGTACAATGGTTAAGAAATCCTAGAGGTTGACCTCTCTAGGTAGTGGACTGACTCACTTCTAGTTTGAAGTGTGGAACCACTCTAAATAGCTTGTCAATTGGTGTATGTTCAATCTCTCTCTTCCTTGCTATGCATGTTTTAGTTGCACTCAAGTTTTGTAACTCCCTCCCTAAGCACATACATGCACATATAGGAAGCAACACTGAGTTATCCATAACTTGTGTACTCAAGGGGAATTATAGAAAATTGGCATTCATAACAATAACACACTCAATCACACAAATTGAAAATAAGAAATATTCTCATAATTGTTCTTACAAAAGGAACATAAATGTTATCACATGGAAAACTAACACAACATCTCGAGACATAGTCTCTACTCTAAAGTTCTAAACATTAAAACATATTGTTGAGTCTATAAACCTGAGGATAATCTCATAGTTGGCACCCCACCCAATCTTATCCTTGTGCTTGAGTCTTTGGGTTCCATTTCACTCCTGCTTCTCACCTGCGGACATCTCGTCCCCAGCCATGCATCGGAAAAACAATTGTTAGTGTAAGTGGTATGAGTACTCTAATATACATATTACTGAAGAGATAAAACACTACAAATATATTTGAACATTATAAACATGAAACTAACATTAAAACTTTGTATAAGATCTGAAACATAAATATATCTTCTTTCTTTAGCTTATCTCTTAATCTTTTTACTTTATCTTTCTCCAGAGACATGTACTCTGGTACCTGGGTCTCATGACCTGCACTAAGGTGACTGGGTCACATAACCTACACTCTGGGACTGGGTTATGTCTCTCTTATCTTAATCTCTTCCGTTATACTTATAAATGAGATTATATACATTCTCTAAACTAGACATCTTTTATTTATAATGTTTATCTGATCGTGGCTACCATTGTACAATAAGTCCTCCTCTGTTGACATTGGAGTGTCCTCTATGGTGCAAAGCACCCCCTTTTGGAACTGCATGCCCTTTGTTGACACCAAAGTGTCCTCTATGATGCAACACACCCTGTGTTGGCACTGCGTGCCCTCTGTTGACACCGAAGTGTCCTCTATGGTACAACACATCCTCTGTTGGCACAACATTCCCTCTGTTGACACCAAAGTGTCCTCTATGGTGCAACACACCCTCTGTTGGCATAAATGCCCTCTGTGACACCCGTAGTGTCTAGCGCAGTGCACCCTTTGAATCGTCCTGGGACTCTCTAGTGAGGACTTATTATATAATGTATTATGTGAAGGTTCTGAATTAATTATCTTAAGTCTTAGACTTCTTAACTTTGAATTTGAACTCATCTATACTAAAACTGAATTCTGAGTACTGAACATGTACTTAGTTATGAATATGAATCTGAATCTCTGCTCTTAAATTTTGAACTGAATCTATTACTAAATGTGAATATGTATCAGAAATTACAACATAATTGAGATTGGGTCTGCAACCCTTATCATGTATCTTTATTCAACTCACACAATGAGTTGCCTAAGTTTGAATCTAAATCAGATATTCTTATTAGCTGCATAAACTCTATTCTGAAACTCTAACTTGATAGAATTACTTCATTTATACCAACTACGTGGTAACTAGTCGAGAGGCTTAGTAGAAAGGGTCTGGACTAAATATATAAATATCAACTATATAAAAGTGACTAAAGTAAAGTATGTGAGGGTAACTTAAGTATAAAATATCTAAAATATGATTCCTGGAAAGATAACTCAAACTCTTGAAAGTCTCATGAAATTAAATATTAACACAAATCTTATTGCATTCATGTGAACTTAATTGTTAAATCTTAAAATAAGAATCATATAAAATCATATATTGCAAACTTAAATAATCTTATCACATACTTGATTCTTAGATCTTTAAGTATTCTAAGAAATGTAGTCAACACTTAGTTCTTAGATCTTAATCTATCTAAGAAATCCTAATATTACATTTCTACTTGAAATCTTAATACATTCTTATCCCACATCATGTATGACTATCTTGGTCGCATATCTTATCTAGTAGTCTTATTCATCAATATGAATTATTACTAACAGTTCTTATAGAAACATGATCATTTAATTTTCTCATGAACTTGGTTCATGAATCTCTATCATTCTTATAAATATTAATAATATATCTCTTCTCGAGATATCAGGCACATGTAAGGGCATAACAATGAATGTCTAAAAATCTCACTTGCATATCTTAATATTAGAACACTAGATCACATAAAGCATGGATTATGAAAATAGGATGAGTTTGATAAATATAAATACTCATGGGCATGAACCACTTACCTAGGTCAGTAGGAACAAGCCCCTAAGATCTCCTTCATCTTCCCATCTTCAATTTACATGTATTACAAAGCCCGAACCCTAGATTAGGATCTCCAAACCCTAATTACCATAGGTATGGATATTCGTGAGAACCAAATAAAAATAGGTCCTAGGTCCTTGACCATTGGCTAGGTATTGAAAAACTGATCGAAATACATATATGGTTTGCATTTTTGTGATACATAGACTAATTTCTAGGATTTATACAAGTTTGGAACATTATTTAATTAAATTGAAGCATGTGTTACCTTGAGAGGCATCAAATGGGGCAGGGCGGGATCAGGATCCACTTAGCCCATGCCTTGGTCCGCCTTCGTCCCCAGGTCGTGAAGAGAGCCCACCCCCTTTGTTTCCTCTGTAAAATAGAGTACCAGGCTGAGGGTTCTCAGTGGCGCTCCAGGACGAGCCTCCTCTAGCTCTTACTCCACGATTAAGACGTCGTGATGCATGACCTTCCAGCCAACCCAGCCGGTCTGGCTCCATCATCATGCCTAGCCCTATACCAGCACGTGAAAGCCAAACTTGTCTCCCCTTTTCATGCTAGAAATAGGGCGCTGCCAGCCTGAACCTTCTTCGACATAGCTAGATTGACGATCAGGCAAACTACACTTTGAGACCTCCAATCACAGCAGACGGGTATCCATGGCAAGGGTGGCCCATCTTCATTCATCAATGGTCTAGGATTACAAAAACTAGAGTCATAGTCCCTTCCCGTATCACTGCTAATGAATAGGATGAGTAGCAAAATTTTTGACCACAACTGTGGTGAGGAGAGTCCGCTTAGGGAAAGACGATGAGGTTTTTCCCAGATTGTGGATGATCCCCAGTCATCGGTGAGGGAGTTCATATATATAGGTAGGGATCCAGGGATGAGCTAGAGTCTAGAGCAGTAGGATTTTGTTGGGCTTAGAAGAGTCCCATGAATACTGGGAATCTAACTTTGGTTTAGACCAAAGTCCATGTGACACACTAAATTCCTCTAAACTATAGGTTTGTTAATAACTTGATAAATTTTTTTTAATAATTACTGATGAAACTTTCCAAAATGTTTTAAGAGGGCATATGAGATCATTTTAGCCTCAAATTTCAACAATAGGAACATTGTAGGATCTAGAATATCCCTAAGTAGGTACTTTCTAGTTTTGATGACTAAAACTTAAATTATTATCATAATGTAATTTACATCACTTATGTAAATTCGATGCATTATGGTTGCTCCCAACCAAAATGAATTTCCCTGTAAGGGTCAATTAGCATTTATCTTAGTTCATTTGAGTCTATTGGATGAAATTATCCCAATCACGGTTCATATACTTGTTGGTGATCTAATGCATTAAGGAGAGATAAAGTTCATTATATATAATTACCATTGAATTAACTATCATCATGAAGAATGAAACTATGCCATTCATCTTTATATTACTAAAGAGAAAAGATATTCTATTTACTTGGGCTATTTTCATTGAGGCTCAAATTTGATTTCAACTAGTGAGAAATTTTATGAAAATCCCAAAATTTATTTAAATCCAAAATTGGGATGTTACAAATTTCCTATTTAGCAACCTTATCTTGTGATATATCTTGAAGGTCTAATGAATTTTGTTTAAGTGTATTCAGCTCTATTCACCCCCCCTCTAGAGCATCCAATCACCCATCTAGAATCCATCACTACTAATATTCTACAATTCAATAACTCATACGCTTGCAACTACAAAATATTGTATATAGAGATTATAGTTAGAGATTGATTATAGAAAAATATGGTTTGTATTTTGAATATTTTAGGGTTTATGTTCCTTCAAGAAAACTAAAAGAAGTGTTGTTTGACTTTGTGTAGTGGCAAACATGTACTCATACACATGATTCATATCACTAAGAAATTGTACCATATGGATACACATAATCAATTTATATGATTTTGTGTGTATTTAGTTTGATTCTTACAATAGCTTTTATTAATTGCACTTTATTGTCCTATGCCTCACAACTACATAGTATTGCATATAGAGATTATAATTAAAGAGTCACTATAGAGAGAAATAGTTTGTATTATGAATATTTATGGGTTCTGGGTTCCTCCAAAAAAGCTAAAAGTAGTTTCTATGCCATGCTATCATATTTTACTTTGTTGTGAAGTACATAAAATGTAGTTATACATTTAATTCATATCATAATAAATAATATATCATGTGGAGTCGTTGACATATTTTTTGTGCTTTTGTGTATAGTTAGTTTGATTCTAAGCATAATTTTTTTATGGACACTTTATTATAATAAATCGCAACATGCATACATACACATAAACATGAACATGGGTGTATATATGTATCAAATAGATATTGAATAATACCAAATTCTAGATACATTCTCATGGCGTGTAAAAAAAACTAGAGCTGAATACAATTATATGACTTGTCGGAAGATGCAAGTATAAAAAAGTTAAGTACAAACAACAATGGATATCATGTAATCATTTTAGTGTAAACAAATATTTTCGAGTACCATCAAAACATGACATATTTTTAGTGGAATGTATCAACATGCGTGTTTCCCTCTCTAGGTTTCTCTGACCTCTCTCTTGAGTAAGGGCGATCTATGGTGGGTGCTGCCCAGGGTGGGGTGGGCTCCTCCACCTCGTCCTCCACCTTGGCTGCTTCCGGTTGTTGGGGTGACCCATCCACGGATGTCACGGTGGGTCGGGGATGGTCTTCCATGGTGGCCAGGCCTTTAGTGGTGAGTCGTAACCTTGCCCTAGTTGCTGTGGGGGGGACCCTAAAGGGCCTAGCTTTAGGGCGGATGATGGGCGACCTTGGATGAAGATACCGGAGCTGGTTGTTACTGAGATGGATGAGTTTCATAAGTTCTCAGTGATTGTTCAAGTTATGGGGAGCAAGTGTATCATCAACCAACTATATGGGTGGATGATCTGTAGCTGGCGGCCGAAGGGGGAGTTGCAATGCTCACCTTTGGTTGGCGGTCTCTTCCTGGTCCGCTTTGCTTGCGAGGAGGATCTGAGGGTAGCCTTGGACAAGGGCCCTTGGTTTTTTTATCATAAATTGGTTATCACAAGGCAATGGACTCCAGAGGCGGATGTTGGGCGGGCCTCCCTCACTTCAGTGCCCGTTTGGATCACCCTTCTGGAGGTCGGACATCAATTGGTCGAGGAGGGCCATCACCATCATTGCTCATGGAGTGGGCGAGCCCAGAGTCATCGACTTCCATACTGAAGGGAGATATGAAGGCACTGCTCATGTCTGTGTTGTGGTCATGGCTGATCAGAAGCCGCCTGAGGTTGTGATGGTTGAAATGTCTGATGGTAAAGAGTTCGAATTCAGGGTGGTTTTCGATGCTCTGCCACAACATTGTAGTGAATGCAAGGTGTTCGACCATTTTACTAGTGATTGCCCTAGTGAAAGAGAGGCACTCCCTACACCCCCGTTTGCTCGAGGGAGTGATAAGAGTAGAAGACCTTATCTTTCCAAGCAAGGGAGATCTAGAAGACCCTTACAAAGGGGTAAGGTGAACAATGCCAATGATTTGACGGGAAAGACTACGACGACCATGGAGATGGAGGTGGTTAGACCCTCCTATGAAGTGATCGAGCACACTGGTTCCCAATCTGCTGCAGAGGAGCCGTTGCTGGAGACCGTCCTACCTCAAGTGGTGGTGATCGAGGGCAATGGGAAGGGGATAAAGATGATTCAAGAAGGTGATGATACTCAGGTGGCCATTGCTATTGAGGTCGTCGAACCAAAGGAAGAGGTCAACCTGGAAACTGGCCAGCGCATGAGGAAGGGGAGGTCTTTGAAGACTCTGGGAATCCATTTCAGGTGTTGGAAGACTAAGAATCAGAGGAGGTAGCCCTACAGAATGCCAAAAGAGTGAGCACAAGGAATCATAGTGGTGCTGAGAAGATGCAAAGAGGGAGAGGTAGGGGTAGGGGTAGAGCCGGAGGACGTAGTTGCTTCCCTGTGAGAGGGGAGGTGGTTACTGATGTCCAATGACCCTACTAGTATGGAATGTGAGGGGAGATTCACGTCCTGGGAAGAAATCAACCCTCAGACATATCATCCAGGAAAAAAAGGTGTCACTGGTGATCTGTTTGGAAACAAGGATTCGAAGAGAAGTGGCAGAGAGAGTTATGGGCCTGTTCCCTAGTGGTTGGGGCTGGTGCTCGAACTTAATTAGCATTGAAGGAGGTAAGATTACAGTTGGGTGGAATCCTTTAATCTGGGATGTGCATCCGATCTTTGAGAGTGACCAACTGGTAACCGTTAGCTGCATTAACACTGGTGGTTTTCATTGTGTTCTTTCAGCAGTGTATGAGTCTAATTCAAAGGTGGACAGGAGAAGGTTATGGGACACCTTAGTTCAGTCTACTCAACAAGCTCTTCCTCAATTGGTTGTGGGTGACTTCAATCAAGTAAGGAAGGCGAGAGAGAAATGGGGTAGTCTACCGGTACTAGAATCTATCCTAAATAGATTCAATGATGCAGTCGATGTTGTTAATCTGTTTGAACTAAACATGAGTGGTGGTTTGATCACTTGGCATAATAAAGGGAACCCGATCAGACGTATATACAGTAATCTGAACCAAGGTTTAGTGAACGAGGCTTGGTTAGACATCTTTTCGGAGGCTGCTCTCAAGCTAGGGGGTCATCCTAATAGTGACCACTCGTGGATGGAGGTCCAACTTACAAAGCATCATCAAGCTAATAATCGTCCGTTTAGATTCTTGAATCACTGGTTACTGTGTCCCTCATTCGAGGTGGTGGTCAAAAACAGCTGGAATGAAAAGGTGGATGGTAATCCTCTCTCCGTGGTGGCAAATAAACTGAAAAGAGTTAAAATAGCCCTGAAGGTCTAATCCAACAATCTGGTTGATTTACCAAATCTGTTCAAACATGCTAGAGAAGAGTATGACAGAGACGCAGCTGATTTAAGGAAGCATCCTATAGACCCAGGATGTATGGAAGCGGAGAACAAATCAGGAAAAAGAGTTACCCAACTCGAAAAAGCTCATGAAATATCCGGTTGGCAGAGGAGTAGGCTGAAGTGGCTTAAAGATGTTGATTGCAACTCAAAGATCTACCATGTTGCGGTCAAAAGAAATAACATGAAGGACCATATTCATAATATGATTGATGATAATAGTAAGCTTGTGGATGAAGTGGCTAAAGTGGAGGAGTTGGCTGTCGGGTTCTTCACCGAGCTGTATAATAGAGGCGGGAGTGATAATCTCAACAGGGTGTCTTTGTTGGACAAGAAGGTTACCGATGAGATGAATAGAGACCTACTCAAATTGGTGCCTGATGAGGAAATTAAAAATTCTACTTTCTCCATAGGCGCTTCAAAAGCCCCGGGACCTGATGGGTTCAGTGCTAAATTTTTTCAAAGTTGTTGGCATATTATTTGCAGGGATGTTTGTAATGTTGTGAGGTGGTTCTTGGTCGGTGGGAGAATGGTGTGCCAAGTCAATCACTCTTTCATCAGGTTGATTCCTAAGAAGTCGGGTGCGGCTGCTATGAATGACTTACGGTTAATAGCTAGTTGTTCAGTGATTTATAAAATCATATCCAAGTTGTTGGCGAGACGTATGAAGAGTATCCTTCCGGTCATCATATCCCCTAATCAGGCTACCTTTGTAAAGGGCAGAGCTTTACATGATAATGCCCTCCTTGCTACTGAATTCCCATGTGAGTTCCATGTTAAAGGTAGTACCAAGCATGCGTGTATTAAATTAGATATCTCGAAGGCGTATGACCACGTGTCTTAGAAGGGGTTGTGGGGCACTATGGAGGCTTTTGGTTTCTCTAACAGATTCATTAATATCCTCATGCAGTGCGTACATACTACTTCTTTCTCTGTGCTTATCAATGGAAACCCTAAAGGCTTATTTAGAGCCTCTAATGGCCTCAGGCAGGGGGGTCCGCTTTCACCCTTGTTGTTCATGATCATTATGGAGAACCTCTCTTGTTTAGCCCGCAAAGATGAAGAGGAGGGGGCTATTAAACCTTATAAGGTGCATGGTATCAAGGTCTTAAACCATATGATCTTTGCTGACGATCTGATGTTTTTCGTTGCTACTCATGTGAAAATCTTAAGAGGGGTCTGAGCTGTGTTGGAAAGATTTGCGAACATGTCTTGCTTATATATTAGTGATATCAAGTCGTATGTGTTTTTATCCTAATCTTTTGATGCAAGGAGAGGGTGTCTGAAGGTTGCTATTCAGTTGGATATTGGGTCCTTTCCTACCTGGTACTTAGGTATTCCCATCTCAGGGGGGGGCTGGGAGAGGCTCAAATTTCAACATGTGTTTGGACAATCTTCGGCTTAAGGTGGAAAAGTGGGATGGTCTTAAAATTTCCATGGCTGGAAGAGTTGTGCTTATTAAAACATTGTTGCAGAATATGATTGGATTTTGGGGTAAATTGGCTGATATCCTGGAATTTATTTTGGGAAGATTTAGATCTACTATGGCAAGTTTTTTGTGGAGTGGCGGGCATCATGATATTGCTTGGGCTGATGTCGCTCATCCGAGGCATGGGGGGGCTTGGTTTGATGGATCCTTCTGATACTATGTCGGAAGCCACTGCAAAAAGAATCTATAATTTTTTATGGAACCAAATAGTTTTTGGAGCACTTGGATGAGAACTCGGTATGGTTCTTGCCTAGACAGTGGAGCTGATGGTGTGGTTGGCTGCTCTAGGATCTGGCACAACATGTGCGTGATTTGGGATAGTTGTAAACAAAACTATGATGAGAATGAGGGGAATTGGAAGCTAGTTGCGGGGGGGTAAACCTTGGCGGATTAATCGTAACCAGCCTCAAGTTCCTTAGGATCAACTGATATGGAGAAAGATCCACTGCCCAAAGTGGAGTTTCTACACTTATAGAGCTATTTTTGGTAGGCTCCCTACTAACGATAGGCTGAGTAGATGGGGTGCTGTTTTGGAACCCGTTTGTGTTGTTTGCCGGCAGAAAAATGAAACACAGGCGCATATCTTCTTCGAGTGTGTTTATACCAAATATCTATGGACTCGTTGCTCCCTCAAGCTCATGTGGGGTGGTGCCCCAACCCCTAGCCTTCAGTCTTCCACGTCATGGATTTTACAAAAGACTAAAGGTGATAGACATGAAAAAGTTTGCGGGCCTCGTGTGGACTAGTCTGATTTTTCTTGTTTGGCAGGAGAGAAATAACAGGATCCACGGCAAAAGGGACAAGGACAAGTTCCATCTATTTGATGATATTGTAAATAACTTGGCTTGGTTTTGTAAAGCGAACCCGGGTACCTTGGTTAGGGTCAAACCCGAGGTCAAGTTGATGTGGGGTCCGGTTTGACTTTGTATAGTATACGGAGTGGGTTATACTCCTATACGCTCTTTTGTAAGCTCTTTTTATGGTTAGTAATATTTTACCTTATCAAAAAAAAAGATAACTTGTATTATTAGATATTTTTACTAATTGCTCATGATTAAGCATGTGGATTTTTTTTGTGACTTCAACTCTAGATAGTAAATTGAATGCCCTTCTACTTCTATTTTCTTAATTCAACACATCCTTTGTTTACATGAAAATATAAATAAAACACTTCATGTGATAGTACATATGAAATAACTATCGCTGAAACTAAGTCTTTTCAAATAGAAAATGTTGTGAAGATCACTAATGAATTTGGTTGCGTTTGAGAAAAAAAATTGACATATATAGAGTAATGGATAAAGCTCATCGTGCAAGATGTGGATTGTCATATGTATTCACTACTACAGAACTGACCTTTGACATCGTTTATTTAAGGCCTTTGGTGACGGTTAAAAAGTGACACCTATGCGGGCGATGCTAAAAGGTGAACCCTTAGGCGTCAGTTTTAAAACCGACGTTAAAACCCTTGGTGCCACCCAAAATGCACCAACAGGGCCACTATAGGCGTCGGTTGTTAGTGGGAAAACTGATGCCAGAACCCTTCGCGCCACAAAAAGGGCGTCCGCAGGGGCACTATAGGCATCAGTTATTAGTAGGGCAACCAATGCCCAAACCCTTCGTGCCACAAAAGGGCGCCCTCTAGGACACCATCAGCGTCGGTTTCTTAGTAATAACTGATGTCATATCACCTACCACCACAGTCGTGCTTGCCACCACGACCAGATTGTCTGGCAACATTAGACGTCGGTTTTTTACTATTAACCGACGTTGTAAGCCTTTGTTGTTGTTTTTCGATTAATAATTGACACCTTGTTTTGATTTTTTTTTCTTATCAGTTTCAGGCCTGCTGTGGATGGTTGCAGGATAAAGAAAATTGCAATTTAGTAGAACTGAACTGCAAGTTTATGGCATTCATTGATATCAGCCAACAACATGCCACAAACCTACAAATTTAACAAGATTCACATGCACACATATAGAAACAGGCCACAAACCTGCAGTTCCTTTCATTTTCACATTCACACATGTAGAAACATTCAGACACATGTAGAAAATTCATGTAGCAACCTGCAGTTCCTTTCATTTTCACATTCACAGATGCACATGTAGAAACATTCATGTAGCAACCTACAATTCCTTTCATTTCACATTCACACATGTATAAACATTCAGACGCATGTAGAAACATTCACACATATGACACCCTAATTTTATACAACTACTCATAAACCCTAACTATCTCATCAATTCTTCACGAAAGATATTAAGGTTGTCTTTTAACAACATATAACCCTAATTTCAGAAAAAAAAAGCACAATTAAAAGTCCATGAAGTCTATTATGCCCCTTTTTCATTAAAGCTACCATTTTTATCCTTTTAAGGCATGGCACGATCATTAGGCCTAATTATCATCTTTGATTCCTTTCAAATCAACAACTTATCTTTCATGAACTCTATTCAACACTAATTCCACTTTTATTCATTAGAAAACCCCAATTACCATATTAAGGGTATTTATCCACAATCAGGAACTTTTATACCCAAAATATCATAGAATTATCATATCTCAACTTTAATCATGAATTTGAATGATTAAAGCTATTAAGAGTCACACTTACTAATATTAGGGTTTCAAGGCCCATTAAAGCATATTTATGCACATGAAACTCTAAATTAAACCAATTACATGCAAAGTTCATCCTTTTTGTTCTTAATGTACCTTTTTATAATTAACAGGTTAATACCAACTTTAATCATCCATAAAACCCTTCTAAATACATTAGTCACCTCAAAATAGGGTTTCTTAATTATTAAAGCATTACAGTTGATAACTACCCTTAGTTTTCAAATTTCAAGAGGAATTAGCTTCTACAACTATTTTTACTGAATTCCTCTTGTTTTTTTAAACAACTTTCATATTTTATGCGCATTCATCTGAGCTACCAATAAGGAGATATGATTTTTGCAAAATATACTTGAGCCAATCAACACACGCCACATCACCCATTGCATGCAACGTTGTTTGTTGGTTTGGAAATATAACGGAATTATGCCTATGTCGCCACGTAACTCGCCCGCTCTTCTTACCCCAAAGGGGTATATTCGTCCAATGGCACCTGCCTTCTTCTTCTTCCTCTTGATGCCACTACAGTCACTGAGCGCATCCCTTGTAGGGTCGCTCCTTCCTCCCCGAGGCGAGAGGGTCACCGCCAGCCACTCCCTTAGCCCCGTCGTACCACCCTGCAGGAAGGGCGCCTCCATATTGCGGCCGAAGTGGCCAGTTCAAACATGCCGGGCTTTCTTCCTACAGGTATCCTTGCAGCCATGCAGCTGCTGTTGTGCACGAGCTAGGGCATGAGGCTGGTAGCCGCGCTCCTCTCTGGCAACATGGGGCATCATGCTCCCATCGTGAGTACTGCCAACTTCTCGTTGCTTCAGGATTTGAGATACCCTCTTTGCTTGGGTTTGCATGCAGAGAACAAGAAGAAGAAAGAGAGGGGTGCGTGGGATCCTTCTTGGATTCGAACCAGAGGGTCTACCCCTTATATAGGGGAGGGTATCCACGCCCTATCATGTTCATCCACGAGGAAGCAAGTTCTTTTCCCAATAGGAACCATTTTCCTTCAATGAGAAGTAATCTTCTCCCTCCCATTTATCTCCTTGATAAACCATGTTCATTGGATATTTAGAAATTCGAAAATCCTCTCTCTTATTCTCTTTATGTTTGCTTTTTAATCCATGGGCACGAATTTATATTTTCTTTTAGTAGAAAATACCTCCTTTTTAACAATACCACATAATCCATTAATTATGTATCACATTATCCTCTTATTTTGTATTATTGGTATTTTCTCTTTCTTTTTCTCCATTGGGGCTCCTTGGACCCCAAGAAACTCTAATATTTCGAAAAAATTCTTAGTGGATACTCATTATCCTTCTAGATGCATCTATATCCATTATTTCTCATTATCTTACTATTTTTTTATTAAAATATCTCTTTTCAAGGATTTCTCTTTATCTTTCTTTTTATTTTCCTCATTGGAATTCCTTTTAACATTAGGAATCATTTGGATACGAAAATCTTCCAAGGATAACTCAATTATACCTCTTTCCACTTATTTTCCACATTTTATCATTATTTTCAATTTCTTTCTTAATAAAGAAATATTTAATTGATCTTTTCTTTTCATGTTTCATTATCTTTGCAACTTTGGACTCCTTGGAACCCAAGAGGCATGAAATCCACCTTTGGATTATATTCTCTTGCCTTCTAGAGGTTTCTACATCTTTCTTTTCTCCATTTCTTATTTACTCATTTAGTAATGGAGTTTCTTTTATCTTTTCCTTGTTATTGGGCCCAATAGCCAATAAAGCCCACAAAACAACCAACAAGGCTATTGTAAACAAAATCCATTTATTCAAAACAAATTATATCATTATTTGTTCAAATATCCTTAATAGGAGAACTTACAGTTCTCACCAAAAGAACCCAAAAAATTGGGGTTGTAACTTCCTTCCCCTCTTATAGGAATTTTGTCCTCAAAGTTCCATCAAGTAAACAAACAATTCATGATAAGACTTTTACATGTCCATCATTGGACCCTATGTGGCTTTGCCCTATCCGTGGTGCTTCCAAAGAACCTTTATCATCACATAATTGTTTCTATGAGTTCTTTCACCTTGGCATCTATAAACCTCACATGTGACTCAGGTCATTTCAGCCTCCCTTGGGGCTCACTAGGTTCATTGCTCTGCACATGGCCCAGGTACCTCACATAGTGCTCTAAATTGGACACATGGAACTCATCACACATTACTTTATCCTGAGGGGTAAGGTTAAACTTAACCTTCTCCACCAAACCATCTCAAAAGAATCCATGTATCAGGGACTCGGCTCTCTTAGCTATAACTTAGAGGGGTCAGATTTTCATGTCACATATTCCCCCACAGTGAACTGCATGTCAGTCTACTTTGCATCAACTTATGACTCATGTCTTACCTGGACTCCTTTCATCCATCATTCGATCAAAGTGAATCCATCTGCACTCACTGCGGTCCTTCTCAGGCCTTCATGAGGTCCCTTCACCAACATCATCTTAATGAAGTGGTGACCGACACAACCTCCCTTACAAATCTCCTTTACATCCCGACACTAGCTATGGTGGTTATCATCACATCTTACAGAGGAAAAGAACTGTCTCTAGATATCACATGAACGAGCACACATGCTCTCATCAGAACCTCTAGTCTGGATTGTACTAACCATTAGTTAGGGTGACAAACTGTACTAATATCGAGTTCTTCATGTATCAACCTCCACCGCATGGAAGTGAATCCTTAGGTTATACTCAAGAACTTTTGAACTCATATCATGGTGTAGTTGAACCATCTCTCTCATATGCAGTTCAACCGGGTCTGTCCCTTGACAGTACTCTTTCTTTCTCATATAGATAAGGCAATCTACCATAACCCATATTGCATCCTGACCTTCCTGGGTCCAGGGAGACTCACCACAACATCTATAGTGATGAACTCCCATTCCCTCTCGGGGACTCTCTTTATCCTATATATCAATACATTGGGTTACTGGTGTTCGTCCTTCACCTCTTGGCTTGCATGTCAATATGCAACTTCATCTTAAGCATCCAAAGTACTTCTACCACTTATTATCTCAGTAGTACCATGGTCTATGATGATCTTAAAATCATGATCTCCTTTATTGTCATGATTCCTCAAGATTGATTCCTCAGAAACCCTAAACCATTCTAGTTGGGGTTTCTTCACCTTCCTTTCCAAAGAAGTGCATATGAGGTTCTACAACCATCCTATCATTGCATCAAGGCCTAGACTAGATAACCAAACAATTAGTAACTTGTTAAACAGATCTTGCTACATCTGAGTGTTAGCCAAACTTATCTCTGTTTCAAACGTAGGGTTAACCTAACAACCTCTTCTATCCTCTGGCTAAACTAGGCAGCTGCATCTCATCCAGAGCATCCATTACCACTTCACATCCTTAGGTGTTAGGTAATGTTTAAGACATACACCTCCATGTATTCCACTTATTATCTCATTTCAACTCTAAGTCTATCTTCATCAAGAAAACTCTGAGTTTATTCTCTTGGTTTTCAAAATCAACCTTGTATAACTCATAGCTCATGATAAAAACATCATCATAAGACGACTACCTTATTTCTCTTAGTGTTGGTAAACCATCCATGTATTGTTCACTCCACAAGGGTATGTTATCATCTCTGTCCTCATACCTCATAGAAATGTTCCAAATCACTTCATCTTTTATCCTTGGTGTATGGCATGCGTATTGTCCTATCTCTCACTCCCATAACAAGAGGAAAGAAGCATTTTGCGGTCGTCCAAACACAATGGTCTTCCTATTCTAAGAGTAGAGATGGTACATCCCACATTGCCAGTACACCTTCAAATCTATGTTGAAACGTACAACTTATGTCTCTATATAACGATCATCTCGATATCAAAGTTACTTCCATGTAGAATTGGTCTCGAACCTACTTGGGTCCACACACATTCCTTGGTCATCTTCTCTAGGTCTATAGGGTGCCAGCACTTTTGGGGTAATCCCTCTTCCCTTATGCATCCAGAGAGTGCCCTACTCATCTGCCCTTTGGGTCCCATGAGTTCATGAAGGTGATCAATCTCCTAACCCATGGCTCTCACACAATGATAGTTGTTACCTCCCAACCCTACGGTCATGTGCAACTAGGGAATTAGGCAACTCCCACTTCCATCGGTCTTATCCCTACCTGACCCTAGGATAGACTTAGGATTCCATTATAGTACATGTCCAACTTAGAACCATACCCAAGCCTTCATCATCTCTCCCTGCATTCATGGGATGACTTTCATCCTTTCATAGGGGTCATGGCAACCTGCCTACCTTGGTCAGGCCCCATACCGATTACCTCCGTGGTAACACATCCACATGCACTTAGAGATGGTTATCTATGGGTCTACTGGTTCATTCTCATACCATGTACTTTTCACTTAGCTTCTCAAGATCCTATGAGACCTCTTTATGTTTCCTCAAAACAAAAAAAAAACGGTATACACTCTACAAGATGGTCCCTCTCCCAGGATGGGAGGAACTACTTCTTAATAACAAAGGTCACCAATGTCCTTAGATCTAGGGTTTACATCCACATGAGAATGCTTAACCCTAGCAAGCTACTATGGCACAAGCAGACCACCTACTAAACCATGCTAGGTCACACTTGTTCTCATCCTCAACATTGGATCCAGATCATACCTTCCCATGTCACCAACTTAGTTGTGAGGGGTTCATCAAATAACCTTAAACTTAAGGAGTTTCACTTTCCTCTAACCATGAGAAGTTCCATGCTCGAATCCAAAATATAATCATGAGCATCAGGTACACCACTTCCCCTCTTATTCCTAGGAACCCTAGGTTCATGTTTCTGATGTCCAACTGTCTGCTCAACTTTTAAACCATGAGCCAAGCATGTATAGGGTATGACATGTACGTCCCATGATCCTTCTATTTGAACAACACTTCAGAGTGGAGTCATCCTCAAGGACAAGCAACAAGGTACAAGGCCTCACAACCTGTTACTAAACCCTTTTAGGGTCTAAGGAACTCTTCTTACTATCTCAGAAGGTAAACACCTATACCATAGGCACATAGGTACTAGAAGCCTCATCCTCTCTCTAGAGTTTGGTTCCTCTAATGGCAACCAAGATATCATCAGCCTCCAGGGATCAAGCATGAGGCAACCACTATCATCCACTTAGGTCGTATCATCCTCAACTCCCCACTATTCCTCATATCTCAGAGTATAGGCTTCCAACCTTCTTGCATGGGTCCTTCTCTCTCTCTCTAGAGCTAACCCTACAAACAACATTACTACTTGAGGTCCTCTCTCCATGAAGGTGGATCAAGCTTACAAGCATACCCTTACATGGTGAAGCCTATGTTCCAGCTTATGTTTGCTGCTTTATGCTTATCTCATAAGCTATCCATCATAGTCTCCTGGCCAGGGTTTCAACCTACTGCCCACACTACTAACGTACTCTGGGTGCATACTATGCCATGCTCATATAAGCTCATGGGGTTACCATAGGTTCTTCACTAACCTCATCATTGAAGGAGCTATCCTTCACTCTAACATGCATGACCCTTTCCCAGGGTTGGGTTGCCAAAGGTGCTAGGTCATCCAACCTCTCATGGCTCATACAGGCATCCAAAAGCATGTTCACCCTCACACCTAGTCTATCATGACATCTAACTCATCATGCCATCTTTCTCTCTAACCACCACTTAGGGTTAGGGTTAGCATCATCCTCAGAGGATGTGCCAGGTCTCTACTTATAATGGAGGTCTCTACCTCCAAGACTAACTTCCTCCACTCATCCTCCTGACAAGGAGGTTTAGCCTCAGGTCTCTCCAGAGGGCTTGCCAACTAATGTCATACGTCCTAAGCATGTATCTATTCTTTAGTTTACGCTTATTCTATTAAGCTTATGTCCTTGACATCTTATTTACATGCTTTTCATTAATTTGGTGGAGGATTCCTTAAACCTTATCAACCCTACCCATACCTCAAGAGGGTGAGGAAAGGAGAGATAACCCTAATCCTTATAATCCTTAACAACATTTGAGTTGAGAAGGGATGAACAAGATGAGAGAGTCCTAAATGTATCTTATATCTAGTCAAATCCTGAGAAATTGTCCAAACAGTCACACTAATTTGGGAGTCCTCGTATTCTGACAAGCGGTGTGGATGAAAATCTTTCCAGCCCCCGGACATGATCCTTTTCTAGACACCTCTGTCTTTCAGAAAATCCTCTAATAACTCCCTTGGGTTCCACAAAGTTTGTAAAATTTAATAATTATTACAGATTAAATGAGGAACCTATGCTCTGATACCAAATGTAATGACCCTACCTCCCAGAAACCCCCAATTAAGGGAGACCAAGAGGTCAGAGTCATTATCCCAATTTCCAGATCAAAGGTTCGACAAATAATCAATAATAATTATCAAATTCTACCAGCTAAAATGAAAGGTTGTAATAAAATTAAACTTTGCATCCCTTTTTCAAAAACATGGTTATCTATTTTTATCCACATCTAGAGTCTATTCTAACTACTACTCCTTTGTACTTTAATTCTCATTTTATTCCACATATGCCACTATACTGTTTGTTCTCTTCACGTGTACCTAAAACGCTGACAAACAAAACATCGGTCAGCATAAATGAATATGTCGGTATGTGGAGGAAACAATAATTGTGAAATTAACTGTAACAACATATTGCAGTCAATTATGATTTAACAAACAACTTTACATTTTAAGCATAACTGCTCAATCTTTTCATACCCTAGCCTCTGCGTTGTCCCTGCAGTGGACCTAGATGCTACCTTCCTTATGGTAGATCCCCATTAAACCCCTCATGATTCTACCTAACAAGTGAATCAATTTCTAGGGTTGAGTCACATGGAACTACCCATAGGTAGCCCACTCCTTAATTCATCGTGTGCTAAAGAGTCTCATGGCACTACACGTGGGTAGCCCAATTTCAAACTCTTGATAACCTGATGTCCTACTTAACAAGTAGGCCCTATACTACGTTACCCTTTTCATCATTAGCAAAGCCACAGAGGAGGACCAGGATCTGAGCCAGTCATGTATACATATACATAGTGATAATCATAGTCACTTTATAGTTGCATGAAATAAAAGTCATCCAAGCAGTTATTTTTAGGTAACCGATAAAACATCCGAGAATCGCCGTGAAACTAAAGTGATTAACCATAAGTGTAACCACATACCTGTTAGGCTGATTTGAGAAAGAATTAATCCAATCAATGCAAGAAATCCAATAGGCAAGAAAGCACACAAGGAGATCCTAAAATATGCATACAATTTCCTATTATTGATCATGCCATCAAGATCTATTAAACCCAGCTCGCTTCCTAGGGTTTCTGGTCCACTTTTAGGGTTTCCATTGCAATTAGGGTTTCACTTCATTTTTACTATTTTAAACCCTAATTTTATACAACTACTCATAAACCCTAATTATCTCATCTATTCTTCACAAAAGATATTAAGGTTATCTTTTAACAACATATAACTCTAATTTTAGAAAAAGACACAATTAAAAGTCCATTAAGTCTATTATGCCCCTTTTTCATTAAAGCTACCATTTTTATCCTTTTAAGGCATGACATGATCATTAGGCCTAATTATCATCTTTGATTCCTTTCAAATCAACAAGTTATCTTTCATGAACTCCATTCAACACTAATTCCACTTTTATTGATTAGAAAACCCCAATTACCATATTAAGGGTATTTATCCACAATCAAGAACTTTTATACTCAAAATAGCTTAGAATTATCATATCTCAACTTTAATCATGAATTTGAACAATTAAAAATATTAAGAGCCACACCTACTAATATTAGGTTTTCAAGGCCCATTAAAACATATTTATGCACATGAAACTCTAAATTAAACCAATTACGTGCAAAGTTCAACCTTTTTGTTCTTAATGTACCTTTTTATAATTAACATGTTAATACCAACTTTAATCATCCAAAAAACCCTTCTAAATACATTAATCATCTTAAAATAGGGTTTCTTAATTATTAAAGCATTATAGTTGATAACTTCCCTTACTTTTCAATTTGCAAGAGGAATTATCTTCTACAACTATTTTTAATGAATTCCTCTCATTTTTCTGAGCAACTTTCATATTTTATGCGCATTCATCCGAGCTACCAATAAGGAGATATGATTTTTGCAAAATATACTTACTTGAGCCAATCAACGCGCGCCATGTCACCCATTGCATGCAACATTGTTTGTTGGTTTGGAAATATAATAGAATTATGCCTATGCCCCCATGTAAGTCACCCACTCTTCTTACCCCAGAGGGGTATATTCGTCCAATGACACCTGCCTTCTTCTTCTTCCTCCTGACGTCGCTACAATCGCCGAGCCCAGCCCTTGCATGGTCACTCCTTCCTCCCTGAGGCGAGAGGGTCGCCGCCAGCCACTCCCTTAGCCCCGCCGTACCACCCTGCACGCAGGGCACCTCTGGATCGCGGCCGAAGTGGCCGATTCAAGCACGTTGGTCTTGTGTCCTACAGTCGTCCTTGTAGCCATGTGGCTACTACTATGCATGAGCTAGGGCATAAGGCTGGTAGTCGCGCTCCTCTCCAGCAACGTGGGGCATCATGCTCCCATCGTGACTACTCACACCTTCTCGTTTCTTTAGGGTTCGAGCTACCCTCTTTGCTAGGGTTTGCATGCAAAGAACAAGAAGAAGAAAGAGAGGGGTGTGTGGGATCCTTCTTTGATTCGAACTAGAGGGTCTACCCCTTATATAGGGGAGGGTATCCATGCCCTATCATGTTCCTCCACGAAGAAACAAGTTCTTTTCCCTATAGGAACCCTTTTCCTTCAATGAGAAGTAATCTTCTCTCTCCCATTTATCTCCTTGATAAACCATGTTCATTGGATATTTAGTAATTCGAAAATCCTCTCTCTTATTCTCTTTATGTTTGCTTTTTAATCCATTTACACGAATTTATATTTTCTTTTAGTAGAAAATACCTCCTTTTTAACAATACCACATAATCCATTAATTATGTATCACATTATCCTCTTATTTTGTATTATTGGTATTTTCTCTTTTTTTTTCTCCATTGGGGCTCCTTGGACCCCAAGAAACTCTAATATTTCGAAATCCTTCGTAGTGGATACTCATTATCCTTCTAGATGCATCTATATCCATTATTTCTCATTATCATACTATTTCTTTATTAAAATATCTCTTTTCAAGGATTTCTCTTAATCATTCTTTTTATTTTCCTCATTGCCATTCCTTTTAACATTAGGAATCCTTTGGATTCGAAAATACGCCAAGGATAACTCAATTATACCTCTTTCCACTTATTTTCCACATTTTATCATTGTTTTCAATTTCTTTCTTAATAAAGAAATATTTAATTGATCTTTTCTTTTCTTGTTGCATTATCTTTGCAACTTTGGACTCCTTGGAACCTGACAAACCCAAGAGGCATGAAATCCACCTTTGGATTATATTTTCTTGCCTTCTAGAGGTTTCTACATCCTTATTTTCTCCATTTCTTATTTACTCATTTAGTAATGGAGTTTCTTTTATCTTTTCATTATTATTGGGCCCAATAGCCAATAAAGCCCACAAAACAACCAACAAGGCTATTGTAAACGAAATCCATTTATTCAAAAAAAATTATATCATTATTTTTTTCAAATATCCTTAATAGGAGAAATTACATTTCTCACCAAAAGAACCCAAAAAATTGGGGTTGTAACATATAGAAACAATTTTTCCGTCACAAACTTATTTGAAAAAACTTAACAAGATAAGTAATATTGTATTTTTTTTTAAAGGTTCCTACAATATGTAAAATATCACATTTGTATTTCTACCACAGTCCCCTCTGTGGAGCCAAAGTACTTCTCTACAGTATAAAGTGACTATATATGGTACGGAATTACCTCGTTTTTACCAATGCACCTTTCTATTTAAGTTAACTACCTATTCACTCAAGTGTAGTTCAAGTTACTTCTTGTAATGTGAATTAAGTCTTACATTCATTATCAAATCATATATTGTGTCTTTAGCATAACATTTGTCTCCTTAAAAGTTCATTTTTATGTATAAGAATAAAAAATCCTCTTTTTTGTCATTTGTAATTAACACTTGTTGTCATCTTCATAACATATTTAATGAGATATACAATGTCTAAGTGTGTCTACTAAAAAATAGCAAATTAAGTGACTTTGTTCTATTTTAGCACCAATAGTCCGACCCAAGAGAATTGTGATAAAGTGAGTTCTTAACTCTCAAAATATTTTACCTTTATCCCTTATGTTTTGACTTTGGACTCCAATTCATTACCCCTTGTTATCTTGATACTCTTGTGACACTTATATGAAGAATCTGATACTTTAGCATACCTTGAATCCATAGAAATGTACTTGAATTTGACTTGCTAATGATTTGAATAATTTTAAATATCTATATATATCCTATGGATCAGAAATTTTTTCTAATTGTTCAACGGAATATTGTAATATTTAAATCCAAATTTCACTTGGATCAAAATTTCCTAGATTCTCTATAAATATCCAAAGTTTTCACCTAAAGGACTTAATTTTACCCCTTTCCCCTTGGTTTTCTCTTTTTTGGGCTGACAAAATTCTTACTGGCCCGCACCAAGTGTTGACTTGGACATGGAACTTGGGACAAGCATTCAGAGTGGCCCATCTGGCCTGGGTGAGGACCTGAATGGTAGGTCATCTTCTACCTCAGAATGGCTAGGGTTGGAACTGCTACCCGAGGGCCTGACACATGCATTTATGTCATCTTGGTTCTATTTACCATGATTCTTCATCAATTAGCTTCCTCTGAAGATTCTGCCCAAATACACCTCTTTTCTTATTGAAAAATCCCTTTTGTTAATGTTCTAAGTCACCTACCATGGCCTTCCCCATGTAGGTTTTGACTTTCAGAAAATTCTAAACCTAGACCTTTTCACCTACAAATGCACCCTTATTGTGTAGGGATATAGGGCAACAAAATAGGAAACAGAAACAAAAATTTTATTGCCATATTTTCCACAAACTAGCAGATTGTGTCAACAACTATATAATGGAAAGGATGGTTTCCAAGATATACATGGTCTTGGACCAAGTCCAGCAATATATTGTTCATCATTGTAAATGCAGAATTCTCATCTAGTCACTCTTGGATGGTGTATGTGGAACTCTTGGTCTTCACAATAGATAACAAATTGGAACAACATCTGCATAGACTTCTGTGGTCTCACCATGAATTGCAGACTGATGTTGTCCTCCAAGCAGCAGACAATAACCTCCCACTTCTAGAGTAGTCCACGTGGATGTTCTAGAACTCCATGTAACGCTAGCAGAGCCAACAAAATGGTCGTCTCACATCGTGAAATGGTCATTTTACATTGTGAGATGGTCGTTTCACGAGTGAGATGGTCCTTTCACTTGTCTAGTTTAGAAAAAGTTCAACCAATATTGACTCCAATAGACCTGACTCTCTAACAGATCATCTCAACACTTGAATCGGTTAGTTAAGAGTCTAGTCAATCGATTTTGAACCTTATTTGTTTCATATAATATCTAAACACCTTTAGTATTCAATGCAAACATCATTGATGAATAAACTTGTTTAATCCAAGTGTATCCTATGTGTATGACCCTATAGGTCCAGAATTACGTTGGCACTAAATGTCCATAACCATTTATGACATCACAAGAAAGAGCGGTCGCTAGTCACACATCAATGATACCCAAGTAATTTGGAAAGTTGTAGAATAACTTCAACCTACAATCTGTGATTAGTGTTATAGTGATCATATAGTTCCTTTTCCTATGATATCCAAATTGAACTTGAGGCATGGAATTGTCATCCTGTCAACGTTCAACCAATCTTCCTTGAACTAGAGCAGACTATCTAAGATGTGTGTGAGTTCACATATCATATATTGAATCACATGAGTATGACCTTACATTTCTCAGCCTTGCTTATCAAGAGGCTCTGGATATCAAACACTTGTAGGAGGAAGAAATCCTATCTACATCACTTACACTCAGTCCCCATGTATCAAAGCTACCCAATCATCACCTTTATGGAAACTCGTATTTCAGGATTACATTTGATGATGTCACAGTACACCCAACAACATGTGATGAGTGTAGTGACTTCAGGTCTCAGAACCACAATCACCACTATCACTATGAGAGATGATTTTGACTACCATTCCATGGTCTCCATATATCTCTCTCAAGGTGGGTATGTTCGATACACCATCTTTAAAATGTACCTATGTGAGTGACTTGCTATCATATATCATGACTAATGAGATTTGGTCATTAGTCAACACACAATCCAGTCTTATGTATTATTGTCATCTATTTTCCTTTCACATTAATATTTGACTAAGGGCATAACAAGAATGTATGTGTACACTCTTAACATCTATATGATCTCATCATTTAGGTCATGTACTTTAAAACATACGTCATTAAGTAATATAATTCTTTAGACATATACATATGTCTCTGTCATCATCTCATTACCAATATAAACATAATAGACAAAATTACCTTTTATTATTATCAAGTCAGGTATTAAATGCCACACTCCAATCATCATATGATTGTCTCTCTGTGCATACATACCAACAGACTCCCACTGGCACTTAGAGGAATGTATGTGTACACTCTTAACATCTATATGATCTCATCGTTTAAGTCATGTACTTTAAAACATACGTCATTAAGTAATATCATTCTTTAGACATATACATATGTATCTGTCATCATCTCATTACCAATATAAACATAATAGACAAAATTACCTTTTATTATTATCAAGTAAGGTATTAAATGCCACACTCCAATCATCATATGATTGTCTCTCTGTGCATACATACCAACAGACTCCCACTGGCACTTAGAGGCAATAACCCACAAATCCTATTCCAAGTGATCTTAACATGTTCATCATGTTTCTACTATGCAAGCATTTTTATATAGGGTTAAGCAACATTTTGTCAATCCAATATTTTTCAATTTTTGCCTATCATCGCTATGATACTTCTTTGCATGATATGGAATTTCCTTAGTATATTATATGACATTCCATGCATATCCAATAGCCTCATTGTTGTCATAGTATTTCTATTGTGTCATAAATGGTTGGAACCTCCCACAAGTTCACCCACATGAACTACTTGATCCATACAATATGCTCTCTTGTTCTCATAACGCATAGATACTCGGCTTCTTCTATAGATATAAAAAACTATCTTTAGGTTGGAACCTTTTCTAGCTTACAGTTCTTGTTTAAGGTCAAACATAAATTCAGATTGTAATCATTAATATGTCAGTTCAAAAGGTTGCATCAGTGTAACCTCTTACATCCAACTATTCCTTATTACCATAACCATGGAACATATCCTTTTTAGTGCTTCACAAGTACCCAAGGATGTTCTTTATGGTAGTCAAGTGACTCACACTAGCATCTGACATATACCCTCTTGTCATGTCCAATACATACTAGATTGCTAGGTAGGTATATATATGTCCTCTCATCATGTAAAATACACATGATATGATTTGATATCCTTTCATCATGTCCAATACATACAAGATAACTGGATACATATGAGATAATGGGATAAGTACATAACATTGCATTCAAGATAGATCCAATTGTGAATGCATGTAACATATGTTCCTTGTGTTTCCATTCTTCATAAGAACTAGGACACTAAGCTGCTGAGAAACTAACTCCATGGAACATGGACAAGTTCTCTCTCATTGAGTCCTACATGTTGAAACCTTCAACAACTTGCCAATGTATGCTCTCTTACTTAGATCAAGAAACTTTCCAGATCTATCTCTATAGATCTCAATCCCTATCACATAGGATATCTTGCCTAAACCCTTCATATAGAATGTACTTTCCTTTCTAGGTTTTAACATATGTAGGATTAAGAATATTATTCCCCATCATCATGTGGAATATAGATATGCTCCCACTGAATCTTTTGTAATCACAAATTTCAAATTCATTTTGACTCAAGTCAAACTTTTTGTCAATCTTGTCAAATAGAAGTTTCCAATTTTTAGATGCTTGCTATAATCCATAGATTGACCTTTGTATCTTATTGACTTTATTTGCATTATTTTATTTATAAAACCTTTAGGTTGTGTCACATACACATTCTTTTAATTATTCTAGTTAAGGAATGTGGTTTTAACATCCATATGCCAAATCTCATAGTCATACTAAGCCGCAACAACAATCATGATCTAGATGGATTTAATCATGGTAACTGGTGAAAGAATTCATCATGTTCAATACCTTGAACTATTTTGAAACTCTTTGCAACCAATTTACCTTTCCACGTTGGTCTTCTTTCAAAAACTTGAATTCACCATATTGATTTTACTCCTGCAGGTGGATCCACCAAGGTCATACCTTGTTGGTTTACATGGACTCCATCCTAGATCTCATGGCCTCAAGCCATTTCTCAAGTTTTGGTTCCTCAATAGTTTCTAGGTAGGTTTTTGACTCATCATATATGATCAATTTACCACCTTTCTGAGTTATAAGATATCATCATCTTTCAAATTCAAGGTGAACTATGAATTTTTTGTGTTACATAAGGAACTTGATATTCCACAATAGCTTGTGATTCTTCTTGTTCCTATTGTACCACTTTTAGTTCATTGTTTTCTTTTTTGTCTCGAAAATTTCAAGTTTTACTTTTACTCATATTGATTGCTTTGGAACTAAGTTCCCCTTTAAGAATACAATCATCCAGACCAACAAACACTTTGTTGTCTGATTGGGAAAAGAGTAGTATTTAATAAAATAACATTTATGTGATGTATTGGAAAAAGAGTAGTATTTAACAAAATAACATGAATGTGATTTGTGGACAAAGCCTTTTAAGAAACATTTTCTTATATAGGTATTCATCCCTAATCACTTCAAAATACACATCGGGACACCTTCCATATCATATCTCACATGGTGTTTTTTGGACCAATTTTAGACAGTACATTGGTTAGTGTTAAACATGTGCCTAAATGAAATCGGAAGATTAGCTAGATTTTTATTGATAATCGCACCATGAATTAATAGGGTGTGATACCTTCTATCCAATACACTTTCATGATACACTATCATTGTGTTTCAGGTAGAGTTCATTACAATCTCCTCAGAAGGTTCTCAAACTCTTGGTTTAAAATATTTCAACATCGATCACATCAAAGTAACTTAATTTTTTAGCAAGTTAGTTACATTACTTCCTTCACAATCTCCTTAAACACTTCAAGAGATTCATACTTGTATTTCAATAAAAACAAATTTCCATATCTACTAATAACTTTACTAAGTATAATGAGATATTGGTAACTACCTTTAGCATTTATTCTAAAAGTTCTATATACATCAGTAGGTCTAAGCCCTAATAGAATAATCTCTCTCCCACTACATCTAGTGAAGATTCTTTTGTAATACAATAAATAAGATATGCATGTATTTGTTAGTTTAATAACTAAATGAGTCTTGATAACCATCAAATGCATTCTATGAATGCATTTCTCATCTATGTGTTGTAGACGACAATGATATAGGTGTTCATTGTTTGAGTTCTCAGGTCATTTGTTATATGTGTCATAAACAATTATCTTTACAATTATGAAGTAAAGTTTGTGAGACATAGGGCATTTCCATAAAAGATTATATCTTTTAAATTGAAGCATATTGTTCTTTTCACATAAGACATATGGTGTTTTCATCAATGAAAAGTACATAATAGAAATTCACTAATTCTATAATGTGCCCATGAATGACAACTTCCAACTGTAGACGCAACAACCCTTGCTCAATACATTTTTATCTTACTTCTTCTCAGTAACTGAAGTAGAGATCTCTATCTCCATTCTCTTCCTGAGATCCACTATGAAGTGGATAGTTCTATCCTATGTCCAAACAAGTGACAATGGTGGCACTTTCTCTCCTTAATCCATTAACTGAAAAGGACAAATTACTTTTCCACTTACCCTTCTCCATAAATTGATTGTAGAAGACTTGGACTTCAGTTAGCCTCATAACCTTTCTTGGACTTGCCTTTTCCCTAGGACTCACTTCTACTGGTCACCATCAAGGAGTTGTCCTTCTTCTTCCTTGATTTGGCATCAACATGACAATCATTTGATGAACTAACTATATGATTCATACTACATTTTATGGAATCACATCCATGGTCAACTTTGACCTAAGAGAAATCACAGTCACTCCACATGCCCAATCATATTGAGCACATGAGGCTCTATTAGATCTCATCTGTCAGTTTGCACTCAAACAACACTTTGGAAACATTATACCTTTCTTGCTTTACATGATTCTTAAGATGTGTTACCATCTCGAGAATGTCCATGATTTCATGTTGTTCATGAAACTCATAGCTCATACAACATGGCATAAGGTACTCAGTTTCTATGGTATCATTCGCATGCTTCCAATAAGCATCCATTTATGGCCAATAACCCCTATTATCTTTACATGGTTGTCTGATTGGTTTTATCTTGGTATGTGTATGAAGCCTCTATCTTATCTTCCCAATGTAAAGGTGATTCTTTCCTACCCTTTATCCCCTTGAATGTAACTCAAGGTTTCTCTATAATAATGTAATAGTAGGATAGTTTACTTTCTTGTAAAGAAGAATAAGAAAGACATTCTAATGATGCCAATCAACCGTCTTGGAGATGAGATGACTGGCTGGAGGACTGAGAAGGACCAAAAGGACAAGACGAACCAATTGCCTAGTCGACCCAACTGATCGACTGGAGGAGCCAGAATATAATGAATACAAGAACCAGAAGATCGCTGAGATGACCAAATAATCATCCATAAGGCAAGTCGATCGGTTCAAATGTTGAATCAATCCAAACCCAGATTGGCAAGCACGAATCTTCATTAACAAAAGATTTATGCAAGTGATGTAGACCTAGGTTGTGGTAATTCCTTATATCTCTAAGGAATTACATTAGGCAGGCCATAACTATTGCTTTTTGTTTATTGCATGTTTCTTTGTGGGATATAACATGTATATGATGCGTACTATATATGTGGTGATTGGATAAAGTATATGTATTTATAAATACAAAACTCCTCAAACATTAAATATTAAGCCTTAGATTATTTCCAAAAGTGACACACAGGAAAAGAGAAATTGACCAAGCATAGGTTATGCCCTAGCGTGGTGCACCGTCTATCTTATGGAAGTGTTATGGTAGTAATGTAGGTTCCACCCTAGCAGAGTGCATTATTATCATGTCGGATTTTGGGTTAGGCTTAACTGGTGATTCTTAGAGCATCTAGGCCCAGAGGCATATAGATGATTATGGCAAGGAGTGGAACATATTGTCTATCTAAGAATTGCATATGATGCAATTGGAAAAATATGCCTACCGTGATAATTACTAAGTATTGCGGTGTTGGTCGGGCCATAGTTGAATTATCTTGGATCTTGGACCACTAAAACATTGTACATTGAAATTTTCTGAAATGATACATGAGGGTTATCAATTTGAAAAAAATAGTGGGAGCGATAATTAATTACAGTTCTAGTTAATATCATTAACTCATCAAATCAAACAAATAAAAAAGTATTTTCAAATTTTGCAATATTTCTTTGTAGAAACTAATGTCAAACATAAACACATTCATATTGTGATAAGTCCTTTAGAAGGACAAAATGGGTTAATCTCACACATCTGGTTTAGGACTTTGAGAAGTGTTCTCAATCATGAGAGAAAGCTCTATGTCCTTAAAAGACTAGGGCCAGAGGAACCCACTCCAAATGCGTCTAAAGGACCACAATCACCACTATCACTATGAGAGATGATTATCACTACCATTTCATGGTCTCCATGTATCACTCTCATAGTGGGTCTGTCTGATACACTATTTTCTAACATGTACTTTTGCGAGTGACTTGATATCATATATCATGACCAATGAGATTCTATCATCAGTCAACACAGACTCTAGTCTTTTGTATTATTTTCATCTATTTTTCTTCCACAGTACTATCCGACTAGGGACATAGAAAGAATGTACATGTATACTCTTAACATCCATATGATCTCGTCATTCAACTCATGTACTTGAAAACATACGTCATTGAGTAATATCATTCTTTAGACAGATACTTACATTTGTGTCATCATCTCATGTCTGAGACAAACATAATAGATGAAATACCTTTTATTATTATCAATTCGGGTATTTAATGCCACACTCCAATCATCATATGATTGCTTCTCTGGTCATACATACCAACATATTGGTCTTTGTCTCACCCCATGCACGCAATCCGTTTCTTGGATCTCTCTCTCCTTCTCCCCCTCGTGTTTTCCCCCCATGATAGGGCCTACAATGCATTGCTACAGTGCAGAGTCCTATCTCTATATTTCTCTCATTGCTAGGTAGCTCATTCTCTCTATTGCTCTACAAATATTGTAAACTTCATATTTTTTGTATAAATTATCTGAAAAATGTGATATTATAGTCCATTTCAACCAGAGGAATGAGGTAAAATCAATTAAATAGTTATTAAAGTTGAACTCCCAAACCTATTTTAAAAAGTTCCTAAATGATATCCTTTAGATATGATCCTAAAAACTGAATTTAATCTTTATTAAGACCTTATCTATTTGTCACAAACTCATTTGAATCTCATTTGAACTGATATTTGAGACCTTTATCTCTTTCGGTTATGATTATGGATATAAAAATGATGGTGATGTAAAACTTGGGGTTTTGTCTATAATATGACCTAGCCCTTAATCAACCATATGATATCAATAACATGAATACTTTCTTATCTCTCAAACTCAATTATGATGATATAAGAGATAATTATAACTTCTAGTTTGATTAGGACTCAACCACCCTATACATGAACTTTGAGAATTTATTTTGGTATCTCTTGTATGCATGTTTGCATTACCAGGATCCTTGATCTATTGTTGACTCAGGTTCCCAAGATCTAAACTCTTAAACAAGAAAGGTGTGCTTTATCCACATTAAATATTATCTATTACATTATTTTTTCTATAATATATGTATTTTTCATTATATTAAATTTATATATTTTGTTTGAACTAAGTAATTATATTATGATAAATTTATGTTCTTTCTCATGTACTTATATTGTTTTCTTAAAACTTGAACATGGTCATGAATAAACATTTGATAATGATAATAGACGCAAAGTAATACATACCTATGGGTGTAGAGAGGGAAGAATGGACGAGAAATTAATAGATAGATACCCACACCTTTGGGTGTAGAAAGGGTTAAATTTATGATAGCAAAAGCAAAGATATCCATACTTATGAGTGTAGATAGGGTCAAATGCATTGGGAAGGTATTAATAAAGATCCATACTCATAGGTCTGGAGTAGTTTGAATTCATAGAGATTAATCCACGTGGTAATGCATGATTGCAATATATTGTAATCTCAAAAGGGATGAATTTGTGTAATGGTGTTTCCTTTTTACTTATATATTACTACCCACTAGATATTTTATTGTAACATAGTGTCTTATCACCAATAATACTAGTGTGTTTAAAATAATGTGATGATTTTCTCTTACTAGGCTATGAAAAATCCATGAAACCATCTAGGAATCATTTTTCTACTACTTTTGATATGCACACTACTTGTTGGACTCAAGTAGAATCTACATAAAATGAATATGTATTCATGGGAAAATATTTATGTAAATCAAGTTGTAACTATTATTGAGATAGTTTTTTAGACCTTCTCCCTACTTTTGAAGTTTCTTTCTTTTTTTCCCTATGATCACCCTTGGAAAAACATAATGTACTTATTAGTGGAATGAGACATTATTTTATTTGTGTACATGTTTGTGTAGAATTCCCTTCAGGCTTCCCAGGGAGGAATGCTTCAATCCCTTTAAGACTGCTTGTTTGGAGGTGGGATTTGGATTGTGGTAATTAGAAGGTCATACACATTCTAACATGTATTAAGTAAATAATTTGTACAACATCATGAACCTAGTAAGCCCTTAAATAGAATTGCAAAAACTAAGGCGTCTAGGTTCAGGTTTCTGACTACAATCACCTCCTACCCATCTCGTTGGAATGGTTGAGGTTCCCCTCTCTACCTGGCCTTAGTGGATCCAAAAATAGTCCTAAACATTATCTTTTGAACCCTAGAGAGTCTTCCGTCATGTCATCATTTCTCTAAGATCATCCTAAGAGCATATGATAGATTAAAATAGGGTGATTCCTCATATTTTCTCTCTCATGCTAGGATTGTTGACTTGATCTATACTATTCATATTTTGGGTAATGGGAAATGACTAAAGTACAAAATATATTTTGAAAAAATTGACCAATATGTTACTATGATTTGGTATATGCTTGACTGAATGTACACGATAGAAAGATTCATACTAAGAGGTATATTGCATATGGCTCCACACACCCACAATAGAGTAGCATTAATTTATAGAACCAAGAAGCATGCAAATGAGAAGATTGATAAGAAGAAAAGGAAGGTAAGAAGGAGGAAGGAAGAAGGACGTTGAAAATGAAGCTGAAAAAGAAACAACAAAGGAGAAGGAAAAGTAAAAGGAAAAAGAAAAGAAAAAGAAGCGGAAAAAGTGAAAGAATATGAGAAAGATAAGGGAAAAGGAGTTGATAAGGGCATAGGGCCCAAGAGAGGTAGAGGACATGATGTACAGGATTATGATAAGGGTGATCCAAGAAAATTCCTTATGGGTGGTGTTTGAAAGGAACAAAGAAAAGCACTTACGTATGCTATGATGATTTTGGCAAAACACACCCATCCTTATTTCCAAGAGGAATCTACATCAATGACCCAAAGCATGTCATCATCGTTGATTTCCTTTAGTTGAACCTAGTAACATTCTATGGTGAAGACAAGGAGGATGTTTTACACATGGAAAATGCTTGGATAGTTTTCATGGAAAATACATTCAGAGTGTGGGAATGCCTAAAAATAATAAAATGACTTTTCTACCTATCAACTGAAGGGTGCAACCAAATCATGGTGGTAAAATTGAACCCACATAGAAGATCATGGGAATCCTTCAGACATGTATTTACATTTTTCTTCTTGCATAGAAATGAGTTAAAATAAAATAAACCCCTACACATGGTAACTCCTATGTGTCTAAATATAGTTGATAGTTTTACCTCTTGGTCTTGCCAAGAACTTGACCTAGAAAGATAAGTTGGATAACTAGGATGAAGGAATCAACGTGCCTCTATAGACTTTGGTTGCCTCTTCCATACCTGCCACTTTCCAAGATGCCTCTGATCATGCTCTTAAGATGGAAAGATCCCAAGGGGCAAGACAAGGTAATAACAAGATCATGGCTTATTTACAATTAACAAACACTGATAGAGACAATGCTAAAAAAGGGGAAAGACCTCAAAATTAGGGTTATGACCATGGTAATAAAAATGAAAACCATGTCCATAGAAACCCTCTTGCATAGAAAAAATGTCAAGCCAGAGGACCTAATCCAAACTCAGACCCAGTGAGACCAATGTGTTAAAAATATGTAAATAAGCACCTCAGGCTATGTGATTATTTGAATCCTTCTTCCTCTTAGCAAGGAGAAATAAAAACTTCAAGGATAAGTGTCCACACCCACCTCCTATATGGGCCAATGATAACACCAAAATTTAGCCATTTGTGCTAAGTATTTATCTATAGTCTTGTGTTATTATAACCTTAATATGGGAAAAATAACTCTAGATTCTTATCTTTCTGAATTTATATCTTTTTTGAAGATAAAGTCTCTCAAATAGCCTATTTTTAGACATGCAGTCACCAAAAACAAGAAGACATCAGTTCTCTAGATTGTTTCTCAAGCGAACCATGTCAGGGTAAGGTTTTGAGTTTTTTCACTCTGTAGCAAGAATGCCTAGGGGGTCCCGCTAAAGCCTCTATACATTCCAATGACAACCAAGAATCCCAGAGGGTTAGCAACCATTGAGGATCTTAGTGACCAAAGATCTCGGTGACTACCAGAGATCTCAACAAATGTTGAATACCTCAACAACCACTGAAGACACCAGTGATCACTGATAACCGAGAGGGCCAGCAATCACTAAACATCATCAGATACCATCAATATCTTTCATCATCAATGACCATTGGGCATACATCTCAGTTATTGTTAGCCCTACACCATCAATGATAGCTTAAATCTTTCTTCTACAGTGATGGATGGGACTACATCTCAACGATCGTTGGTCCTACACCATCGGTGACCGTTGAGACTCCACATCCTTGGTGAACGATGACTGTTGAAGCCTTTGCATGTCCCAATGACTGTAAAAACTATGCCACTCCTATATAGATCCACCCCTGCTACCTAGGCATGGATTATGACTTTTGGTTCCAATTTTTAGTTCCATATGACCATCAGTTCCTACAACTCCATGGGAGAATTTCAAGGTCTAAAAGGGTTGAAGAGCACACCCTACATCCAACCCTTTGGTTTTCCTCCATCCACCATCATTCACCCCATTACGTCCATTCCTAACCACCTTCCAACTCCACACATCCTTCAAAACTACTATTTGGGGCAGAATCATAGAGAAAGGAGGCCTAGGAGTCAAAGATCAAGGAGGATGACCCCAAGGACGAGATTCAGCCTTCCCAAAGGCTAAGAAGTGAAATAAACCTCACTTCCACAGACAAAATCTCTCCTTTGAGCTATTCCTTCTACTTTTCTCCTTTGTTTCTATACAAATGATGTTCTTCCGTCTTTTTTCATTGCCAACTATGCTTGTCCATGGCTAGTTGAGCTCCTTCTTGGCTATGTAGCCTATTTTGGGCATGTTTATGTACTTTTTCGTTAAGCAAGTAGATTTATTCCAGATCTATAAATTTTTTGTTCTATCTTCTCTTCTCGGTTATGATTCCTAGTTTGGTTGATCTATTTCTTACTTGAACTTCTATTTCTACCAAGATCAAGAGATTAGTTCTAGAAATGGATGAGAGATGGCAGTTTGGATCATGATGTGAAAAGAGGATATCTAAGGGAGGATTTGCTCAAAACACATGTAGGAGAAATCCTATCAGAACCTTAGATTTGGTCAACCTCACTTGGAAACGGGAAGGTTCACCTCGACCTACACAGGTCAAGGTCTGTGTTGTGTGCAAATTCTCTATTGTTCCTAGCATCTTTGAATATTTTGGACCGAAGAAATTATCTTGGATATTAAGGGGTGTTGATCTATTATCCTAGAGAGAGGTTTTGGATCTTAGATGGGGTTTTAGTCACACTATCCAAGAGAGAGTGGGATGACCCCAATAGGAGCAAGTACCATGATACATTCTACTTTTGGATGTTACTCGCTTGCTAGGGTGTTTGAGAGTTTTCTATGCTCGAGAATGATTGCATAGACTGCCCAACATGTGGTTATATAACTAGGAACTCCTTCTCCTAATTAGTAGAATTTGATGGAATCTATTTTCTTTACTTTGTTTTTTGTTTTGTATTATTTTACTATACTAATTCTAGTTCTTTACACACATCAACTACCAATTTCCTTTAACTGACATAAGAGTGAGATCTTAAGTGTCTTAAACGTCCCTATGTCCCTGTGTTCAACTTTGTATATCTACTTAGGACCCATATAGAGTTGTGAGGGTCTTGAAGGGTTCAGGTTATAAAATTAAAAGTCTGATTCATCTTTGAGATTGTGCCTCCACTTTTTAGATGAGCTATCATGGCTGATCAGCCAACAAGAACAACCGTGAACAACGACATGCTCATTTTTTTTTCTCTCAATGTAGAATTGTTCAAGAATATAAGACATATATGTAACCTTTTGAATCATACAAATTCACATGCTATATCAAAATATGCACAAATTTTTGTCATGTCTCTTACATATTTTCCTCTATTATTTCAACAAAATCTTAAAAAACATAAACATGTGTATTCAGTCCAAATGAAAGAACATGAACTGGTAATCTATCGTTGAGAGAGTTTTTTAACGAGAAAAAACTAAAATTCTAAGATATGTCCATGGATGATGAAAAACTTATGATTTTATTAGTCATGTATTTCTACCCAATTAGAAATACTAAGAAATACAATGGAGGTTAGAGAGTGCCCAGTCTTAGAGTGACAACTAGAATTCTTGATATAAGCAATACCAGGTGCCACACCAATTTCTTTGGTGGCTCATATGATGGAATATGAAGTAATTTAAAATAATAGAGATACATAAATGCAATTAGATTCACACCCTTGGGTGTACAGAGGATCTAGTGCATAGACAACATGCATGATAATCATTTCGATCCATGACCAAAAGTTGATCCAGATAGTCAAATTTGTAAAAGTTGCTTATGGGAGTAATGATGACAAAAAATGTATTGTTCCCCATATGTTTAAGGATAATTGTAATTTTGGGAAAAAATCTTCATAAGGAGGGGAGGATGTGATTAAGTCATTTTTTATGTGTCAAAATCTTTTACCTTTATACTCTTACATTTTCACTTTGGACTCCAACTGATCATCACTTGTTATCTTGATACTCTTGTGAAACTTATTTGAAGAATTTGATGCTTTTGCATACTTTTTTTTATAAATGGGTAAATAAATTGCCAAACATGGAAAAAATAGAAGAAGCTACACATAATACAAAAGATGCAAAGGTCCATTTACAAAAAAATTATATGAGTGGCTATCTACAAAAATCCCTAGTATAATTTAGCTTCACTAAGAAGACCATTGTCTAGGACTTTTTTGGCATTTATTATATTGAACATGTGTTTTTTAATCTTCATAAAAATGTCCTCCTCACTACTATAATCCTTCACATGGATCCTCTTGTTTCTATCCTCCCAAATGTGGCAACAAAACATGGTGATGCATAAACCACCAAACCCCACTTGCCATTTGTTTTTTAGATTATTAAGCATCCCACCAATGCCATTTGAGAGGAAGTTGGTGGGGTTTGGACCCCAAGAATTCCTTAAGAACATAAATAACCAAATGTACTTAGTTAAATTATAGTTATAGAACATGTGGTCATGATTTTCATTCTCTATCTGGCATGTAACTAACTAAATGTACTTGGTTAAATTATAGTTATAGAACATGTGGTCATAATTTTCATTCTCTATCTGGCATGGGGGCAGAGGGGGTTAACCTACAAGACCCACCTCGACTATCTACCCTTAATTATTAGCTTCCCAAGAATGTCCTTGTTGGTAGTTCTGGTCTGTTTGGGAACATGGAAGGAGTTCCATAAAATCTTATGCCAAATGACATCTACATGTGGCATATTGATGATCCAATGTGTGTTTTGTTGGCTAAACAAACTGAACATAACATTGCCATAAACATTATACCAGTGTTTGACTTCATTCCACCTCTTACACATAGATTTATATACATTGGATGACAAGGCATCATCATCTTTAGGGACTTGCCAACATCTTCTAGTCATTTAGGACAAAGAAATGTTCTTTTTTTCCTTAGGAATCAGTTCAATCTCTTGAATTGGAAAGCCTTCACAGTCTCATGAGATTTCCTAAGTTCTCCTTCAGATTAAGGATTAGATAGGGTATTTGTGTATCCTCCATAGGTGCACACACTAACCGATAAGATTTGACTAGATGTGCCCCACAAGATCGGAACACACAGTGGATTAAACTTTCGAATTTATACAGACCTAAACTTGACACACTCACACAACTAAAACACTACACCCGCAAGCGCACGGGGTCGTGTCATAGTATAGGAGGGTGGCAAGTATAGGGTCAATCCATAGGGAGAAAAGGGGGCATTAGAGTTAGGTTAGATTTGTTGGGTTCCAACTGTAGAGACTAGGGTTAAGGGTTTAAAGGTAATTTGATTGTTAAACTAAGGTGAGCAAGAAAGCAATTAAAGACAATAATGAAATCTAAGTTAACCCTAGACTAGATTAAGACTAATTAATCAAGAAAAAACTAAGCCAAATATGAAAAGGCAAGAAGAGAACAATCTACACTAAGGCAAGAAAGAGAGAAGCAAAAGAGCAATTAAAGAGGTAAACTAGAAAGAACAAAGAAAGAACAGGGCAAGAAGCTATCTAAGCCAAAAAAGAGCTCAGCTAAGCAAGATGAAAACTAGGGTTTTAAAGAAATTAAGGAAGTTCTGGTTTGTTTAGGGGATACACTTATCACTTAAGTTGGGGGTGACATAAGAACATTATGATTCCATTTAGATTATTCGAACAAAATAATAAGTTAGAGTCTAATGAATTAACCCAAGCTACTAATTGGATATGGATATGCTAGGTTGTGTATAGGAGAACTAGTCCTTAACACTCCCTACTACCCTTACAAGGCTCAATTGGTTTATGGATTAGGTTCAATTCAATTAGAGTCTAAACAAGCCTAGGTATCTATATTAGACATTCCTAGGGCAATTAGGGGCCGAGGGTAGTAATGAGGACGTAAAATTAGGGTTTTGGACCCCAATTCCTCCACATTCTATCCTTGAGAAGGCTCCATGCTAATTGCACTAGAGTCACCTAATCTAGCTACTTAGATATCTCATTTAGTCTTAGGGAGATTGATTAGGATGTTATAATATGGTAGGCAACCTATGGATCCAAGAATTGGACCTAGGGAAAATCCCAAAATTCACACATATAAGTAATTTTCCTAAATTCCTAGGTGATTTCACACACAAACCAACAAGCAATTCATGTAGAATGAGATAGAAATAGAACATAATCATTAGAAAATGTAATTACAAAGTTTACATATCATTTTCCCCCAACATGGTATCAAAGTAAAATTTTACACCCCAAACATCCCCCCAAGGGGGCCTAGCTACTCATAACAATGCAAAGTACAAAAGAGAAGAGAAGAGGTAGAGGAAGCCATGGAGCTCAGTGTAGATTAAGAATTCCTCCACTTTAACCATTGTAGAGCATCTTTCTCTCTCCTACAAGGTGTAGGGGCATGGAATGATGGTGGAAATGGGTGGAAATGGAAGGAAACTAGGGTTTTGATTGTGGAAATGGTGAAATGGAGTGGAATGGAGGTGAAAATGGAGTGGAACGGATAAGGGGAGAAAATGGGGAGCTAAGAGGTGTTAGGAGGTAGCTAGGGGTGGCCGACCTCGGCCTTCAACCTCCACCCACATATATATAGGTGGGGAGGAAGCAATAGGTCAAGTAGGGGTAAAGTGGGAAATGTAGTGGAAAAAGTAGCTAGGTTTTGTGAGTAGCATGGCTATGGTGGATCAAAATGGCCGTGGTGGGTAGGGGTGAGCATGGTCGTGGTGGGGTAGAACGATCTTCTGAATTAAAATGGTCAGATCATAGGTTGATGGTCATTTTTGTATTGAAACTGGCACGACCGTGGTGGTCACAACGGTTGTGGTGGGGTGAGGGTAGAACGGTCGTGGTGGGGTGGGGGTAGAACGGTCGTGGTGGGTAGCATGACCGTGGTGGGTGAGGTGATGGTGGTCATGGTGCAATGCCATGCTCATTCTTCAGTTCAATAGCATGACCATTTTAGGTGGCACGACCGTGGTGGTTGTCCCCTGCATGGCCATTCTTTATAGCACGGCCGTGGTGCTGTCTACAGCTGCACTTGGGCTTGATTCTTTGGATTTCCTTGGACATCTTTGCTTCAATGGGTCTTTGGCCACTAGGGGTAGGTTGAGGGAGCATCGAGCTTCACTTTGGGTCTCTCCAAGGGTAAAGAAACCCCAGGATCACTCCTTCTCTCTCTCTCTTCCATCAAGTGTGTCCAAATGCTTAAAAAACATGCAAATAATGTGCATAAGTGCATTTTACACAAATATGCATATTGAGGATAATAACATGTAATCTAATAGGTATAGATGTGATTCAAATGCAAAATGACACAAAATGAAGCCCTAAAATAGGGCTGAATCACAACCCCAAACTTGAAACATATTTGTCCTCAATTATGATCCAACTCAATCTCTCTGCAAAATTTTCACAAGCAAGAAATGACAAATGCCATGTAAAGGATGATTATTGCTGAATGGGATAAATAGTGACTAAGTACATGAATTCCACCTCTCTCCTCTCCTACTTTCACAAACCAATCAAGAAAAATATAGCATAGAGCATATTAACTTCAATTATAGTGCATAAAACACACAAGCTATCAATATTTCCTTCATGTAGATCCGGGTAGACCATTTCATTATGGCATTAATCAAGGATGACTAGGAGTGTTGGTTCACCTTCATGCTTTCAACCTTATATTTCAAATCACACCAAATGACCCATGTGGCTGCGGAAAAGGGCAAAATGAGCTAGTTTTGATGTTTCCTAGCTCAATGGGTATGAAAATGGAAGAAAGGGTTGTGGTAAGATTTTGGAGTGCTATTACATAGAGAACTCATCTTTTCTTTACTTAGATGCTCTTAAATAGGATCACCTTTTATTTTGTTTTTTTTTGGAATTTTTTTCTTTTTCTTTTCCCTTGGAGTAGATAGGGCATATGGTGATGAGAGTGAAGTGGTGAGATGTAGAGGTGGCCACCCTAAACTTTTGGAGGTGGCCACAACTGATATGTGCACTTTGGCATCCTTTCATGACGTGGAGGTGTAAGAAGATGGTCAGTGAATATTCAGGTCAAAGAGGGGTCACTGGCGTGATTCTCAACATAAGGTATATCGCATGAAAATTAATACAACACTTCATCCAACAATGTCACACCACATGAATGAACAAACTGAAATTGATACTTCAATCAAGTGATTTCATAGACACTAAGCACTCATAGCTTGCTCAAGTCACAATTCAACCAAATAATTAAAAAAAAGAGGTGATACACATGTAAAAGTCAAGAATTGACACCATTTAGCAATAAACAATTATAATTCACTTACATTTTGTAAAGGTCATCATTTTTAATCCAAAAAGTAGAGATTGGGTTGAAACACACTTTTACGCAAGAAATCTCAATTTTGGGCAAAATTTGTCAAAATGGTGCCAAGTTGCCTTCAATCACTTCTAAACCTAAATTATTGAACTAAAAGTAGGAAACAAGTAAATCCTAGATAAAACATGCAAAAATTACCAAAAATCTACATGATATGCAATGCATGGCAAAAAGAGCAAAATTTTTGAAAATTACACAAAAATAGCAAGAAAGTAAACTAGAGGACATGCACATATGCAAATCAAGCACACAAAGCATGGATACACAAGTTTGAGAGATGGTTATGTTGTTTGATCATCTTGAGAAAAAATTTAGAATAAGTAACATCGAGGAAAGTGGGGCTAGAGAAAGGGCTTACCGCCCTACCAACCCAAACTTTTAAGCCATTATGTCCTCAACATGAAATAGAAGTCTAGGATGCCAGGGTAGAGGGCATGGAGTCATGGTAGACAAACACCAAGATGGAGAGAGATCTTAAGGTGTCCAATGAGTAGGATAGAGCCACCATGGCCATTCTATGCAAAATTGTCATTCTGGTTTGCCAGTACCATGGTCGTGCTATGTGGAACGGCCGTACTGGTCACCTTTATGTAGCTTTTCTAACAATTTGCAATTTTCTTTCAATTTTGATCTCTTACTAGGTGATATCAACCATGCATCCAATCCTCATTCCAATGCACATGTCCTAACATGATTCACAAACAACTAGAACCATCAAGTATAAAGTGTGTGTGTGTTTTCTTGGAAAGTGTAAAAATAAAGCAAAAGTATCAAAAATTGAAGTTTGGGTGAAAATTTCCAAAAACCTAGGTGGGTTGCCTCCCATAAGCACTGAGCTTCATGCCATCAGTTGGGCTTGTTGTTCTTTCACCATCAACCATTTTCCAAAAACAAAATGTTTGCATCCCCATCATAAGCAATCCTCTCAAATGATTTCCTTGATTGATCTTCCTCCCAAGGGTCATGCGAGCTTCTCAAGTGTTTTTCAGTAGTTTTCTCTCCTTTGGGATCATCATCATAGATCTTAATCAGCCTTGAGAGCTTCAAAAACTTCATGCCATAGTTTTTCTCTTTCTTGAGGAATGGGTCTTCATAGGCACCAAAGAGAGGGATATCAATCATATGGAACACTTGCAAACAAGGACTTTTTGTCAATGGCTCTTCATTAAAATCTTTGTCAACTTGATTCCATTCCTTGATAACCTTCTCAACAACCTTGTCACACCCCATGATTGAAACCATATCCATTTTCTCAAAGGAAGTAGGGGGAGCATGTGATAGTTGTGGTGGTGGCACTGTTATTAATGGCCTTTGGAATTGAGGTGGAGGAGGGAATTGAGGTCGGAAGGTGAACTAGTGGGAAGGTTGTGACGATAGAGGTGGTGGGGACATGTAAGGCTTAGGATAGCCTTGGAGGTAGGGTGGTGGAGGAAATGGATGGGCTTGTTCATTTTGGCCTTCCATCTTGTCTTCTCTCAATTGGCTTGTCACATGCACAAAGCACAACCAAACAAAAGAGAACAAGTTAGTAAAAATATACACAAAGAATGCAAAGAATAATGAATAAAGAATAGAAATGATGAGGGCAATAGGAAAAGTCAAAGCAAAACTAACTACCTAGGATGATCACCTTTCTCCCCGACAATGGTACCAGAAAGCTTGGTGTGTCCGTCAGAGGTGCACACACTAACCGATTAGATTTGACTATATTTGCCCCCACGAGATTGCAATGCACAATGGATTAAACTTTTGAATTTATAAAGACCTAAACTCAACACACTTGCACAACTAAAACACTACACCCACAAGCGCACAGGGTCGTATCATAGTATAGGAGGGAAACAAGTATAGGGTCGATCCATAGGGAGAAAAGGGGGCACTAGAGCTAGGTTAGATTTGTTGGGTTCCTACTATAGAGACTAGGGTTAAGGGTTTAAACGTGATTTAGTTATTAAACTAAGGTGAGTGAGAAAGAAATTAAAGGAAAGAATGAAATCTAAGTTAACCCTAGACTAGATTAAGACTAATTAAGTAAGAAAAAACTAAGCTAGATATGAAAAGGCAAGAAGGGAACAATATACACTAAGGTAAGAAAAAGAGAAGCAAAAGAGCAATTAAAAAGCTAACCTAGCAAAAACAAAGAAAGGATAGGGTAAGAAGCTATCTAAGCAAGCAAAGAGCTAACTAAGCTAACATTAGCTAAGCAAGATGAAAACTAGGGTTTTAAAGCAATTAAGGAAGGTGTGGGCTGTTTAGGAGATGGACTTACCACTTAAGTTGGGGGTGACATAAGAACGTTATGATTCCATTTTGATTATCCAAACCAAACAACAAGTTAGAGTCTAATGAATTAACCTAAGATACTAACTGGCCATGGATATGCTAGGTTGTGTATAAGGGAACTAGTCCCTAACACTCCCTAATACCCTTGTGAGGCTCAATTGGGTTAGGGATTAGGTTCAATTCAATTAGAGTCTAAACAAGATGAGGTTTATAGTTTAGACATTCCTAGGGCAATTAGGGGCCGAGGGTAGTAATGAGGAGGTGAAATTAGGGTTTTGGACCCCAATTCCCCCACACTCTAGCCTTGAGAAGGCTCCATGTTAATTGCATTAGAGTCACCTAATATAGATACTTAGATCTCTCATTTAGTCTTAGGGAGATTGATTAGGATGTAGGAAGATGGGAGGCAACCTAGGGATCTAAGAATTGGACCTAGGGGCAAATCCCAAAATTCACACATATAAGCAATTTTCCTATATACCTAGGTGATTTCACACACAAACCAATAAGAAATTCATGCAAAATGAGATACAAATAGAACATAATCATTAGCAAATGGGAATACAAAGTTTACAAATCTTTTCCCCTAACATGGTATCAAAGTAACATTTTACACCCTAAACAGCCTACCCATGGGGGCCTAGCTACTCATAACAATGCAAAGTACAAAAAGAGAAGAGAAGGATGTACGGTAAGCCATGGAGCTCGGTGTAGATGAAGAATTTGTCCACTTCAGTTGTTGTAGGGCATCCTTCTCTCTCTGCCAAAGTGTAGGGGCATGGAATGATGGTGGAAATGGAAGGAAACTAGGGTTTTGATGGTGGAAATAGTGAAATGAAGTGGAATAGAGGTGAAAATGGAGTGGAGTGGCTAAGGGGTGAAATGGGGAGCTAAGAGGTGGTAGGTGGTAGATAGGGGTGGCCAACCTCAGCCTCCAGCTACCACCTACATATATATAGGTGGGGAGGAAGCAATAGGTCAAGTAGGGGTAAAGTGGGAAATGTAGTGGAAAAACTAGCTAGGTTTTGTGAGTAGCACAACCATGGTGGATCACCACAGCCATGGTGGGTAGGGGTGAGAATGGTCGTGGTGGGGTAGAATGATCGTGTGAATTAAAATGGTCAGATCACAGGTTGATGGTCATTTTTGTACTTAAACTGGCACGACCGTGGTAGTAGCCACGACCGTGGTAGTAGCCACGACCGTGGTGAGGTGAGGGTAGAACGGTCATGCTGTGTAGCAAGGTTGTGGTGGGTGCGGTGATGGTGGTCGTGGTGCAATGACATGCCCGTTCTTCAATTCTGTAGCATGGTCATTTTAGGTGGCACAGTCATGGAGGTTGTCCCCTGCACAACCATTCTTTGTAGCACGGTCGTGGTGCTGTTTGCAGTTGCACTTGGGCTTGATTCTTTGGATTTCCTTGGACATCTTTGCTTCTATGGGTCTTTGGCCACTTGGGGTAGGTTGAGGGAGAATTGGGCTTTACTTTGGGTCTCTCCAAGGGTAGAGAAACCCCAGGATCACTCCTCTCTCTCTTCCATCAAGCGTGGTCCAAATGCCTAAAAACATGTAAATAATGCCAATAAGTGCATTTTACACAAATATGCATATTAAGGGAAATAACATGTAATCTAAGAGGTATAGGTGCGATTTAAATGCAAAATGACACAAGATGAAACCTTAAAATTGGGTTGAATCAGGTATCCCATGCTACCGCATGGTGTCATCCTCCCCACATAAAATTGGTTCTGATTCTCCCCATATATTTGCCCACATGGTTGGGGAATTCACAAAAACCTCCCCAGAACCGAACCTTACTTTGTAGATTTGATCTCACTAAGACAATTCTACTGGTAAGAGAGAGTTTTAGACCCCCTTAATTCTCAATCTTACACCTAAGATCATCAAGGCACATTTTCAAGTCATTAGATGTCCCTCTTCCTACTACGATGGATGCTCACATGTATTTGTTAGGGATTCTCTCTCTTCCCACCCCAAAAGCATGTCTCAGCCTCCCTCTTCTCATGTCACAAGACTTTGATAGGAAAATTTTGGACTTGATTTCACTGATGTAGAGTTTTTTCATTCTCCCAAAGCTAATCAAGATCTTCTTGTACTCTCTTAGTCTAGTAGTGTGGCCAACAGAGAAAAGCATAACATCCTTGATAAAAATCAAGAAAGTACTTACTTTCATTTCTTTGATCTTATATGGCCTAACCACACCCTTGAATTTCTTCTCCATATTGGTTAGATCCTACATAAAAAGAGTGAAGAAAAGATAAGACAATGAATCCCCTTGTGATAAGCCACTGGTTGCTGTAATCATCCCTGTAAGTGTACTATTAATCATGATAGAGAATGATGAGGTTTTGACACATTGTTTGATCACAAGGATCAATCTATTGTGAAAGCCAATAGATTCTAAGATCTTCCATAGAGTATCCTAGTTGATGAATTAATAGGCTTTGATCAAGTCAATCTTCACAAAAGCCTCGATGTTTGATTTGCTGATATTGAAGTCAGTCAAGAACTAAGATACCAGTAGGGTATTGTCTAAGATCTTTCTGCCTTGTATGAAGGTGCATTGTTCATTAGAGATGAGGGGGAGAACCCCCTTTAGTCTCCCAACAATGAGTTTGGAAACTACTTTGTAAAGCACCATGCATCGGGATATGGGCCTATAGTCACTTATATCTCTAGCTTCCTTCTTTATCTGTACTAGTTTGATGAAAGTATCATTAATAGCACAAACCATACTGTCACCCTCCATTATGCATCTCACCACTATTTTTGTATCATCCTTAATAAGATTCCAACACCATTGTAAAAAAATCCCATTGAAACCATATGGCCCAGGGGCCTTAGATGGGTTAATGGAAAATACAACTTTTTACACCTCTTCTTCAGTCAGGTACATACAAAGGATGTCATTCTTTTGTAGTGTAACTTTATTTTGTAGGAGAAAGTTACAGTAGTTCAACGATGGAGTGGGTGTTTGGTTAAAAAGCAATTGGAATTATTAATGACATTCAAAGATATATCCTCCTGGTGATAATGACATATCCATGCTCATTGATGAGCTCATGGGTAGTTTCTTTCAAAGATATATCCTCCTGGTGATAATGACATATCCATGCTCATTGATGAGCTCATAGATAGTTTCTTTCATCTCTTTCTTTTTAACTTTTTTGTGATATTTTCTTGTGTACAAGTCACCATTTTTGATCCATTTGATTTGAATTATCTATCAAAAGTAGACCTCCTCTACCTTATTTAGCATCTTCAACTTCTCTTTCATTTACCTTTCTCTATTAATGGCCTCAACAATGAGTGGGAGATCTCAGGCAACCTCAACTTATTGTTTGAACTCTTTTCTCACCTTAGATAACATAATCTTTAGGTTCAGTTTGTCTTTGCTCCACTTCTTGGGTGCCTTCTTAGTGTTTTAGAATTTCTTCAAAGCAATGTAGAGTGGATGCGATCAATGTGGATGGTTCGGTTGTCCCTAACCAGCTCCTAGAACCTCTTCCATCCACACCACCAATATATGAACCTGAATGGTTAGGGAATATGAGTTTTTTTTCACTATATTCATCTTCATCAATGTATGATCACTCAATAGATTAGCACCCAACATGATCACAACATTCGGCCAAGAACCAAGCCACTTCTAATTTACTAGCTCCTTGTCAGTGGCACTAGAAATTCTGCTCCTAATCCTATGTATGTTGCACTAGGTGGTCAGACCCACTATTGTGTTAAGCTCTACTAGTCGATCAACTTCGACAGTGTATTCAAAGGTACCAGCGCTCTATCTGTCACTGTAAGGTCCCAAACTTCTTGTATGCTTTTATAACATTGTTGAAATCACCAATGAAAAGATACAGTTCTTTATATTGTTTGTTTCTCTAAAAGTGTACCACATCCTCTCCTTATCACTCTCAAGGTTTTCACCATCAATCCTAGATATGATGCACAACATGCCCCCCCTACAATAACTCACTGTGGTAACTTTAAGCATATATGGTTGACATCCAACACCATAGGATTCCATCCTATTGCAATCCTCCCTCCATCAACCTGCTCAATGTTAGACATGGCATTCTAGCCTGGTGGACTCAGAGTATTCACACTCTCCTTAACCTTCCTCTATATCCTAGTTTCATAGAAAAAATCCAGGTTGACCTCCTCTTCCACAATGACCTTTCTGAGCCCTCTTTGGCTTCCTGCTAGTGAATCCCCTCGCACGTTCCATGCGAGTATTGATATTATTTCTTCTGGTTTGTCCCACTCCTTTCATTGGGGAAGGACTTATCCTTCTTCTTCTTCTCAAAGGAACTCCTTGTTTTCCTAGGGCTCCTGCTATGATTGGTGTTTCTGACATTTGTATCTTCTAGGACATCATTGAGAACTACAAAACAATTACCATGCAACTTCAATAATAGCAACACCCTTATGGGTAACAACATTGTCGGTTGAGACGTCAACCCCTACCTCCGCTCCTTCTTTGATGATCGGGGCGGAAGTATCCCCTTGAGCCCCTTCCACACACAATACAAGGTCATAAGGGATCACTTTAACCTCCCTCAAAGGATGGTTGTTTGTCTCCTAGATGTTTAGGGAGGTGGCACCTATGTTGGGATCAGTAGCATTTTTAGTGTGAACCTCTATCTACCTTCTTCTTTGTTGAAGTGGTTTAAATTTACCACTCTCCTTGTCCTTCCTGTCACTTGCTTAGGGACAATGGGGGAGAATGGAGGATGGTGGTGTTGCATTTTCCCTAACACTTCCCCACATCATGCCAGAATGACATACAATTGCTACAATTGTTAGATAAGGCTTCATATTTGATACACTCCTCCCAATCTTTGTCGTTCAGAAGTTCAACCATAACTTCATGTGGCAGATCTAACTCCAATGTGACATCCACACAGAACCATGCTCAACATTGCATAGTTCCATCAGACCTTCTATACATTTCTCAAGGTTTACCAATAGCGTGAGTGATACTAATGATTTCTCTCTCCGTCCAGTTTTTTCCTACATCCAAGAGGGATACTAACACTAGAGAAGCATTTAGTGCCACCCTCCTAGTGTCAGTCTTTGGTGTCCATCTCCTCACCTATAGCAACGATTCATCAAAGAACTAGGGATCCTAAAGGATGGACCCCTTTAGACCAATTGCATTGGAAAAGTGAGTTAGGAACAACCCCCCATAAAGGGTGAGGACTCAAGTTCCCCCTTTGGTGTCTAGTTGTGAATTATCTATCCTTTAATCTGTAGTGGGTGGTATTTCCTCCCTAGGATCTGAACTATAGCATAATTCTGGTTGTAATGTTCCATCTCCTCCATGATTGGACAATGCACTTGGTCCAAGTCATCCTATCCCCTTCCCTATATAAGGGAGTCTTTAGGTCTTCTTCCCTTGCACCTCTCATCTTCGGTGGGGGACCAACTACTGACATGACCCAATTATGGGCCCCCTCAGGTGGAAGTCATGTTGGTAGTAGCAGGAGGGGTTTGAGCTCCTCCACCCATCATGGATGCTCTAAACCCTAGAGATGGATCAGAGCATGCATGGGTAGAGAGATGCAGTTAACCACAATACATTTTCATACTTTGAATGCATAAAAATGTACTTAAATTTGACTTGATAATCTTTTGAATACTTTTAGTATTTATGTTTATTCTATAGATGCCAAACTTTTTGTAACTATTGTAGAGTACACAATAAGCTTTGGGTCTAAAGTTCACATAAATCAGAATTTTGTAGATTCATCTATGTTTTCAAAGTTTACACTTAAACATGCTTAGTTTTTGCCACTTAATTCCTTGATTTTATCTTTTTGGGACGAGAAAAGCCTTACTGGGCTGTGCTTGGGGCTAGCCTAGGCTTAGGACTTCAGACACACACAGAGAACCTCTAGCTGGACAAGGTAGGAAACCTACAAGTGGTTCATCCCTATCTCTTGCTCGCAAGGGTTGGCATTTCTGCCTGAGGTTTGAACACCTAGATCGCTCTCATATCACCTCTTTTTTCCATAAATCTTGATCCATTATCTTCATCTCAAAATTCCACCCCATGTACACCTCTTTTCTACCAAATTCACTCTTTTCACAAATTTTCTAGAATAAAGGTCTTGACCTTCAAAAAAACCCTAAATCTACATATTTTCACCTAAAAATTCACCTCTCTTTGTCTTCATCATGGCCCCACATACTCAATTAGTTCCCTGGATCACTCTCTCCCCACCCTTCTTGTATCTTTTTCCAAAGTTTGGGATGTTGGTTCACTACTATAGTGTAATGACCTCTCTGCCTCTCTCTCTCTCTCATTACAAGTTATCTCTCTCTGCAATCTTATAAACATCATAAGTTTTGCAAGGTTTTTATTCATTTTCACAGGCATATTTTCCTTTATTTTATGTGTTATTTTGTCATTTATCTAATTAATAATGCATGAAATGCTATTAATGGCATGTGCTATTTAAATACATCAAATTATTTGATTTTTACTATTTAAGATGGTTTAATATTTATCCCAAGCATTTATCCACGTTCTTGTGCATTTTTAGGTACAATTGAACTTTACAGAGTCGATACTACCGACACCAAAAGTCAGTGGTACCGAATCCACATCAGTACTTCCCCAGAAAAGACTCGCACAGACTCAATATTACCGACACTCAAAGTCATAGTACCGAAATCACGTCAGTAAAGCACAAGGATGAATCACAAAAAGTCAGTACTACAAAGTTTGCAAACTCGGTACTACCGAGATGGCATCAGTAAGGCAGTGCTCGGGCGACCTAATGACTCAGTGTGTATCAAGACAAGTCGATAGTACCAACATTGTCATGAGTCGTGGCTATCCTAGGATCTTAGTACTACCAACTACCAAGTCGGTACTACCGAGTTTGCCCGATTTGGCAAATCAGAAGATGGCAATCTAATCCCACGGTTGACGTTATTTTATATTGTAAGTGACTCATATGACCTAAGGGGAGTTTGACCAGACATGGGAGAGGATCCGTATTCCATTACATGACGCTGGAGAGAGAGGAGAGAAGAGAAAGGAACTGAAGGCTTCATGTGGGACGATCCAAGCACCTCCGGAAGGTGAATTGGCAGTCAGAAGATAGCCAATTGCAAGCATGACGTAGGGGATCATCCGGATCAACTATTCACCAGGGGTTACTTAGTTTTACTAATGTTTCCCATGTTTTTCTTTCTCTCTACCATGTATTCATCAATGCAAACCAAGCGGGGATAAACCTTGTGATTCCTTAGGACCCAGGGGTAGCCCGGATATGCATTGTAATTGATTTCCATGCATTAATATCATCTTTGTCCCTATTTTCTAGATATAAATCTATGAAGTTGCATTGTTCTGTTTATGTCTGATCAACATAGATAGATTATTAGACTCTTAATCATTTCAGGAGAGAGGTTAAATGTTGGAAAGCATATATTTACCCATTTCTCGCACCCCTTGGGAAAGGAGGAGGATAAACGGGAAGAGAAACCCAGAGTTTAATAATAAAACAACTAATTTATTAACCAATTCCTATGGAAATGGGGTTGGCATTAGAATAGGTAGTGATGTTACAACCCCAATTTTTGGGTTCATTTGGTGAGAAATGTGATTTCTCATATTAAAGATATTTGAACAAATAAAGATATAATTTTTTTTGAATAAATGGAATTCGTTTACAATAGCCTTAATGATTGTTTTGTGGGCTTTATTGGCTATTGGGCCCAATAACAAGGAAAAGACAAAAGGAATTCCATTATTAATATGAAATGGAGAAAAGAAAAAAAGTAGAAACCTCTAAAAGGCAAAAGAGTATAATCCAAAGGTGGATTTTGTGCCTCTTGGGTTCCTTGGGTTCCGAGGAGTCCAAAGTTGCAAAGATAATGCAAAAAGAAAAGAAAAGATCAATTAAATATTTCTTCACTAGTACATAATCGGCCTTTAGTGTCGGTTATTTATGGACTTTAGTGTCGGTTTTGAAGCAACACCTATGTGGGCGTCGCTAAAAGGCCAACCCTTAGGCCTCGGTTCTCAAACTGACACCACAACCCTTCGCGTGCCACCGAAAATGCACCAGCAGGGGGGTCTAGGCGTCAGTTATTAGCTTTGAAATCGACACCATAAACCTTCGCGCCACAGAAAGGGCGCCATCTAGGGCATTATCAGTTTCAGTTTATTAGTGATAACTGATGCCATATCACTCGCTCCCACGGTTGTGCTGGCCAGCACGGTCGTGTTGTCTGGCCCACTGCCACGACTGTGCTAGCCAGCACGGCCGTGGTGTCTGGTGCGCTGCCACGACTGAGGTGGCCAGCACGGCCGTGGTGTCTGGGCTCATTAGGGAAATTCACGTTGGTTACTAGTAGGGCAACCGACGCCAGAACCATCAACGTCGGTTTATTATTGATAACCGACACCACATCACATGCATTGGGCGTCGATTATAATTATTTATCTAATGTTGTAATCATTTTTCATCGGTTTTAAACAAATAACTGACGCCTATTTCATGTTTTTTTTTCTTATTAGTCTGCAGGCCTGCTGTGGCTAGTCACAGGATGAGAAACCTGCAGTTTAGTTATGAATTGTAGGTTTTACGACATCCATTGATATCAGCCAACAACAAGCCAAAAACCTGCAAAATTAAAAACATTAATTTTCACACATTTAGCAACCTACAGTTCCATTTGATTTTCACACATGTAGAAACATTCACGTAGCAATTTGTAGTACCATTGATTTTCACATTCACACATGTAGAAACATTCATATAGCAGCCAACAATTTCATTCATTTTCACATTCACACATGTATAAACATTCAGACACATGTAGAAACATTCACGCATATTATAATTCAGAAATTCATTTACAAAATATCATTTTTAGTCATTATTCACTATCAACATCCAAATTATATGTTAAAACCCCCACTACTTGTATGATTGTAGCCCATTCTTCTCTTACATCATTTAATTCTACGGTCGTATAGGGAGCATGTACATCTGGTAAGGCCTTTCCTGTAGTGTGGTCAGTTTTAAACACCTGCAAAGAGAATGATGTATATATAATTAATAATATATAAATAAGATTGATATATTTCATATTATCTAATGAGACTATATATAATACCTCAAGAATGGTATCGATGTCCAATGCGGCATATTTGATAACCATGTGCATAAATCGATTCACATAGTATGCACATGCCCATTCGTTGTCTTGTGTAGCACACTATAAATTGAAACATACAAAATATTAAAACATACAACTAATTAAGAACTGTTCACATAAATAATATATACATTGCAGTCGGGAACTTACTTCCACATTTTTCCAAATTATTTGCTGGTTCTTTTTCCTGAGGACCTTTCCTCCAGCCTTTTTGAACTCATCTAAACCCCTACATGTTAATGTAACACAGTTGCATAATTAAATAGTAATGTAATAACATATGTTAACAGATATGAAAATGAAATATTTCTCACCGGAATAATGCCATTTTCATTTTGTGTCCATATTTTGAATTCAATTTAGTCCCCTTAGGATCTAGATAATAGACAATAAACGTCTCGAGGACAATAACTAATAACTCCCAATGCGTACCACTAGAGGTAAAAAATTTAAAATTAATAACTCAAAATCCACAATAAAAATGTAATTTTCTTAAGTCCAAATTATAAGCAAAGTAAACTTGCTCCACGTTGAATGGAGCTATTATCATCGTCTTCTTATTTTGAGAAAAATTTGTAAAAGCATCACAGCAGTATTGTTGAACTGACAATGGGTCTTTAGCTACTAGACTAATCAAAGATGGAATCAAAAATCCTATATGTTCGAATGAAAAATCTGCACATATCTTGTCTAAGTAGCTGCAAAACATGTATTACGTATGTATTAATAAATAAGAAACCAGATCACCAGATCCTACACAAGGTATATGGATGTATAAAGAAGATCTCACCTTATCCATAGCTCTATCACATATGTATTCAACCAATCATATCGAAACAACTCCAAAATATCTTGTATAAATAGTTTGCTTTCGTATGATTGACCTGCAACATCTACATCTATAGAAACAGTTATAGGGCAATTTATATCATGTTCGCCTAACCATATTGCCATACCCCTACAATTAGGACCTAACAGGATAGGTAGGTCTTGTGGAACCCAACATGGTAATGTAGGAGGTGGAGGTGGAGGCCTAGATGCTCTCGGTGTCTTCTTTTTAACTTTTATATATATATAATTTCAGATCAATTGACATCATATACACACACTAACAATTTAACATAATGTAAATTTACCATACAATTTCAGTATAGAGGACATACTCTTTTGGCCACAATATCACTCCGCCTTCTGCCTCACCAAGCGTTTCAAAATCTAGGTGGGCATATGGCAATGGAAGATCCATCCAATTAGGGAATATACATACCGGGCTCACACAAACCCAACCAGCTGGTAATGGAGACCCGTGAAATATTTCCCCTGGTAGGGATGGGTAAGATGACGCCTCTGGAAAGAAAAATTCTTTACTTTTTAGATGGCATGACTTGAACCCCTACAAATATTTGTGTAAAGAATGTTATATACATATATACATATCATCTTGAAAACATATCATCTTGAAAAGACTAGTTACTATGTCATAAAAATACTTAAAACGGATGTGCTAGGTGGTGGGTCTATAGGATTACTCCCAACCTCTGCAGTAGGAGTAGAGCGGGATGCCATAGGTACATTTTGCTAAGTGGCAGTCAGAGATGCCTGCCACTTGCTCATTGCTTCTTTGAGTTTCCTATCAACTATCTTATCTACCTATACATGGATAAAATAAACGTTAGCTTCTGATTATTGAATTATCTTTTACAGTAACATTATAAAGAAAGAATAGGTTACCTCTTCTTGTGAAAGTCCCACTTTTGGGACATGTTTGCGCTGGGATGGCCCAAAGAACGCTTTGATGCCCACACCAGCGCCTGCAGCCCTAACACGTCTAGGATGCTCTGTTTTACCCAGAGCAACTGTCAATTCATCCCTTGTGCCCTCAGGGATGAACTTGCCTTATTTCCTCAGCTCTTGCAGCTCCCGCTAATCACTAAAACAAAAATTTGTAATTAAGTAAACACCACAAATAATCAATATTTGAACGATTTCTCTAAGAGTTGTATTTTACCATTTTTGCAGCCGCCTCAGCAGTTGTGGGCTTCCTTATTTCTCCCTTCTTATTTTGCCTCCCAGCTATCCAGACATCATGGCGAGGTAGAGGTGTGGTACCTATAGTAGAGGACTCCTGAGTAGCAGCAGACTGAGCAGTAGACTCATCCTATACTCTACTGTGAATGCCTGCATACCCCTTTGGACCCATTGTGTGGTCATGCACATTCAGTGCACGCCTTTCTTTTTGCGCCTCACTGAGGGCCTAGTTAATATGCACATTAATGATTTGTTTAGTAACACTAAATGTTAATCTTGAATAGTTGAATACAACATATATTAATTAAATTGGGAGTGACGCCTAATACCTTGAATTCATCAGTTTGTCTTGAAGCAACAAACGCGTCCCATTCTTCTTGGTCCAGGAAGTTCCACTATTCAGTGGTTGTCTTCTTCCTCTTGTCACCTTCTTTTATGTATTCTCAGGTGAGATTTGTCCTATAGTTCCTTAGGACTCTCCCACAGTGTTGCATCACGCATTTACGATGCAGCTTTTCATCCAATTCAAATATACTCTGCAAAATAGAATTGCTATTAACTAGTATCCAAAAAATTAGTAATCTACAAAATAGAATTGCAAATTAATAATAACTCACGCATAAATCCTTCCATATTATGTCTTTCTTCCCATTAGGAACTTTATGCCAAGAATCTATCTTACAACCACAATGGCTACGAGTAACATACCCAAGATATGAAACAAACAAATTGCGATTCACTTCAATTGCATTTCCTGCATTATCAAAATCCACAACAAGTTTGGGTCCATTGCCCCTTTGTGCTATTAACTTCTTCATCATAGTGATGCCCCTTCACTTGTCAACTTTTTGGTGCTGCTCATCAAGTGCCTCAAGTGCTTCCGAGGGTACATGTGCATCATTAACCTAAAATTTGACAAAATAAACACACTTACAGGATATAACTATAAATAGACATATAGATATAAATATATGATATATTTTAAAAACTTACATTTTGAGGCGGCGCATTGATGTCCTCACCCTCACGGTAATCATCAGCACGGTCATCAGGAGAATGCCCAGCCATATGAAAGTTCACATTCACATTGTAAAGTTCACATTGTAAAGTAATTCACATTGTAAAGCTCACATTGTAAAGTTCACATTGTAAAGTAATTCACATTGTAAAGTAATTCACATTGTAAAGTTCACATTCATAAAAATAAAACATATAAAAAAATACAAACATGCCTCTAATATTGTGATTTTTTATCAATTAACAATCCTTCATTGTGATCTCCGAACACATACAAGTCATCATTAGCTTCAATATTTGCTGGTATTGGCAACCCAACTGAGAATGGACTGGAGTCATCATACTTATCATAGTAATCTTCTTCATCTATAGGATCTTCAATGAACTGTCTTTTACCATGAAGAACAACTGACCATTTATCATTTGTAGGATCATCGATTTAAAATACTTGTTTTGCCTATGATGCTAATATGAATGGTTCACCCTTCCCGCCAATCTTTTCAAAGTTCACTAAAGTGAAACCCAATTCATCCACTATAACTCCTTTGGTGTTATCAACCCAATTACATTTGAAGAGCGGAATTCTAAAATCTATGTTGTCAAACTCCCATATGTCTTCAATGACACCGTAATATGAAATTTTAGCTTCACGTGGACTCTTATCCTTTGCACTTGCAAAAAACATAGTCGACACTTGAAGGGTGACCCCACTATTTTAGACGACACTCTTATCATCTTGGCACTTTGTGTAATAGGTGAATCCATTAATGTCATACCCTTTATAAGACATAGCATTCAATTTTGGTTTAAAGGTGAGGCATTTGATAGTTTCAGTAATATCATCTGGTGTTTGAGATAGTTGATGTAAGACTTTATCTTCAAACCACTTAATAAATGTCTTGTTATGCTCTCTAGCAAGCCACATTGTATTGACTCGAGGATATTATCTCTTGATGAAATTGGTATGTTCCTCGATATAAACACTCATTTCATCCATGTTGTGTAAAATATACAAGTGACCTTGTTCCAACTGCTCACGGATGATTACTTTCACCCGTGATCCCAAAATTCCTTTTCCAGATTGCTCCTCAATATTCTTGTCATTACCAGGAGTGTCATTACCAGGAGTGTCATTACCACTGAGAAAGTCATTGCAAAAATCCATAACCTCTCTCGCCACATAACCCTCAATAATACTCCCTTCAGTCCGATAACGGTTTTGAACATCACTTTTAAAAACACTCATGTATCGTTCAAAGGGATACATCCAATGCAAGAAAACTGGTCCCAACATTTTCACTTCCCTAGCAAGTGGACAACAAGATGTGCCATGATATCAAAGAACGACGGAGGAAAATACATCTCAAGCTGACATAGGGTAACAACCACTTCTCTTTGTAAATTATTGAGAGTATCAGGGTCAATAACTTTGCTGCACAGACTATTGAAAAATAAACAAATCTGGTGATTGCAAACCTTACATGCTTCAGCAATATAGATCGAATTGCCACAGGCAATATCTGTTGCATTAGAGTGTGAAAATCATGAGATTTAAGACCTATCAACTTCAGATCTTTCATTGATACCAATCAACGGATGTTGGATGAGTAACCCTGTGGCACCTTAACATTTACCAAACATTCACAAAAGCTTTCTTCTCCTTTCTAGACAATGTGCAACAAGTGGGAGGTAAGTATGTTCTCTGATTTCCCATTTCACATAATTCTGTTAATTCTGACCTTATTCCCATTTCACGTAGGTCCAGTCTGGATTTTATCTTATCTTTAGTCTTACCTGGTATATTCAACAAAGTACCAATGACACTATCACAAACATTTTTCTCAACGTGCATGACATCGATACAATGTCTAACTGTCAAAGAACTCCAATAAGGAAGATCCCAAAATATTGACTTCTTCTTGAATAAAGATTTGTCACTCCGTGTGGCCATAGTACATTGTGATCTCTTACCAAATTCATTGAGAAAGTCTTTTACTCTTTCATAAACAACCTCCCCTGGTATAGGTTTAGGTGCACTCCATTCCTCATTCAATCCATTGAATGCTTTGCACTTCCTACGATACGGATGGAATTTTGTAAGAAACCTTTGATGATCGAGATATACAGTCTTACCTCCATGTTTTAGTCTCGTTGAATGAGTGTTCTCTTCACATATAGGACACACTTTAGCTCCTTTGACACTATATCCAGACAAATTCCCATATGCTAGAAAGTCATTAATAGTGCAAAACAACATATCATGCAAACGAAATGTCTCTCTTCGTGAAGCATCATAGGTCATCACACCTTCAGCCCAGTGTTTCTTTAAGTCAACAATTATAGGTTCAAGATAAATATCGATATCATTTCCAGGTTGTTTAGGGCCCGATATCAACAACGACAACATTACGTACTTATTTTTCATACACAACCAGGGAGGAAGATTGTATATAACAAGCATGACTGGCCAAGTGCTATGTTGGCTGCTCAATGTCCCGTACAGATTCATCCCATCTGTACAAAGCCCAAGTCTTAGATTCCTGACTTCTTCACAAAATTCAGGGTATAATAGATCAATCTTCTTCCACTGTGGGGAATCAGACGCATGTCGTAGGATCCCATCATTATTTTTCTTAACATCTACATGCCACCTCAAATTCTTCGCATCTATCAGATTGGCAAACAAGTGTTGAAACCATGATATTATAGGTAGATACCACATCACCTTGGCAGGAGAACCAATTTTGGACTCCCTGGAAGTTGTCAATTTATACCGTGACGCACCACATTTTGGACAATCTTTCAAATCCACATAGTCCTTTTGAAATAATATACAATCATTTGGACATGCGTGTATCTTCTTGGCATCCATTCCCATTGGGCACAACAATTTCTTTACCTCGTATGTTGAGATTGGCAACTCGTTTCCTTCAGGAAGCATTTCTTTCAACAAAGACAACAATGACGTGAAGCTTTTGTCGCTCCATGTATTGTTAGCTTTCATCTTATATAATCTCAACACAACGCTAAGCTCCGTAAACTTAGTACAACCTGTGTATAACGATATATCATCATCATGCATAATGTTTCTAAAAATGGAAGGTGGATCGATGTGCTCTACCCCACAACTATCCAGCATCGCATCAACGATGTCTACTGGAATTGGTTCATTCACATCTACATCATCGGAGGCAATTTCTTCTTCCACACAAGCACTGCTATTGACATCCACTGGTTTCGGGTTTGAAATATCTCCATGCCAGTTCCATTCTGTATAGCCTTGTATAATCTCATTGAACATGACATGACTTTTGATTTCGTCACCAGTGCTGACTTTCAAGTTGTTACCGCAATGCCTACATGGACAGTAGAACCTATTTCCAGGTTGTTTCCTATGTTCCTCAGCAAATCTAATAAACTGGTCAAGACCAGATATAAACTCTGGGGTGCAGCGATTGCGAATGGACATCCATGATCTATCCATTCTATGATCAAAGAGAAAACAAGTATATATTACAACAAGATTAGGGTCTAGGGTTAACATATTAGAGTTTTTGCATGGTTAAAACTTTAGGCCAACAAATACATGTGCTGTCATTCTTATATATTATAAATGTGTACCACCTATCCCATTCTTGAACACCTAATCTCACTAGTAAGTGTATAATGTGTATTGGGTTTTCAAGAAAATTTCGGCAATATTTCCCCACTGTTCTCCAAGTACATATGTACTTAGAGAACAAACGGGGAAATGCTGCCGAAATTTTCTTGAAAACCAAATACACATTATACACTTACATCCTAAGTGAGATTAGGTATTCAAGAACAATCCCAAACTAGGGACTATCCAAGATTTACTCCTAATGAGTAAATCTTGGATGAGTTTCTAGGCCAACAAATACATGTGTTGTCATTCTTATATATAATAAATGTGTACCACCTATCCCATTCTTGAACACCTAATCTCACTAGTAAGTGTATAATGTGTATTGGGTTTTTAAGAAAATTTTGGCAGCATTTCCCCACTGTTCTCCAAGTACGTATGTACTTAGAGAACAAACAGGGAAATGTTGCCGAAATTTTCTTGAAAACCAAATACACATTATACACTTACATCCTAAGTGAGATTAGGTGTTCAAGAACAGTCCCAAACCGGGGACTATCCAAGATTTACTCCTAATAAGTAAATCTTGGACAGGTTTCTAGGCCAACAAATACATGTGTTTTCATTCTTATATATAATAAATGTGTACCGTCTATCCCATTCTTGAACACCTAATCTCACTAGTAAGTGTATAATGTGTATTGGGTTTTCAAGAAAATTTCGGCAACATTTCCTCGATGTTCTCCAAGTACATATGTACTTAGAGAACAAACGGGGAAATGCTACCAGAATTTTCTTGAAAACTAAATACACATTATACACTTACATCCTAAGTGAGATTAGGTGTTCAAGAATAGTCCCAAACCGGGGACTATCCAAGATTTACTCCTAATGAGTAAATCTTGGATGAGTTTCTAGGCCAACAAATACATGTGTTGTCATTCTATAACATTGATTTCAACATTTCGAGTGTCCATGCATGTTCATCATCAAGACAAAGATTACACATAAATTAGTATGACCTAGGGATGGAGAGATTCATAATTGATTTCAAAATTTCAAACTAGCTCATGCATTATCATCAATCTACATCATACAATAGGGATTCATGTAGATGTTAGGGTGACACATCACTACAAAATCAGAGATTTAACATTAGGGTTTTAATATCTTACATAGATTGATCACAAGATTTCAGCAATATAGTTAAATGAAGACTATGGTGAAATGTGTATTAGGGTTTTAATATCTTAATTCAACATGCATCAAAATTTACAGAATTAGGTCAAGCATTAGTATTCAATTGCAAATGTATCTTCTTCTTCCTGCTCCCTCTTTACCAAATGGATAAAAGCAAGGCCACGACCGTGTGGGCTGGCCACGACTGTGGCTGTGTTGGCCTACCACGGCCGTGCTGGCCAGCACGACCATGTTGCCTAGGGGGAGAATGGCTGTGGTAGGCCAACACAGCCACGGTCGTGGCCAGCCCACACGGTCGTGGCCTTGCTTTAATCCATTTGGTAAGGAGAGGGAGCAGGAGGAAGAAGAAGAGGTGGAGGACCAGCCCACACGATCGCTAGCGCTGGTGCATGTTGTGAAATCCCACACGGAGTAGGGTACCTGCTTGAGGGCGGAGGAAGAAGAGCGGGAGCATGTACCTTCGGGCAACCGGCGAGGAGAGCAGGGCAACCGGTGGCAGGAGGAGTAGGAGGACCAGGAGGAGCAGGAGATCGTCGGTGAGGAGAGCAGTAGCAGCAGCGGCGTCGGTGAGGAGAGCAGCTACAGTAGGCGGCGGCACGGAGGCAGGCAGCAGGTGACATAGCAGCAACAGCAGCAGCAGGTCGGGAACCGGCAGAGCAAAATCGATCGATGAAATAGAAGAAAGGGGAAGAGTCTGATGTGCGTGGGGGCTATTAAGTTACTCAAAGGCGTCGGTTATCCATAACAACCGACACGTTTATTATTAAGCGTCGGTTAACCAAAGACAACCGACGTCAATTGGACATTCCTTTACCCTAATTTTTTTTTTGGCGGAGATGGCGCGCGCACCCTTATCACGTCGGTTATGCTAAGAAAACTGACGCCCATATTGGAACTTTTGGTGCAAATTTTATCTTCATGCAGCATCAGTTATTAGGTAAAACACCGACGTTGTATCTGATACTTTGGCACAATTTTTTTTTCACGAAAAAATTGGATTTCGCGGGCTACTTTAAGCGTCGGTTTCTTTTCTTCAATCGACACTGAATGAAAAGCGATACTCGTGTATGGCTGGTCTTCAAATAGAGAAGTCGGATGTCCTTATTAACTGACATTTAATGTTAACAATGTCGGTTTTACTAAAAACCCGACGTCTCTAAAAGCGACGTTGAACATTGTTTCTGTAGTAGTGCTTTATTAAGAAAGAAATTGATAACAATGATAAAATGTGGAAAATAAGTGGAAAGAGGCATAATTGAGTTATCCTTGGTGGATTTTCGTATCCAAAGGATTCCTAATATTAAATGGAATGCCAATGAGGAAAATAAAAGAAGCATAAAGAGAAATCCTCAAAAAGATATATTTTAATAAGAAATAAACAAGATAATGAGAAATAATGAATATAGATGCATCTAGAAGGAAAGTATCCTTATAAAGGAATTTCAAAATCTTGGAGTTTCTTGGGGTCCAAGGAGCCCCAATGGAGAATAAAGAAAGAGAAAATACCAAAAATGCAAAATAAGAGGATAATGTGATACATTATTAATGATTTTGGTGGCATTGCTAAAAAGCAAGTATTTTCTACTAAATGAAAATAGAATTTCATGGCAATAGGTTAAAAGTCAAGCAATAAAGAGAATAGGTGAGAGGAATTTCGAATTCCTAATATCTAAAGAACAATGTATATTTAAAGGGATAATGAAGAGAGAGAAGATTGTTCCTTAATTAAGGGAAATTGTTTCCTAATGGGAAGAGGACTTGTTTCCTCTTGGATGAACGTCTTGGGGCATGGATACCCTCCCCTATATAAGGGGTAAGACCTTGGGCCGAGTCCAGAAGATCACACACGTTATCCTCTCCTCTTCTTCCACGGTTTCATCCATGAACCCTAACTAAAGAGAATTTGTATGATCACGAAGCCACTAGGCTACAAAAAGGAGTTTCGAGGGAAGCATGATGTTCCATGATACTAGAAGGAAGCTTTGCCATCGTAGCCCTGCCCTAACCCAGGTACAATAGCAGCCACACGGCTGCAACAACAACCGTAGGTTACATAGCTACCCAGCCCAAACTAGCCTAGTTGGTTGTGAGTTGGGTGGAGCCCCAAGTGCGAGGAGGAGCATCGCAGGTGGGGATGTCATCCCTGGTGGTCGTTGGACCCTGGAGAAGAGGGGGCGTGCTCGTGTTTTGCTGCAAATCGGCGGCTAGGGCGGAAGCAATCCAGCTTCTCGAGGTTGAAGAAGGGTAGAGGTGCATTGGATGAATTTGCCCTCCAGGGGCTGAAGAGCTGACCCACTTAACCAAAGGCAAAGATGACATTTCGTTATGTTTTCAAGCAAGCCAAGATACGTTGCATGGAAAGGACACTTGGCGCACTCTGATTGGCTCAAGTAAGTTAACTTTACAAAAATTGTATCTCCTTATTCGTAACTCCGATGGCACCAAATAATATATGCATTTTGCTCAGAAAAGTGCGAGGAATCCACTAAAAATGGCTTTAGAGGCTAATTCCTCTTGTCATTCGAAAAGTAGTGTAAGTTATCAACTTTAATGAATTAAAGATTAAGAAACACTACTTTGAGATGATTAATGTAATTAGTAGAGTTTAATGGATGATTAAATTTGATATTAGCCTATTAATCATGAAATGATACATTATGATAAAAAAAGGATGAACTTTTCACGTAATTGGTTTAATTTAGAAGTTCATGTGCATAAATATGCTTTAATGGGCCTTGAAACCCTAATATTAGTCAATGTGACTCTTAATGGTTTTAATTATTCAAAATCGTGAAAAAGCTAAGATATGATGATTCTAAGCTATTTTGAGTATAAAGGTTCCTAATTGTGGATAAATAACCTTAATGTAGTAATTAGGGTTTTCTAATGAACAAAGGTAGAATTAATGACAAATAGAGTTCATATTTGAATTGGACCACAATGAACTATGAATTGATGATAAATGAGCATAATGAACTTGTCATGGATTAAAAGGATAAAAATGGTAGAATTAATGTAAAAGAGGCTTAATGGACTTAATTGATGGTTAATTATGCTTTTTCTGGTATCAGGGTTATATGTTGTTAAAAGATAATGATGAATAGAGGAGATAATTAGGTTTTGTGAGTAATTGTATAAAATTAGGGTTTAAAATAGTAAGAGACGAAGGGAAACCCTAATTACACTGGAAACCCTAAAAGTGGATTACAAACCCTAGGAAGTCAGCTAAGTTTAATAGATCTTGATGGTATGATTAATAATAGGAAATTGTAAGCATATTTTAGGATCTCATTATGTGCTAGCTTATTTGGATTTCTTGATTAGATTATTCTATCTAAAATCAGCCTGACAGGTATGTGGTTACTCTTATGGTTAATCGCTTTAGTTTCACAGTGATTTCTGGTTGTTTTATCGGTTGCCTGAAAATAACTGCTTGGATGACTTTTATTTCATGCAACTATAAAGTGACTATGACTATCACCATAAGTATGTATACATGACTAGCTCAGATCTTGGTCCTCCTCTGTGGCTTTGCTAATGATGAAAAGAGTAACCTGGTAAAGGGTCTACTTGTTAAGTGGGACCATCAAGTTATTAAGAGTTAGGTATTGGACTACCTATGGGTAGTGCCATGCGTCTCTTTAGCACACCATGAGTTAGGGATTGGGCTACCTATGGGTAGTGCCATGCGAATCAACCCTAGATATTGATCTACCTGTTAGGTAGGATCATGTGGGGTTTAATGGGGATCTACCATGATGAAGGTAGCATCCAGGTCCACTGCGGGGACAACGCAGAGGCTAGGGTATGTATGGATTGAGCAGATATGCTTAAAACTTAAAGTTTTCTGTTAAATCATAATTGACTACAATATGTTGTTACAGTTAATTGCACGATTATTGTTCCCCCCACTTATCAGCTTTATGCTGACCAACATTTTGTTTGTCGGCGTTTTAGGTACAAGTGAAAAGAACAAACAATAAAGTGGCATATGTGGATTTAAATGAGGATTAAAGTACAAAAGAGGATTAGTTAGAATAGACTCTAGTTATGGATAAAAGTAGTTACCCTCAGTTAAAAAAAAAAAGAGGTATGCAAAGTTTTATTTTATTACACCCTTTCAGCTTAGTTAGTGGAATTTGATAATTGTTATTGATTATTTGTCGAACCTTTGATCCTATTATTTGGGATAACGGCTCTAACCTCTTGGTCTCCCTTAATTGGGGGTTACTGGGAGGCAGGGTTGTTACATTTGGTATCAGAGAATAGGTTCCTCATTTAATCTTTAATAATTATTAAATTTTACAAACTCTGTAGAACCCAAGGGAGTTATTAGAGGAATTTTTGAAAGACAGAGGTGTCTAGAAAAGGATCACGTCCGGGGGCTGGCAAGATTTTCCTCCGCACCGCTAGTCGGATTACAAGGACTCCTAGATTAGTGTGAGTGCTTGGCCAATGTCTCAAGATTACTCGAAATAAGATACCTTTAGGAATTTCTCATCTTGTTCATCCCTTCTTAACTCAAATGTTGTTAAGGACTTTAAGGATTAAGGTTTTCTCTCTTTTCCTCTTTGTCTTGAGGTATGGGTAAGTTTGATAAGGTTTAAGGAATCCTCCACCAAATTAATAAAAAGGCATGTAAATAAGATGTCATGTACATAATCTTAATAGATTAAGAGTAAAATAACAGATACATGCTTAGGTCGTATGACATAAGTTGTTACAACCCCAACTTTTGGGTTCATTTGGTGAGAAATGTAATTTCTCATATTAAAGATATTGGAACAAGTAATGATATAATTTGTCTTGAATAAATGAGCTTCATTTATAATAGCCTTTTTGGTTGTTTTGTGGGCTTTATTGGCTATTGGGCCCATTAACAAGGAAAAGACAAAAGGAATTCCATTATTAATAAGAAATTGAGAAAAGAAAAATGTAGAAACCTCTAGAAGGCAAAAGAATATAATCCAAAGTTGGATTTTGTGCCGCTTGGGTTCCTTGGGTCCCGAGGAGTCCAAAGTTGCAAAGATAATGCAACAAGAAAAGAAAAGATCAATTAAATATTTCTTTATTAAGAAAGAAATTGAAAACAATGCTAAAATATGGGAAATACGTGAAAAGAGGTATAATTGAGTTATCTTTGCTGAATTTTCGTATCCATGAGGTTTCTAATGTTAAAAGGAATTCCAATAAGGAAAATTAAAAAGAGAGATAAAGAGAAATCCTCAAAAAGAGATATTTTAATGAAGAAATAAAAAGATAAGGAGAATATGTGAAATAGACATAAATATAAGGATAAAGACAAATAGATATTCCCCAATATGAGTATCCATGCCTTTAGGATTTCTTGAGGTCCAAGGGACCCAAAATATCAAGATAATGGCAAAGGGAAAAGAATTACTAATTAATTTTGAATTAATTAATGGATATCTTCGGATAGAAGGAAGCCTTCTCATCCATTGTAATTTGTTTCCCAAATTTCTTACATAGCTAGATAATGTAAATACAAACGTTCCCTTAAAATTGGAGACGAAAAGGAGTTATGGTTTGGGAGATATCAATTTCTCAAATTATCCCTCAAAATCTGAAATTCTTTTGCAAATCGGAATAACTTTTTCCTTTTGGTTAATCGCGGGCAAGGAAAGAAGTTGGATCTGGATCCAACGCTTGTCGCTTATCGTCCAGTCCCACAAGGATAGGGACTCTATCATGTCATAGAGGGACTTTCCCTCTTGATTTCCTCTTTATCCGGTACATGTGCGCTCATGGAGACAATTCCATCGAGTTCAAGAGAGAATTCTGGACCTCCCCGACCCTATTTTGTTGAGCTCCCAAGGTTTCTATAAGAAATGCCCAATTAGGCAGAGAACAAGGGTGGCGACGAGGTGGGGGAACCCTACAAGAACCCCCTACAACATATAAATAGTACCCCTCTAGATCCCTTGCACCCTAATGGACACTACCGGCCACTTATTTTGTTCTATCGTGCACTGGAATCATGAATCGAGCCTGCTCCGATGAGCTCCAGGCTATGGCACCATCGCAGACTGAGTGGACGGGGAAGAAGGAGGGAAGCAGTAATGTCCATCAGATCGTGGATCACTATGATCCTGCGTACCAATCCAATAGATCAAAGGAGGACTGGCTGACTTAAGTTGCGCGCGACGCCAGACGACCGATCGAGAAGGTGGATCACTGGACCACGGATCAAACAACCCCATATTTTTGGTAATCAACTATCTCAGACCGAAATTCCGAAGAAAATACATTTTCTTGTGAAATTCATAACAATTGCTAGGAATCTCGAGTTCACAAACTTAATACATGAAAGTTGATTAAAAAAATATGAGGAATAAGTTAAAAATAGTTTGAAAACCTAAATCTGCCTCTTTTAGCAAAAGTATATAATTTTGATGGAAAAAGTATTAATTTGTGATTAGAAAACCTAATTGTTGATAAAGGATGGATTTAATCTTGCAAGTGAATAAATTCGAGCATTATTAACTTGTTTAATGATATAGATGGATATTAACCTGTTTTGAAAAGGAAATTACAAGAATTAAGGTTTTAAGCCTAACCTTGTGATTAATACCCTTAGAAACCCTAAATAAGGGAAAAAGGGAAGGAAAGAGTAGTTTATTCGAAATTAGGGTTTCATGTTGCAAAAGTATGATCTTAGAATCTTTTGTGATAAATAAGATGAGATAAATAGCTTTTGATGGATATTTTGATAAAAGTAAGTAACCCTAGTGCACGATTAGTCCTATTAGACTTGGATACCATTATCCATGATAGAGAATATTGGATGTATATTTCAGGGCCAAATTGTATGCTTGCTTGGTTGATTCTGGATTACTTGCTTGTTTGGATTAATTCTGCATTCAAGACAGCTTGACAGGTATGTGGTTAATTACGATTAATCATATTAGTTTTCCCGAAGGTTTTGCGGATGGTTAATAACATTGAATGCAACTTAACTGTTTGGATATTCATACTTGCAAAATCATAAGGTCACTATGGTTATCGAAAATATAAATACATGTGTATTCTCGAACCTACATGCCACTCTGATGGAAGATGCCATACAGGCCAGGCCCAAGAGGGTAGACCAATGGGCACCATGAGAGGTGACCCCGGACACCAAGCTCGAGAATGAGAAGGTGGTCTATGTTGCATGACTATGGGGCACCATGAGAGGTGACCCCCAGGCACCAAGCTCAGGATTGAGAAGGTGGACTTAAGTCAATGGCAAAAGAGAAACCCTATAAGGGTATTCCAGGGTTAGGGTAAAAGCATTGGAGAATGTCACATTGAAAATGTAAATTGGTTTGCTAAATTACCCTGATTGTGATAATTAATTTGTTAGCCATAATTGTGAAATTTTGGTTGTTCCCACATACCAGCATAATCCTATATGCTGACCGACATTTTGTTTATCGGCGTTTTAGGTACAACAATTAAAAGAACAAACAGTAAAGTGACACATTGCGGAAATAAGAAATAAAGTGCAAGGAGGATTAGATAGAATGAATCCAGGCTATGGATAGAGTAGTTTACCAAAGTTTTAAAAAGGTATGCACAGTTTTATTTAATTACAGCCTTTCAGTTTAGTTGATAGAATTTGATAATTGTTATTGATTATTTGTTGACCCTTTGATCCTGTAAATTGGGATAATGGATCTGATCTCTTGGTCTCCCTTAATTGGGGGTTACTGGGAGGCGGGGTCGTTACATTTGGTATCAGAGCATAGGTTCCTCATTTAATCCTTAATAATTATTAAATTTTACAAACTCTGTAGAACCCAAGGGTGTTATTAGAGGATTTTCTGAAAGACAGAGGTGTCTAGAAATGGATCACATCCGAGGGCTGGCAAGATTTTCCTCCGCACCACTAGTCGGAATACGAGGACTCCCAGATTATTGTGACTGCCTGGACAATGTCTCATGATTTGACTCAAAATAAGAGACCTTTAGGACTCTCTTATCTTGTTCATCCCTTCTCAACTCTAATGTTGTTAAGGACCTTAAGGATTAAGGTTTTCTTTCTTTTCCTCACCCTCTTGAGGTATGGGTAAGGTTGATAAGGTTTAAGGAATCCTCCACAAAATTAATGAAAAAGCATGTAAATAAGATGTCATGGACATAAGCTTAATAGATTAAGTGTAAAATAAAGAATAGATACATGCTTAAGTCATATGACATGAGTTTTCATTGCCCTCAGGAGAGACCTGAGGTTAGACCTTTTTGTCAGGAGGATGAGTAGAGAGAGTTAGTCTTGAAGGCAGAGATCTCCATTAAAAGTAGAGACTTAGCACATCCTCTGAGGATGATGCTAACCCTAACCCTAAGTGGTGGTGAGAAAGAGAGAGATGACATGATGAGTTAGATGTCATGGTAGACCAAGTGTGTGGGTGGACATGCTTTGGATGCCCATATGAGCCATGAGAGCTTGGATGACCTAGTACCTGGGCGACCCAACCTTGGGAAGGGTCGTGCATGTTTGAGTGAAGGATAGCTCCTTCATTGATGAGGTTAGAGAAGAACCTATAGAAACTCTATGGGCTTATGCACGTAGAGCATAGCATGCACCCAGAGTACGTCAGTAGTGCCAGAAGTAGGCTAAAACCCTAGCCAGGAGAATATGTTGGATAGCTTATGAGATAAGTAAGAAGAGTTTTGGATAGTCTAGAGCAAACATAAGTTGAACATAGGTTTCACCCATGTCGGGGTATGCTTGTGAGCTCGATCTTTCATGGAAAAAGGATCTCTAGTAGTAAGGCTGATTGTAGGGTTAGCTCTAAGAGAGAGAGCAGGACCCAAGCAAGAAGGTTGGAAGCTTAGACTCCAAGACATGAGGAACAGTGGGAAGTTGAGGATGATGCAACCTAAGTGAATGGTTGCAGTTGCGTCATGCATTATCCCTGGAGGATAATGGTATCTTAGTTTCCTTTAGAGGAACTGAACCCTGAAGAGAGGATGAGGTTGCTGGTACCTATGTGCCTATGGTATAGGTGTTTACCTTTGGAGTTAAGAAGAAGAGTTCCTTAAGAAAATGAAGAGGTTTAGTAGTAGGTTGTGAGACCTTGTACCTTGTTGGTTGACCTTGAGGAGGACTCCACTCTGAGGTGTTGCTCGAGTAAAAGGATAATAGAAGTGCATGACATACCTGGGACATGCTTGGCTCGTGGTTAAAAGTTGAGCAGACAATGGGGCATCAAGAAAGTGAACCCAGGGTTCCTAGGCCTAAGAGTGGAAGTGGTGTACCTAATGCTCAGGATGAGATTGGAGTTTTTATAGATTTGAGCATGGTACTTTGCATGTTTAGTGGAAATGGAAACCCCTTGAGTCAAAGGAATGTTTGATGAACCCCTTACAACTAAGTTGGTGACATGGGAAGGTATGTTCTTGGTCCAAAGTTGAGGGATGAGAATAAGTATGACCTAGCATGGTTTAGTAGGTGGCCTGCTTGTGCCTAGTAGTTTGCTAAGGCTAAGTATGCTCATGTAAACCCTAGACATAAGCACGTTTGTGACCTTTGTTGCTATCAAGAGATTGTTTCCTCCCATCCTGGGAGAGGGACCCTTTTGTAGGGTGTACACCAGTTTCTGTTGGTTTTGAAGTAACCTAAGGAGGTCTAATAGGATCTTGAGAAGCTAAGTGAAAAGTACATAGTATGAGAATGAACCTATAGACCCATAGATAACCATCTCTATGTGCATGTGGATGTGTTACCATGAAGGTAACTGGTATGGTGAATGACCAAGGTAGGCGGATCACCATGACCCCTATGAGAGGAGGAAAGACAGCTAGGATGCAAAGAGAGATGATGGAGATGTGGGAAAGGTTCTATATTGGACATGTACTATGTTAGGATCCTAAGTCTATCCTAGGTTCAGGTAGGGATAAGCCTGATGGAAGTAGGAGTTACCTAATTCCCTAGTTGCACATGACCATAGGGTCGGGAGGTAACAACTATCATTGTCTGAGGGCCATGGGTTAGGAGATTAATCACCTTCATGAACTCATGGGACCCAAAGGGCAGATGAACAGGGCACTCTCTGGATGCATAAGGGAAGAGGGATGACCCCAAAAGTGTCAGTACCCTACTGATCTAGAGGAGATGACCAAGGATTGTGTGGTGACCCAAGTGGGATCGAGACCAATTTTTCATGGAAGTAACTTTGATATTATGATGTTTGTGATGTAGAGACATAATTTGCACGTTTCAACTTAGATTTGAAGGTGTACTGGCAAGGTGGGATGTACCATCTCTACTCTTGGAACATGAAGAACTTTGTGTTTAGACGGCCGCCAAATGCTTATTTCCTCTTGTTATGGGAGTGAGAGATAGGACAGTATGCATTCCTTACACCAAGGATAAATATGATGTGAGTTGGAACATTGCTATGAGGTATGAGGAGAGAGATGATAACATACCCTTGTGAAGTGAACGATATGTACAAACGATAAGAGTATTAAGGTAATCCTCTTGTGAGAATGTTTTATCATGAGCAATGTGGAATTTGCAAGTGATACAAGGTTGAGTTTGATAACCAAGAGGATGAGCTCAGAGTGTTCTGATGAAGATAGACTTAGAGTTTGAGCTGAGTGAAGAAGTATGTCTTCAACATTACCTTATACCTAAGGATGTGATGTGGTAATGGATGCTTTGGTTGAGATATAGCTGCCTAGTTTGGCTAGAGACTAGAAGAGGTTGTTAGGCTAACCCTAAGTTTGGAAAGAAGGTAGGTTTGGCTAACCCTCAGATGCAATGATACCGGTTGATCAAGTTACCAGTTGTTTGGCTAGCCTAGACTTCGATTCAATGAAAGGATGGTGGTAGAACCTCAGATACACTTCTTTGGATAGGAAGGTAATAAAACCATGATGAGATTGGTTTAGGGATTCTGAGGAATCGATCTTGAGGAATGATGACATACATGAGATCATGGTACTTCAAAGATAGTAAGTGATGGTAGCACTTTGGATGCTTAATATGAAGTTGCATGTGGTATGTTGCCATGCAAGCTAGGAGGTGAAGGATGAACACCAATAACCCAATGAGTTGATATAGAGGATAAAGAGAGTCCTCGAGAGGGAATGGGAGTTCACCACTATGGATGTTGTGGTAAGTCTCCCCTTGACCAAGGAAGGTCAAGATATAATGAGGGTTATGGTAGATCGCCTTACCTAGATGACATGAAAAAGAAAGAGTATTGTCAATGGACAGATCGGGTTGAACTACTTATAAGAGAGAGAGATGGTTCAACTACACCATGATGTGAGTTCAAAGGTTCTTGAGTAGGACCTAAAAGTTCACTTTCATAAGGTGGAAGTAGATACATGAAGAACTTGATGTTAGTACAGTTTTATCACCCCTAACTAATGGTTAGTGTAATCCAGACTAGAGGGTCTGATGAGAGTATCTGTGCTCGTTCAGGATGATACCTTGAGACAGTTCTTTTCCTCTGTAAGATGTGATGATAACCACCATAGCCAGTATCGGGATGTAAATAAGCTCTATAAGGGAGGTTGTGTCGGTCACCACTTCATTGAGATGATGATTGGTGAAGGGGCCTCGTGAAGGTCAGAAAAGAACCATAGTGTGTGTAGATGAAGTCACTTTGATCGTGCAATGGCTAAAAGAGAGCCCAGGGGCGATAGGAGTCGTAAGCTGATGCAAAGAAAACTGACATGCAGTTCACTATGAGAGAGTATGTTATGTGAAAATTCAACCCCTCTAAGCTACAACTGAGAAAGTTGAGTCCCCAATATACGGGTCCATTTGAGATGGATTGGTGGAGATGGTTGTGTTTAGCCTTACCCCTCAGGATAACATGATGTATAATGTGTTCCATGAGTCTGATCTAGAGCACCATGTGAGGTACCCAAACCATTGGTGGAGCCCTGAACCTATTCAGCTTTTGAGAGGTTGAAATGTCCTAAGTCACCTATGAGGGTACGATATACCAAGTATAGAAAGAACTAAGATGGAATAATATGAGATGATGAAGGTTCTTGGGAAGCACCACAGAAAGGGTGAAGCCACATGAGAGCCTTGATGGGCATAACAAAGGCTTATCCTGATTTGTTTATTTGCTTTATGAAATTTTGGGAGCAAAATTCCTATAAGAGGGGAAGGATGTTACAACTCCAACTTTTGGGTTCATTTGGTGAGAAAATGTAATTTCTCATATTAAAGATATTGGAACAAGTAATGATATAATTTGTCTTGAATAAATGAGTTTCGTTTAGAATAGCCTTTTTGGTTGTTTTGTGGGCTTTATTGGCTATTGGGCCAAATAACAAGGAAAAGACAAAAGGAATTCCATTATTAATAAGAAATGGAGAAAAGAACAATGTAAAAAACCTCTAGAAGGCAAAAGAATATAATCTAAGGTTGGATTTCGTGCCTCTTGGGTTCCTGGGGTCCTGAGGAGTCCAAATTTGCAAAGATAATGCAACAAGAAAAGAAAAGATCAATTAAATATTTCTTTATTAAGAAAGAAATTGAAAACAATGCTAAAATATGGGAAATAAGTGAAAAGAGGTATAATTGAGTTATCTTTGATGGATTTTCGTATCCATGAGGTTTCTAATGTTAAAAGGAATTCCAATAAGGAAAATTAAAAAGAGAGATAAAGAGAAATCCTCAAAAAAAGATATTTTAATGAAGAAATAAAAGATAAGGAGAATATGTGAAATAGACATAAATAAAAGGATAAAGACAAATAGATATTCCCCAATATGGGAATCCGTGCCTTTAGGATTTCTTGAGGTCCAAGGGGCCCAAAATATCAAGATAATGGCAAAGGGAAAATAATGACTAATTAATTTTGAATTAATTAATGGATATCTTGGGAGAGAAGGAATCCTTCTCATCCATTGTAATTTGTTTCCCAAATTTCGTACATAGCTAGATAATGTAAAGACAAATGTTCCCTAAATTTGAAACAAAAAGGAGATATGGTTTGGGAGATATCAATTTCTCAAATTATCTCTCAAAATAGGAAATTCTTTTGCAAATAGCAATAACTTTTTCCTTTTGGTTAATCGCGGGAAAGGAAAGTTGTTGGATATGGATCCAACGCTTGTCGCTTATTATCCAGTCCCACAAGGATAGGGACTCTGCCGTGTAACAGAGGGACTTTCCTTCTTGATTTCCTCTTTATCCGGTACATGTGCACTCATGGAGACAATTCCATCGAGTTCAGGAGTGAATTTTGTGCCTCCCCGACCCTATTTTGTTGAGCTCCCGAGGTTTTTTATAAGAAACGCCCAATTGGGCAGAGAACAAGGGCGGCGGCGAGGTGGGGGAACCCTACAAGAACCCCCTACAACTTATAAATAGTACCCCTCTAGATCCCTTGCACCCTAACGGACACTACTGGCCACTAATTTTGTTCTATCGTGTACTGGAATCATGAATCAAGCTTGCTCCGACGAGCTCTAGGCTACGGCGCCGCCGTGGGCCGAGTAGAAGGGGAAGAAGGAGTGAAGCAACAGTATCTGTCGGATCGTGGATCACTATGATCCTGCGCACCAATCCAACAGATCAAAGGAGGGTCGGCTGACTTATGTTGCGCGTGGCGCCAGATGACAGATCGAAAAGGTGGATCACTGGACCACAGATCGAACGGCCCCAAATTTTTGGTAATGAACTATCTCTGACCGAAATTCTGAAGAAAATACTTTTTCTTGCGAAATTCATAGCAATTTCTAGGAATCTCGGGTTAACAAACTTAATACATGAAAGTTGATCAGAAAAATATGAGGAATAAGTTAAAAATAGTTTGAAAACCTAAATCTAACTCTTTTAGCAAAAGTATATAATTTTGATGGAAAAGGTATTAATTTGTGATTAGAAAATCTAATTGTTGATAAAGGATGGATTTAATCTTGCAAGTGAATAAATTTGAGAAATATTAACTTTTTTAATGATATAGATGGATATTAACATATTTTGAAAAGGAAATTACAAGAATTAAGGTTTTAAGCCTAACCTTGTGATTAATACTCTTACAAACCCTAAATAAAGGGAATAGGGAAGGAAAGAGTAGTTTATTCAAATTTAGGGTTTCATGTTGCAAAAGTATGATCTTAGAATCTTTTGTGATAAATAAGATGAGATAATTAGGGTTTGAGGGATATTTTGATAAAAGTAAAGTAAAAATAGTAAAAAGGAAGTGAAACCCTGATTATGGTCAAAACCCTAAAAAGGGCAAGTAACCCTAGGGCACGATTAGGCCTATTAGACTTGAATACCATGATCCATGATAGAGAATATTGGATGTATATTTCAGGTCCAAATTGTGTGCTTGCTTGCTTGATTTTGGATTACTTGCTTGTTTGGATTAATTTTGCATTCAAGATAGCTTGACAGGTATGTTGTTAATTACAATTAATCGTATTAGTTTTCTCGAAGGTTTTCCGGATGGTTAATCGCATTGAATGCAACATAATTGTTTGTATGTTCATACTTGCAAAATCATAAGGTCACTATGTTTATCACAAATATAAATACATGTGTATTCTCGCACCTACATGCCACCCTGATGGAAGATGCCATACAGGTCAGGCCCAAGAGGGTAGACCAATGGGCACCATGAGAGGTGACCCCAGACACCAAGCTTGGGAATGAGAAGGTGGTCTATGTTGCATGACTATGAGGCACCATGAGAGGTGACCCCCAGGCACCAAGCTCGAGATTGAGAAGGTGGCATTAAGTTAATGGCAAATGAGAAACCCTAGAAGGGTATTCCAGGGTTAGGGCAAAAGCGGTGGAGAATGACACATTGAAAATGTAAATTGGTTTTCTAAATTACCCTGAATGTGATAATTAATTTGTTAGCCATAATTGTGAAATTTTGGTTGTTCCCACATACCATCATAATCCTATATGTTGACCGACGTTTTGTTTTTCGGTGTTTTAGGTACAACAATTGAAAGAACAAACAGTAAAGTGACACATTGTGGAAATAAGAAATAAAGTGCAAGGAGGATTAGAAAGAATGAATCCAGGCTGTGGATAGAGTAGTTTACCAAAGTTTTAAAAAGGTATGCAAAGTTTTATTTAATTACAGCCTTTCAATTTAGTTGATAGAATTTGATCATTGTTATTGATTATTTGTCGAACCTTTGATCCTATAAATTGGGATTATGGCTCTGACCTCTTGGTCTCTCTTAATTGGGGGTTACTAGGAGGCGGGGTCATTACATAAGTTGTCATGCCCTTAGGAGAGATCTGAGGCTAGACCTTCTTGTCAGGAGGATAAGTGAAGAGAGTTAGTCTCGGAGGTAGAGACCTCCATTAAAAGTAGAGACCTGGCATATCCTCTGAGGATGATGTTAACCCTAACCCTAAGTGAAGGTTAGAGAGAGAGATGACATGATGAGTTAGATGTCATGGTAGACTAGGTGTTTGGATGGACATGCCTTTGATGCCATATGAGCCATGAGAGGTTGAATGAATGAGTACCTTTGGCGACCCAACCCTGGGAAGGGTCGTGTATGTTAGAGTGAAGGATATCTCATTCAATGATGAGGTTAGTGAAGGAACTATAGAAACCCCATGAGATTTTATGAGCATGGTGAAGTAGGGACCTAGAATACATCAGTAATGCGAGCAGTAGGTCGAAACCCTGGCCAGGAGAGTATGATGGATAGCTTATGAGATAAGCAAGAGGAGCTATGGATAACTTTAAGCAAACATAAGTTTGAACATAGGTTTCACACGCGTAGGGGTATGCTTCTGAGCTTGATCCATCTTCATGGAGAGAGGACCTTTAGTATAAGGATGGTTGTGGAGTTAGCTCTAGAGAGAGACAGCAGGACCCAAGCAAGAAGATTGGAAGCCTAGACTCTGAGATATGAGGAAAAGTGGGGAGTTGAGGATGATGCAACCTAAGTGGATGTTTGTGGTTGCCTCATGCTTGATCCTTGGAGGCTAATGATGTCTTGGTTTCCATGAGAGGAACCAAACCCTAGAGAGAGGATGAGTCTACTGGTACCTCTGTACCTATGGTATAGATGAGAAGAAGAGTTCCTTAGACCTGGAGAGGTTTAGTAACTGGTTGTGAGGCCTTGTTGATTGTCCTTCAGGAGGACCCAACTCTGAAGTGTTGCTCGAGTAGAAGGATGACAGGAAGTGCACATCATACCTTTTACATGTTTGATTTGTGGTTAAGAGGTTGAGCAGACAATTGGACATCAAAGAAGTTAACGTAGGGTTCCTAGGCCTAAGAGGGGAAGTGGTGTACCTGATGCTCATGACGAGATTTGAGTTTCTATAGATTCGAGCATGGTAATCTTCATGGTTAGAGGAAAGGGAAACCCCTTAAGTATTCATGGTTAGAGGAAAGGGAAACCCCTTAAGTTTAAGGTATGTTTGATGAAACCCTCACAGCTAAGTGGTTGACATGGGGCGGTATGATCTTGATCCAATGTCGAGGATGAGAATAAGTATGACCTAGCATGGTTTAGTAGGTGGTCTGCTTGTGCCTTGGTAGATGTTGGGTTAAGCATGCTCATGTGGATGTAAACCCTGGACATAAGGACATTTGTGACCTTGTTTTCAAGAGTTGTTGTCTCCTCCCATCCTGGGAGAGGGACCCTCTGGTGGGGTGTTTACTAGTTTTGTTGGTTTGAGGAAACCTAAAGAGGTCTCATAGAATCTTGAGAAGCTGAGTGAAAAGTACATGGTATGAGAATGAACTTGTAGACCCATAGATAACCATCTCTAGGTGCATGTGGATGTGTTACCATGGAGGTAAACGGTATGGGGCCTAACCAAGGTAGGAAGGTTGCCATGACCCCTATGAAAGGATGGAAGTTAGCCATGAATGCAGAGAAAGAGATGATGAATGCTTGGGTAAGGTACTAAGTTGAACATGTACTATAATAGAATCCTAAGTCTATCCTAGGGTCAGGTAGGGATAAGACCGATGGAAGTCGTAGTTGCCTAATTCCCTAGTTGCACATGACCATAGGGTGGGGAGGTAACAGTTATCATTGTCTAAGGGCCATGGGTTAGGAGATTGATCACCTTCATGAACTCATGGGACCCAAAGGGTAGATGAGTAGGGCACTCTCTGGATGCATGAGGAAAGAGGGATGACCCCAAAAGTGTCGGCACCCTATAGACCTAGAGGAGATGACCAAGGATTGTGTGTGGACCCAAGTAGGTTCGGGACCAGTTTTCCATGAAAGTAACTTTGATATCAAGATGTTTGTGATGTAGAGGCATAAGCTTCACGTTTCAACTTAGATTTAAAGGTGTAATGGCAAGGTGGGATGTACCATCTCTACTCTTGGAACAGGAAGAACTTTGTATTTGGACTGCAACCAAATTCTTATTTCCTCTTGCTATGGGAGTGAGAGATAGGACAATACGCATGCCATACACCAAGGATAAAAGGTGATGTGAGTTGGAACGTTGCCATGAGGTATGAGGACAAAGATGATAACATACCCTAGTGGAGTGCATGATACATGGATGGTTAACAAACATTAAGAGAAACAAGGTAATAATTTTATGAGGATGTTTTTATCATGAGCTATGAGTTATACAAGTTTGAGTTCAAAAAACCAAGAGAATAAGCTCAGAGTTTTCTTGATGAAGATAGACTTAGAGTTGAGATGAGGTAATAAGTGAAATACATGGAGGTGTATGTCTTCAACGTTACCTACCACCTAAGGATGTGAAGTGGTAATGGATGCTCTGGATGAGATACAACTTCCTAGTTTAGATGGAGGCTGGAAGAGGTTGTTAGGATAACCCCCAGTTGGAAAAAGAGATAGGTTTGGCTAACACTCAGATGTAACAATAGTGGTTGATCAAGTTAATGGTTGTTTGGTTAGCCAGCCTAGGGCTTATCATGATAAAAGGTTGGTTGTAGAACCTCAGATGCTCTTCTCTGGAGAAGAAGGAGATGAAACCCCGACTAGAGTGGTTTAGGGTTTCTGAGGAATCAATCTTGAGGAATCAGGACATGTAGGAGATCATGATTGAAGATCACCATACACCATGGTACTACAAAGATAGTAAGTGACAGGGGTACTTTGGATACCTAAGATGAAGTTGCATGTGGTATGTTGCCATGTATGACAGAAGGTAAAGGACGAACACCAGTAACCCAATGTATCGATATAGAGGATAAAAGAGTCCTTGAGAGGGAATGGTAGTTCATCACTATGGATGTCGTGGTAAGTCTCCCCTAGACCAAGATAGCTCAATATGCAATATGGGTTATGGTAGATCGCCTTACCTAGATGACATGAGAAAGAAAGAGTTCTGTCAAGGGACAGATCCGGTTGAACTACATATGAGAAAGAGATGATTCAACTACACCATGATGCAAGTTCAAAAGTTCTTCAGTATGACCTAAAGGTTCACTTCCATAAGTGGGAGTAGGTACATGAAGAAATCGATGTTAGTATAGTGTATCACCCCTAACTAATGGTTAGTACGATCCAGATTAGAGGGTCTGCTGAGAGCATGTGTGCTCGCTCACGGTGATACATAGAGACAATTTTTGTCCTTTGTAAGATGTGATGATAACCACCATAGCCAGTGTTGGGATGTAAAGAAGCTCTGCAAAGGAGGTGGTGCCGGTCACCACTTCATTAAGATGATGTTGGTGAAGGGACCTCGTGAAGGTCAAGAAAGGACCACATTGTGTGCAGATGAAGTCAATTTGATCGTGCAATGGATGAAAGGAACCCAGAGACGACATGAGTTGTAAGCTGATGCAAAGTAGACTGACATGCAGTTCACCGTGGGGGAATATGTGACATGAAAATCTGACCCCTCTAAGTTATAGCTAAGAGAGCTGAGTCCCCGATGCATGCGTTCTTTTGACATGGTTTAAGTTTTCCTTTACCCGTCAGGATTATGAGATGTGTGATGAGTTCCATGTGACCAATTTAGAGCACTATGTGAGGTACCCAGACCATGTGTGGAGCAATGAACCTAGTGAGCCCCATGGGAGGCTAAAATGACCTGAGTCACCTGTAAGGTTTATAGATGCCAAGGTGAAAGAACTCAGAGAAAAGAATATGTGATGGTAAAGGTTCTTTGGAAGCGCCATGGATAAGGTAAAGCCACATAGGGGCCAATGATGGACATGGAAAGGTCTTATCTTGAATTGTTTGTTTGATGGAATTTTGAGGACAAAATTCTTATAAGAGGGGAAGGATGTTACAACCCCAATTTTTGGGTTCATTTGGAGAGAAATGTGATTTCTCATATTAAAGATATTTGAATAAATAAAGATATAATTTGTTTTGAATAAATGGATTTCGTTTACAATAGCCTTGATGATTGTTTTGTGGGCTTTATTGGCTATTGGGCCCAATAACAAGGAAAAGACAAAAGGAATTCCATTATTAATATGAAATGGAGAAAAGAAAAAAAAGTAGAAACCTCTAGAAGGCAAAAGAGTATAATCCAAAGGTGGATTTCATGCCTCTTAGGTTCCTTGGGTTCTGAGGAGTCCAAAGTTGCAAAGATAATGCAAAAAGAAAAGAAAAGATCAATTAAATATTTCTTTATTAAGAAAGAAATGGAAAACAATGATTAAATGTGGAAAATAAGTGGAAAGATGCATAATTGAGTTATCCTTGGTGGATTTTCGTATCCAAAGGATTCCTAATGTTAAATGGAATGCCAATGAGGAAAATAAAAAGAAAGATAAAGAGAAATCCTCAAAAAGAGATATTTTAATAAGAAATAAACAACATAATGAGAAATAATGAATATAGATGCATCTAGAAGGATAATAAGTATCCTTATAAAGGAATTTCGAAATCTTGGAGTTTCTTGGGGTCCAAGGAGCCCCAATGGAGAAGAAAGAAAGAGAAAATACCAAAACCGCAAAATAAGAGGATAATGTGGTACATTATTAATGATTTTGGTGGCATTGCTAAAAAGGAAGTATTTTCTACTAAATGAAAATTGAATTTCGTGCCAATATGTTAAAAGTCAAGCAATAAAGAGAATAGGTGAGAGGAATTTCGAATTCCTAATATCTAAAGAACAAAGTATATTTAAAGGGATAATGAAGAGAGAGAAGATTGCTTCTTAATTAAGGGAAATTGTTTCCTAATGGGAAGAGGACTTGTTTCCTCTTGGATGAACATCTTGGGGTGTGGATACCCTCCCCAATATAAGGGGTAAGACCTTGGGCCGAGTCCAGAAGATCCCACATGTTATCTTCTCCTCTTCTTCCATGGTTTCATCCATTAACCCTAACTAAAGAGAAGATGCATCATAACGAAGCCATGAGGCTACAAAAAGGAGTTTTGAGGGAAGCATGATGTTCCATGATACCGAAAGGTAGCTTTGACATTGTAGCCCTGCCCTAACACAGGCACAGTAGAAGTCACACGGCTGCAACAGTAGCCGCAGGTTACAGAGCTGCCCAGCCCAAACTAGCCAAGCTGGTCGTGAGTTGGGTGGAGCCCCAAGTGCGGGGAGGAGCATCGGAGGTGGGGACGTCATCCCTGGTGATCACTGGACCCTGGAGAAGAGGGTGCGCACTCGTGTTTTGCTGCAGATCAGCGGCTAGGGCGGCAACAATCAAGCTGCTAGAGGTTGAAGAAGGGTAGAGGTGCATTGGATGGATTTGCCCTCCGCGGGCTGAAGAGCTGACCCACTTAACCAATGGAAAATATGACATTTTGTTATGTTTTCAAGCAAGCCGAGATATGTTGCATGGAAAGGACACTTGGCGCTCTATGATTGGCTCAAGTAAGTTAACTTTACAAAAATCATATCTCCTTATTTGTAGCTCCGATGGTAGAAAATAATATATGCATTTTGCTCAAAAAATGCGAGGAATCCATTAAAAATTATTTTAGAGGCTAATTCCTCTTGCTATTTGAAAAGTAGTGTAAGTTATCATCTTTAATGAATTAAAGATTAAGAAACCCTACTTTGAGATGATTAATGTAATTAGTAGAGTTTGATGGATGATTAAAGTTGATATTAGCTTGTTAATCATGAAAAGATACATTATGATAAAAAAGGATGAACTTTTCACGTAATTGGTTTAATATAGAAGTTGTTGTGCATAAATATGCTTTAATGGGACTTGAAACCCTAATATTAGTAAATGTGACTCTAAGTGGTTTTATATTCAAAATCATGAATAAAGCTAAGATATGATGATTCTAAGCTAATTTGAGTATAAAGGTTCCTAATTGTGGATAAATAACCTTAATGTAGTAATTAGGGTTTTCTAATGAACAAAGGTAGAATTAATGATAAATAGAGTTCATATGTGAATTGGACCACAATGAACTATGAATTGATGATAAAGAGCATAATGAACTTGTCATGGATTAAAAGGATAAAAATGGTAGATTTAATGTAAAAGAGGCTTAATGGACTTAATTGATGGTTAATTATGCTTTTTCTGATATCAGGGTTATATGTTGTTAAAAGATAATGATGAATAGAGGAGATAATTAGGGTTTGTGAGTAATTGTATAAAATTAGGGTTTAAAATAGTAAGAGATGAAGGGAAACCCTAATTACAATGGAAACCCTAAAAGTGGATTAGAAACCCTAGGAAGCGAGCTAAGTTTAATAGATCTTGATGGTATGATTAATAATAGGAAATTGTATGCATATTTCAGGATCTCATTATGTGCTTGCTTATTTGGATTTCTTGATTGGATTATTCTATCTCAAATCAGCCTGACAGGTATGTGGTTATGCTTATGGTTAATCGCTTTAGTTTCACGGCAATTTCTGTTTGTTTTATCAGTTGCCTGAAAATAACTGCTTGGATGATTTTTATTTCATGCAACCACTACTACAGAAATGCCTTTTAGCGTCGGTTGTTTAACCTGCTTTGGCGTCGGTTTCCGAGCGATGCCTATGTGGGCGCCGCTAAAGGTCTAACACTTTGGCGTCGGTTTTTTAACCAACGCCTATTTAACTTAGAAGCGTCGGTTGTTTATAGAAAACCGACGCCAAAAGGGTTCGCGCCACAGAAAATGGCGTCATCTAGGACACATTCTGCGTCGGTGTTTAATTGGTAACCGACGCAAAACGTGTCCTAGATGACGCTGTTTTCTGTGGTGCGAACCCGTTTGGCGTCGGTGATCAACTAAACAACCGAAGGAATACTTCAAGACGACACGGCCGTGCTTCCCTGCACGGCCGTGTTTAGTACTATAGGCGTCGGTTTTATATGAATAAGCGATGCCTTTTCCACCATGGCCGTGCTTTCCTGCACGGTCGGGTTGTTTGTAATATTAGGCGTCGGTTTTTATCCAATAACCGACGCTGTAGGTCTTTGCTGACGGTTTTCTGTAAATAACCGATGCCTATATCTTTTTTTTTCATATCAGTTTGCAGGCATGCTGTGGCTGGTCAGCAGGATGAGAACCTACAGTTCAGTTTTCTGAACTGCAGGTTTACGACATCCATTGATATCAGCCTACGAACAGGCCACAAACCTGCAAAAGTCCCAAGGAAAATTTCACACAAGTAGATACATTCAGACATCAATTCAATTCTCACATTCACACATATAGAAACATTCAAATACATGTATTAACATTCAGAAATATTCATTTACAAAGTATCATTCATTATCGCTATCAACATCCCAATTATATCTTACAGTTGCCACTGCTTGTATGGCTTTTGCCCATTCTTCTCTTATTTCATTTAATGCTTCCATCGTATATGGAGCATGTATATTTTTTAAGCGTTTACCTATAGTGTTGTCAGTTTTAAACACCTGCAAAGAGAATGATGTATATATATAAGTAATAATATAAAAATAAGATTGATATATTTCATACTAACTAATGAGACTATATATAATACCTCATGTATGGTATCGATGTCCAATGCGGCATGTTTGATAATCATCTGCATAAATCGCATCACATAGTATGTGCATGCCCAGCCATTGTCTTGTGTAGCGCACTATAAATTGAAACATACAAAATAATACAACTAAGCACAATTCACATCAATAATATATACATTGGAGTCGGGAACTTACTTGTACGTTCTGCCAATTTATTGGCTGGTTCTTTTTCCTTGGGACCGTTCCTCCAGCCTTTTTGAATGCATCTAAACCCCTACATGTTAATATAACACAGTAAATTACATAAGTAAATAGTAATGTAATAACAGATGTTAACAGATACAAAAATGAAATATTTCTCACCAGAATAATGGTATTCTCATTACGTGTCTAATTTTAGTGTTTAATGTACTTCCCGCGGGATCTAGATAATAAACAGTGAACGTCCCGGGGACAATAACTAGTAACTCTCAATGTCTACCTCTAGAGGTAAAAATTTAACAATTAATAACTCAAAATGCACAATAAAAATGGAATTTTCTTAAGTCCAAATTATAAATAAAGTAAACTTACTTGACATTGAATGGAGCTATTATTATCTTCTTGTTTTGCTGACCGAAAATTTTAAAAGCATCTATACAGTATTGTTGAACACTATCAGGGTCTTTAGCTACCATACTAATCAATGATGGAATAAAAAATCCCACATGATCAAATGCAAATTGTTTGGAATGATCTTCAACTAAGTAGCTGCAAAATATGTATTACGTATGCATTAATATATAAGAAACCAGATCACCAGATCTTACACAAGGTATATGGATGTATAAACAAGATCTCACCTTATCCATGTCTCTATCATTGATGTATTCAGCCAATCATACATAAACAGCTCAATAATATCTTGTATAAATAAAGAGCTATCGTATGATTGACCTGCATAATCTGCATCTAAAGAAACAATTATCGGGCAACGTATATTATGTGCCCGTAGCCAACATGCCATTCCCCTACAAGCAGGACCTAACGGGTATGTTAGGTCAGTTGGAACCCAAGTTGGTAATGCGGGAAGTGGAGGTCGAGGCCTAGGTGCTCCTGGTGTCTTCATTTTAACCTGTATATATAATTTCAGATCAGTTGACATCATATATACACATTAACAGTCTAAATCAATGTAAATTTATCTTACAATTTCAGTAGTGTAGACGACATCTGCTTTGGGCCACAATATGACCCCGCCTTCTGCCTTAGCAAGTGTATTAATATCCGGGTGGGGATATGGCAATGTAGCTTCCCTCCAATCGGGTAACACACGTAATGGGCCCACACGAACGTAGCCTTGTGGCATTGGTGTCCCGTGAAACCTTTCCCCAGGAAGGGACGGGTAAGCCTGCGCCTCTGCAACAACATAGTCTTGTATTCTTAAGCGGCATGGCTTCAATGCCTACAAATTTACGTAAAGAATGTTATACATATATACATATCATCTTGAAAACATATCATCTTGAAAAGACTAGCTACAATGTCATAAACAATACTTACAGTAGACGTGTTAGGAGATGGGTCTCCAGGATTACTCACAGTATGTGCATCAGGAGTAGAGTGGGTCGCCATAGGCTGATTGGAAGCCTGAGATGCCTGCCACCGCAGCAATTCTTCCTTGACCTTCTCAGCAACTACATCGTTGACCTTCTTAGCAACTATATCCTTGACTCTCTTATTCTCCTATACATGGATAAAAGAAACATTAGCTTCTTATTATTGAATTTCCTTTTGCAGTAACATTCTAAAAAAAGAATAGGTTACCTCTTCTTCAGAAAGTCCAGCTCTGGGTTTTCACTGGGATGGCCCAAAGAATGCTTTGATGCCCACACCACCGCCTGCACCCCTAACACGTCCAGGATGCTCTGGGTTACCCAGAGCAACTGTCAATTCATCCCTTGTGCCCTGAGGGATGAACGTGCCTTGTTTCCTCTGCTCGTGCAGATCCCACTAATCACCATCAACAGAAATTGGTAAGTTAACACCACAAATAATCAATATTCAAATGATTGCTCTAAGAGTTGTATTTTACCATTTTCGCAGCCACCTCAGCAGTTACGGACTTCTTTATTTCACCCTTCTTGTTTTTCCTCCCAGCTATCCAGATATCATGGCGAGGCATGGGTGTGGCAGACTCCTGAGTAGGAGCAGACTCCTAAGTAGCCGCAGACTCCGCCTGTAGTCTTTGGCGAACGCTTGCATAGCCTTTTGGACCCATAGTGTGGTCATGCACATTCAGTGCACGCCTTGCTTTTTGTGCGTCACTGAGGGCCTAGTTAGTATGCACATTAATGATTTGGTTAGTAGCACTAAATGTTAATCTTGAATAGGTGAATACAATGTATATTAATTAAATTGGGAGTGACGCCTAATACCTTGAATTCTTCAGATTTTCTTGAAGCAACAAAATTGTCCCAATCTTCTTTGTCCAAGAAGTTCCATTGTTCAAGGGCTGACTTCTTCTTCTTATCACCCTCTTTTATGTATTCTCTATTCAGATTTGTCCTATAATTCCTAAGCATCTTTCCAGCGTGTTGCATCACACTTTTACGATGCAACTTCTCATCCAATGCAAACAGATTCTGTAAAATAGAAATGTTATTAACTAGTATCCAAAATAGAATTGCAAATAATAGAATTTGTAATCTACAAAATAGAATTGCAAATAATAATAACTCACGCATAAATCCTTCCATATCAAGTCTTTTTTCCCCTGAGGAACTTTATGCCAATTATCATACTTAACACCACAATGGCTCCGAGTGGTACACCCAAGATAGTTTACAAAATTATTGCGGTTCACTCCAATTGCATTTCCTCCATTATCAAACTCCACAACCAATTTGGATCCACTGCCACTTAGCGCTATTAACTTCTTCAACAGAGTGATGCCCCTTTTCTTGTTAAGTGTTTGGTGTTGCGCATCAAGTTGCTCCAGTGTTTCAGTGGGTACATGTGCATCATCAACCTAAAATTTGACAAAAATAAACACACTGAATTAGCCCAATATAGAAATATAGGATATATGACATAACTAGAAGATAATGAATTTTATAGAAATACAGGATATGTTTTTAGAACTTACATTGGCATCCTCGCCATGCTCGTCATGGACAGCATGCTCATCGTGGACTTCATGCTCATCATGGACATCATGCTCATCATGGTCAGCCATCTGAAAATGTCATTAAAAAGGCAAACATTTAGCATTTGTATTAACTAGAAAAAGGCAAACATTTAGCATTTGTATTAACTAGAAAAAAGGCAAACATTTAGCATTTGTATAAACTAGAAAAAGGCAAACATTTAGCATTTGTATAAACATACATGTCTCTAAAATTGTGATCTTTTATCAATTAACAATCCTTCATTGTGATCTCCGCGCACATATAAGTCATCATTAGCTTCAATATTTTGTGGAGTTGGCAACCCAACTGAGAATGGACTGGAGTCATCATACTTATCATAGTACTCTTCTTCATCTATAGGATCTTCAATGAACTGTCTTTTACCATGAAGAACAACCGACCATTTATCATTTGCAGGATCATCGATATAGAATATTTGTTTCGCCTGTGATGCCAATATGAATGGTTCACCCTTCTCGCCAATCTTTTCAAAGTTCACCAAAGTGAAACCTAATTCATCCACTATAACTCCTTTGGTGTTATCAACCCAATTACATTGAAAGAGCGGAATTTTGAAATCTATGTAGTCAAACTCCCAAATGTCTTCAATGACACCGTAATATGACATTTTAGCTTCACGTGGACTCTTATCTTTTGCACTTGCAAAGTACATAGTCAACGCTTGAAGAGTGACCCCACTATTTTGGATGACACTCTTATCATCTTGGCACTTTGTGCAATATGTGAATCCATTAATGTCAAACCCTTCATAAGACATAACATTCGGTTTTGGTTTAAAGGCGAGGCATTTGATAGTTTCTGTAATATTATTTGGTGTTTGAGATAGTTGATGTAAGACTTTATCTTCAAACCACTTAGTAAAAGTCTTATTATGCTCTCTAGCAAGCCACATTGAACTTGCTCGAGGATTTTGTCTCTTTATGAAATTGGTATGTTCCTCGATATAAACACTCACTTCATCCATATTGTGTAAAATATACAAGTGAGCTTGTTCCAACTACTCACGGCTGATTACATTCACCCGTGATCCCAAAATTCCTTTGCCCTCCTCAATATTCTTGTCATTATCAGGAGTGTCATTACCACTGAGAAAGTCATTGCAAAAATCCATAACCTCTCTCGCCACATAACCTTCAATAATACTCCCTTCAGGCCGATAACGGTTTCGAACATCACCTTTAAAAATGCTCATGTATCGTTCAAAGGGATACATCCAATGCAAGAAAACTGGTCCCAACATTTTCACTTCCCTAGTCAAGTGGACAACAAGATGTACCATGATATCAAAGAAGGAAGGAGGGAAATACATCTCAAGCTGACATAGGGTAACAACCACTTCTCTTTGCAAATTATCGAGAGTATCAGGGTCAATAACTTTACTGCATAGACTGTTGAAAAAGAAACAAAGTCTGGTAATTGCAAACCTTACATGCTTCGGCAATATAGATAGAATTGCCACGGGCAATATTTGTTGCATTAGAGTGTGACAATAATGAGATTTAAGACCTATCAACTTCAGATCTCTCATTGATACCAATCTATGGATGTTGGATGAGTAACCATGTGGCACCTTAACATTTACCAAGCATTCACAAAAAGTTTTCTTCTCCTTTCTAGACAACGTGTAACAAGCGGGAGGTAAGTATGTTCTTTTATTACCCATTTCACATAATTCTGTTAATTATGACCTTATTCCCATTTCACGTAGGTCTAGTCTGGATTTTATCCCATCTTTAGTCTTACCTGGTATATGTAACAGAGTTCCAATGATGCTATCACAGACATTTTTCTCAACGTGCATTACATCGATACAATGCCTGACTGTCAAAGAACTCCAATAAGGAAGATCCCAAAATATTGACTTCTTCTTGAATGAAGAATTGTCACTCCGTGTGGCCATACTACATTGTGATTTCTTACCAAATTCATTGACAATGCCTTTTACTCTTGCATAAACAACATCCCCTGGTATAGGTTTAGGTGCACTCCGTTCATCATTCCATCCATTGAATGCTTTGCGCTTCCTACGATACGGATGGAATTTTGAAAGAAACCTTCGATGACCAAGATATACAGTCTTGCCGCCATGTTTTAGTCTTATTGAATCAGTGTTTTCTTCACATATAGGACACACTTTAGCTCCTTTGACACTATATCCAGACAAATTCCCATATGCTAGAAAGTCATTAACAGTGCAAAACAACATAGCGTGCAAACGAAATGTCTCTCTTGCTGAAGCATCATAGGTCATCACACCTTCAGCCCAAAGTTTCTTTAAGTCATCAATCAAAGGTTCAAGATAAATATCGATATCATTTCCGGGTTGTTTAGGGCCCGATATCAACAACAACAACATAACGTACTTATTTTTCATACACATCCAGGGAGGAAGATTGTATATAACAAGCATGACTGGCCAAGTGCTATGTTGGCTGCTCAATGTCCCGTACGGATTCATCCCATCTGTACAAATCACAAGTCTTAGATTCCTATCTTCTTCACCAAATTTGGGGTACAATAGATCAATCTTCTTCCACTGTGGGGAATCCGACGCATTTCGTAGGATCCCATCATTATTTTTCTTAACATCTGCATGCCACCTCAAATTCTTCGCATCTTTCGGATTTGCAAACAAGCGTTGAAACTGTGATATTATAGGTAGATACCACAACACCTTGGCAGGAGAACCAGTTTTGGACTCCCCCGAAGTCATCAATTTATACCGTGACACACCACATTTTGGACAATCTTTCAAATCTACATAGTCCTTTTGAAATAATACACAATCATTCGGGCATGCGTGTATCTTCTTGGCCTCCATTCCCATTGGGCACAACATTTTCTTTACCTGGTATGTTGAGATTGGCAGCTCGTTTCATTCAGGAAGAATTTCTTTCAACAAAGTCAACAATGAAGTGAAGCTTTTGTCGCTCCATCTATTGTTAGCTTTCAACTTATACAATCTCAACACAGCACTAAGCTTCGTAAACTTAGAACAGCTTGTGTATAATGGTATCTCAGCATCATGCACAATGTTTCTAAAGATAGGAGGTGGATCGGTGTGCTCTACCCTACAACTATCCAGCATCGCATCAACGATGTCTGCTGGAACTGGTTCGTTCACATTTACATCATCAGAGGCAATTTCTTCTTCCACCCAATCACTGCTATCGACATCTACTGGTTTTGATTTTGAAATCTCTCCATGCCAGTGTCATTCTGTATAGCCTTGTACAATCCCGTTGCACATGACATGACTTTTGATTTCCTCACCAGTGTTGACTTTCAAGTTGTTACCGCAATGCCTACATGGACAGTAGAACCTATCTGTAGATTTCTTCCTATGTTCCTCGGCAAATCTAATAAACTGATCAAGACCAGATATAAACTCTGGGGTGCAACGATTACAAATGGACATCCATGATCTATCCATTCTCTGATCAGAGAAAAAAAGTATATATTAGGAAACAAGTATATATTAGGAAAAGATTAGGGTATACACTTACATCCTAAGTGTATAATGTGATGTCATTCTTATATATAATAAATGTGTACCACCTATCCCATCCTTGAACACCTAATCTCATTAGTAAGTGTATAATGTGTATTGGGTTTTCGAGAAAATTTCGGCAGCATTTCCCCGCTATTCTCTAAGTACATATGTACTTAGAGAACAAACGGGGAAATGCTACCGAAATTTTCTCGAAAACCCAATACACATTATACACTTACATCCTAAGTGAGATTAGGTGTTCAAGAACAGTCCCAAACCGGGGACTATCCAAGATTTACTCCTAATGAGTCAATCTTGGACGGGTTTCTAGGCCAACAAACACATTTGATGTCATTCTTATATATAATAAATGTGTACCACCTATCCCATCCTTGAACACCTAATCTCACTAGTAAGTGTATAATGTGTATTGGGTTTTCAAGAAAATTTTGGCAGCATTTCCCCACTGTTCTCTAAGTACATATGTACTTAGAGAACAAACGGGGAAATGCTACCGAAATTTTCTTGAAAACCCAATACACATTATACACTTACATCCTAAGTGAGATTAGGTGTTCAAGAACAGTCTCAAACCGGGGACTATCCAAGATTTACTCCTAATGAGTCAATCTTGGACTGGTTTCTAGGCCAACAAACACAATAATAGATATGTACAATGAAGTCGGACTTCATACAAACAATATATAATTTAGTGATTGTTCATTCTAATTTATACCAATGTACAAGTAATATAAATAACAATGATTGTTCACTTTCTAGGCCAACAAACACATGTGATGTCATTCTTATATATAATAAATGTGTACCACCTATCCCATCCTTGAACACCTAATCTCACTAGTAAGTGTATAATGTGTATTGGGTTTTCAAGAAAATTTCGGCAGCATTTCCCCACTGTTCTCTAAGTACATATGTACTTAGAGAACAAACGGGGAAATGCTACCGAAATTTTCTCAAAAACCCAATACACATTATACACTTACATCCTAAGTGAGATTAGGTGTTCAAGAACAGTCCCAAACCGGGGACTATCTAAGATTTACTCCTAATGAGTCAATCTTGGAAGGGTTTCTAGGCCAACAAACATAATAATAGATATGTACATGTTAGGGTTTCATCACAATTGATGTTAGGGTTTCATCAATGTTAGGGTTTAATCAAATCAAATTAGGATGCTAGAATGGATTTAAATCAAATTAGGGTTTAAATCAAATCAAACACGGCTGTGGCTGTGTTGGCCTACCACGGCCGTGCTGTCTAGAATGGTCGTGTTGCCCAGCACGGCCGTGGTAGGCCATTCTTCTCAGTTCTCAGTGAAAGAAGTGGTGAAACCTAGATTTAGATGCAATATTAGGCAAGAAACAACAACTGACCTCCCAGCAGTGGTGGCAGTGACCGGCGAGCTCCAGGTGGCAGGGCAGGCAGGTGCAGCAGTGGCCGGCGAGCTCCAAGCGGTAGGGCAGACAGACCAAGGAGCAGCGGCAGTGGCGGCAAGGAGCAGCGGCGTCGGCGGGCGGCGGCAAGGAGGAAGGCGGCGCGGCGGCGAGCTCCAGGCGGCAGGGAAGGCATACCAAGGAGCAGCAGTGGCTGCGGAGAAGGGGGCGTGGCGGAGAAGGGGACGCGGAGAAGGGGAAGAAGGCAGCAGCAGTGGTGGCAAAGAAGGGGGCGCGGCGGCGGCGCGGTGGCACTGTCGTGGAGGAAGAAGGAGCTTTCGTGGAGGAGAAATCGGCGGCGTGGTCGGGTGACAGCAGAGAAGAAAAGGGAAATTGGCTCGCAATGAAACAGAAGAAAGGGGAAGAGTCGGGCGATCGCGGGATATTAAGTTCCCAAATAGCATCGGTTGTTTAAAACAACCGACGCCTAAACCTCTTTAGCGTCGGTTGTTTGAACCAACCGACGTCCAATTGGATGATATTTTCACGAAATTGTTTGGCGGGAACCACTTTAGCGTCGGTTGTTTGAACCAACCGACGTCCAATTGGACGATATTTTCACGAAATTGTTTGGCAGGAACCACTTTCAGCGTCAGTTATAAAAGGTTAACCGACGCTGAAAGTGACACTTTTCGCACAAATTTTGATCGCGCATAGGCGTCGATTTCTATCTACATAACCGACGCTGAAAGTGACACTATTTTTTTTGCTCGAAAATTGGATTTCGCGGGCGACGTTACGCATCGGTTTGTTATTAACAACCGACGATGTATTCAAAGCGGTACCCGTGTCTGGATGGTCTTCGAATATAGACGTCGGTTTGCCTAAATAACCGACGTCTAATAGTGTAGGCGTCGGTTTTCCTAAAGAACCGACGCCCAGAAAAGCGACATTGAATGATGTTTCTGTAGTAGTGAACTATAAAGTGACTCTGACTATCACCATAAGTATGTATACATGACTGGCTCAGATCGTGGTCCTCCTCTGTGGTTTTGCTAATGATGAAAAGAGTAACCTGGTAAAGGGTCTACTTGTTAAGTGGGACCATGAGGTTATTAAGAGTTAGGGATTGGACTACCTATGGGTAGTGTCATGCGATTCTTTAGCACACCATGAGTTAGGAATTGGGCTACCTATGGGTAGTGCCATGCGTCAACCCTAGATATTGATCTACATGTTAGGTAGGATTATGCGGGGTTTAATGGGGATCTACCATGAGAAAGGTAGCATCCAGGTCCACTGCAGGGACAGCACAGAGGCTAGGGTATGTATGGATTGAGCAGTTATGCTTAAAATGTGAAGTTGTCTGTTAAATCATAATTGACTGCAATATGTTGTTACAGCTAATTGCACGATTATTGTTCCCCCCACATACCAGCTTTATGCTGACCAACGTTTTGTTTGTCGACGTTTTAGGTACAAGTGATAAGAACAAACAGTAAAGTGACATATGTGTATTTAAATGAGGATTAAAGTACAAAGGAGGATTAGTTAGAATAGACTCCATTTATGGATAAAAGTAGTTACCCTCAGTTTATAAAAAAAGAGGTATGCAAAGTTTTATTTTATTACAGCCTTTCAGCTTACTTAGTGGAATTTGATAATTGTTATTGATTATTTGTCGAACCTTTGATCCTGTTATTTGGGATAACGACTCTGACCTCTTGGTCTCCCTTATAAGGGGGTTACTCGGAGGCAGGGTTGTTACAGAACTACACTACGGGAGTGGGTAGTTCTTACTACAGGCTCTTTATCCAAGGATAGGGGTAATAGATATTGCTTTGTGGAACGAATTGCAATGTTATCTGTGATGAAACCATAATCCTAAGAAATTCCCTAAATCTGTGTAATTTAAGTGTTAAGTTTGTTTCATTCTATTTTTTCTTTTGTTCAATCAAACCCTTTCAATTTCACCGACCTACCTGATTGGACCATAGTTAGTATTAGTCTTCTGGAGAACATTTCCCAGTGTTCGAATCGGGCCTCAAAAGGGAATATATTACTTTGATACGTTCACTTGTGTATAACGCACGGTAAGCACGTGTCAAGTTTTTGGCGTTGTTGCCGGGAAAATGGCAACATCCAGCACTACGAGTGTTGTGGTCAACCACTCTAGGCCAACCCTTTTTATTTTTATTTTTTTTATTATTTTATTTCCCATTTCACTTGGAGCTGAATCATAAAATCATTATTGCTTCTATCTTCGCTATTGTACTCTTACAATCAATTTGATACTTTCAGGTATTGGTGTATGGTGCATACTCAGACCCACAATTATGGAGAGCCATCTTTGCTGGGGTTTGGGCAAGTAGAACTCCTTCATAGAGAGAGGGAATTTGGATGGTCTATGGATGGATTTTATCAAACTCCACCACCTCCACCTCCACCTAAGAGGCATGTAACACCAGAAGAACCTGAGTTAGTAGAAATGGGGGATGGAGAAGAAGAACAAATGATATGGGAGAGGAATAAATCATCTGCCTCAACAGCTCAAAAAGGACCAATCAAAAGGCAAGCCATCAATGTGGGTAGCTACAAGATTGACCCAGGGTTGATCTCTTTAGATAAATTCCAAGCTATCCATGATCATAGTTCTGAAGACCCGATGGTGCACATCGGTAGCTTTGTGGAGAACTGTGATATGGTCAAGATAGATAGAATATTGGTGAGTTTGATATATCTAAAGCTTTTTATATCATCATTGGTAGACAACACAAAGTCATGGTTTTATAACCTTGATGATGAATGCATTGAAATGTGGAATCAGATGATTGACGCCTTCTTTGAGTGCTATTTCCCCCCACAAAAGACCAATGACTTGGTAAATGAGATCCATAATTTCATAAAACAAGACAATGAATCATATTTTGAAGCATGGGAGAGGTTCCAAAATATGTTGTGGAAAGTACCTCATCATGGTATCGATCTTCTGGGATAGGCAAAGATCTTCTATTATGGTCTGCACAAGGGAGAAAGGACTACACTTGATAGTGTGTGAGAAGGGTTCTTCCTTAACAACAAAACTACCCACTGTCATGAGATATTGAAGAATATGTCCAAGAACCAATCATGGGGAGATGAGAGAGAGCTTTCGACAACTGTCAAAAGAGTCGGTGAGTCCAAGGTCATCGCTGCATCAAATGAGAAGTTGGACTTGATTACTAAAAGTTATGTGCCAACCATGGATCACCTTCAGAAGAATAAGATGAAGAATGTAAGTTCGTGTGCAACAACATCAATATAGGAGAAACGACTACGCATGGAGAAAGGATCCTAAGTTTTCATGGAAGGATCCTAACAACTTCAAACATGACCCATCATAGGCGCAACAATCCAAGCCACAATAGTTCAGTGGACATGCACAATATCAATAAGAATAAAGGAAGATTGACCGTATTGAAGAAATGCTTGGAAAGCTGGTCAATCAGAATGAAGTGCTGATAGGACAAACACAAAGAGAACTCCAGAATGAAGGGGTGAGGATCCAAAATATAGAAACTTATATTTCTCAGATAGTAGCTGATGTGGGTACTTTGAAGCAGCCAAACCAATAGGGGTTCCCAGTTAATACCAGCGTGCCTTCTAGAAATCAACACATCAAGGCAGTCCTACTCCACAGTGGTAATATGTTGTTGAACAAGGCACCAGTAGCCACAGATGTAGGTGAAGCTATAGGAACAACAACTCAAACTGTGACATCAGAGGTAACTGAACCGGATAATTTGGAATAGGAGAAAACAACTAAAGAGCACACTGATGAGGTGGAGGATACTAGATCAAAAGCATATGTCTCACCTCACTAGAGGACACCAATGACTGCAGTACCCTTTCCAAATAACTTGAAGGCAACCAAAACAGACCAAAAGTTCTAGAAATTTTTAGAAGGTTTTAAAAAGTTACTGCCAATATTCCACTAATTGATGCAATTGAGCAGATACCATCATATGGAAAGTTCTTGAAAGACATCATCAATAGGAAGAGATGGATACATGAGGCTGATGTGGTAGTGTTAAAGGAGTAGATGAGTGATTTCATTCTGGGAACACTACCTCCTAAAAGATAAGATCTTAGTTGTTTCAACATCACAGGCTTCATAGGAAAGACCAATTTTGGTGAGGTTCTATGTGACTTAGGGGCCAATATCAACCTCATGCCTTTGTCAACTTTCAAGAAGCTAGGTCTTAAGGAGATGATAAAAAGTGCTATGACTATTGAATTGGCTAACAACTCTACGGTCATGCCATATGGCATTTTTGAAGATGTCTTAGTGAAAGTAGATAGATTTGTTTTCCCTACAAAATTAGTGGTAAGGAAATGCAGGAGGACAAAGGTGACAAACACTTGCTAGGTAGGTTGTTCCAAGACACAACTAACATGATCCTAGAAATGGGTAGAGGACATCTGACAATGGGCACTTATGATGATTGGTTCCAAATAAAGATGCATGAACACTCAAAAGAAAGATGGGATACAACACAGTGTAACATGCTGCAACACATGGAAGGAAAGATTTCTCTGTGTCTGGGGCAGCCATTTCTTGGCATGGCTCATGTGATGATCAAGGAGGAGAAAGATACTCTTGTAGTTGATACAATTGAAAACACCAATATGATCTCATTTAAAGAATAAATATGTTACCCAGATCATAGAGAACAAGACTATGACCCGGCTACCATAGAGGAGTTCATTGTTGATTACCTAATACAAACATATCCACAGTTACCCTTGGAAGCATGTTTGATGAATAGAGTAGATGACAGAACACACAGTCTCTCTCTAAAGGAGTGTGTATTGACGTTGAAGGTAGTACATTGCTATCACACAAGATATTTTGATGATTTGGGACCACCTCCCCCACCACTAGTTCCATCTATGTTGAGCCCTCCTGAGTTGGAATTGAAGCCATTTCCACCACATCTGAAGTATGTCTTCCTAGATGTCAAAGAAAATCTCTCGGTGATCATATCATCGTCCTTGAGCAGTGAAGAAGAGGGGCAATTTCTTGCTATATTGAAGAACCGCCGAGCTGCATTTGGGTGGTCTATAGCAGACATCAAAGGAATCTCCCCGAGTTTGTGCCAACACAAGATCAGGTTGGAAGAAGGAGCTAAAGCAATAGTTCAACCTCAACGGTGACTCAACTCGATCATGACTGAGGTAGTGAAGAAAGAAAGTGGGAAAGCTCCTATTGGCAACTATTATTTATGCAATTTCTGATTCTATGTGGGTTAGCCCAACTCAGGTAATTCCTAATAAAGGGGGATCATTGTCACGGAGAATGCAGCTAATGAGTTGACTTCAACTAGGTTAGTGATGGGGTGGCGTGTTTGCATAGATTATCGTCATTTGAATGTCGTCACTTTAAAAGATCATGTTCCACTACCTTTCATTGATCATATATTGGAATGACTCTCTGGTCGTTCACACTTTTTCTTCCTCGACGGGTATTCTAGTTATAATCATATCTTGATCGATCCAAAGAATCAGGAGAAATCTACTTTCACCTGTCCTTATGGCTTGTTTGCATATAGACGGATGCCATTCGACCTTTGTAACGCCCATGTCACCTTATAATGTTGTATGCTAGTCATCTTCTCTGATATGGTAGAGCGGTGCTTGGAGGTGTTTATGGATGATTTTTTGGTGCACGGGGAGTCATTTAGTGATTTCTTGTACAATATGGATAAGGTTTTACAAAGGTGTGAGGACACTCAGTCTTAAATTGGGAGAAGTGTCATATGATGGTGAGTAAGGGCATAGTGCTTGGACACAAGGTGTCCAATAAGGGTATGGAAGTAGACCCAGTTAAGATAGAAGTTATCTCCAAGCTACCTCCACTAACATCAGTGAAAGGAGTAAGGAGCTTTCTGGGACATGCTGGGTTTTACCATTGATTTATCAAAGATTTTTCGAAAATTACTAAACCCTTTTCAGAACTTTTGGAAAAAGAAGCTAAATTTTCCTTTGATGATCGATGTTTGAATGCTTTTGAAATATTAAAGGAGAATCTAAGTTATGTTCCTATTGTGTTAGCTCCTGATTGGAGCCTACTGTTTGAGTTGATGTTTGATGCATCAGACTATGATGTGGGAGTTTTGTTGGGTCAACACAAAGATAAAGCTCCTACCATCATATATTATGCATCCAAAACTTTGAATGATGTGCAACTTAATTATACAGACACAGAAAAAGAATTCTTAGCGGTTGTATTTGTGTTTGAGAAGTTCTGCCAGTACCTAGTGGGGGCGAGGGTGATTGTTTGGACTGACCATGTTGCCATCAAATACTTGTTACAAAAGAAAGATGCAAAACCTAGATTGATTAGGTGGATTTTATTGTTATAGGAATTTGACATAGAAATTAAAGACAAGGAAGGCATAGAAAATGTGGTAGAGGATCACCTATCTAGGCTGGAAAGAGTGAATGAAAAAGATGTAGATATTCCCATTGTTGAGGATTTTCCAGATGAAAAACTCTTTGCTATCAAGGCTAAGGATCCATGGATTGTAGATATTGTTAGTTATTTAGCCTGCAAAGAGATGCTTGCGGATTGGGGGTATCAAGAAAATAAGAAATTTTTCCATTCATTGAGGTTTTACATTTGGGATGACCCTATTCTTCTTAAACAATGTAGGGATGGACATTTGAGGAAGTGTGTACCCAAGTGTGAGGTAGAGAGCATTTTGTCACACTTCCATTCTTTACTTATGGAAGGGCATCATGCTAGCTCTAGGATAGTGGCCAAAGTGTTAGAGAGTGGATTTTATTGGCCAACATTGTTTAAAGATGCATATGATTCTGTTCATTGTTGTAATGCATGTCAATGTGCAGGTAGCATTTCTAAACGACATGAGATGACATTAAATGTATTTCAAGAGGTTGAGGTATTTGATCTTTGGGGCATTGATTTCATGGGTCCATTTGTGTTGTCTAATTCAAACCTTTATATTTTACTTGTGGTTGACTATGTATCCAAGTGGGTGGAAGCAATTCCAACCCACACCAATGAGGCTCAAGTGGTGTGCAGATTTGTGAAGGATAACATTTTCTACAGGTTTGGTGTCCCCCGACTAATCATCAGTGATGGTGGATCACATTTCACCAATAGTCAATATAGAGCCTTACTTAGAAAATATGGGGTAAAACATTGAGTGGGTACTCCTTACCACCCACAGACACAAGGCCAAGTGGAGGTGTCCAATAGAGAAGTGAAGAAGATTTTGGAAAGGACAGTTTCCACTAATAAGACAAATTGGAGTTTTGTGCTTAATGATGCTCTTTGGGCATATAGGACAGCCAATAAATCACCTATAGGGACCACATCTTTTAGGTTGGTTTACGGTCGTGCTTGTTATTTACCAGTAGAACTTGAGCATAAGGCAAAATGGGCATTGAGAAAGTTAAACTTTGGATTGGATGAAGCATGTAGGAAAAGACTGTTAGAGATGAATGAACTAGATGTGATTAGGATAGATGCTTATGAAAGTTCTAGGATTTATAAGGAGAGGACAAATAAGATTCATGATAGGAATATTGTGAATAGGGTATTTCTTCTAGGCTAAAAGGTTCTCCTTTTTAATTCCCAACTTAAGTTACATCTGGGCAAACTGAGGTTCAAATGGAGTGGACCATTTGTTATTGAGCAAGTTTTTCCCCATGGTGCAGTGAAGATTTTAGATGGGACTAGGTCATTCCTTGTTAATGGCCAAAGATTTAAGCACTACTATGGTGGGGAAGTGGAGCAGAGAATTGAAGAGGTACAACTTTTGGAGATCCATTAGATTCTTTCTCTTAGGAATGTCTAGTCTAGGACGTTAAACAATGGTACTTGTTGGGAGGCAACATAACCTTCATTTTCCTTTTATTCATGTTCATTTTCGCATTGTAGTTGTCTTCATATTTTTATTTTTCTGGAAAAAAAGGTACCTTGGCTCGTGTGTGGAGCGTGCAAATTTCTCCCAGGTTGGTACTACCGAGACACCCAATCAGTAGTACCAAGATTACATGAGTGAGCCACCCACACAAGCAAGATAGAATAGGTACTATCGAATCTCCAAGTTGGTACTATCAAGTCTTTGAGGATTTTTTAGCACAAACTGATAAGCTCTCAATAGTATCGACACCTGAGTCGGTACTACTGACTTTTTGGCGGCACAGAATCAGAACATCAAGATGAAAAATTCAAAAGTACCAAGTCGTCACAGCCAACTCGGTACTACCAACATTCCAGTCATTAGTAACGACACATGATGTCAGGAATCCATGGATGCTCGAGTCAATGTTAGATGTAGTCTTCATCACATGGTCAGTAGCACCGATTTCTGACTTAAGTCGGTACTACCGACTTGGACTCAGTACTACCAACTCCGAGTGATCTGCACTCAGGACATCCTCAATCATCAACCGTCGATACATTGACGCCACATATTTGTGCTTGCATCTCGGTACTACCAACACAAAAGTTGGTAGTATTGACTCTACCCAACTCAGCTATATTGGATGAGGGGGAGGCAAAAGATCAAGCCAGGGCAGTAGCTCAGGACGATGATGAGGCTCAAGGCAACGACGACTCCGACGGTGTTGAGGAGGTCACTATCCCCATCACTCAGATAGCGGTCCCGCACAAACGGGCCCGCACCTATGCTGCCTCGACTTCTTCTGCCCCGTCCCATTACCAGGAGGAGAAAGACCCATACAACATGGTGGGTATGTATAACATGCTGCAGGAGATCCAAACTGGATAGCAGCAACATCAGGCGACGTTGCCTGGTGTGTAAGACATACAAGGAAGGATGTACCAAAACTAGTAGGTGATATATGAGAATGAACGCCTTCTCTTGACCAACCAAGAGAATGTTCATGTGTTCCTGCAGAAGATGGAGCAGTACCAACATCCCTTCTTTGACCACTATTGCAACTAGGGGTACTTTGGAGGGTACCCACAGCCACAGTAGATGCCACCGCATGATCTATCTTTTCAGGGGATGTTTCCCCCTCATGACCCCAACATGCCTCAGCCACCTCAACTTTGAGCAATGGTACCACTGTTCCACCTCTTGAGTGTGAGTATTGACTATGTGGACATAGTCATATTCAAAATTAGGGGGGTGTTGGAACAAAATTCTATCTTTGTTTTATAGTTTTTCTTGCATTTTTATTTTAGTTGTTTTATATTTTTTAGTTTGAGTTATGCATTTTTAGGATCCACACCTAACTAGTGTAATTGTGGACCAGTAATGTATGGTTGCATTTTTTGATTCATAGGTGATTAGTGCAATGAAATGGTTGTGTCTTCATAGCTTAATTTGTGACATCTTTGTGCATTACCACTCGAGGAAGTGTTTGGCTGAGTCATCTCTAGGATATAGGATATAAATGAACATCTAATCAAAATGGGAAAGTGAATGAAGATGTTGTTGAGCCTAAGTTGATCAAACCTTTAATGAAATATTAAATCAAAATCTAAGAAAGAAACCTTAAGATTACCATATACACAGGTTATTAGAGAGGGACATATCATAATTCAATTAAAGGCATCATCTCTTAGTTATGTGATTCCATCCATCTTTTCCATCTAATTTTCAATCACCACCTTAAGATGAATGAGTGCTCCAACTTATTTCTTTTGATTGCATTGCATGGCATCATAGGTGACATGGTAGATTAGCTCTTATCCTTATGTGCATTTAAAAAAAAAACAAAATTTGCATTTGTATGCATGAACAATCTTAGTGCATACCATCTTAGTTGCATTGAAATTGCATGTAGATTACATACATTTCATCACATTCATTCTTTTTTGTCATGTGGATTGTAGTCTCTAATTGTGAAGATTGAAGCAGCAGCATACCTCCACATCCAAAAAAAGAGGAAAAAAAAGTGAAAGCCCGGGCATAACTCAATCATGCCAAAGAGAAGAAAAATTATGGGCTTGAAAATTTTAATATAAAGATTTCTTAAGGAGAAAGTATGTCCTTGAGTTTTCTTAAAGGGATGAATTAATTCACATGATGCATTTTTTTTCTTTTATAGTCCCATTATTTTTTTTATGAGATAGCTTCATACATGGATCATGTGTCAAAAAGAATAAAAGAAAGAGACAAAGTCAGTAGGCATTAGGTATCATGCATAACATTCTTTTCATTCATGTAGGTCATCATTCTTTTTGCATAAGTAAGTTGGATGTACTTGTGATCCTTCATTTTCCACCCATCTCATATCATTAATTTCTCTCAGTGGTATCCCACTCAAATGATTTTTCTCCTCATACATTAATAAAAGGAGATCTACTTCCAAGTAGTTGGTAGTTAGGAGAGAGCAATCTAGATTAGGGAATCACATAGTGCACCAAGCGAATGCCTAAATTTTTATGATATTAAATGCTTTCTTGATAGTGTTCATTGATCAACCAGTAGACATCTTCTATGGAATTTTTGGTCACTGTAGAGAAACTATTGTTTCAGTGATTGTCTGGTTCAGGGAGTGTCCGGTGGACATCATTAAGAAAAGAGTTCATGTTTTGCGTCCATTTGCTGACTTACATCAAATAGATCCAAGAGTAGTGTTGCTCAAGGACGAGCAACATTTAAGCTTAGGGGAGTTTGATGCATGGGTTTTTAGTCATTTTTATAGGCATAATTTCCTTGATTTTATGTGTTTTTTTCATTTATCTGATTAATAATGCATGAAATGCTATTAATGGCCTTTACTATTTAGATGCATCAAATTATCTAATTTTTACTATTTAATATGGTTGAATATTTATCTCGATCATTTATCCATGTTCTTGTGCATTTTTAGGTACAATTGAACTTTACAGAGTCCATACTACTGACACCAAAAGTCGGTGGTACCGACTTCACATCAGTACTTGCCCAAAAAAGACTCGCACAGACTCCATACTACCAACACTCAAAGTCAGTAGTACCAAAATCACGTCAATAAAGCACAAGGATGAATTGCGAAAAGTTGGTACTACTGAGTTTACAAACCAGGTACTACCGAGATAGCATTAGTCTGGCAGTGCTCGGGTGACCTAAAGACTCGATTGTATCGATACAAGTCGACAGTACTGACATTGTCATGAGTCGTGGCTACCCTAAGATCTCATAACTATCGACTACCAAGTCAGTACTATTGAGTCTTCCTGATTTTGCAAATCTGAAGATGGCAATCTAATCCAATGGTTGACATTATTTCATACCATAAGTGACTCCTATGACCTAAGGGGAGTTCAGCCAGACATGGGAGAGGAGTTGTATTCCATTGGACAATGAATAGAGAGGATATAAAAGAAAGGAATTGAATGCTTCATCTGGGACGATCCGAGTACCTCCGAAAGGCGAATTGGCAGCCTGAAGACAACCAATTGCAAGAACAACGTAGGGATCATCTGGATCATCTATTCACCAGGGGTGACTTAGTTTTTCTAATGTTTCCCACATTTTTCTCTTTCTCTACCATTATTCGTCAATGAAAACCATGTTGGGATAAGCCCCTTGATTCCTTAGGACCCGGGAGTAGCTCGGATATGCATTGTAACTGATTTCCATGCATTCATATCATCTTTGTCGCTATTTTTTGGATATAAATCTCTGAAGTTGCATCGTTCTATATATGCCTGATCGACATAGATAGATTATTAGACTCTTAGTCATTTTGGGATAGAGGTTAAGGGTTGGAAAGCATAGATTTACTCATTTATCGCACCATTTGGGAAAGACGGAGGATAAACAAGAGGAGAAACCCAGAGTTTAATGATAAAGAACCTAACTAATAACCAATTGCTATGTAAATGGGGTTAGCATTAGAATAGGTAGTGAACTACACTACTGGAGTGGGTAGTTCTGACTACATGATCTTTATTCAAGGATAGGGGTAATAGATATTGGTGTATGCAATGAATTGCAATGTTATCTTTGGTAAAACTATAATCCTAAGGAATTCCTTAAATCTGAATAATTTAAGTGTTAAGTTCGTTTCATTCTATTTTTGGTTCTATTCAATCAAACTCATTCAATTTCACCAGCCCACCTGATTAGGCCATAGTTAGTAGTAGTCTTCTGGAGAATGTTTCCTTGTGTTTGACTCGAGCCTCAAAAGGGCTTATGTTACTTTGATAAGTTGACTTGCGTATAACACACGGTAAACACATGTCAAGTTTTTGTGCATCATCACTCGAACATAGGGGCAAAGATGATATTAATGCAATACCCTCTCTGAAATATGAAGTACTATAGTCAATTTAGATCGGGAGGGCAAGACAAAATCAATGGAAACTTAATTCATGTCTAACTTCCAACCCATTTATCCTCTGCCTTTACCAAGGGGTGCGATAAATAGGTAAACTATGCTTTCCAACCTATAACCTCTCTCCCGAAATGATTAAGAGTTTAATAATATATCTATGTTGACTAGACATATACAGAACAATGCAACTTTGTAGATTTATATCCAGAAAATAGGGACAAAGATGCTATTAATGCAATACTCTCTCTGAAATATGTAGTATTATAGTCAATTTAGATCGGGAGGGCAAGACAAATTCAATGGAAACTTAATTAATGTCTAACTTTCAACCCTATTATAAATAATTCCTAAATTATAACCTTCCATGATGATCTAAAATTAAAATTTACTTTTTATCTGGACCTGATGTGTTTCTCATGAAACCTATTTAAATCTGAGTTAAATTAATATATCAAACCCTTATCTCTTTCAATTATAATTATGGATGTAAAAGTGATGATGATGTAAACAAGGGGTTTTGTTTATAACATGACCTAAATTTTAATCAACCATTTTATATAGATAACATGGATAACTTTTTATATTAGGAAGTTGATTGATGGGGATATAAAAGATAAATATAACCTCTGGTAACATAAGGACTCAACTACCTAAGACATGCAGTCTGAAAATCTATTTTGGAATCAGCTCAAATGTTGATCATTATATGCACGTTTACATGCCAAGTATCATCAGTCTACTGCTGACTCGGGTTCCCAACACCTATATTGTCACATATGCTAGGTACACTTTATCTTTTTTGGCAATTATTTGTGATATTTCTTTCTTATATAATATATGTATGAGTGATTAAACTCAACTTATAAATATTGTCTGAAATAAGTGAGTCTCATGGTCTTGTTTTGTTTTTCAATGTATATGTATGTTGTTTTCTGAAAAACTTGAACATGGCCATGAGTAAACATTTCATCATGATAATGGATGCACAAATTTCCACACATACGAGTTTGGAGAGGGACAAAGCACAAGAAATAAATACAAATATATTGACACCTTTGGGTGTAGAAAGAGTTATATGTATGAATAGTGAATGCAAAGTGATCCATACTTGTGAATATAAAGAGGGTTGAGTGCATTGCGAGGGTATGCAAAGAGATCCATATTCGTAGGTATATATAGGATCAAATACATAAATAGTAGTCCACGTGGTAATCCATAAATAAAATATGTTGTCTTATCACAAAGGATGAAGTTGTACAATTTTGTTCTCTTTTTTCTTATACAATACTCCGAATTAAATATGTTTTCATAACTTTATTTCTATGTGTAATATTACATTTTTGACAATTTCATGAGTTTCCCCTATTAGTCTAAAGAATAAGATTGATAAATACCTACTATGAATCATGCTTTTGCTACTTTTCATATACACACTACTTGTTGAAATCAAGTCGAAGATACACCAAATGATTTTGTAGTAACGAGAAAATATTTATGTATTCAAGTTGTAGCTTTTATATAGGTAGTTTTAGATTGTTTTGTTTCATGTTAGGTTCTTTTTTGTTTTTGTACAAAACCCATGTAAAATTGATATGGTTCAAATTAATAGAATGAGTCATTATTTCTTCTGCAAATGATTGTCTCTGATTTCTCTAGGTCTCCAGGAATGGATGCTCCAATACCTTTAACACTTCCTATTGGGTAGTGGGATACATATTGGGGTAAGAAAAACTCTATGACTAGAATGACAATGTAAAGAACTACAACACTAAACATATATAGATCACAAAAATAATACATATAAGGCAGAGTTATCTAGATAGATGGAAATAAAATTCCTAAAATCATGATGCTCTAGTTTCTAGGCTTTTATGTGAACATCATCACCTTAGCAGACACTATGCTACTATAAGGTTGAATCTTTGAATGTTTTAGTGTCATGGTTGAGTTTTGGGGTTTGCTTTTATTCACATATATGTGTTGAACAAAGTATGTTTTTGACTTAAAATGTTTTTTTTGAAATATTCATTAGACATTTTGTTATTCTTATTATATAATTATTGGCATTTAATATTCTTTATAATTAAAGTGTTCAAAATCACCATATACACTTTAAAGCATGGGTCTTATGATAATTTATAGGATACCTCCAAGTGTATGAAATTGAATTTTCTTGATGCATGAAGCAATTCTTTGGTCATTGTGGCTTTTAAAAGTTTTGGCAAACATGTATATAGTCATGTTTTTATAAAAAGTCAAACATGGATTGTTGTATTGAGCCCAAGTTTTGGTGCAAAAATTACATAATCAATTATTAAGAATTTTGGTAATTTTCAATGACTTATATTATAGTAATGGTATAATACATTTTGGAGTTTTTTTCACAAATGAAAGTAAAATAAGGACCCAATATAGAGTTGGTTGTTGTGTGGTATTATAAATATATGTTTCTAGAGGAGATTCAAAGAGTATAAAAAATAGAGATATAGAGTTCTCCATTGACATAATCCTAGGAGCTATTTCCCTTAGTATGCATACACATGACTCCACTCAAACTCTTGGAATTGGAGAAAAATTGGAAGAACATTTAGATAAGGGTTTATTCACACTAGTTTGTCCATGCGGGATTCCTTGTTTTGTTTATGAAACACAATGAAATTATATATGCATGTGCATAATGTACCACATGCTTCATCATACCTATATGTAATAGTATCATTTTCCCATTATTGATGACATCTTTGATCAAATCTGGTATACTCGATAGATATTACAAAAATTTAAAGGTGAAAGAGCACAAGTACATTGTTGACCTCTTGTGTCACTTTTCATAATGTGGATTTATACATAAAACTGATACAATAGGCCTATAGCATTGGTTAATATGACACAAATGTCACTACTAGCTAGTCAAGTCTTTTCCAATTAAGGAAAAACATGGGTTCCGATTTTACTATAGCATCAGCTTTTTTGTGAATAATCAACGTCTGAGATAACTCATGAAATTCAACTTTTAAATGAAATTTTTTTATATAATCCTATTGCGTTGGTTGTAAAAAAAAATTGATGATGAAGCCCTTCCTGTAAAATAAAATTATCTCCAAGAAGATGTTGTCGTCGGTTTCTACAATAGAAATTGACTTCTTAGTCAAGTACACCACAAAAAGTTTTGCCTCCAAAAGCGTTGTGCCATCATTTTTTTCTAAAATAATAGATAATAGAGGTTTCCAACTGCGTGCCCCGGGAAAAATAATTCCCACCAAATTGGCTTATGATGTCAGTTTTTAAGCTAGAAACCAACGACTAAAGTCTACACGGGGTTTCCATTTTTATTAGGGATATTACATGTGGCGTCGGTTTTCTGGTGCGCAACTGATGACATAGAGATATTTATGGTGTTGGTTTTTAGATAACAACCAAATACTGAATTTTTAGCGAGGTTTTCCTTTTTTATTAGGGATAAGAACATGTGGTGGTGTTTATTTGTAAAAGAAATGACAACAAAGGGTTCCTTCCATGTGGCCCGTGAAAAATGTTTTCCCCCAAATTGGCTTATGATGTTAGTTTATAAACATGAAACAAGTGATTAAAGTCTTAGAAAGGTTGGCATTTTTTATTAAAAATAAGTACATGTGGTGTCGATTTCTTGGTAAGAAATTGAGGACATATAGTAGGATATGTTGTTAATTTTTGGATAGAAAACAATGGTTAAAGTCTTAGCGAGGTTGGCATCTATTATTATGGATAAGTACACATGGAATCAGTTTTTGAGTGGGAAACTGATGGAATAGGTTGACCTATGGAGTTGGTTCTTCACAACAACCGATGGCTAAATATTTTGTCATCAGTTTTATGTAACAATTGATGACTAAATCTTACTTAGAAACACTTGCAAAACATACTTTCCTCAATTCTCTATTTCACGTGTCTTTCTTCCTCGCTCTGGAGGCTTTCTACCTTAGTTGCCACTATCGTCACTGTTTTGTTGTGCTTCCATGACCTCCTCCGCTAGATACTGTCGTCACTTATTGTATTGTTGTGTTGGACCCACCTACTGGTGTCGTCCCCGCATGTTGTTGTATTGAACCCTACTATGCTGGATAGAACCACCACCGCTATTGAACCATGTGTTGTTGTGTTCAGCCACTACCACTTGGACCCTGCTATGTTGAACACCACCACCACTGAACCATGTGTTGTTGTGTTGAGACACTACCACTTGGACCCTGCTATGTTGAACACCACCGCTGCTTGAGCCAGCAATGTTGCCATCTCCTTAAGGTGTTCTTTTCCTTTTCTTTTTATAGCTACATTTTCTTCATGAATGCTTGTATAATTTGGTTAAATGTAACCAGGGTTTTAATACCAAAATTTATATCAATTGAATGATGAAATGTAAATAGGGTTTAAATTTGAAAATTGGGGAAATCATACTTGTATAGTTGGAGTTCATGTATAACAACTTGTATAATTTGGTTAATGGTTCAATTTGAATGTTTCATGGAAAAATACTCACACTATGACTTAATTAAATTGAATTGATACGAATTACCAAAATTATCTTGATTTAAGTTGAATTTTTTATATTTACCTAAGTTCTAAACCATAAACCTTAATTTAAGCATACATTTTGTTGTCCTAAAATCCCTTCTAGGATTTTCTCATTAGGATTAAATCATGGATAGTCCACGATCTGGGTCTGTTCTTGAACACTTCGTCTCACTTAGGTTGTATGTGTGTAATGTGTATTCGGTTTTCAAGATGTTTCATTAGCACTTCCATGTTTGTTCCCTAAGAACATATGTAGGTTGGTATTTTCCCAACTACATCAGTGTATGTAGAGAACTGTAGGGAAAATGCTTCTAAAATATTCTTAGAAGAAAAATATACATTACACGCTTACAAGTGAGATTAGGTGTTCAAGAATGGGATAGGTGGTACACATTATTACTAAATCTTAAACCCTAATTGGTAATAGTAATCCTTAAATCTTTAAATGCTAAACTCTACACCCTAAATGATAAACCCTACTATTTAAACCCTAATCTCTAAACACTAATCTCTGATTCTAAATCGTCAAATATCTTATTAATACTCATTTTCTCAATGATCATAGAATGCACTGATCTTGGATGTTCATCTCTAATAGCTGCACTCTGAAGTTTATTACTGGTCTTGAACAGTTTATAAGATATCCAGATGAACATAGAAAATGACATGGAGATAGGTTATATTGTCTATGTAGGAATTGTAGTTACAACTTGAAAGTCGACATTATTGATGAAATCAAAACTCATGCCATGTGCGGCGGGATTGTACAGGCCTATACAGAATGGTACTGGCATGGAAACATTCCTACTATGAGATCAGTAGTGTGAGAACCCATTACACTAAACAAGATTATTCAAAACATAAAATACTATCAATCAACAATTAACCACATACCCAAAAATATGAGTAAATTAAAACTGATTTCTATGTCAACACATGCTCAGAAACATTTGCATAAGAGCCCAATATCTTTCTTTTATCCATAATATGACAAGAATTTGATACAAATTGTTTTATCACCTTAGCCACAACATATATACACAGGATAACAATATTTGTATATGCCACACAAATAAGAATTAACATTCTAATAAAATTTTGATTCGTTTGAAACACCGTATACAAATTTTTCCTGCCTGGACCTGAGAGTACAGGGATGACTCTAGGACACACTAGCCATCTAATCAACTTTCTCAAAGATTCATTACTATTGCTCCTCTTTGCTGCCACATGTTTGTTTTTCTCACTTTCGATTACCTAAATAGATGTGGTGAACCACAATGGTCAGACCCATGTCCCAGCAAGAGATATAGCCTCCAACAACGCTTATTGATTAGAACATTTTAAATAGTAGATAACTAAGTAGTTTGAGTATTTAATAATCAATTGAACAGATTGAACAGTTCAAGTATACTAAACAGATTAAGAAAATTTTCTTAGCAACAAGTAGATCATCAATGCATATATAGATAAAAAATAATTACATTTATTTGCATAGATATCTACTCAAATATCATCAAATTGCATCTAATAACAATCATTATCATTAATCTGACTATCATCATATTCCTTGCTAATAGTACAAGAAATCTAGTAGCATAAGCATCCCTGACATCATGAATATGTCTAGTAACATAACATGGCTATCAATATTGGCATCTCAAAGACAAGGAACAGATCGATATCATAAGTAGAACTAACATCATAACACAATGAACTACATAGGCATGATTCACAGTTTAAGCATTTCTAATTACATAGGCATGCTAGCAATATTAAACAAATCTAGTAGCAACATATTAACCATCAGTGTCAATATATTTGACAACATAAGCATGTTTACAACATGAGAAAAACTAAATCATAAGTATATCTAGTATCTCTTATTGTACTATACATGATCTCAGCGAAAAGAAAGCAAACAAGGGTTATCATCCAATATGAAGAGTTGTGTATAACTCTAAACAGATATGCTACACGGTTGTCTTACATCTTTTATTATGCCCTGAGGAATTTGAGGATACCACTCAAAACCTCTCCTCAAATTCCAATTGACCATTGATAAGTCAAAATCGGTGCCACACAAGATCTAGGAAGAGCTGGACTCCTAAGATCTTTTCTGCACCCGGTCTGTATAGGTCCACCATAGCGACACATAAGGTCAAGCTGCTAACAACCTAGTCCATCCTTGGTACAGGTCACGACACTAGTGAAAGGAGGTGGGTACGTATACCCAACCATTCGAGGTACAACCGCAGTTGTCCTCCAATCTTGTCACATATATAATCACTGAGACACAACCGCAGTCATTCTCAATCACATCAGATGTATGAGGCATGACTATAGCCATCCTCCACAACCTGCATTGTGGATGACAAGGATATATCCTCAACTTGCCACCCCCACATACTCAACAGTATGCGCTCTGAGTTTCCCTTAGGAATACTCATTTCTCCATTTGGCAAGTTATGATACTCAGATGGATCTATGGCACAGGGCACTGCATGATTATAGTTTCACTTGATTAGTTATGACAATTGGGTGAATTAAGGCTTCATCAAACAAGTGGACATACAAACCCTAATTCACTTCTAACAAGCATATAAATATCATAACTTCAAAATATATAAAACATGTGAAACATAGTTTCTCATCTCATCATCACATGGTACTATTAACATGCCATTCATGAGGCTACACTAGTCATCATACTATCACAAGATATAAATCCTTTTCACAATATCACAGGGTATCAACCCTTATCAACACAAGAGGATTACACCTCATTTAGGGATCAACCATGCCCAAAGGTCACTAAGACCATCATACTATCACAGAATATAAATCCTCTTCACAATATCATAGGGTATCAACTGTTATAAACACAAGAGGATTACACCTCATTTAGGGATCAACCATGCCTAAAGGTCATTAAGAAGATCATACTATTCCCTACAAGATCATCATTATCTTTACATTCCTTATAACAACGCTCAACAACATCACTTACATATAATACACCAGATCAACACAATATTGCATTGATGAGCTAGGAGATATTCATTAACAATCATAGTAGGGTTATATTAACATTAAGAACATTCCTTTATTACATCAACATGCAAGGAATCTAGATATGATTAACCCTCATAATATTCATAATGCACATGTTTAGCATAAGAAAGTATCAACCATGTGGCTATGATAACCACCAATTAACACATTAAGGTTATGATCGTTAAGGAGGTTATTCCACCATCATTCCATCATATAAGAATGTTAAACATGAATACTCATCTTTATATATTTGTATTAGAGTTAGGTTCAACAAGAGAAATTATATTAATCTTACTGATCAACACTTATACCCAAACCCTAACTCAAGGCATCCCCATTGGATCATGGATGCATAAGCATCACCATCACATTCCATAGTATTCTCAAGTATGAACCCACACATAAATCAAGGTGTAACCATCGGGTTCTAGGATACTAAGGTTTCAACAACAATAAGAGAGAACTCCATGATTGTATTAATCATTCAAGGACTATTCATACCCAATTACCATCATTTAGTTATATTAATGCTAAGAATAACAAGATATACCTCATTAGGGTTACCCATTAATTCATTATTGTGATTATCAATCATAATCATATGAGGGTAATGGTAAGACTACAAGTTTAAGGCATTGAACCATCAAATTTTCATCATCAGAATCATAACATTACACTATAGGCTTCACCCAAAATAATTGGAATATTAATGCATCAACTTCCAACAATTAAATGATGAAAAGGTAAAGCCATTGGTCATTTACATAAGTAAAAATCTTGAAAAAACCATCTTTGAAGTCACTTATTTATTCTCTAGAAAGATTCACCATCTAACCCTAGACATCCCTTGATTAACAACATAAAAAGTTCCATTGAGAGTAGAGTAAAACCCACAAGCGATTGTTTATTTAAAACAAGTCGTCTGTACATGAGCTTCTTAAGTTGATTTCATAAAGGAAACAATCTAAATCACTTTATTAGGAGCAACATATTACATTTAGGCATCATTGCAATTTATTGGATGAAGAAACATTAGATCTTAACCATTAGGTCAAGTTCATATATTAAAACCATCAATTGGAGTATAGGTCTGACCATTGCATCAAATGACCCAAGAAACCATTGGTTTAAAGCTTAATTGATGCTACAACTACATGCTTAACTCACCACAGGTTGTGGAGACCTGATCTACTATTATTAGTGACCATTAAGTCACCGTAGGTTGTTGAATCAACACTATATTCATTAATTACCATCGAATATCAAACTAATATCACCATTGATTAATAGCATCATTAGGGTACTTAGTTGTTAATCACTAAGCTAATAATTAGTCCAACACCTAACCTAAGTGGTGAACGTCAGTTGACACCCTTGGTCAGCACCATCAGTTGTCATAAAGACAACACCATTGGTTGTTGCAATTGTACCACCATCGAGTCATGTGTTTATAGAAGAAATCAGCTTTAAACCCTAAAATTGACCATTGGTTGATAGGTGCTTAGCACCATAGGTTGTCAAACCAATCTGATCCAAGTCATATTATACCTTAGGAATAATGTACACATGATCACAGGTTCATCTATAACTGAAATTAGAATAGGGAACATTATAAAAATCGAAATCCAAGTCAAGCATAGATTTTTAGTGCATGGATCATCATTTAAAAGCAAGAACATGAGCTAGCAAGCTTATCGTAAGCAATAAACATGGAGAAAGTTATAAAACGTGCCTCTAATGAGAAGATGAAATCCCAATCAGAAGAAAACTCGAGCAAGGAGGGTAGAAAATTCAAGTATAAGTTGTGAACTTGTCCATCTAGCACCTTTCTTCATCAAATGAGCAAACCCTAAGCATAAGGAGCAACAGAGGTAGGGTTTTAGAGCTTTAGAGCAATTTATACCATGGAACAACAAGGTTCTGACCTAGATAAAGGTAGGAGGAAGGACAAAAAAGAAGTAAATGGAGAAAAGAAGGGGATTCTCACTCTTTTAGGTCAAGATCACTAGAAGGAAGCTTTTCAAACCCTAAAAGGAAGTCAATTGCAACCCTAGATTCTTTTTCCAAGAAGATCCCCTCTTTCTTCTTCCTTCAAAAGGAAGTTCACAAAAGAACAGAGGGAGAACAAGTTTCATAGAAGGAGGTAAGTGGTGGAGAGAAAATTTCTCGTTTTGGTGCTTAGGGATAAGTATATGAAACTTTAAGATAAAGAAAAAGAAAAAGGTTGAAGTTCTAGTATCTTTCCAAGTGTCCATGGCCTTAAACTATTAAGAATATACAAGAACACACACAAGAAGCTCCCCACCGTCCATAGAGACATGCTTATCCCTCATTTCTTTAATTTCCAAGTAAAACAAATAATTCATTAGTTGATAGCTACTAAAGGTAGCTCATCCATGAAAGGGTAAACCCTAAAATACCCTTGGAGAAAACACCTTCAAACCAAGGATTAAAAAAGTGCCCCATGTCTCAACAAGCTCAAGATTTATGAGAGAATATCCAAGGAACATAATGCAAGAGATAAATTGTAAATAAAACCTCTCAATTGGGTAAATTGCACAAGTCCAAAATGTGCATAAAATTGCATAACTTGCTCAAACAATATCTAAATTGGACCAAATTTGAAAATTAAGCTTGTATTATGGTTTTATATCATATCACAAGGTTATATTATGGTTATAAGAATTAAATTATGAGAATTAACCTTATTCAACTCATGAAGAAAGTTTAGGGGCCTTACAACTATAAACCCCTAATAGGGATTTTGCCCCCAAAATCCAAGGTAAACAAATATGGGTACTTCCTTTGCAGCTCATCCTATTACCTTCACATAGTTACTTGAATATCATGGTGATGTCACATCATTCATACATATCTCATCTTAGGTCAGCACAAAAACCCCCACATAAGAAGACATTTGCAAACATGGAACATAGAAACTTGTTGTGCCACCTGTACAAAGCTAATAGTAACTTTCAACTTTAAATTCTAGCTATCATCCTGAAATTATATCTATTGTATCAACAAACCATATATCCTTGATATTGGTCTTGCCTAGCTATCACTAGACCATATACAACATTATAGAGTCAACATTATAGAGTCACTTTTGTTTTTCCTTCCAAACAACATTTATAGGATCATCATCAACTCTATCTCTCTATATGGGAGAGGAATACTTGGAATGTTCGTATAATAAACATCTCCAACCTTCACATTTTTATCATACTGTTGATACATCTTGGATACTAGGATTCATTACCTTGGTATCTACCTCATGTGCTATAAGGAAATCACATCATTATCTCATCCACTTTTACCAACATAATAAATATCAAGACATATAAGAGGAGTCTTCCTAATTATTGGAAGGCTCAAAAGCAAAATCATCACAAAATTTATGATCTTAGAACCATAGTCCAAACAACCTTATGCTATAATAAGCTATCCACCCTCATGTTTACAATGAATCTACACATACCAAGTGGCAATGATCCACTTGAAAGTTATGCCTTGGAAAGGAAAGACACAAAAGGAAACACACTTTCCACATCATAGCAACATTGTTCAAGGGTCACTAGCAAAAAGGTAACCAATTCTATTTTCATTATGCATGTTACAACTTCTTATGTATCATTTTACCATTTTCATTTTGAGTACCTTGCAATTAGCATAGGGATCATCATGATTAACATATCTAATTACTCCTTCCTTGATGACTATTTATCACACTTGGTTGTGTTCTCTTATTTTATTATGTTTTTCAACCACTTATCAATATGTAAATCCTCATTTTCCACATTTTATTCATTAAACATGGACCACCTACCTTAATTTCTTCCAAACGCCATGCTTATTTTACATTAACACTTTCTTACACACATAGGTTGGTCTAAGATTAACTCAAGTTCTGCCTTATTCCTTTGTCATTGTTCTCATTTATCTTCTCATTTTATACTTATCATTGGAGTTTTCTCCATCTTATGTGGATTTCATACCTTGAATCACTTTATAAGCATAGAGTTATCTGTCTTTTACTTTATTATCTTCTTGAATCATATCTTCACAAACTCCTCTTTTCCTTATTTGTATTCAGATTTAGATTTCATGGTGTTGTACCTTTCTCTTATAATTACCAAACATTTAAGTTTTGATAGATAATGATGCAATTCTCATCTTCTTTAAGGTAGGATTGAGATATTCACACCATGATTTCTTATTCATAATGTTCTTTAGATTGTCCCAAAATGACTACTTGATCAGAGTAATCAGAAAGATAACAATCTAAGAGTTCCATACTTACCTTTTCTTCAATAATTGAATACCTGGCCAGGGCACCCAAATACTGAGATAAGGTAGTATACCATATTTTAATGTCATATTCCTAATTTTATCCTCATCCTAGTCCTAATTCCTAGTGTCCCTGTAGACTCAATGGACCTAAAGCTCTGATACCAACTTGTGAGAACATGTTACACTAAACGAGATTACTTAAAACATAAAACATAATCAACCACCATTTAACCACATACCAAAAAATATGGTAAATTAAAACCTATTTCAATGTCAGCACCTACTCAAAAAGATTTGCACAAGATCCCAACATCTTTCTTTTATCCATACTAAGACAAGAATTTGATACAAATTGTTATATCACCTTAGCCACAACATATATACACAGGATAACAATATTTGTATATGCCAAACAAACAAGCATTAACATGAAAATAAAATTTTGATTCGTGTGAAACACCATATACAAACTTTTCCTGCCCAGACTTGAGAGTATAGGGATGACTCTGGGACACACTATCCATCTAATCAACTTTCTCAGATATTCATTACTATAGCTCCTCTTTTCCGCCACATGATTATTTTCGTCACTTACGATTACCTAAAAAGATGTGTTGAACCAAAAGGGTGAGACTCATGTCCCAGCAAGAGATAAAACCTCCAACAATGCTTATTGATTACAACATTTTAAATAGTAGATAACTAAGCAGTTGGAGTATTTAATAATCAATTGAACAAATTGAACAATTCAAGTATACTAAACAGATTAAGCAAATCATCTTAGCAACAAGTAGATCATCAATGCATATATAGATAACAAATAAATCCATTTCTTTAGATAGATATCTACTCAAATATCATCAAATTGCATCTAATAACAATCATTATCATTAAACTGACTATCATCATATTCCTTGCAAATAGTACAAGCAATCTAGTAGCATAAGCATCCCTGACATCATGAATATGTCTAGTAACATAACATGGCTATCAATATTGGCATATCAAATACAGGGAACAGATCTATATCATAAGTAGAACCATAACACAATGAACTACATAGGCATGATTAGCAGTTTAAGCATTTCTAATTACATAGGCATGGCTAGCAATATAAAACATAGCTAGCAGTAGCATAGTAGCCATCATAGTTAGTATATTTGACAACATAATCATGTTTACAACATGAGCATAACTACAACATAAGTATATCTATTATCTCTTATTGTACTATACATGATCTCAGTGAAATGAAAGCAAACAAGGGTTATCATCCAATATGAAGCATTGTGTATAACCCTAAATAGATATTCTACACAGCTATCTTACATCTTTTACTATGCCCTGAGGAATTTGAGGATACCACTCAAAATCCAACTGACCAATGCTAAGTCAAAATCAGTTCCATACAAGATCTAGGAAGAGTCAGACTCCTAAGATCTTCTCCTCCCCCGATCAGTACGGCTCTGCCACAGAAATACATAAGGTCAAGCTACTAACAGCCTAGTCTGTCCTTAGTAGAGGTCACAACACTAGTGAAAGGATGTTGGTATGCATACCCTACCATATGAGGTACAACCGCAGTTGTCCTCTAATCTTTTCCACATATAATCACCGAGACATGACCACAACCATTCTCAATCACATCAGATGTATGAGGCATGACCATAGCCATCCTCCACAACCTGCATTGTGAATTACAAGGATATATCCTCAACTTGCCACCCCCACATACTCAATAGTATGCGCTCTAAGTTTCCCTTAGGAATACTCATTTCACCATCTGGAAAGTTGTGACACTTAGATGGATCTATGGAACAGGGCACTACATGATTAGAGTTTCACTTGATTAGTTATGCCAATTGGATGAATTAAGGCTGCATCAATCAAGTGGACATACAAACCCTAAGTCACTTCTAACAAGCATATAAATTTCACAATTTCAAAAAATATATAATGTGTGAAACATAATTTCTCATTTCATCATCACATGGTACTAATCACTTGCAATTCATGAGGCTACACTAGTCATCATACTATCACAAGATAGAAATCCTTTTCACAATATCACAGGGTATCAACCCTTATCAACACAAGAGGATTACACCTCATTCAGGGCTCAACCAAACCCAAAGGTCATTAAGAGCATCATATTATCACATGATATAAATCCTTTTCACAATATCACAGGGTATCAACCCTTATCAACACAAGAGGATTACACCTCATTCAGGGCTCAACCATGCACAAAGGTCAATAAGACCATCATACTATTCCCCGTAAGTTCATCATTATCTTTGCACGCCTTATAATATGGCTCAACAACATCACTTGCACATAATACACTGGATCAACACAATATTGCATTAATAAGCTAGGAGATATTCATAAACAATCATAGCAGGGTTATATTAACATTAAGAACATTCCTTTAGTACATCAACATGCAAGGAATCTAGATATGATTAACCCTCATCATATTCATAATGCACATGTTTAGCATAAGTAGGTATCAACCATGTGGATATGATAACCACCAATTAACACATTAAGGTTATGATCATATTAAGGAGGTTATTCCACCATCATTCCATCATATAAGAATGTTAAACATGAATACTCATCTTTATCTATTTGTTTTAGAGTTAGGTTCAACAAGATAAATTATATTCATGTTACTAATCAACACTTATACCCAAACCCTAACTCACGACATCCCCATTGGATCATGGATGCATAAGGTGAAGCATCACCATCACATTCCATAGTATTCTCAAGTATGAACCCACACATAAATCAAGGTGTAACCATCGGGTTATAGAATACTAAGGTTTCAACAACAATAAGAGAGTACTCCATAATTGTATTAATCATTCAAGGACTATTCATACCTAATTACCATCATTCAGTTATATTAAAGCTAGGTATATCGAGCTATACCTCATTAGGGTTACCCATTAATTAATTATGGTTATTATAAATCATAATAATACGAGGGTAAGGGTAAGACTACAAGTTTAAGGCATTAAACCATCAAATTCTCATCATCAGAATCATAACATTACACTATAAGCTTCACCCAAAATAATGGGAATATTGATGCATCAACTTCCAACCATTAAATGCTGAAAAGGTAAAGCCATTGGTAATTTACATAAGTAAAAATCTTGAACAAACCACCTATGAAGTCATTGAGTTATGATCTAGAATGAATCACCATCTAACCCTCGACATCCCTTGATTAACAACATAAAAAGTTCTATTGAGAGTAGGGTAAATCCCACTAGCGATTGTTTATCTAAAAAAGTCGTCAGTAAATGAGCTTCTTAAGTTGATATCATAAAGGAAACCATTTGAATCACTTTGTTAGGACCAACATATTACATTTAGGCATCATTTCAATTTATTGGATGAAGAAACATTACATCTTAACCATTAGGTCAAGTTCATATATTAAAACCATCAATTGGAGTATAGTTCCGACCATTGCATCAAATGACCCAAGAAACCATTGATTTAAGGCTTGATTGATGCTACAACTACATGTGTAACTCCCCATAGGTTTTGTAAACCTGATCTACCATCAGTAGTGACCATTAAGTCGCTATAGGTTGTTGTATCAGCACTAAATTTATTAATCACCATCAAATATCAAACTAATATCACCATTTATTGATAGCATCATTAGGGTACTTTGTTGTTAATCACTAAGCTTCTAATTAGGCCAACACCTGAACTAAGGGGTGAATGTCAGTTGACGCTCTTGGTCACCACCACTAGTTTTCATAAAGACAACACCATTGGTTGTTGCAATTGTACCACCATCGAGTCATGTGTTTATAGAAGAAATCAGCATTGAATCCTAAAATTGACCATTGGTTGATAGGTGCATAGCACCATAGGTTGTCAAACCAACCTGATCCAAGTCATATTATACCTTAGGAATAACATACACATGATCACATGTTCATCTAGAACTGAAATCAGAATAGGGAACATTATAAAAATCGAAATCCAAGTCAAGCATAGCTTTTTAGTGCATGGATCATCATTTAAAAGTAAGAACATGAGCTAGCAAGCTTATGGTAAGAAATAAACATAGCGCAAGTCATCAAACATGCCTATAATGAGAAGATGAAATCCCAAATAGAAGAAAACTCGAGCAGGTAGGGTAGAAAATTCAAGTATAAGCTGTGAACTTGTCCATCTAGCACCTTTCTTCATCAAATGAGCAAACCCTAAGCATAAGGAGCAACAGAGGTAGGGTTTTAGAGCTTTAGAGAAATTGCTACCAAGGAAAAACAAGGTTCTGACCTGGATAAAGGTAGGAGGAAGGATAAAAAAGAAATAAATGGAGGAAAGAAGGGGATTCTCACTCTTTTAGGTCAAGATCACTAGAAGGAAGCTTTTCAAACCCTAAAAGGAAGTCAATTGCAACCCTAGATTCTTTTTCCAAGAAGATCCCCTCTTTCTTATTCCTTGGAAAGGAAATTCACAGAAGCGTAGAGGGAGAACAAGGTTCATAGAAGGAGGGAAGTGGTGGAGAGAAAATTTCTCATTTTTGTGCTTAGGGATAAGTATATGAAACTTTAAGATAAAGAAAAAGAAAAAGGTTGAAATTCTAGTATCTTTCCAAGTGTCCATGGCCTTAAACTATTAATAATATACAAGAACACACACAAGAACTCCCCACCGGCCATAGAGACATTCTTATGCCTTTTTTCTTGAATTTCCAAGAAAAACAAATAATTCATTAGTTGATAGCTTCTAAAGGTAGCTCATCCATGAAGGACTAAACCCTAAAGTACCCTTGGAGTAAACACCTTCAAAACAAGGATTAAATAGGTTCCCTATGCATCAAAAAGCTCAATAATGATGAGAGAATATCCAAGTAACATAATGCAAGTGATAAATTGCAAGGAAAACCTCTCAATTGGGTAAATTGAAGAAAAGTACAAAATGTGCATAAAATTGCATAACTTGCTCAAACAGTGTCTAACTTGGACCAAATTTTAAACTTAAGCTTGTCTTATGATTTCAAATCATATCACAAGGCTATATTATGGCTATAAGAATTCAATTATGATAATTAATCTTATTCAACTCATTAATCAAGTTTAGGGGCCTTACAACTACAAACCCTTAACAGGGATTTTGCCCCCAAAATCCAAGGTAAACAAATATGGGTACTTCCTTTGCACCTCATCCTATTACCTTCACATGGTTAATTTCATATCATGGTGATGTCACATCATTCATACATATCTCATCTTAGGTCAGCAAAAAAACCCCAACATAAGAAGACATTTATAAATATGGAACATAGAAACTTGTTGTGCCACCAGTACAAATCTAATAGTAACTTTCAACCTTAAATTCTAGCTATCATACTAAAATTATATCTATTGTATCAAAAAACCATCTATCCTTGATAGTGGTCTTTCCTAGCTATCACTAGACCATATACAACATTATAGAGTCACTTTTGTTTTTCCTTCCAAACAACATTTATAGGATCATCATCAACTCTCTCTCTCTCTCTACTAAGAGAGGAATACTTGGAATGTTCATTTAATAAACATCTCCAACCTTCACATATTTCTCATACTGTTGATACATCTTGGATACTAGGATTCATTACCTTGGTATCCACCTCATGTGCTATAAGGAACTCACATCATTATCTCATCCACTTTTACCAACATAACAAATATCAAGACATATAAGAGGAGTCTTCCTAATTATTGGATGGTTCAACAGCAAAATCATCACAAACTTTATGATCTTAGAACCATAGTCCAAACAACCTTATGCTATAATAAGCTATCCACCCTCATGTTTACAATGAATTCACACATACCAAGTGGCAATGATCGACTTGAAAGTTGTTCCCTAGAAAGGAAAGACACAAAGCAAAACACACTTTCCACATCATAACAACATTGTTCAAGGGTCACTAGAAAAAAGGTAGCCAATTCTATTTTCATTATGCAAGTTACAACTTCTTACGTATCATTTTATCATTTTCATTTTGGGTTCCTTGCCATTAGCATAAGAATGATCATGATTAACATATATCATTACTCCTTCCTTGATGACTATTTATCACACTTGGGTATGTTCTCTTATTTTATTATGTTTTTCAACCACTTATCAATATGTAAATCATCATCTTCCACATTTTCTTCATTAAACATGGATCACCTGCATTAATTTCTTTCAAACGCCATGCTTACTTTACATTAATACTTTCTTACACACATAGGTTGGTCTGAGATTAACTCGGGTTCTGCCTTATTCCTTTGTCATTGTTCTCATTTATCTTCTCATTTCATACTTATCATTGGAGTACTCTCCATCTTATGTGGATTTCATACCTTGAATCACTTTATAAGCATACACTTATCTGTCTTTTACTTTATTATCTTCTTGAATCACATCTTCAAGAACTCATCTTTTCCTTATTTGTATTCAAATTTAGATTTCATTATGTTGTATCTTTCTCTTATAGTTACCAAACATTCAAGTTTTGATAGATAATGATGCAATTCTCATCTTCTTTAAGGTAGGATTGAGATATTCACATCATGATTTCTTATTCATTATGCTCTTTAGATTGTCTCAAAATGACTACTTGATCAGAATTATCAGAAAGATAACAATCTAAGAGTTCCATACTTACCTTTTTTCAATAATTGAATACCTGGCCAAGGCACCCAAATACTGAGATTAGGTAGTATGCACCATATTTTTATATCATATTCCTAATTTTGACCTCATCCTAGTCCGAAGTCCTAGTGTCCCTATAGACTCGATGAAGCTAAAGCTCTGATACTAACTGGTGAGAACCCGTTACACTAAAGGATATTACTCAAAACATAAAATACAATCAATAACCAATTAACCACATACCCAAAAATATTAGGTAAATTAAAACCGATTTCAATGTCAGCACCTGCAATAGAAACATTTGCATAAGAGCCCAACATCTTTCTTTTATCCATACTATGACAAGAATTTGATACAAATTGTGCTATCCCCTTAGCCACAACATATATACACAGGATAACAATATTTGTATATGCCACACAAACAAGCATTGACATGCTAATAAAATTTCAATTTGTTTGAAACACCATATACAAACTTGTCCTGCTCAGACCTGAGAGTACACGGACAACTCTGGGACACACTAGACATCTAATCAACTTTCTCAAACTTTCATTACTACGGATCCTCTTTGTTGCCACATGTTTTATTTTTGTCACTTCTGATTACCTAAAAGGATGTGGTGAACCACTAGGGTGAGACATGTGTCCCATCAAAATATATAACCTCCAACAATGCTTATTGATTACAATATTTTAAATAGTAGATAACTAAGCAGTGGGAGTATTTAATAATCAATTGAACAGATCGAACAGTTCAATTATACTAAATAGATTAAGCATAACATCTTATCAACAAGTAGATCATCAATGCATATATATATAAAAAATAATTCCATTTATTTCAACATATATCTAGTCAAATATCATCAAATTGCATCTAATAACAATCATTATCAATAATCTAACTATCATCATATTCCTTGCTAACAGTACAAGCAATCTAGTAGCATAAGAATCCCTGACATCATAAATATCTCTAGTAACATAACATGGATATCAATATTGGCATCTCAAATACATGGCACAGATCTATATCATAAGTAGAACTAACATCATAACACAATGAACTACATAGGCATGATTAGCAGTTTAAGCATTTCTAATTACATAGGCATGGCTAGCAATATAAAACATAGCTAGCATCAACATATTAACCATCATAGTCAGTATATTTGACAAAATAAGCATGTTTACAACATGAGCATAAGAACAACATAAGTATATCTATTATCTCTTATTGTACTATACATGATCTCAGTGAAAAGAAAGTAAACAAGGGTTATCATCCAATAAGAAGCACTGTGTATAACACTAAAAAGATATGATACACAGTTGTCTTACATCTTTTATTATGCCCTGAGGAATTTGAGGATACCACTCAAAATCCAACTGACCACTACTAAGTCAAAACCAGTGTCATACAAGATCTAGGAAGAGCCAGACTCCTAAGATCTTCTCCACCCCCAATCAGTACGGGTCTGCCACAGCAACACATAAGGTAAGATGCTAACAACCTAGTTCGTCCTTGGTACAGGTCACAGAACTAGTGAAAGGAGGTTGGTACGCATATCCTACCATCTGAGGTACAACCACAGTTGTCCTTCAATCTAGTCACATATATAATCACCGAAACACGACCGCATCCATCCTCAATCATATAAGATGTATGAGGCGTGACCATAGCCATCCTCCATAACCTGCATTGTAGATGACTAGGATATATCCTCAACTTGCCACCCCCACTTACTCAACAGTATGCGCTCCGAGTTTCCCTTAGGATTACTCATTTCACCATCTGGAAAGTTCTGACACTCAGATGGATCTATGGCACAGGGTACTACATGATTAGAGTTTCACTTGATTAGGTATGCCAATTGGGTGAATTAAGGTTTCATCAAACAAGTGGACATACAAACCCTAATTCACTTCTAACAAGCATATAAATATCACAACTTCAAAAGATATAAAATGTGTGAAACATAATTTCTCATCTCATCATCACATGGTACTATTCACTTGCCATTCATGAGGCTACACTAGTCATCATACTATCACAAGATATAAATCCTTTACACAATATCACAGGGTATCAACCCTTATCAACACAACAGGATTACACCTCATTCAGGGCTTAACCATGCCCAAAGGTCATCAAGACCATCATAATATCACTGGATATAAATCCTTTTCAAAATATCATAGGGTATCAACCCTTATCAACACAAGAGGATTACACCTCATTCAGGGTTCAACCATGCCCAAAGGTCATTAAGACCATAATATTGTTCCCCGTAAGCTCATCATTATCTTTGCATTCCTTATAATAAGGCTCAACAACATCACTTACATATAATACATCAGATCAACACAATATCGCACTAATGATCTAGGAGATATTCATAAACAATCATAGCAGGGTTATATTAACATTAAGAACATTCCTTTCTTATGTTAACATGCAAGGAATCTAGATATGACTAACCCTCATCATATTCGTAATGTACATGTTTAGCACAAGAAAGTATCAACCATGTGGCTATGATAACCACCAATTAACACATTAAGGTTATGATCATATTAAGGAGATTATTCCACCATCATTCCATCATATAAGAATGTTAAACATGAATACTCATCTTTATCTATTTGTATTAGAGTTAGGATCAAAAAGATAAATTATATTAATGTTACTAATCAGAACTTATACCCAAGTATGAACCCACACATAAATCAAGGTGTAACCATCGGGTTATATCATACTAAGGTTTCAACAACAATAAGAGAGTACTCCATTATTGTATTAATCATTCAAGGACTATTCATACCCAATTACCATCATTTAGTTATATTAAAGCTAGATATAACAAGATATACCTCATTAGGGTTACCCATTAATTCATTATGGTGATTATCAATCATAATCATATGATGGTAAGGGAAAGACTACAAGTTTAAGGCATTGAACCATCAAATTCTCATCATCTATATCATAACATTACACTATAGGCTTAACCCAAAACAATGGGAATATTGATGCATCAACTTCCAACCATTAAATTTTGAAAAGGTCAAGCCATTGGTCATTTACATAAGTAAAAATCTTCAACAAACCACCTATGAAGTCATTGAGTTATGCTTTAGAAAGAGTACCCATCTAACCCTAGACATCCCTTGATTAACAACATAAAAGGTTCCACTGAGAGTTGGGTAAAACCCACAAACGATTGTTTGTTTAAAAAAAGTCGTCAGTAAATGAGCTTCTTAAGTTGATCTCATAAAGGAAACCATTTGAATCACTTTATTAGGACCAACATATTATATTTAGGTATCATTCCCATTTATTGGATGAAGAAACATTAGATCTTAACCATTAGGTCAAGTTCATATATTAAAACCATCAATTAGAGTATAGGCCCGACCATTGCATCAAATGACCCAAGAAATCATTGGTTTAAGGATAATATGATGCTACAACTACATGCTTAACTCACCATAGGTTGTGGAGACCTGATCTACCATCAGTAGTGACCATTAAGTCACCATAGGTTGTTAGATCAGCACTATATTCATTAATCACCATCGAACATCAAACTAATATCACCATTGATTGATAGCATCATAAGGGTACTTAGTTGTTAATCACTAAGCTTCTAATTAGGCCAACACCTGACCTAAGTGGTGAATGTCAGTTGACACCCTTGGTCACCACCATCAGTTGTCATAAAGACAACATTATCGGTTGTTGCAATTGTACCACCATTGAGTCATGTGTTTATAGAAGAAACCAGCTTTAAACCCTAAAATTGACCGTTGGTTGATAGGTGCTTAGCACCATAGGTTGTCAAACCAACCTGATCCAAGTCATATTATACCTTAGGAATAAAGTAAACTTGATCACAGGCTCATCTAGAACTGAAATCAGAACAGGAAACATTATAAAAATTGAAATCCAAGTCAAGCATAGCTTTTTAGTGCATGGATCATCATTTAAAAGCAAGAACATGAGCTAGCAATCTTATGGTATCAATAAACGTGGAGAAAGTTATAAAAGTTTCCTATAATGAGAAGATGAATCTTAAACAGAAGAAAACTCAAGGATCAACTTACTAACACTAGCCTTAACTGTGCGCTTTGTCCTCATTCACGCGCATTCCAGGATCAACTTCCTGATAGGTCACCCATCCCAATACTACTCCAAGCTGAGCACGCTTAACTATGGAGTTCTTAGTGATGGGCTCTCAGAAAAGGAGGTGCACCTTGGTGATATGGGTAGTCCAATCATTCCTTTTAAGATCAACTTATCTGACGCCTCAAATCCTGGGATGTTACAATCTCCCCCACTTAGACTCTTGACATCCTCGTCAAGCCTCAACTATATGGCATCATAATCTGACCCCATTTTAGTGCAGACCCACAATGGCCCATGGACACCCAGCTCCCGATCATGGAATACCAGCGTAAGGGTGGCTACGTCAACCATGGATAGCCCTTTCCTACATGCCTGGACCGCACAGCTCAAGACTGGCATGTCACATGCCCATGTGGGCCCCACCTACTGGAGGGGTTATGGATCTGATACCATTTGTAATGCCCGAGCCCACTGACCAAGGCTCTAGTAGAGTTTCAGGAATGATGACTGTCCCCACAGACCACCACTAGCCTTACCTGCGCTCTTTGTCCTCACTCACGCGCATGCCAGGATCAACTTCCCGATAGGTCACCCATCCCAGTACTACTCCAAGCTGAGCACACTTAACTATGGAGTTTTTAGTGATGGGATCCCAGAAAAGGAGGTACACCTTGGTGATATGGGTAGTCCAATCATTCCTTTTAAGATCTACTTATCAGAGGCCTCAAATCCTGGGATGTTACAATCTCCCCCACTTAGACTCTTGACTTCCTCGTCAAGTCTCAACTATATGGCCTCGTAATCTGACCCCATTTCAGTGCAGACCCACAATGGCTCATGGACACCCAGCTCCCAATCACGGAATACCAGTGCAAGGGTGGCTACGTCAACCATGGACAGCCCTTTCCTACATGCCTGGACCGCACAGCTCAAGACGGGCATGTCACAAGCCCATGTGGGCCCCACCTACTGGAGGGGTTATGGCTCTGATACCATTTGTAATGCCCGAGCCCACTTCCCAAGGCTCTAGTAGAGTTTCAGGAATGACGACTGTCCCCACATACCACCACTAGCCTTACCTGCGCGATTTGTCCTCACTCACATGCATGCCAGGATCAACTTCCCGACAGGTCACCCATCCCAGTACTACTCCAAGTTGAGCACGCTTAACTCTGGAGTTCTTAGTGATGGGCTCCCAAAAAAGGAGGTGCACCTTGGCGATATGGATAATCCAATCATTCCTTTCAAGATCAACTTATCCGAGGCCTCAAATCTTGGGATGTTACAATCCTTTTTGGGCGGCCATGGGTGGCGGCCCTTGAGCCTTAGGGGAGGAGAAGGAAGGACTGCAGGCAGCTGCAGGAGGCGACCAAGCAAGGGTCGCGAGGAAGAAGATGATCCAGGGATGTTTGACATCTTTAGCCCTTTGTGCTACACAATGTCGACCACTTAACCAAGGGCAGAACATTCTTTTCAAAATGTTTTCAAATCCACCAACGTTGCATGGAAACGGCTACGTGGCGTTCATGGATTGGTCTAAAAAGGTAACTTTTGTAAAATTCATAACTAATTAATGGTAGCTCGGATGGATGTGCATTATATATGAATTTTTATCAGAAGAACTCAAGGAATGTAATAAAAATATATTTGAAGCCTAATTATGATTTAAATTCGAAAAGTAGTGTAATTTATGAACTGTAATGAATTAAAGATTAAGAAATCCTATTTAGAGATGATTAATGCATCTAGTAGGGTTTAATGGATGATTAAAGTTGATATTAACCTATTAATTGTAAAAAGGTACATTAAGAACAAAAAGGATGAACTTTGCATGTAATTGGTTTAATTTAGAGTTTCATGTGCATAAATAAGCTTTAATGGGCCTTGAAACCCTAGTATTAGTTTTTGTGACTCTTAATGGCTTTAATTATTCAAAATCGTGAATAAAGCTAAGATATGAGGATTCTAAGCTATTTCGAGTATAAAGACTCCTAATTATGGATAAATACCCTTAATTTAGTAATTACGGTTTTCTAATGAATAAAAGGTAGAATTAATGACAAATAGAGTTCATATGTGAATTAGACCATAATGAACTATGAATTGATGATGAATGAGCATAATGATCTTGTCATGGATTAAAAGGATAAAAATGGTAGCTTTAATGTAAAAGAGGCTTAATGGACTTAATTGATATTTAATTGTGCCTTTAATCCGAAGATAAGGTTGTATGTTGTTAAAGGATAACCTTAATATCTTTTGTGAAGAATAGATGAGATAATTAGGGTTTAAAATAGTAAGAGACGAAGGGAAACCCTAATTGCAATGGAAACCCTAAAAGTGGACTAGAAACCCTAGGAAGTGAGCTAGGTTTAATAGATCTTGATGACCTGAGTAATAAAAGGACAATTGTATGATTATTTCAGGATCTCGTTATATGCTTGCTTGCTTATTTGGAACTCTGGATTGATTGGATTATTCAGTCTCAAATCAGCCTGACAGGTATGTGGTTACGCTTATGAATATCTCGGTTTAGTTTTTTGAGGTTTTTTGAAGTTTCCCTAGATGATTTGAATTAAACTATTGGATGAATTGAATTCATGCAAACTATAATGTGGATATGACTATCCCTTAAGATATGTGCCTACTAGCCCAGATCCTAGTCCCCTATGTGGCTTAATGGTTGACCTAGTACATGGCTACCTATGGGGTAGGTCCATCAGGTCATTGGATGACTTAATACATGGCTACCAATGGGGTAGGTCCATCAAGTCACTTTGAGTCAGGGATTGGGCTACCTGTAGGTAGGGCCATGCAACTCTATAACCCTAACTATTGGCTAACTGTGAGGTAGGGCCATGGGGGAAAGGATCTACCATAGAGAGAGGTAGTATCCAAGTCCACTACAAGGACAACACAGAGATAGGGGATAGGTAAGGATTGAGTAGTATTGCTTAAGATGTAATCTTGGTTGTTAAATGATAATTGGTTGATTACATTGTTATCATAGTTGCACGATTATTGTTTCCCCCACATACCAGCTTTATGTTGACCGATGTTTTGTTTGTCGGCATTTTAGGTACAAATGAAAAGGAGAAATAGTAGAGTGGCATATGTGGAATTCAATGAGAATTAAAGTACTGAGGATGATTAGTTAGAATACACTCCAAATGTGGATATAAATAGTGAACCAAGTTTTTTAAAAAGGTATGCAAAGTTTAATTTCTATTACAGCCTTTCAGTCTAGTTGGTAGAATTTGATAATTATTATAGATTATTTGTCGAACCTTTGATCTGGAAATTGGGATAATTGATCTGAAATCTTGGTCTCCCTTAATTGAGGGTTACTGGGAGGCGGGGTCGTTACAAAAATTCAAGTATAAGATGTGAACTTGTCTGTCTAGCACCTTTCTTCATCAACTGAACAAACCCTAAGCATAAGGAGCAACAGAGGTAGGGTTTTAGAGCTTTAGAGAAATTTCTACCATGGAACAGAAAGGTTCCGACCTGGATAAAGGTAGGATGAAGGATTAAAAAAATGGAGGAAAGAAGGGTATTCTTACTCTTTTAGTTCAACATCACTAGAAGGAAGCTTTTCAAACCCTAAAAGGAAGTCAATTGCAACCCTAGATTCATTTTCCAAGAATATCCCCTCTTTCTTCTTCCTTGGATAGGAAATTCAAAAAAGCATAAAGGGAGAACAAGGTTCATAGAATGAGGGAAGTGGTTCAAATAAAATGGCTCATTTTGGTGTATGGGGATAAGTATATGCAACTTTTAGATAAAGAAAAGGAAAAAGGTTGAAGTTCTAGTATATTTCCAAATGTCCATGGCCTTAAACTATTAAGAATATACAAGAACACACACAAGAAGCTCCCCAATGTCCATAGAGACATTCTTATCCCTCGTTTATTGAATTTACAAGAAAAACAAATAATTCATTAGTTGATAGCTACTAAAGGTAGCTCATCCATGAAGAGGTAAACCCTAAAATACCCTTGGAGAAAACACCTTCAAACCAAGGATTAAATAGGTGCACCATGGATAAACAAGATCAATAATGATTATAGAATATACAAGGAACATAATTCAAGTAATAAATTACAAATTAAACCTCTCAATTGTGTAAATTGCAGAAAAGTCCAAAATGTGCATAAAATTGCATAACTTGCTCAAACAGTGTCCAAATTGGACCAAATTTGAAACTTAAGCTTGTATTATGATTTCAAAGCATATCACAAGGTTATATTAGGGTGATAAGAATTCAATTATGATAATTAAGCTTATTCAACTCATTAAGCAAGTTTAGGGGCCATACAACTATAAACCCCTAACAGGGATTTCGCCCCTAAAATCCAAGGTAAACAAATATGGGTACTTCCTTTGTACCTCATCCTATTACATTCACATGGTTACTTTCATATCATGGTGATGTCACATCATTCATACATATCTCATCTTGGGTCAGCACAAAAACCCCCACATAAGAAGACATTTGCAAATATGGAACATAGAAACTTTTTGTGCCACTTGTACAAATCTAATAGTAACTTTCAACTTTAAATTCTAGGTATCATCTTGAAATTATATCTATTGTATAAACAAACCATATATCCTTGATAGTGGTCTTACCCAGCTATCACTAGACCATACACGACATTATGGAGTCACTTTTGATTTTCCTTCCGAACAACATTTATAGGATCATCATCAACTCTCTCTCCCTCTCTACGGGAGAGGAATACTTGGAATATTCATATAATAAACATCTCCAACCTTCACATATTTCTCATACTATTGATACATCTTGGATACTAGGATTCATTACCTTGGTATCCACCCCATGTGCTATAAGGATCTCACATCATTATCTCATCCACTTTTACCAACATAACAAATATCAAGACATATAAGGGGAGTCTTCCTAATTATTGGAAGGCTCAAAAGCAAAATCATCACAAACTTTATGATCTTGGAACCATAGTCCAAACAACCTTCTGCTATAATAAGCTATCCACCCTCATGTTTACAACGAATCCACACATACCAAGTGGCAATGATGCAATTGAAAGTTCTGCCTTGGAAATGAAAAACACAAAGGGAAACACACTTTCCACATCATAGCAACATTGTTCAAGGGTCACTGGCAAAAAGGTAACCAATTATATTTTCATTATGCAAGGTACAACCTCTTATGTATCATTTTACCCTTTTCATTTTGGGTTCCTTGCCATTAGCATAGGAATCATCATGATTAACGTATCACATTACTCCTTCCTTGATGACTATTTATCACACTTTGGGTATGTTCTCTTATTTTATTATGTTTTTCAACCACTTATCAATATGTAAATCATCATATTTCACATTTTCTTCATTAAACATGGTTCATCTGCCTTAATTTCTTTCAACTGCCATGCTTATTTTACATTAACACTTTCTTACACACATAGGTTGGTCTGAGATTAAGTCAGGTTCCACCATATTCCTTTGTCATTGTTCTCATTTATCTTGTCATTTTATACTTATCATTGGAGTTCTCTCCATCTTATGTGGATTTCATACGTTGAATCACTTTATAAGCATATACGTATCTGTCTTTTACTTTATTATCTTCTTGAATCACATCTTCAAAAACTCCTCTTTTCCTTATTTATATACAGATTTTGATTTCATGGTGTTGTATCTTTCTCTTATAGTTACCAATCATTCAAGTTTTGATAGATAATTATGCAATTCTCATCTTCTTTAAGGTAGGATTGAGATATTCACACCATGATTTTTTTATTCATTATGCTCTTTAGATTGCCTCAAAATGACTACTTGATCAGAGTAATCAAAAAGATTACAATCTAAGAGTTCTATACTTACCTTTTCTTCAATAATTGAATACCTGGCCAGGGCATTTATACACTAAGATCATGCAATATGCACCATATTTTTATGTCATATTCCTAATTTTGACCTCATCCTAGTCCTAAGTCCTAGTGTCCCTATAGACTCAATGAACATAATTCTCTGATACCAACTTGTGAGAACATGTTACACTAAACGAGATTACTCAAAACATAAAACACAATCAATCACCAATTAACCACATACCCAAAAATATGGGTAAATTAAAACCTATCGCAACGTCATCACCTGCAAGAGAAACATTTGCATAAGATCCCAACATCTTCTCAAAACATAAAACACAATCAATCACCAATTAACCACATACCCAAAAATATGGGTAAATTAAAACCACTTGCAACGTCATCACCTGTAAGAGAAATATTTGCATAAGATCCCAACATCTTTCTTTTATCCATACTATGACAAGAATTTGATACAAATTGTTCTATCACCTTAGCCACAACATATATACACAGGATAACAATATTTGTATATGTTACACAAACAAGCATTAACATGCTAATAAAATTTTGATTCGTTTGAAACACCATATACAAACTTTCCCTGCCCGGACCTGAGAGTATAGGGATGACTCTGGGACGCACTAGCCATCTAATCAACTTTCTCAAAGATTCATTACTATAGCTCCTCTTTGCTTCCACATGTTTGTTTTCGTCACTTCTGATTACCTAAAAAGATGTGGTTAACCACAAGGGTGAGACCCATGTCCCAGCAAGACATATAACCTCCAACAATGCTTATTGATTACAACATTTGAAATAGTAGATAACTAAGCAGTTGGAGTATTTAATAATCAATTGAACAGATTGAATAGTTCAAGTATACTAAACAGATTAAACAAATCATCTTAACAATAAGTAGATAATCAATGCATATATAGATAACACGTAAATCCATTTCTTTGGATAGATATCTACTCAAATTTTATCAAATAACAATCAATATCATTAATCTAACTATCATCATATTCCTTGCTAACAATACAAGCAATCTAGTAGCATAAGCATCTCTGACATCATGAATATGTCTAGTAACATAATTTGATTGTCAATATTGGCATCTCAAATACAGGGAACAGATCTATATCATAAGTAGAACTAACATCATAACATAATGAACTACACAGGCATGATTACTAGTTTAAGCATTTGTAATTACATAGGCTTGGCTAGCAATATTAAACATAGCTAACAGCAGCATATTAACCATCAGTGTTAGTATATTTGACAACATAAGCATGTTTACAACATGAGCATAACAACAACATAAGTATATCTATTATCTCTTATTATACTATACTTGATCTCAGTGAAAAAAAAAAGCAAACAAGGGATATCATCCAATATGAAATGTTGTGTATAACCCTAAATAGATATGTTACACGGTTATCTTACATCTTTTATTATACCCTGAGGAATTTGAGGATACCACTCAAAATCCAACTGACCATTGTTAAGTCAAAATCAATGCCATACAAGATCTAGGAAGAACCAGACTCCTAAGATCTTGTCCTCCCCTGGTCAGTACGGGTCCGCCACTGTGACACATAAGGTCAAGCTGCTAACAACCTAGTCCTTCCTTGGTACCTGTCACGACACTAGTGAAAGGAGGTGGGTACGCATCCCCTACCATATGAGGTACAACCACAGTTGTCCTCCAAACTTGTCACATATATAATCACTGAGACACGACTACAGTCATTCTCAATCACATCAGATGTATGAGGCATGACCATTGCCATCCTCCATAACCTGCATTATGTAAGACAAGTATATATCCTCAACTTGCCACCCCCACATACTCAATAGTATGTGCTCTGAGTTTCCCTTAGGAATACTCGTTTCACCATCTGGCAAGTTCTGACACTCAGATGGATCTATGGAACAGGGCACTACATGAATAGAGTTTCACCTGATTAGTTATGCCAATTGGGTGAATTAAGGCTGCATGAAACAAGTGGACATTCAAACCCTAATTCACTTCTAACAAGCATATAAATATCGCAACTTCAAAAGTTATAAAATGTGTGAAACATAATTTCTCATCTCATCATCACATGGTACTATTCACTTGCCATTCATGAGGCTACACTAGTCATCATACTATCACAAGATATAAATCCTTTTCACAATATCACAGGGTATCGACCCTTACCAACACAAGAGGATTACACCTCATTCAGGGCTCAACCATGCCCAAAGGTCATTAAGACCATCATACTATCACATGATATAAATCCTTTTCACAATATCATTGGGTATCAACCCTTATCAACACAAGAGGATTACACCTCATTCAGGGCTCAACCATGCCCAAAGTTCATTAAGAACATCATACTATTCCTCGTAAGATCATCATTATCTTTGCAATCCTTATAATAAGGTTCAAAAACATCACTTACATATAATACATCAGATCAACACAATATTGCATTAATGAGCTACGAGATATTCATAAACAATCATAGCAGGGTTATATTAACATTAAGAACATTCCTTTCTTACATCAACATGCTAGGAATCTAGATATGATTAACCCTCATCATATTCATAATTTACATGTTTAGCATAATAAAGTATCAACCATGTGGCTATGATAACCACCAATTAACACATTAAGGTCATGATCATATTAAGGATGTTATTCCACCATCATTCCATCATATAAGAATGTTTAACATGAATACTCATCATTATCTATTTGTATTAGAGTTAGGTTCAACAAGATAAATTATATTAATGTTACTAATCAGCACTTATACCCAAACCCTAACTCACGACATCCCCATTGGATCATGGATGCATAAGGTGAAGCATCACCATCACATTCCATAGTATTCTCAAGTATGAACCCACACATAACTCAAGGTGTAACCATCAGGTTATAGAATGCTAAGGTATCAACAAAAATAAGAGAGTACTCCATGATTGTATTAATCATTCAAGGACTATTCATACCCAATTACCATCATTTAGTTATATTAAAGGTAGGTATAACAAGCTATACCTCATTAGGGTTACTCGTTAATTCATTATGGCCATTATCAATCATAATAATACGAGGGTAAGGGTAAGACTACAAGTTTAAGGCATTGAACCATCCAATTCTCATCATCAGAATCATAACATTACACTATAGGCTTCACCCAAAACAATGGGAATATTGATGCATCAACTTCCAACCATTAAATGTTGAAAAGGTAAAGCCATAGGCCATTTACATAAGTAATAATCTTTAAAAAACCACCTATGAAGTCATTGAGTTATGCTCTAGAAAGAGTCACCATCTAACCCTAGACATCCCTTGATTAACAACATAAAAAGTTACATTGAGAGTAGGGTAAAACTCACAAGCGATTGTTTATTTTAGAAAAGCCATCAGTAAATGAGCTTCTTAAGTTGATCTCATAAAGGAAACCATTTGAATCACTTTATTAGGACCAAAATATTACATTTAGGTATCATTCCAATTTATTTGATGAAGAAACATTAGATCTTAACCATTAGGTCAAGTTCATATATTAAAACCATCAATTGGAGTATAGGTTCGACCATTGGATTAAATGACGCAAGAAACCATTGGTTTAAGGCTTAATTGATGCCACAACTACATTCTTAAATAACCAAAGGTTGTGGAGATATGATCTACCATCAGTAGTGACCATTAAGCCACAAGAGGTTATTGGATCAGCACTATATTCATTAATTACCATCGAATTTCAAACTAATATCACCATTGATTGATAGCATCATTAGGTTACTTAGTTGTTAATCACTAAGCTTCTAATTAGTCCAAAACCTGACCTAAGGGGTGAACGTCAGTTGACACCCATGGTCACCATCATCAGTTTTCATAAATACAACACCATCAGTTGTTGCAATTGTACCACCATCGAGTCATGTGTTTATAGAAGAAATCAACTTTAAACCCTAAAATTGACAATTAGTTTATAGGTGCTTAGCACCATAGGTTGTCAAACCAACCTGATCCAAGTCATATTATACCTTAGGAATAATGTACACATGATCATAGGTTCATATAGAACTGAAATCAGAATAGGTAACATTATAAAAATCAAAATCCAAGTCAACCACAGCTTTTTAGTGCATGGATCATCATTTAAAAGCAAGAACATGAGCTAGCAAGCTTATGGTAAGCAATAAACGTGGAGCAAGTTATAAAACTTACCTATAATGAGAAGATGAAATCCCAAACAGAAGAAAACTCGAGCAGTTAGGGTATAAAATTCAATTATAAGCTGTGAACTTGTCCGTCTAGCACCTTTCTTCATCAAATGAACAAACCCTAAGCATAAGAAGCAACAGAGGTATGGTTTTAGAGCTTTAGAGCAATTTCTACCATGGAACAGCAAGGTTTCGACCTGGATAAAGGTAGGAGAAAGGATAAAAAAAATGGAGGAAAGAAGGGGATTCTTACTCTTTTAGGTCAAGATCACTAGAAGGAAGCTTTTCAAACCCTAATAGGAAGTCAATTGCAACCCTAGATTCTTTTTCCAAGAAGATCCCCTCTTTCTTCTTCCTTGGATAGTAAATTCACAGCATCACAGAGGGAGAACAAGTCTCATAGAAGGAGGGAAGTGGTGGAAAGAAAATGGCTCGTTTTGGTGCTTAGGGATAAGTATATGAAACTTTAAGATAAAGAAAAAGAAAAAGGTTAACGTTCTAGTGTCTTTCCAAGTGTTCATGGCCTTAAACTATTAAGAATATACAAGAACATACACAAGCAGATCCCCACCGTCCATAGAGACATGATTATCCCTTGTTTCATGAATTTCCAAGAAAAATAAATAATTCATTAATTGATAGCTACTAAAGGTAGCTCATCCATGAAGGGGTAAACCCTAAAATACCCTTGGAGAAAACACCTTCAAACCAAGGAATAAATAGGTTACTTATGGATAAAAAAGCTCAATAATGATGAGATAATATCCCAGGAACACAATGCAAGTGATAAATTGCAAAGAAAACCTCTCAATTGGGTAAATTGCAGAAAAGTCCAAAATGTGCATAAAATTGCATATCTTGCTCAAACAGTGTCCAAATTGGACCAAATTTGAAACTTAAGCTTGTCTTATTATTTCAAAGCATATCACAAGGTTATACTCAGGTTATAAGAATTCAATTATGATAATTATGCTTATTCAACTCATTAACTAAGTTTAGGGGCCTTATAAGTAGATGTCAATAGAAGTACTTGTGTTGAAGAAGAAATTTGTGATGATGATGTAGATGTGAATTTATGAATTACAATATGCATGGTTGATGTAGTGCTTGATAGTTGTGTGGTAAACTATGTTGATTCACCTTCCTTATTAAAAAACATTGTGAATGATGATGAGAGATTGTTATACTTAGGTTTTACTAAGTTTATGAAGTTGAGCGCTATGTTGAAATCGTATACTTTGAAGGCTTACAATAGATGGAGCAAAAAAAAACTTCAAGCTTCTATTGTCTTTGTTGAAAGAATTTTTTTTGTGAAGGAAATGAGCTTCCAATCTCAACATACGAATTAAAAAAATGTTGTGCCCAATGGGAATAGTGGCTAAGAAGATACATGAATGCCTGAATGATTGTTTGTTATTTCAAAAGGACTACATCAATTTGAAAGATTGTCCAAAACATGGCGTTTTAAGGTACAAAATGATGCCCAAAACTGGCTCTCCTACAAAGGTGATGTGGTATCTACCTATAATACCACAGTTTCAACGCTTGTTTGCCAATACAATGGATGCGCAAAATTTATCTGGGCATGTAAATGGAAATAAAAATGATGATGGGATCCAACAACATGCTTCTAATTCCCCACAATGGAAGAAAATTGATTTATTGTACCCTTGATATGGTGAAGAAGTCAGGAATCTAAAATGTGGTCTTTATCTGATGGGAGGAATCCATATGGCACATTAAGAATCCAACACATCACTTGGCCTATTACGATTGTTATACACAATCTTCCTCCCCAATTGTGTATGAAAAATAAGTATGTCAAGTTGTCATTGTTGATATCGAGCCAAAAAAAACTTGGCAATGATTTTGACGTTTTCTTGAACCTCTAATTAATGAATTAAAGAAACTATGGGGAAGACGTTTCATTAACCTATAATGCTTCGGGTAGAGAGAAATTTTTGTTTACATGCTATTTTGTTTTGCACAATTAATGATTGTCCATCATATGGGAATTTTTTTATATACAACATAAAAGGATCCAAAGCATGCTCTATATGTGAGAAGAACAATGATTTCATACAATAAAAACATGGTGGCAAGACAGTATATCTAGTCATGAAGGTTTCTTCAACAAGTGCATCCTTGCCGAAGGAAACTCATTCAATGGATCAAATTAGGAACAGAGTGCCCTTAAACCCATATCAAGGAATTTTGTTTATGAAAGGGTAAAAGACTTTTTCAATTCATTTGGTAAGATATCATAATGTGAAATTCCCACATGGAGTGACAAATATTTATTCAAGAAGAGGTCAATATACTGGGATCTTCCTTATTGGAGTTCATTGGTAGTTATGCATTGTATTGATGTCATGAATGTTGAGAAAAATGTTTGTGATAGCATCGTTGGTATTCTGTTGAATACGCCAGGTAAGAGTAAAGATGGCATCAAATCCAAAATGGACGTACGTGAAATGGGTATAAGAAACAATTAGGAATAGAAGTTAGTAGTGATCAACAAAAATATTTAACTATTGCTTGTTACAGATTGTCTAGATAGGAGAAGAGATTGTTTTTTGAGTGCTTGCTTAGTGTTAGGGTACCATAGGAATACTCATAAAATATCCATAAAGTTTTATCAATGAATGATCTATAGTTGATAGGTCTTAAATCTCATGATTATCACACACTAATGCAACAAATATTTCTATGGATATTCGATCTATACTACTGAAACATGTAAGGTTTGCAACCACCAGTCTTTATTTCTTCTTCAACACTCTATGCAGCAAAGTAATTGATCCTCATAATCTTGATAATCTAAAAATAGAAGTGGTTGTTACCCTATTCCAATGAATTTGTTTACCTCCTTCATTTTTTAATATCATGGTACATCTTTTTGTCCATTTGACTATGGAAGTGAAAATGTTGGGTTCGATTTTATTGCATTGGATATATCCTTTTGAATGGAACATGAGTGTTTTAAAGGTGATGTTCAAAACTCTTATCATCCTGAAGGGAGTATTACAGGTGGTTATATGGCTAGGGAGGTTATTGACTTTTACAATGACTCATCGAGTTGTAATGAAGCTCATGCCAACATAAATAATATTGATCCCTATTATGTCAAAGGGACTTTAGGAGCACAAGTGAAAGTAATTAGTCATGAACTGTGGGAATAGGCACACTTTTATGTTTTACACAACATCAACGAAGTGGATATTTATATCATAGAACATACAAATTTTATCAAAACAAAATATCCTCTACCTAGGGCAATGTGGCTTAATAGAGATCTTAATAGGACATTTTATTAGGTTGTTTGAAGATATAGTCTTCTGTAAACTACTTAAAACACCAAATAATGTTGCTAAAAATATCAAATTGCATACCCTTTTGACCAAAAATGATCGTAATGTCTTATGAAGGGTTTGACATAAATGAATTTGCATATTACACAAAATGTCAAGATGATAAGAGTATCATCCACAATAGTGGGGTGACCCTTGAATTGTTTTCAATTAATTTTTCTAGAAAAAAGGATAGAGTCCATGTGAATCTAAAATGTCATATTATGATGTAATTGAAGACATATGGGAGTTTGACTACATAGATTTTAGAGTTCTTGTCTCTAGGGGTAATTGGGTTGATAACAGCAAAGCAGTTGTAGTGCATGAATTTGGTTTCACATCAATTAACTTTGAAACGATTGACAAGAAGGGTGAACCATTCATAATGGAATCTCAGGAGAAGCAAGTATTCTATATTGTTGATCCTACAATGAAAATTGGTTTGTCTTTCTTCATGGGAAAAGGCATTTCATTGCAAGCCCAATAGATGAAGAAGAATACTATGACAAGTATGATGACTATAGTCCATTCTATGGTAGCTTTCCAACACCTAATGTTGAAGCTAACATTGACTTATATCTGCATGGAGATCATATATAAGGAATATTAATTGAACAAAGATCCAAACAATGCTAGAGGTATGTATGTTAGTTTTAAAATGCCAGATGTGCATTTTACATTCTTTATAACAATTTTATACATTTTATATGAGACACATACATTCTACATTCTTTATCACTTAGATTTAATTCTTTGAATTTTTTAGATGGTGTTTGAATTTGAGGATGGGGATCATGATGATGTTCATCATGAGGATGAGCACAACCATAGTGTAAGTTGTATTTTTTACTTTCCATTTGTTAATTATACAATCACTATCACAATTATTATATAGATGTGCATCCTACATTCTCTATCACTTATATGTACTTCATGACAATTTTAGGTTGAGCATCCTAATGATGTGGACCAGGAGGCTCTTGCTAGGTTTGCATAGGAACAACATGATCATGCATGTAGAAGAGGTGTCACGTTTATGAATAAGTTAGTTGTGCAAAGGGGTAAAGGACTGGAGCTATTTGTTGACTTTGATGATGTAGGAAATCCTATTGGGAAGAATCATAGTACTTCTGTGCAATATTTAGGTGTTATTACTTGCAGCAAAGTGGACATGATAATAGAATCTTGGCATAATGTTGATCCTTCCAATGAAGACTAAATATGGAAGGACTTATGTTTGAGATATTATACTTTTTAAAGATATTCACAATTCTATTTATATGAATAGTCCATTAAGTATATGAAATCTTGTAGAGAATCTTTGATATTGATGAAAAACTACATCATTGAGCAGTGAAGCAACATTGTGGGGGGCTATTAAGGAATTATAGGACAAGTATGAAAAGAAAATACATAATGAGAAAGAAGAAGAAGATGTCTTCCACTGAGAAATGGCCATATCTTGACCTGAAGGTGTGGGAAGCGTTTTTTTTTTTGGAATTTAGCTCTTCATTTATTCATCTTGGCTCTGGTTTGCAAAGCATTCAATCTCCTCATACAAATGAGAGGATGTGGAAGTAATACTCCCTCTCTGCAATTTTGAGTGGAATACATTCATAACACTACTAGGGGGGTTCGTAGACTGAGTAAACTGAGTTACTCTTTATGTATAACCTAGATAGGCCATGTGGAACTCAATTTCTCTTACAATAGTTGAAATGCACTCTGGTGTTTGTATGTAAGTCCTTTTTTATTCTACTCGTGCTTAAAGACAAAAACATGAATTCAAGGAATGAGCCTACTTTATTTGTTCATATTATGCATGTTCTAATCAGATGAATTTAATATATTATTTTATTACATATTTAAAATATATTCTTATGAATTTAATGTATTACATAACTAAGATATGGTTTGGATTAACCAATTTTTACATGACGCTAAAAAAGAAAGGTTCTCAAAGAATGTACATAACCACAAGTTGGGTCCAGGTGGCTACAACATTCAGTGGAAAAAGAGACTAGAAGCATCTTCTTCTTAGAAGCCTACTCCTATGTTTATTGTGTCTTCTACTACTACACCTTTACTTTGCCATAAGGAGTGGATAGCTGCAAAAATGAACCAATCTGGAGAAGTAATCAACCTCGCAACTGCTGAGGTGGCTCCAAAAATGGTAAAATTCAACTTTGCACGCCATATGTTCAATTTTGACCTTGATTAACAATTTTTATGTTTTACTTACCAATTACTATTGATGATGATTAGTGGGGGAATTACAAGAAAAGAAAAAAGTTAAGTTCATCCCTAAAGCCAAAGATATAAATTAACGGTTGATGTGGGTACTCCATAGCATCCCAACCGTGTTAGGGTCGTTGGGGCAGATGTCAGTATAAGATCCTTTTTTGGTTATCAGAGAAGTGCAAATCTAACTAGAAAGGAGGTTTCTCACAAGTGCATGTGCAAGACATGATTGCAAATGGAATAGAGGACCCAAAGAGATAGCATCATGCTTCTCATTATCTACCTCCTCAAACATTATATGTGTCGCCCTGCTCTTCATACAAGGCGCACCACCCCCTACAATAGAGGTGGTTTTAAGTAACCCCATGGACCCTCCAGCTAGTATACCCAGTTTAAGTCTTTTTGTAATATAATAGTCTTGTATGTGAATTTACAATATGTTTTTGTTTAGATGTATATAACATTATATACCAATTTGTAGGAGTTGGGGCCATGCGACATTTTACTATAAGATCAATATGTCATCAACTAGGAAAATCTTACTCATTCCATGTGACATGATTCATGGTCATCTATGCCTACTAATGCAATTTGTGTATCTATCAGGCTTGTTTACAACACTTGGAAACCGACACTACTATCACATGCCCACCTTGACCACAAAAGGATAGATGATATAGAAGGTGGCGTGGTTGCCTGACCCAAAGGAGTTTTCTACACATATTTATGCTAAATTTTCACTGCATTTTTATTTGTTATTCTTATATACTTGTGTATATAATTGGCAATTGACATGAGTATATGTATATGCAAGCCATAGTACCTAAGAAATCCCCTATATGTAATTTTTCTCTCATGGATGAGCTACCTTAGAGGCCATAACTTGATGGTCCTCCTGGTTGGATGAGATCCTATGGTGTTGGGATCCCATTCTGGCTCCTTGAAGATCCCCAAAGTTTTGAGGATCTATGGTTTACCCTCTTGGAGCTCCTTGGCTCAGTGGTTCACCAAGTGGAGGTGCAAACTGTTGGGGAGCTAGGGTTTTCACCATTATGACCAAAGCGTCATGATTTGAGGGATAGAATTCTATTGAAGGTCTATGGTTGGCCTGGGAGTCAACAAATAATAGTCCTACAAACTCCCACAAGTGATGGAGCTGCTCCTTTGCATGGATGTGACCCTTTAGACCATAGAAACATGGAAAACCTAGTAGGACGCCTTAACCTTCTCTCCCCTCTCATCCTTGGCTTCTTATACCTTCCCTCTATCATGCAAATGAACCCTTTAGACCCCCCTTCCTATTCCTTGTTGTCTAGAGGTTCGTCCTCCCATTCTTGGTGGAGAAGAAGGTGCCCAAGGTAGAATAAGGTGGTTGATTTCCTTGCATGTGTGGTTAGGTTTCAAATATACCCTCTCCTTGAGCTTGTGGATCTTTCTAAGCTTGTTCTTGACCTAAGAAAGTAAGATATGCCTTCTTTACTTCGTTTTTCTTGTTGTTCTACCTCCTTCATCCTTTTTCTTGGTCCTGTACATTGTTTTCCATGGGTGAGCATCCTCTAGAGCTTAAACAACACCTCTTTCTTGCTTCCTTGACCTAGGGTTTTCTTCCTTTCTTAGAGAAGGAGCTATCTTGGCTGAGGGGAGTGCTTAAGCTAGGGTTTCTTACTCTTTTTCTCGAGCTACCTTACTTTTTGGAGCTTCTTCTTCTTCCTAGAGGTGATTTATACAACTTTGTTTGCATTTATTGCTTGCGACTAGCTTGCATGTACATGTTCTTGCTCTAAAATGAAGTTTCTAAGCATAAAGACAACATCTTTACCTAGGGTTTGAGATTAGGTGCTAGTTCTTTGGTAGTTTATCTTCTTGGATGTGCCCTAAAACTTATGTACGACCTGTCCTTGGTAGAGGAAGCTCTAGATTTGCATAACAATGAATCAATCCTATTCATGGGGTTTACAAATGATGGTTTCTCCTATGTGTTATAGACTGTTTTCTTCTTGGTTTTATGATTCGATGGTTGGGCCCTTGTGACAACCGATGGTGGTACTGGATACCACAACCGATGGTGATCCATTATGCTACAACTGATGGTGGGTTGCATTCCCACAACTGATGGTTCTTATTATGCCTTCAACCGATGATCCTTCTTCTGTCTTCAACTGGTGATGCTTCTTATGTCTTCAACTTATGGTTTCTCTAGATGATTTGTTCAAGGTGTTTGCTTGTGTGCAACCAATAGTTTTATCTACTCACACTCCGGTGGTTTTGGTGTGATGCTCATGGTATGATGGTTTCATTTTGATGGTGTAGAATCATTGGTGTTATGACCTTAACCTTGTCGTCTAAACTTTGCCCTCGTGTGAATGTAAACTTAATATCACCCTGATGAGATGATCTGTAATGTTGATCTAGCTTATCTTGATACACCAAAACCTAATGCAACTTAGTGATGATGGTCAATCATACTTAATCTACCATGTTGAACCTAACTCTAATGTAATCCAATGATTGTGATTAATTATACTTAGTTCTCTTGTATGACTTATGTGGTGATGGAATATGCTCTCAATGTTGTAATAACTGTAATAAGTTGTTATATGAACATCGTAACTCTCTAATGCAAGGTAATGTTAAACATGTGTGCCATAAGTAGGGTGATCGTTTGTTGAGCCTTTGGTAAGGCATGGAAAGAAAATGATGTGGTAGTCTTAATGACCCTTAGATAGGGTTGGTTACCCTAATTAAGGTGATATCCTCTATGTGATGTGACAAGGGATTGGTATCCCATGATGATCTTATAATGGTGATGGTCTTATGAGTGGCAGTGAACAACACCATGTAGTGATGTGACAAGTTTTGTGTTAATAAATTTTATATCTTCTGAAGTTGCACTTTACCTATGTTTTGTAGAATTGTCTTAAGGTTTACTTATAACTTGATTTATGCAATAAAGACACCCAATTGGATTTAACTAATCAAGTGGAACTCTAATCATGTATTTTCCCTAGACATAGATACATTCCAACATCAGAACTTGCTAGATGGTGAAACGAGCATTCCAAAGGGAAACTTAGAGCGCATATTGTTGAGTATGTGAGGTGCAAGTGATTGTGTGTCCTTGTAATCGTAACCTCAGGTGTTTTGAGGATGGACACTGTCATATTAGTGTGAGAATGACTACGGTTGTGTCTCGATGATTATATACTTGATGTGATTGGAGTACAACTGTGCATATACCTTAGTGTCAAGATTTCATACCCTGGTGTCTAGCGTCTCGACCTATACCAAGGTAGGCTACATGTTTTCAGATTGACTATATGTCACTGGTAATAGTTGACTGATATGTCACTGTGGTGTTCACTCGTACTGACAGTGTAGGGAGAAGGTCTTGGATTTTGGGTCTTCCTAGATTTTATATGGCATTAATTTTGACTTAGCAGTGGTTAGTTGGATTTGGTGGGTACGACTCAAATCCCCAGGGAATTAATAAAAGATGTAATCCATCCATGTACTATACCTTTTAGGGTTATACATAATGCTTCACATTGCATTATAACCCTTGTTTACTCTTTTCACATATAGATGAGGAGTAGTGTAATAAGAAAAGTAGTCTTGTTTTTGTTGTTAGATACACTGCCATTGTTAGTTGTGTCTATGATGTTAGTTATCTCATCTTGTTAGCTATTCTATATTGCTAGTCATGCTTATGCATATAGTTATGCTTATGTCGTTAGCTCTACTTATGATGTAGATATGCTTACCCCGTTAGTAATGCTAGTATTGTTAAGCCATGTTCATGATGCTAGTTAGACTCATGATGATAGTTATTCCAATGATGTTAACTATGTTTGATCACCTGAGAATGATGTTAATATTTCAATGCTACAAATAAGACTCTCATTAGAACTGATACCAAGAAGTTTTATAGCTAGTATTTCTATTCTGTTATATAAACTACTCTACCTATTTCATTTGTATAATCTACTTATCTTGCTTAATTGAATTATCTATCGTAATAAATAAGAGAGTTATATCTCTCACAGGGACATGGGTCTCACCTCATGGAGTCACCACATATTTTTAGGTGATCAATGGTAGAGGTAGAAGACATGTGGAAGTGAGGAGAAGCTTTGGGTGATGAACCTTAGCAAAGGTCGTTTAGATGTCTAGTGTGTCCTATAGTCTTCCATGTATATATGTTTCAATTGAATCGGGTTTTGGTGGTATTATGATGCTTGCACATGTGATATATGTGGATAATGTTCTTCTATATGCATATGTTGTGTCTAAGGCCATGAAATACTTGTAAAAGATGCGGCATAATATATGAATATATGTAGGATGTTGGGCTTCTATGCAATGGTATTGGATATGTTTGGAATGTTTAATCAGTTTTAATTACCCACTTTTTCTGCTATGTGGTTAATTAGTGTTTGATCGTGCTTTGTGGTTTGAGTAATCTCATTTAGCATGACAAGTTGTCATAAGTTGGTCTCATAGCTTTAGGTTCACTGAGTCTACAAGGACACTAAGACATAGGACTAGGATGATGACCAAGTATGGAACATGACGTGTGAACATAATGCATACTGCCTGAACTTAGTACTTGGATGCCCTGGTCGTGTTTTCAATTATTGAAGAAAGGTAAGTGTGGAACTCTTAGATAGCTTTCTTTGTGATTACTTTGATCAAGTAGTTGGCTTGAAACAATAAAAAAGAGCATAATGAATAAGAAATCATGGTGGAAATATCTTAATCCTACCCTTTAGAAAGGTGAAACTCACATCATAACTCATCAAAAATCTTAATGTTTGGTAACTAAAGAGAAAGACACGACAACATGGAACCTAAATCTTAATACAAATAAGCTAAAGAGGAGTTAATGAAGTTGTAATTCTAGAAGATAATGAAGTAAAAGACGGATAAATAGGGGTTAATGGAATAATTCAAGGGATAAAATCCACATAAAAATAAGAGAGATCCTGAGATAAGTGTGAGATGATAGATAAATAAAGTGGAATCTGAGCTAATCTCAAACCAATCTATGGACGTAAGACAGTGTTAAAGTAAAACTATTTTGACATGTAAACAAAATTAATGAGGAAAATGTGAAATATGATGATCTACTCCTTGATAAGTGAGGGAGAAACAAGATAATATGAATAGACATACACATAATTGCAATAAGTCATCAACAAGAAAGAGCAATAAAGTATGATAATCATGATAATTCCTATGTTGATTGCAAGGAACCAAAATGAAAATGGTAAAGTGATACATAAAAGTTGTAACTTGAATGATGAAGATAGGATTGATAACCCCTTGTTAGTAACCCTGGGACAGTGCTGTTGGGTTATGAGAAGTGTGTTTTCCTTACGCTCTGTCTTTTCGGGGCACAACTTTCAAGTTGATCTTATGCCACTTGGTGTGTGTGGATTCAGTGTTATCCGAGAGTGGATACCTTGGTGTGACACATGGATGTTTTAGAATATAGTTCCAAGATCATGATGTTATGTAAAAAGCATACTTTTTAGCCTTCCAAGGGTAAGTAAACTTATCCTATACATTTTGAGTTGGTTATGATGACAGAGATGTGGATGAGACAAGGATGTGAGTCCCTCATACCAAGGTGATGAGTCCTAGTATCCAGGGTGTACCAGTAGTATGTGAGTTTGAAGATGCTTATCAGATGAGCTTTGTGGTGTTCACCTTCCTTAGGGGCATTGAGTTTGATGATGAAATTCTCCAAGTATTGTTTGGAAATAAGAAGAGATATTATGTGATGTTGTATGTGCGCTACTAACATATGGACAAGACCACTCCAAAGGACATATGGTTTGTTGACCAGTCAATAGGTACAATAATGTTTCTTCAGACAAACCAGAGCTTGGGATATCCTTAGATGAAGATCAGAATAGATGACATAGGTTGTATGGTCACTAAGAGTACATGGTTTTTCCATTTTGACTAATCAATGCATCAACAATTTTTATGGACTTGATGAACAGAGTGCCCAGGTCGAGTTTTTATGAGTTTTGACAAGTTTTGTTGATGACATCTCAAGGTACCTAAGAGATGGATAGAAACATGGACATCATCTTCGCTAAGCCTAGGATTGTGGACAAGCAATAATTGTGTTTCAAGTCCAGTAAGAGTGAGTTTGGGGTTGAATAAAGTTCCTTCTTAGAGTTATGATAAGTCTGTCAAGTATGTTGTGTAAATCCAAATACGGTGGAGACATTCTTGGAATGGGAATAGCCCCATACACCGAATGAGATCCAGAGGTTCTTAAGCCTAGCAGGACACTATAGGAAAGTCCATCAAAAATGTCACGATTGTTTCTTTACCCCTAACAAGGTTGCCTAGGAAAGGTGTTCCTTCTTGTATGGAATGTCAGTGTTAGTGTTGATGTCAACACTCTTCCTAGATGTTGAAGGAGAAATTGACAAGTGTTCTAGTGTTAGTGTTGCCAGAACAAAGGGAAGGATACATCACCTTTTTAGTGCTTCAAGGGGATGGTCTGGGATGTGTGTCGATACGATATATGGTCAATCAGGAAGTTGTCTTCATCAATGTTTGCAGACAAGACATAGATATGCTTGTCAATGTATCACAAAATAGGGCATACCGACATCATTTTAGAAAGGGGATGTACAATTAGAAGTATCTCAATTAGTAGGATCATGGATAGCTATAAGACAAATCAATACTTCCATAATAGGATAGAGAAATGCAGGTGGGTGATACCAAGACATAGGACATCAGATTAGAGTAGCACAACAGGGAGCATGATAGCTTCCATATGTCAGGTGACAATGTAGTGTATGATTCTAAAACTAGACAGAGGTTCCAGATATTGATGATTTTAGTGAGATAGTACCTGATGATACTCATCTTCAACACTACTTGGTAAACATGCAGATGCATCATAAGGTGAACAACGTGCAATGGCAGCCAAGTATGGAACATGGGAATGGCATAAATATGATCAAGTGTACAGTTGTCAGCCAGTTAATAAGAAACATTAGAAGCCCATAGAAATAGGGATACAATGAAAGTTCAACATAACCTTACATTGAAGATAGATGGCCAACCAACCATTCATACAATTGGTAGAATCTTCTAAGAACATATGCTTTATAGTTCTTGACAGTTAGGGGATACCCACTGGATCGATTGAGTTTCTTACTATGACAACCATCAGAGGAGCATAGACATGACACCTCGTGAATTTACATATGGTAAGAGATAATATTCCATGATTGGTGAAGTGTCACCCTAATATAGGTACAGAGACACTAGCAATGGAGATGGATATGGATGAGGATGTTTCTAATGGGAAGTTTCTATGTTGACCCAAAGTAACACATATAGGAGTTGAGGGATAAGAACATGACTCCTATGAGAGTGATGTGACATCAGTACGAGATGGAACTAACCATGTGGAGGTTTATGGATGAGGTGCATGGGGAGTACTATCTTCGTTTGCCTTAAACTTTGGGGGTGGAATACTTATTAGGGGTTTATGATTGTAAGGTCCCTTACCTTGCTTTTTGGTTAAACATAAATTCTTACCTTACTTTGATGCTTAAAAACTTAATATAACCCTAACAGGTTCTTTGTTATCATGTGAATAGCTTAAGTTTCAAGTTTGGTCCAATTTGGACATTGTTTGTGCAAGTTTTGCAATTATATGCTTGTTTTTGGTTTTTCTACAATTTACCCATATCTATGGTTTTCCATGCAATTTTTCACATCAATGGTGTTTCTCGCATGTTTTCATATCATGTTTGAGTTGGTTGTATGTTAGGGCTCCTAGATGCACCTTGGTTTGATGATGATATCTATCTAGCATTGAGTTAGGGTTTTGCTTTTTTGCTCCCATAGATGAGCTACCTTGGAGGCCATAACTCGATCGTCCTCCTAGTTGGATGGGATCCAATGGTGTTGGAATTCGATGGTGGTTCCTTGAAAGTCCCTAGAAGTTTGAGGGTTGATGGTTTCCCCTCTTGGAGGTCCTTGGGTCGATGGTTTACCAAGTGGAGGTGCAAAATTGATGGTGAGCTAGGGTTTTCACCCTTATAACCAAAGGGTCATGATCTGATGGTTAGTCTACTGTTGAAGGCCTATGGTTTCCCTAGGAGTCAACACAATAGGGTCTGATATACTCCCACAACCGATGGAGCTGCTTGTATGCATGGATGTGATCCTTTAGGACATGGATACATGAAAAACCTAGTAGAATACCTTAACCTTCACACCCCTCTCACCATTAGCTTTGTATATCTTCCCTCTAGCATGAAAATGAACCTTTAGACCCCCCATCTACTTACTTTCTATCTAGATCTTCGTCGTCCCTTTATTGGTAGAGAAGAAGGTGGTCAATCTCCTTGCATGTGTGGTTAGGGTTCAGATATACCCTCTCCTTAAGCTTATGGAGCTGTCTAAGCTTTTTCTTGACCTATGCAAGTAAGCTATCCCTTCTTTCCTTCATTTTTCTTGCTTCCCTGCCTCCTTATTCCTTCTTCTTGATCGTGGCCATGGTGTTCCATGGGGGATCATGCTCTAGATCTTAAAGAATACCTCTTCCTTGCTTCCTTAACCTAGGGTTTGCTTCTATTCTTAGAGAAGGAGCTAGCTTGGTCGAGGGGAGTGCTTAAACTAGGGTTTCTTCGTCTTATTCTCAATATGCCTTTCTGTTTGGAGCTTATTATTCTTTTGAGAGGCGAGTTATATAATATTCTTCATGTTTATTGCTTACTACTAGCTTGCATGTACATGCTGTTGCTCTAAAATGAAGTTCTAAGCATAAAGACAACAACTTTACCTAGGGTTTGATCTTAGGTGCTAGTTATTTGGTAGTTTATCTTCTTGGATGTGCCTTAAACTTGTGTATGACCCTTCCTTGTTAGAGGAAGCTCTAGACTTGAATAACCATGAATCGATGGTATTCCTGGGGTTTACAAACTATGGTTTCTCTTATGTGCTCTGGACTATTTTCTTGTTGGCTATATGATCTTATGGTTGGGCCCTTGTGGCCCTATACACCACAAATGATGTTGATCCATTGTGCTACAACTGATGGTGGGTTGCATTCCCACAATCGATGGTGCTTCATATGTCTTCAACTGATAGTGCTTCTTATGTCTTCAACTGATGGTGCTTCCTATGTCTTCAACTGATGGTGCTTCTTATGTCTTCAACTGATCCTACTTCTTATGTCTTCAAATAATGGTTTCCATAGATGATTTTTTCAAGGTGTTTGCTTATGTGCAACCAATGGTTTTACCTACTCAACCTATGATGGTTTTGGGGTGATTTTCATGATATGACGGTTTGGTTTTTATGGTGTAGAATTTTTGGTGTTATGACCTTAACCTTGTAGTCTTACCTTTGCTCTCGTATGAATGTAAACTTATGGTCACCCTGACGAAATAATGTTTAATATTGATTTAGATTATTTTAATACACCAAAACCTAATGCAACTTAGTGATGATGGTCAATCATACTTAATCTACAATGATGAACCTAACCGTAATGTAATCCAATGACGGTGATTAATTATACGTAGCTCTCTTATATGATGTGGTGATGGCATATCCTCTCAATGTTGTAATAACCCTAATAAGCTATTATACGAACATTGTAACTCTCCAATGCAAGGTTACACTAAACAATTGTGACACAAGTAGGGTGATGGTTTGTTGAGACATTGTTAAGGCATGGAAAGATAATGATGTTCTTACAAGTTATTATGATGTGGTGGTCTTAATGACCCTTGAACATGGTTGGTTACCCTAATTGAGATGATATCTTCTGCGTGATGTGACAAGGGACTCGTATCCCATGATGATGTGATAATGGTTATGGTCTTATGATTGGCAGTGAACAATACCAAATAGTGATGTGACAAGTTTTATGTTAATACATTTTGTATCTTCTGAAGTTTCTCTCTACCTGTGTTTTGTAGAATTTTTATAAGGTTTTCTTGCAACTTGATTGATGCAATAAAAAACACCCAATTGGATTTAACTAATCAATTGCAATTCTAGTCATGTAGTGCCCTATCCATAGATCCATTTCAGCGTCAAAACTTGTTGGATGGTGAAATGAGTATTCTTAAGGGAGACTCAGAGCACATATTGTTGAGTATGCAAAGTGCAAGTGACTATGTGTCCTTTTCATCTTGACCCCAGGTGTTTTGTGGATGGCCACAATCATACCTTGGTGTGAGAATGGCTGTGGTCGTGTCTTGGTGATTATATACTTGATGTGATTGTAGGAGAACTACTATTGTACCTCATTGGCATGGTTTCATATGCTAGTGTCTAGCGTTTTGACCTGTACTAAGGCAGGCAAGGTGTTTTTAGCTTGACTTAATGTCGTTGGTGGCAGTTGATTGATATGTCACTATGGTGTTCACTCGTACTGACCGAATGGGGAGAAGATCAGGATTTATGGCTCTTCCTAGATCTATATGGCATTTATTTTGACTTAATAGTGGCCAGTTGGATTTGGGTGGTATGACTCAATTCCTTAGGGAATTAATAAAAGATGTAATCCAACTATGTAGTATATCTGTTAGGGTTATACACAATGCGCTACATTGGATGATAACCCTTGCCTTCTCTTTTCACATATAGATGAGGAGTAGTGCAACAAGAAAAGTATTCATTCTTATGTTGTTAGATATATTTCTACTATTGGTTATGTTTATGATGTTATTTATCTCATGCTGCTAGCTATGCTTATACTACTAGTCATGCTTATGCAGATAGTTATGCTTATGTTGTTATCTCTATTTATGGTGTAGATATGCTAACCCTATTAGACATGCTAATACTATTAAGCCATTTTCATGAGTCTAAGTTATGCCCATGATGTTAACTATGCTTGATCACCTGAGAATAACATTAATCTTCAATGCTACAAATAGGACACTCATTATAACTGATCCCAAGAAATTTCACAAGTAGTATTTCTATTATGTTATATAATCTTCTATATCTATTTCAATTGTTTAATCTACTTAACTTCTTCAATTGAATTGTCTGTCATAATCAATACGTGTTGTTGATAGTTATATATCTCACTGGGACATGGGTCTCACCTTGTGGGTCACCACATCTTTTTAGGTGATTGGTAGCATCGGTAGCAAACCCATGGCAGCAAGGAGAAGCTTTGGGTGATGAACCTTAGAGAAGGTTCTTTACATGTCTAGTGTGTCCTAGAGTCATCCTTGTACTCTCAGGTTTGGACAGGAAAGTTTGTGTATGATGGTTCAATCGAATCAAGTTATGTTGTCATTATGATGCTTGTACATGTGATATATGTGGATAATGCTCTTCTTTATGCATATGTTGTGGCTAAGGCCACAGAATAGTTGTAAAAGATACTTTCATGGTATATGAATATATGCATGATGTTGGGTTTCTATGCAAATGTTCTTGGATATGTTTGGAATGTTTAATTAGTTTTAATTATCTATTTTTTATGCTATGTGATTAATTAGTGTTTGATCATGGTTTGTGGTTTGAGTAATCTCATTTAGCGTAATAGATTCTCATACTATAGCTCATCCTACACATCCTCCTTCATATATTAAATTACCTACTGGATTTTAAATGATCTATTTGAGTCACTAGGTCCTAGTTGCAGGGGGTTGACAATTTGGCTAAGTGACTTAGAAGAAGAGTCGATTATGATGGCCCATATTAAGGAAGATGATCCAGGTCAAATTCATGCTACTAGTGTATTTGTGGAAGATTTCTTGGAGTTGTTTACTTATTCTTGGTTGAATACAACTGTGATAGAACTCTGGATATGGTGATATCTTATGGCTAAATACCTTGTTCTATATGTGAAGATATATGTTGATCTATTTTCTTTTATATTATTGCATACATATATGTTTTGCAGCCACTTATATGGGGTGTGTGAAGACTTTGCACTATCATGATGTGGTTTTAGTTCCATCATTTATTACTTGTTCATAAAGACCCAAAATATGTTAGTGATTACTTTTCTACTGCATTTAAATATATTGATAATGTGAGAAAAAAGTGTAATTATATCTCCTTTCAATGTAGGGTAAGTTTTAGGCACTTTGCTTATAATTTTGACTTATTGATAACATTTCATTATGGATTTTGATTTTTCTTTTGTTTGCCTTGTTTTCACTTAATAGAAATCATTGGGTGTCATTCGTAATTGTCCCTGGGAATCTAACTAAGTATTATCTAAATCCTTCGAGTGAGAAAGTTGACAGTGGGGGCACATAATAAAAAGGACATTATATACATGAGTAAAATTGTATACATGTCAACAATATTAATGTCTACATCTCTATCTACATGACTATTTTCTAGTCCAATTAAATGTGCTAGATTAACTTATATGACTATAAAAGAATTTAAAAAGGCCAGGGGAAAGGTATTAAGAAAAAAATCATTAAATTGGAAGGATGTTGATGTAATTTTCTAAATACAATGCATATATGTGCCAAGTATGCTTACTTTTTTTTTGACATTTCACATAACTATAAATGAATAGTGCCATATAAAAGACAATGGTTGGGCATGCATATACTATGAGATGTTGTATATGGACCTGATTGTCAGAGATATGAAATTAGACATCTGTAATGTCCTAGGATTTGAGGTATCAGATATAATGATCTTAAAAGGAATGATTGGACTGCCCATATCACCAAGGTGCACCTCCTTTCTAGGGATCTCATAATTAAAGAACTCTATGGTAAGTATGCCCAGTACAGAGATACTACTACGATGGGTGACCAATTGGGAAATTTATCTTGGCTTGTGTGTGACAATGCACACAGTTAAGGATAATGGTAATCTGTGAGGCTAGTCTATTAGTATGTATGCCCAGAGAGCCAATCATATGATGATTGTAATGGCATAACTTATAAATAATTTGATTAAAAATAAAGGAAAACTTCTAATTTATTCTATTCTAATCGGTTATGTGATAATGATGTAACATAATAAATGTATAAAGGATGATATTACTCAATGATGTATGTCTTTGGGTTGACGACCTGAATGATGAGATCATACGGATGTCAAGCGTATATATTATTGTTATGTCCCTAGTCATCTATTACTGTGGAAGCAATGTAGAAAGCAATAATACATAAGACTAGAGTATGTGTTGGTTGATGACCGAATCTCATCAGTCATGATATGTGATATCAAACCAAACACATAGATACATGTTAGAGAACAATGTATCAGACAAACCCACCATGAGACTGACACATGTAAACCATTACAATAGTTTTCATAGTAAAATCTCATAGTGTTGGTGGTTATTGTGGTTCTTAGACCTGAAGTCACTACATTCATCACAAGTCATTCAGTATGCTTTGACATCATCCAAATCAATAATGCATAAGAGTTTCCCTAACGGTGATGATTGGGTTAATGTGACACATGGGGATTGATTGTGAGTGATATATAGGGGATTTGTTCCTCCTACAGGATTATTATATCCTACGCCTCTTGATAAGCGAGACTGAGAAATGCATGGACATGCACATGTGAGTCAATATGTGATATTTAACTTACATTTATCCTAGACAGTCTGCTCTGGTTCAAGAACATCGATTGAATGTTGAAGAGGATGACTACTATATACCTTGATTTCAATCTGGATATCAATGACAAAGGAACTATACCAACATTATAACACCAAATACATTATAGCTTGAAGTTGTTCTCCAACTTTCCATTTACTAGGGTAGCTTTGATGCGTGACTAGGCACCACTCATTGTTTATGATGTCATAACTGGTTATGGACATTCACTACCAACATAATATGGGACCTATAGGGTCACACACATAGGATTCACCTATGAGAGGAGTTTTTTTATCATGAATGATAGTTGAATTGAGTTCTAAAGTGTTTAGGCATCCAATTCAAGCAACAAATTAGTTATGGAATCCCAACCGATCGGCTCATGTGATGAAACGACCGGTTGGAGTGACATGTTGATTGTATATTGCATTGGCTGATTTTTGGGTGAGCTGGGGAGTGAAATAACTGGTTCTCTTAGTGAAGCAACTGGTTCATGGTGTGAGATAATCATTTTTCTGAGTGAAACCCTTAGTTCGAGGTGCAATTCGATTACATCGAGGATTAGTGCTGATAGAATGTTGTGCATTAGTTGGAATAGCATTGCCAATTCATATGCAATTGGGAAACATGACGACATGACAGGTTCACTAGGCGAACCAATTGGCTCACATGCCCACCGACTAGTTTGCTTGGTGAACTGGCCATGTCACCACTTGTAGGTTGCAAAATTTGTGACATTTCAATCCTTTCCACTCCCACACAGACTGGGAACCCAGACCCTGACCCCTCCTATAAATATAGGGGTATTGGGTGCTTGTCAGACACATCAATATTGTTTGTCTTCTCTAGTTGTGGTAATTGAGAGACTCTGAGAAAGTCCTACCAAATAAAGGGAGGGATAGCAAGGGAGAACAATTGTGGGAGAGCAAGTTGGTGACTAGTACACCAATGGGAAGGACAACTCCTTTGTGTTTGTTCTAGAAGGACGATAGGAGTTCTAGGTGGTTCATGTGGACTTCCATATAGGCGTGGAGGTTGTTTTCTGCCTCTAAGAGGACAACGTCAACCTGTTGTCCATGGTGAAGACCGGGCGACATAGTAGAGGAGTTCCATTGCAACCAGAAGACAACTGCACAACTACAATGATGAGGAGATGTTGTAGTAGACGAGTCCTTGTGCAACTAGAAGACATCTGCATGATTACAACAACTACGTATAGCCTCAAAACCATCCTTTTCCCTATATGGTTGTTGACGTGATCTACTGGTTTAATGGTGAATATGGTAGTAAATTTTTTGTTTTTGCTACCTATTCTGACATCATATTTCCTAATTGTGGTATTAGAGCCACATCAGTCTACTATATTATGGGATGATCGATATGATCAGACTTTTAGTTTATTGTTTATTTATTGCATGTGATACAAACAATTTTTTCCAATAAAATACCACACATAATCCCAAACTAATATATATGATATATATATATATGCAATTTACATGTGTCACCCTAAAAGTGAGTTTTGATGGTGGATGTGTAGTGTGGTTATGTTCAATAACACGAATTATCTATGCATGGTTGTGTGGCCAGTCAATCCTATTTTATCTCAGTTTTTGCATTGATCCTCTACCTTATCTTCCAATTGTAAAATTATTATTTTCTCCTACATTTACTCTCCTCGAATGTAACTCGAGGTTTCTCTATAATCATGTAATTGTAGGATAGTTAATTTACTTGTTACGACGCAGAAGAAAGATGCTCAGAACAGGCCAACTGGCCGTCTCGATGGAGAGCCCATCAGCTAGAGGATCAACGAGGATGAGCCAAACGGATCGATTGGTGGACCCGACCGATCGACTAGAGGACCCAAAAGATGGTGGACCAAAGACCAGATGACCGGTAAGATAACCAACCGATAGGCCAAGAGATGAGTCATTCGATTCAAGGGTTGAATCGATCAACCTAGATTGGAAAGCATGGATCTTCATCAACAACGAGTCTTTTCATGTGAAGTAGACCCTAGCTTGAGGTAATTCCTTGTGGCTCTAACAAATTGCATTAGAATGGCCATAACCATCACTTTTTGTTTATGGCATGTTTTTGTTTTGGGATATAGCATGTATATAATACGTAATATATATGTCGTGGTTGGATAAAGTATATGTATTTATAAATACAAATCCCCCAATATAATATTAAGTCTAAGATGCTTTCCATAATAAGCATATGTGAAAAGCTTTATCAACCAAGTGTGGACATGCCCTAGCATGGTGCACTGTCTATCTTGTGGAAGTGTGATGGTAGATATGAGGGTATGCCCTAGGAGGTGCATATTATGTCGTGTTGGCTTAAAAGTCATGCTTAACTAGGTGACCCTAATAGGCTTAAGATCCTAGAAACATCGATATTGAAAACTACTAGAAGGGGGGTGAATAGAGTTTTATAAAGATTTTAATAATAATTTAAACTCAAACAACCACAATGAAGATATTGGACAAGGAGACACAGGGTTTAGAGTGGTTCCAACTATAGCAAATACTATAGCCGTCAGTCCACTACCCGGTTGCTTACCCAACCGGGATTTGAAAAGAAATTTATTTTATTACCTCGCAAGGACTTTACATAAAATACAATTTCTTTTCCCAAACCCTTCAAGCAACCTTCACCTAGAAGTAATCGCCCAACCTTGAAGCAGCCTTCCCTTGAAGTAGATGCACCAACTCCCGTTGCACCAGCCTTCTGAAGTAGCTTCCCTTGCGATAGCCTTCTTGAAGTAGCTTGAAGTCCCCTTCTCCACCTGAGAAGTCAACCCTCTCCAATCCGCAGCCTCCAACCCTAGGAGTAGCAAGGAGAGTACAAATAATAAAAAGGAACAAGAAAGAAAAAGGAAATTACAACTTATCCTTTAAGCCCAAGGCTTGATATGCCTAGATCAAGCGTATAGATCTCCTAACCAAGTGTGTGAACTTGTGATTGCTGTGGGTAGGGGATTCTAGCCTATAGGACACGAAATTGAGCTAAGGAGAAAGTATGCCAAAGATCACAGAGCTCAAATTGCTTGCAACAGATTGCTTAAGTATGCTCAAGTGTATTCTTAAGTGTAACAAGTGGATTCTAGTGTCCTATGGCTTGTCCTATTTATAGGAATGGCCTAAGTATGCTTAAGGACGTTCTAGACAACTTCTAGGGGTTTCTAAGTGCTTAACTAGCCGTTAGGTACAAAGTTGTTGCTTTAACAACGGCTAATTAATTTATTCTGCAGTTGCTGTCAGAGACCATCTCGGTCGACAAATGGTCGACCGAGATACCTACTCGGTCGAGCTTTTATCGACCGACAGGCTCTCTGGAACAAGTGATTTGCAACGTCTTTCTTCAACTGCCAACTAACTTGTCTGTTGTGTCTAACGGCTACTTTGGATCTTTCTCGGTCGAGAAGATTGTCGACCGAGAGTGTCTCGGTCGAGGAGTTTGTCGACCGAGAATGATCATGTTTCAAGATTTCAATTTAGGCACTAATTATATGTGTGAGTGTGCATAAATGATCCTATTTAAATGGGATGACATGTCTAACTATGGTGTTTGGCTAGGGAAAATCTAACGCTTGATTTACATGCAATTCTAAGTACTTGTACATTATATATTTGTACAAGTTTTTACAACAATGATTACATTGCATGAAAATATAAACATTTTAGCTTGTGGATTTTCCCTAGTTGCTTTGCCATCCATCTTAGTCCTGCACACTCAAGTAGCTCGTTAGATTAATAAGAATGAAATGTTTGTCATAATCAAAACAAAGGGATTTATAGATGTCCATTTAGCCAACAATCTCCCCCTTTTTGAAGATGACAAACATTTCCAAAATATAAATAAAGGAAATATAAAACATATGAGTTTCATACCTTTAGATTACCTTGTATAGCTTTTCTCTTGTGTATAAAATGTGTGCTTATTATTCCCCATGAATTATGGAACATGAAATCCAGATCATTTGGGAATATAGCAACTTTCAATGTAAAGCCAAGAGTTTATTTATGAAACTCATTAATTGAGTTTTACATAATTTATAAATTTTAGTTTTATATTTATTTCTCCCCCTTTGTCATTTCAAAAAGATAACCATTTAAGAATAAAAACTCCCCCTTAATTAGATATCCCATCAAATCTAATGAAAAGAAAAGATGTCCATTTAAAAGCCAAAAATGTAAGCAAGAGTTTTTGTTTAAGTAGCACAAATGTCAAAGAAAACATCCTCCAAAGGAGTGATAAGCAATTGCTTCCTAATGTTGTTAAAATGATCTAGTGGAAGCGGTTTTGTAAAAATATCAGCCAATTGATCTTCCGTATCAACATGATGAAGGGAAACGTGATTTTTTTAGATGTGATCCCTTAAAAAATGATGACGGATTTCAATATGTTTAGCTCGGCTGTGTAAAATAGGATTGTGTGCTAAGTTAATGGCGCTCGTGTTGTCACAGAAAATAGGTGTAGATGTCAGATTAAAACCATAATCGCTTAACACCTGTTGCATATAAAGCACTTGAGCACAACAAGACCCGGCTGCCATATATTCAGCTTCAGTTGTAGATAGGGCAACCGTATTTTGTTTCTTGCTGAACCAAGATACTAAAGCTCTTCCTAATAAGAAACAGCCACCACTAGTACTCTTACGATCAAGTCGACAACCAGCATAATCCGCATCAGTATAAGCTTTAAAATCTAAAGATTGTCCTTTTGGATACCATAAACCAAAGCAAGTAGTACTGGCTAGATAACGAAGAATTCGTTTGACTGCTAGAAAATGAGAATGCATAGGTTATGATTGAAATCGAGCACAAAGACCAACAGAAAACATAATGTCCGGTCTAGAAGCCGTTAAGTAAAGCAAACTACCAATCATGGCTCTATATAAGGAATCATCAATAGGTTCCCCATTTTCATCCTTATCAATTTTGACAGAAGTAGCCATAGGAGTAGTAGCATGTTTGCATTGATCCATCCCAAAACGTTTTAAGAGTTCTTTAGTATATTTTTCTTGGCTTATGAAAATTCCTGCAGGTGTTTGCTTAATTTGAAAACCAAGAAAGAAAGTTAGTTCACCCATGAGGCTCATTTCAAATTCTTTTTGCATAATATCACTAAATTGTGTGCACAATGAATCATTTGAAGCTCCAAAAATAATGTCATCAACATATATTTGCACAACTAGGAAATCAGATGTATATGTTTTGAAAAATAAAGTAGAATCTGAATTTCCAATAGAAAAGCCATTATCAAAAAGATATGTTTTGAGCCTTTCATACCAATTCCTAGGTGCTTGTTTTAAACCATAAAGTTCTTTCTTAAGTTTATAAACATAGTCACCTTTTTCCGGTATTTCAAAGCCAGGTGGTTGGGCAACATAAACTTCTTCTTGAATAATGCCATTTAGAAATGCACTTTTGACATCCATTTGATAGAGCTTAATGTTTTTATGGGAAGCAATAGCTAGTAACATCCTAATAGCTTCAAGTCTAGCTACGGGTGCATATGTTTCATCAAAATCTATTCCTTCTTGTTGATTATATCCTTGTGCTACTAACCGAGCTTTATTCCTTATTACTTCTCCTGACTCATTTAGCTTGTTCCTAAAAACCCATTTAGTTCCTATTATGGTTTTATCTTGTGGTTTAGGAACTAAATCCCATACATCATTTTTAGTGAATTGATTCAATTCTTCTTGCATGGCTATTATCCAATAATCATCCTTAAGAGCTTCGGATATCTTTTTAGGTTCAATGATAGAAACAAAAGCCATGTTTGCAACATCTTTGAAGGAAGACCGAGTTTTGACCTTATCATTTGGATCTCCAATAATCAGTTCTTGGGGATGATCCTTGATAATCCTAGGTGTAGGTTGTGTTTCAACTTGGGGATTGGATGTAGTAACTTTCTCACTATCATTTGGTATGGTTAAATTTTCGAATTGATTAGTGAGATCAGTGATTTCTAGATTTTCAGATTTTGACTCCTCATGAAAAGAAACATGAATGGATTCCTCAACTTTTCTAGAGATAATGTTATATACTCTAAAAGCTTTGCTAGAAGTGGAATATCCCAAAAAGAATGCTTTGTGTGATTTAGAATCAAACTTGTCTCTATCATCTTTGGTATTTAAAATGTAGCATGTGGAGCCAAAGGTATGAAAATAGTCAACTCTAGGTTTCTTAGAATGTATGAGTTCATATGGAGTTTTCTTTAAATAAGAGTGAACAGTTACTCTATTTAGCACATAGCATGCAGTGTTTACAGCTTCAGCCCAAAAGGTTTTGGGTGTGTTATGTTCAAGCATCATAGTTCTAGCCATTTCTTGTAGTGATCGATTTTTCCTTTCAACTATACCATTTTGCTGTGGGGTGCGTGGAGCAGAAAAATTATGAGTGTATCCTTGAGATGTACAAAACTCTTCAAATGTATGATTTTCAAATTCCCCACCATGATCACTTCTAATGGTACATATTTTATTTTGTAAGAGATTTTCAATCTTTGAACAAAATTGCATAAAAACATGAATAGTATCATCTTTAGTTGCAATAAAATGTACCCATATATATCTACTATAATCATCAACAATCACAAAGCAGTATCTCTTACCACCAATTGATTGTGTCCTCATTGGTCCAAATAGATCCATATGAATTAATTCTAATGATCTACTGGTGCTAAGTACATGTTTTGATTTGAAAGATGTTTTGGTTTGCTTTCCCATTGTGCATGGTTCACAGTTTTCACTTTGATCAAAAGATAAAGTAGGCAATCCGCGAACAAGATCATATTTTACTAACTTTTTGATAATATGTGAACTAGCATGTCCTAGCTTTTTATGCCATATTTGTAAGGTATTGTCATTTGCAAGAAAGCATTTTCCTACTACTGTTTTCATAGAGTTAGGTTTAAGAATATAAAGATTACCAACTCTATTTCCTTCATAAACAACATTTGTAGTATTTTCTATTAATAACTTGCAGCAGGTTTTGTTAAATAACACATCATAACCACTATCACATAATTGGCTAACACTTATTAAGTTATGGTGCAAACCATCAACAAGTAGAACATTCTTAATTTCAAGGTTTGTACCAACATTACCTATTCCAACGATTTTGCCCTTACCATTGTCTCCAAAAGTGACTGTTCCACTTTTCTTTTCTTCAAAAGTTTGGAATGCATCCTTGTTTCCGGTCATATGTTTGGAACATCCACTGTCAACCACCCATTCCTGCATTAAAATGTAGATTTTGGTACCCAGGTGATGGTCCGATATGGTTAGAATCATTTAAATACAGGTTTGTATAAAAGTTCTGAAACAAAAGTCCAGTCGGTCGACAATTGTTCGACCGACATATGTCTCGGTCGACAATTTGTCGATCGAGAAGGTTACTGTATTACAATCAAAGATACGCAGAACTTTGCTCGGTTGACCAATGTTCGACCGAAATAGGTGCTGTAAATTTTGATTTGTTAAAGTCATCCAGTCGGTCGACAATACTTCGACCGATCTAAAGCTCGGTCGACAATACTTCGACCGACAAGGTTTCTGTTTCAGTACAACAAAAAAAAATAATAACAATATGCATGACACCTTTTGTTTAGTTGAGATAAGACAATGTAAATAGCAAAATAAAGCATTTTGGTCATATCTCAACTACATTCCACTCTACTAAGTTTGGGGTTTTGGGATCCAAACTAAGTCGGACTCCTTAGTCTTGTAGGGGCATGAAAAGGAATAGTGTCCAAGACGTAAGAAGAAATGGCAAGTAATAGAATCAACTTCATTTCTCTTTCTAGCCATTGTGTTCTTAGGTACAAACCTAGTTTGAGTTCTTTTGGGTTGAGTTTTCTTTGGAGCATATCCCACACCTTTTCTTCCATTGTAAACAGTGCCAACTTTTAGTATGTTATCAAGTATATCTTTTCTTCTTAACTCATATAGTTCTCTTTGTAACATAGCAATGTCATTCATTTTCTTGTGTAGATCTTTTCTTGCTTGATCTAAATCAGAAAATAATGAGTCTTTTTCCTTTACAAGATTATCATAGTCCGAATGGTTACACAAAATAGGCTGAGTTTGAAAATCTTGTAGTTTAGCTAACAATTCAGTCTTTTCTTTAGAAAGAAGATCAACATTTGTTTCTAAAGTGAGTAGCTTTCTAGTATAATCATCTAAAGATGTTTTTAAAGATAGATTCTCAAGATCAGTGTTGTTCTTTTTAGAAGAAAGTTCATCTAATTTGGCAATGAGCTCATCATTTGATTTTATAGCCTTCTTTAGTTTCTTCTTGGCATCAATATATTTATCATGAGTTTCTTGTAAATTTGTAACTAACTCTTCTTTAGGAAGATCAATTAGGCTTACCTCTTGAGAGTCTTCATTGTCTTCTCTTGCCATTAGACATTCCACCTCTTCTCCGCTTTCACTTTCACTTGACTCATCCCATGCAGCTTTATAGGCTTTTTCTCCTTTCTTCTTGTGTGAGCTTTTCTTTCCCTTCTTTGCTTTGGGACATTCATTTTTGAAATGCCCTTTCTTCCCACATTCAAAGCACCTAGGAGGGGTAGAAGAACTAGAAATTTTGTTAGTTTTAAACCTTTTGTATTTCTTACCGTTGACGATCAAGGCTTCTTCTCCTTCTTCTTCACTCGACTCCTCACTTTCTTGTGTGACGAATTTTGAAACTTTGAGAGCCACATCCTTCTTCTTCCCATTTTGACGTTCACGTTCTCTTCTTTCTTCCTCTTCTAGATCTGCTTCATGAGCTTCTAAATTGCCGATGAGTTGCTCCATTTTGAGTCGTGTGAGGTCGTTTGCTTCTTCAATGGCTGTCACCTTTGGCTTGTATTTTGGAGGAAGTGATCGAAGGATTTTTGAGACTTGATCTTCCTCAAGGACAGGTTTTCCTAGGGCACTTAAACCATTAACAATGATAGAGAATTTTGAAAACATTTCACTAATAGATTCATTTGGATCCATACGAAAATGTTCAAGCTTCGTTTTAAGCAAGCTAATTTTAGAATTTTTAACTTGGACTGTACCCTCATAGGTTATGGACAGTCTATGCCAAATATCATAAGATGTATCACAATTTGATATTCTATTAAATTCACCTACTGAAATAGAACAATATAATATACTTACAGCTTTTGCATTCATTTGGGCTAGTTTTACCGTGTTTGCATCCCATTCCCCAAATTCATTTTGAGGGAGCATGTATGGAGTAGACACCATTCTCCATAGATCCTAGTTGATTCCTTGGAAATAGAATTGCATCCTTCTCTTCCAATATTGGTAGTTTGTCCCATCGAACGCTGGGGGTCTAGCAACAAGTGTCCCTTCAATGTTGAGGTTGTTGAGCACTCCATCACCCATTTCTTCAAGACCTTGTTAGGGTTCCTTGAAGCCTAGCTCTGATACCAATTGAAAACTACTAGAGGGGGTGAATAGAGTTTTATAAAGATTTTAATAATAATTTAAACTCAAACAACCACAATGAAGATATTGGACAAGGAGACACAGGGTTTAGAGTGGTTCCAACTATAGCAAATACTATAGCCGTCAGTCCACTACCCGGTTGCTTACCCAACCGGGATTTGAAAAGAAATTTATTTTATTACCTCGCAAGGACTTTACATTAAATACAATTTCTTTTCCCAAACCCTTCAAGTAGCCTTCACCTAGAAGTAATCGCCCAACCTTGAAGCAGCCTTCCCTTGAAGTAGATGCACCAACTCCCGTTGCACCAGCCTTCTGAAGTAGCTTCCCTTGCGATAGCCTTCTTGAAGTAGCTTGAAGTCCCCTTATCCACCTGAGAAGTCAACCCTCTCCAATCCGCAGCCTCCAACCCTAGGAGTAGCAAGGAGAGTACAAATAATAAAAAGGAACAAGAAAGAAAAAGGAAATTACAACTTATCCTTTAAGCCCAAGGCTTGATATGCCTAGATCAAGCGTATAGATCTCCTAACCAAGTGTGTGAACTTGTGATTGCTGTGGGTAGGAGATTCTAGCCTATAGGACACGAAATTGAGCTAAGGAGAAAGTATGCCAAAGATCACAGAGCTCAAATTGCTTGCAACAGATTGCTTAAGTATGCTCAAGTGTATTCTTAAGTGTAACAAGTGGATTCTAGTGTCCTATGGCTTGTCCTATTTATAGGAATGGCCTAAGTATGCTTAAGGACGTTCTAGACAACTTCTAGGGGTTTATAAGTGCTTAACTAGCCGTTAGGTACAAAGTTGTTGCTTTAACAACGGCTAATTAATTTATTCTACAGTTGCTGTCAGAGACCATCTCGGTCGACAAATGGTCGACCGAGATACCTACTCGGTCAAGCTTTTGTCGACCGACAGGCTCTCTGAAACAAGTGATTTGCAACGTCTTTCTTCAACTGCCAACTAACTTGTCTGTTGTGTCTAACGGCTACTTTGGATCTTTCTCGGTCGAGAAGATTGTCGACCGAGAGTGTCTCGGTCGAGGAGTTTGTCGACCGAGAATGATCCTGTTTCAAGATTTCAATTTAGGCACTAATTATATGTGTGAGTGTGCATAAATGATCCTATTTAAATGGGATGACATGTCTAACTATGGTGTTTGGCTAGGAAAAATCTAACGCTTGATTTACATGCAATTCTAAGTACTTGTACATTATATATTTGTACAAGTTTTTACAACAATGATTACATTGCATGAAAATATAAACATTTTAGCTTGTGGATTTTCCCTAGTTGCTTTGCCATCCATCTTAGTCCTGCACACTCAAGTAGCTCGTTAGATTAATAAGAATGAAATGTTTGTCATAATCAAAACAAAGGGATTTATAGATGTCCATTTAGCCAACAGATATGGCTCATGGAAAGGAGTTGTGGATACTATCTATCCAAGAATTGCATGAGATGCAATTGGCAAATGTTGCCTACCTTAAAAATTGGTCATGAGCGGCAACATTAGTTGGGTATTGACTTGATTGTTTGGGATCTTGGCTCACTAAAAGATTGTATGCTAAAATCTTTTGAATAGATAGTGAGGGCTATCAATTTGAATAGAATAATGAGAACAATATTTAATTGAAGGTTGAATTAAATATTGTCAAAATTTTCAAATCAAATCAAATCAAAATGGGTTTTTGGCAAGATGTAGAATTTTCTCTTGTAGAATCAAATGGCAATCAAATCATCATTGTGATTGGACAATCTTAATGAGATATATTTCCATAACTGGTTTAGGATTTTGAGAAGTGTTTTCTGTGTTCCTAAAACACCAGTGCTAGTGAAATCCGCTCCATATGCACCGGAGACTGAAATGGATGCTTATTTGAAGCATGACAATGATGTTTTAGTCATGAATAACCTTATGATTGGCTATATGAACTATAATTTTCATAAAAAGCATGATAAGAAAGAAAGGTATAATGTCTCTAAGTGCTATTTGAGTGCAAATTGATAGAGGGAGATCTAGTACAACCACATGTGCTCAATATGATTTGACATGTGGAGAATCTAGAAATTTTTGATTTCCTTTAGGTCAAGAGTTGGCCATGGATATGATTTTGCAATCATTTCCTGAACTATATAGCCATTTTATCAAATTTTACAACTTGAGTAATATGGCTAGACCGATGTCTGAGTTGCTTGACATGTTGGTATATGTCGAAGCACAAATGATGAAGTACAAATTTGTGATGGATATTAGTGGGGTGGAGTCCAAGGACAAAGGAAAGGCCAAGAAGTGTTCATAGTCTATGCTAAAGTCCAACTCTTCTTCACTCAAAATAAGGAGAAGGATAAGGAAGCCTAGGAAGATAAAGCAAGGGATATAGATCTCTACTTTAGGTATGTACGTAATTGAGTTTAACTTCACTACCTCTTTACCATGGATACTAGATACCTTATGTGGATCACACATTTGCTCAAATGTGAAGGATCTAAAAAGAAGTAGGCCTTTAGGGAAAGGTGAGGTTGAACTGTGCATTGCTAATGGAGCAAGAGTTGTTTCCAGCACAGTTGGAACCTATGAGTTATCTCTACCTAGTGGGCTTGTAAAAAAGTTGGAGAACTTCTATTATGTACATGTCATTAATAGGAACAACCTATTTGTATCTTGTATGGACAAGAATGGATTCGAATTTCTTATAAAGAATGGTCGATGTCTATTAGTAAAGATGAGATCTTTTATGGAAGTGCCCCTATGTCTTATGGTCTATTCTTAATAGATTTGGAGACAAGTGTGTATAACATAAATACCAAAAGACAAAAACTCAATAACTCAAACCAAACATACCTTTGGCTTTGTCGTCTAGGGCAAAAAAATGAGAAACATGTATCTAGACTCCATTAAGATGATTCTCTAAACTCTTTTGATTTCAAATCAATGGAGACATGTGATTCTTATTTGTTGGGAAACATGACAGAGACTCCCTTCACTGGAAATAGTGAGAAGGTTGGTGTTCTATTAGGAATGATACATAATGAAGTGTGTTTCCCTTTTAGAGCAAATGCTAGAGGTGGGTATCAGTACTTCATTACCTTCACTGATGACTTCAGTAGGTATGGTTATGTTTACTTGATGAAAGATAAGATAGAAACTCTTGACAGGTTCAAGGAGTTTATGAATGAAGTATAGAAATAACTTGGCAATAGTATTAAGGCACTTCATTCTGATTGAGGTGGAGAATACTTAAGCCAAGCGTTTGAGGACCTTCTGAGAGCTCATGGGATCGTATCTCAATGGACTCCACTTGGAACACCTCAGCATAATAGTGTATTAGAAAGAAGGAATCACACATTGTTGGGCATGGTGCGATCGATGATGAGTTTTAGTGATCTTATGACTTACTTCTGGGGTTATGTTCTAGAAACTACAAAATTTACACTTAACCGTGTACCATCTAAATTGCTTCAAAAGACACCATATGTGATATGGTATGGGAAACATCCCAATGTGTCTTTTATGAAGATTTGGGGATGTGAAGCTTATGTTAAGAAAATTTTTCCTGATAAGCTTGGACCTAAATCCAATAAATGTTATTTTTTTGGATATCCCAAGGAAACAAGGGGATACTACTTTTATACTCCATGTGACAACAAAGTGTTTGTTGCCAGGACTGGTGTATTCATTAAAAAAGAATTTATTTCCAAAGGAAACAATGGGAGGAGAGTAGAACTTGAAGAGGTTCGAGACCAACAAATAACATTGAACCAATAGATATACAAGAGGAACAAGGAGAATCACAAGTCATTGTGGAATCTCAAATTCCTCAAGTAACACAAGAACCTCATAGATCTAATAGGACCCGCCTTGAGCGTAAAAGATTTTGTTATCTTGTGACTCAAGAAGGTGGTGAGTTGGTCATTGATGATGACCCAACAACCTACCTAGAAGCTACTGAGGACTAGAGTCTGAAAAGTGGCTTAATGCCATGAGATATGAGATGGAATCCATGTATACCAACAAGGTATAGACCTTGGTGGATCCACCTAAAGGGGTAAAACCCATAGGTTTCAAAGGGTTTCAGACAAGTTCAAGGTGTTGACTATGATGCAACCTTTTCTCTAGTAGCCATGGTTAAGTCCATCAGGATTATGCTTGCTATTGCAGTTTATCATGACTATGAGATTTGGTAAATGGATGCTAAAACCACGTTCCTTAATGGGAATCTTCATGAGGATGTGTACATGACACAACCTAAGGGTTTTATAAATCTAAAGGATGCAAATAAAGTATGTAATCTATAAAGGTCAATATATGGATTGAAGCAAGCATCTTAGAGCTGGAATCTTCATTTTGACAAGATAGTAAAAGAGTTTGGCTTTACTCAAAATGAAGATGAACCTTGTATGTACAAGAATGTTAGTGGGAGCATAGTGACATTCCTCATATTGTATGTAGATGACATATTATTGATTGGGAATGACATTCCTTTTTTACATATGGTAAAGAACTGGCTGGAAAGTACATTATCTATGAAAGACTTGGGATAAGAATCCTACATCTTGGGGATCAAGATCTATAGAGATATATCTAGAAGGCTTCTTGGACTAAGTCAAAGCACATACATTGACCAAGTGTTGAAGGGGTTCAACATGGAGAGCTGAAAGAGAGGAAACTTGCCCATGTGTAATGAAGTTACCATCTCTAAAGCTCAATGTGCCAGTTTTTGTGAAGAAAGGGAGTGCATGAGTTTGATTCCATATGCATCATTAATTGGATCAATAATGTATGCAATGTTGTGCACCCATCCTGATGTCTCGTATGCCTTGAGTATGGTGAGTAGATATCAGTCAGATCTAGGTGATGCTCACTAGACAGCTGTGAAGAACATCCTTAAGTACTTGAGAAGAACTAAGGTTCGGTTACTCATCTATGGCTTAGAGGAAGAGTTGGTGGTAAACGGTTACACCGATGCAAGCTTCCAAACTGACAAAGATGATTATAGATTGTAATCTAGATTTGTGTTTTTCCTAAACAATGGAGTTGTGAGTAGGAAGAGTTCCAAGGAAGAGATAGTTGTTGATTCTACAATGTTGTTGCATCCAATGTTACAAAGGAGGTTATATGGATCAAGACGTTCATCTCTGAACTTGGGGTTGTTCCAAGCATCAGTGACACAATTGAGCTATATTCTGACAATAGTGGAGATATCGCACAAGCTAAGGAACCCATATCGCATCATCATTCCAAGCATATGCAGAGGTAGTTCCATCTCATACGAGAGATTGTACAATAAGGAGATGTGATGATTTGTAGAGTACCAATTGAGAACAATGTTACTGACCCCTTGACAAAGGAACATTTTGTAGAAGAAGCATGATGGTCATGTTAGATCACTTGGAATAAGATTCGTGGGTGATTGGCTCTAAGTGGAATTGGTAGTTTTTTGGTATGTATGCCCAAAGAGTCAATCATTTTATGATTGTAATGGTATAACTTGTAAATTATTCGATTAATATTAAAGGCAAACTTCCAATTTAGTTTGTTCTATTCAGTTATGAGATAATGATGTAACATAATAAATGTCCAAAGGATGCTACTCATTGATGTATGTCTTTGGGTTGATGACCTGAACAATAGGATCATACAAATAGAAAATTTATACATTCTTTTTATGTCCCTATTCGGTTATTACTGTGGAAGCAATGTAGACAACAGTATTACATCAGTCATAATATAAGATGTCTAACCAAACACATAGATACATGCTAGAGAACAGTGTATTGGATAGACCCACCATGAGAGTGACACATGGAAACCATTATAATGGTAGTCATAGTCTGCTCTCATAGTGTTCGTGGTGATTGTGGTTCTTAGACCTAAAGTCACTGCACTCATCACATGTCGTTCGGTATGCTTTGACATCATCCAGCATAATCATGAATAAGGGTTGTCATAACAGTGATTATTGGGTGAATGTGACACATGGGGATTAATTGTGAGTGATCTAGATGGGTGTAAGGTGTGGGATCAAAGATGGGATCCACTCCCTACTTAATTTGAGAATAAACTCATCTATTCAAACATACTTACTAGCATGCGCAATTAGACACAAATTATTAATCATCAAATGATGATAAAAAAAGAGACCAAGGTATATCAACAGAAATATATATTATGACTATATTCAATTTTACAAAAGTACATCATCATTTCCCATAAAAGGGTTTACAAGAAAGTTACAACATAAAGATCTTAGTAGAGGGATTTCTAATCTATTTCAACTCTATCTCCCATTAGGAGTCTTCTCCACCAACTAGATCTACATCTCCATGCAATGTTCTCCATGGCCTATCTTCCAAGTTCTACCGCTAGGTCTATGCCACCTCTGGGTGGATTCAAAGACAACACCCAGGAGGTGAAAAAAAAGGAAGGGAAATCAAAAAATCTGAGTATGGGCAGTAAATAACAACTAGGAAATACTTTAACACAAAAGGAAAGTCAAGGCAGGACATCAAATAAAAGAAAGGTTCAAACAAATAAGTTACAAGAGGATTTTATCATGCCAAATGATGAGGCATTATAATAAAAGAGATGATTGAATGGAAGAGAATCTTGCTATATAACAAAAATAATAATTCATAAACAGTGCATTCAAACAATTAGACCACTTTTATTTATGTAGGGCTGAGACCCATAAATCTCAACCTAAGTCGAGCGGAAAGGTGCACCCTAGGCGGAGAGGCCCGCCCAGGAAAGATGTACTTGGGGTGGAAAGATGCACCCCATCATTATGGTATGTGTAGATGTACATGCTACTATAAATAAACCTTGTCTCTTTGCACACACACAAAACATAAAATCAAGTTATAATTCCAGTCATCATAATATGATTCAAATAAGAGAAAGAGATTATCTCAATAAATAGGATAGATGATCTACAACAATAGAATATCATTGTCTCAACAATAAATTAAGAAGTAGAAAGGAAATAGGAAGGTATATTCATATACAAACAAGGTTAAACCAAAGAATGTCTCATATGGGAAATTTGTTGGTGAACATAGTATTGCCTTGATAATCGGGAAAGATGCACATACCTTAACTTGAGTTATTAAATCCAATATTGAATCCTAATCCTCCAAGTCTATGGTCAACTCAACCTACACATCAGTTTGGTTCCATCAGTTAGGGTTTATGTTCTTAAATATGTTTGTATTGTAAAAACCCTATAAATCCAAATCGATTGGTAAAATCCTATGTTGATTCCTAAGATTGACCCAATACAGACTTTAGGGTCTCTTAAAGATAAATATTGACTCAAAATTACATCTTTACTAATTATTATATTTTATTTCATGATCATAAGTGAAAACAAAATCATAAAACTCAAATCTTTGACAGGACCCTAGATTGATACTTGATTAAATCTCAAAGAGTAAGTTCACGGTTACTTATCATGGATGCACTACATTTTTGGCCAATAACGTTGTTTCCTGTAGCGTCATTTTTTTAAATAACCGACCTTATATGTCTACAAAAAATGTGGGCACCACTTAAGACCTCTTGGGTCAGTCTTCTTAAAATAAATGACCTTGTAGTGTATCTCTATAGGGTCAGCTTTCCAAATAACCGACCTTATATGTCTACAAAAAATAGGGTACCACTTAAGACCTCTTGGGTCGGTTTTCTTAAAATAACTGACCTTGTAATGCATCTCTATAGGGTCAGTTTTCCAAATAACCGACCTTATATGTCTACAAAAAATGTGGGTACCACTTAAGACCACTTGGGTCAGTTTTCTTAAAATAACCGACCTTGTAGTGTATCTCTATAGGGTCGGTTTTCTTAAAATAACCGACCTTATAGGAATTGGGATCAGAAAGCTGACCAATTAAGTTTCTTGCGGTGAAAATTTTCTCGATTTTGGCTTCGCGCCTCGATCTATAGGGTCAGTTTTTTCCAAATAACCAACCTTATATGTCTACAAAAAAAACGTGGGCACCATTTAAGACCTCTTGGGTCGGTTTTCTTGAAAAACCGATCTTACAAGACCTTTGAGAAACTTAAGATAGTACTTCTTGGTCGAGAAGTTTCTTGATCGAAATCCACTCAGTCGACGTATTTCTCGACTGAGCAAACCTTGCTTTATAGGGTCAGTTTTCTTAAAATAACTGACCTTATAGGCAATGGGATCAGAAAGCCGACCAATTAAGTTTCCCACAGAGAAAATTTGCTCGATTTTGGCTTTGTGCCTCGATGTATAGGGTCAGTGTTTCCTAATAACTGACCTTATATGTCTACAAAAAATGCGGGAACCATTTAAGACCTCTTGGGTCGGTTTTCTTAAACAATTGACCTAACAAGACCTTTGAGAAGCTTAAGACAGTACTTCTTGGTTGAGAATTTTCTCGACCGAAATCCACTCAGTCGACGTATTTCCCGACTGAGCAAACCTTGCTTTATAGGGTCGTTTTTTTAGAAATAACCGACCTTACAAGACCTCTGGGAACCTTAAGACAATACTTTCTTGGTTGATAATTTTCTCAACCGAAATCTACTCGGTCGACAAATTTCTCGACCGAGATGACTTTTTGGGTCAAATTGGCTCCATTTTTCCTTCGTCCGTCTATAAGTACATCTAGGGTTAGTTTTTTCCTTATAACCGACCTTGTAGGCCAATCTCGATCGATGAAATTCTTGACTGAGACAAATATTTTCTTGATTTTGGCTTCGCTCCTCGATCTATAGGGTCGGTTTTTTTATTTTAACTGGCCTTGTAGGGCCACTCTCGGTGGACAAAATTTTCGACTGAGACAATCTTGCCTTGTGGCTTTTGGGGCAGGCACTGATTGCCTGTTGGGTCAGTTGTTTCCTAATAACTGACCCTAGAAGTAGGCGTTAATAACTAGCGAGTAGCTCGCCTTCTTACTTTTACATTTCACTTGTTTTCTCGTTGTCGTCGTCTTGTTCGAAGAGCCCAGCTTCTGCCGCCGTCTTGTTCGAAGAGCCCAGCTGCCGCTGTCTTGTTCGAAGAGCCCAGCTGCCATTTTTTCCTATCGTGCTGTCCGACGAGCTCCCGTTGTCACGCCCCGTTGACTTGGAGACGCCCCATCTTCCACGTCGTGGCTGCCGCCCCGAAGATCTCTGTCAGCATGTCTAAAAAGTCATGTTGTCATCGTGGTGTCTGAAGAGTCTCGTTGTCGTGCTCGTTCTCTGGTCGTGGTGTCTGAGGAGCCCCCGCTACTGCGTTCTGTGGACTTCAAGATGCCTCCGCCGCCATGCTATCGTCGCCCCAAAGATCTCAAAGGTAATACCTTTACTTCTTTGCCCTAAAATTGTTGTGTGGTCGCACTCCCTCGTGGTACTAGCATTGTATACGTGACCACCCTAACCCCCGACGACTCTCCCCCTCCCATATTGTCTTATAAAAATCATCCTTCCCCAGCACCTCCTTGTTAGTTTATCAGTCTTCACCAGAGTTCCAAGCAGACAACTGCTATAGTAGACAATAGAAAATAGTTCTAAGGTGCAGTCTGTCACCTACATATCTACATTTTATTATCAGTTACATATGTAATTGTTGTATAAATAGAAATTAATATGAGATTATACATGTGTTGTAACACCCAGATTTTCATAACACATGAGCGGAAGCAAAAAACAAAAAAAAATTTCATCTGGGAGTGTCACAAACATGATAGTCGTTGCAATTAAAGCAAATGAAACACTTTGCATTAGGTAAAATTGATTCATACATAGTCATTGATAAAAAGAAAACTATAACTCATCTAACCTACTCTTTAAATAAGACTAAGCATAAAAAGATCTGTCTAAACTCTGGATCGTCTCGGTAGATGGCACCCCACTAGGCAAGCTTGAAAACCTGCTACATCTTTTCTTATTCTTTAAATCTTCCGCTACTCCAAACCCTGCGGACATCACGTCCCCAGCCATGCATTAGGAAAAATAGTCGTTAGAGTAAGTGGCATGAGTATTCTAAAAAAAATACATGACTAATAATCTGAAATCAACATTATAAACGATAAGTTACTATCAAGCTCTGAGTAAAATCTGAAACATAAAATCTCTTATTTCTTAATCTGAAATTTATATCTTTCTATCTTATCTTTCTCTAGAGACATGTAACCTGGTACATGGATCTCATGACCTACGCCAAAGTGCCTAGGTCTTACTTATCTTATCTAATACCCTCTCATCATTACTCATGGATGATAATATAGGCATCTCTAATCTATGGTATCTTTCACTTACGATTTTTATCTGATTGTGGCCACCATTATACAATAAGTCCTCCTCTATGACACCAAAGTGTCCTCTATGGTGCAACGCATCCTCTGTTGGCACAACGTGCCCTCTGTTGACACTGAAGTGTCCTCTATGGTGCAACACACCCTCTGTTGGCATAATATGCCCTCTGTGACACCCGCAGTGTCTGGCGCAACGCGCCCTCTGAATCGTCCCGGGACTCTCTGGTGAGGACTTATTATATAATGCATTATGTGAATGTTTCAAATTAATTATCTTACGTCTATCTTTACTAAATAATGAATCTGAACTTATCTGAAACTGAGTACTAAACATGTACTGAATTCTGAATCTGAAATCTGAATCTCTGCTCTTTAAAATCTGAACATAATCTATTATAGAATTTGGATATGTATCTCAAATTACAACATATTTGAGATTGGGTCTATAACGCATATCATGTACCTTTTATTCAAAATATGGCTACTCACGCAGTGAGTAGTCTAAGTCTGAATCTAAATCTCTTATTCTTGAGTTCTAAACTGAATCTGTTATTGGATTTAATCATGTATCTCATTATCTAGGTAAACTTTATTCTAAAACTCTGATTTGGTAAGATTACTTCATTATACCAATTATATCACACATGAGTCTAATGTCTTATGATACGAGATCTGAAATGAGTATAGAAATACTAAATATACAAAAGTAACTTAAGTAATGTGTATAGCTAAAGTATGATATCTGATTCTTGGCAAGATAACTCATTCTATGTTAAAACCTCATCAAAATCTGATCTTAATGGACTTAAGTCTTAAGATCATAAACCATAGAATAGAACCTTAGAAAATCTTAACTTGCATCTTAATCATACTCAATTTAATCTCATTAAGTCTGATCTCAATACATTTGTATGAACTTAAATCTTAAACCTTAAGGTAGAAATCATATAGATTCTCTTCGTGCAACTCAATCATGGCTTAATATCTCATAATATGATAATATCATCACAAACTCATGTTACAATATCTTTAATGCCACTTTAGTACATTTATCCTAGAAATTGGGTCATGGTCTACCATGTGCAACACCCATATTCTCACATAATACTTAACTTTTAAACATCAACCTTATTAAGGAATCTATTTTACTTTTTAATTTCTTAGATCGCTACATATATAAGAAACCTTGATGACATGTTCCTATTTGAAATCTCAATACATGGTTACATCTATATTTAAGAGATATGATAGAACTATATTTTTTATCCTTCTTATGAACTTAACTTCATGATTTAGAATCATTCCATGACACATCACTACTTAATATATTGAGCATATGAAATTCTACAATCATAAGCACATAAAATCATTCTTACATATTTAACTTAGAGTGTAGGACATGAATGGCTTACTTAAGAAGCATGTAAATGTACTTGGTTTGACAAACATAAATACTCATGGGCTTGAACCACTTACCTCTTCTGTTGATGATGTCCTTAACTTAGTCTTGATTTCTTGTTCCAAATCTTAATCACCTGGATATAATCAAAGTTTTATAAGTCCAAGCCTATATTCTCTCTTTCTATTTCTAAATCTCAAAACCCCATCTTCCTAACTACATATACCAACTTAGGGTTCTTATTTAGACTAAACATAACTTTAATCTGAAATCACCATAAAATATTGGTGTTGAAATAAAATAAAACTCATACTATATAATCAATATTATCTTTATACTCAAATAAGATCACATAAGTCGTCTTATGAACTCATATGAACATATAGATCAAAGAAAATCTCAAACATAGTCATATATACTAATCTTACTTGACTCTATTATGAAATCAAATTAAAAATCAATTAGATAAATAATATCAGACTTAATTAGACATATATATCACTTATTGTCTCAAGATAATCATCTATTACCCTCACATAATGGTCACTCAGGTCCAAATATTAATACAAATATGATAACACAAGAAAATCCATCAAATCTCTATAAAACTAATCACACAATATAGTAAGATCATGTATAAAATATTAGGTCATAATAAAAAAATCATATCATGGGTGAAATACCCAAAATACCCTTATTAGGGTTTATATCAAAAATCTCAATAAAACTTCTTGTATGAAAGATCAGGCTCTGAAGTAATGTTAGACATGTCAAAATACACATTCAATAAAATTTGTATAAATTTCTAAAAGCGTTTACTATTTTTAATTGGCAAAACATCAAAATCATATAGTTTTGTCTACCCAGAATATAATAAATAGAAAACATAAAAATCATACTCTGTAACTATTTTTATAAGCTAGTACACTCAAATAGCTTTCCACAGGTATCTTGTTTGTCCCAAACCGAGATCTGTAGCTCAAGATATGAATTTTAGAAGTTTACCTAATCTTGGTCAATCTCAATCATCGAGATCTGATCCAGCGACCCTCATCTCAAGTGCATCCCATGCCTAGGGCCGGCGCTTCATCCCTTCCGATTGGAGTCTTTGTGTCTGTAGACTCCGAAAATAGAGTACCTCCAGCCCATCACCTCCGGCGAGGATGATCTTGTGCCTGAGGCTACGCGACCGCGAAGGAAACTGTACCTCGTCTCCGGCCAACCCCGATCAGCAAGGGCGGCGCTGCCTCCTTGGCTTGGGCGGTTGGGATTAGGGAACTCCCATGGTGTGCTACCGCAGCCACCTGCAAGGCACCGCCCCCTTCTTCTCCGTCACGAATCTCCCTCTCTTCTTCCCATGCTTCATGAAAATCCTAGATCTAGGTGCGTGAGGGCTTATGCACCGAATCCATAGAGCTTTTATAGAATTTTGGCTAAAGAATCTCGGGCGGAGCCCCATTCTTCGTCGGACTCTGTTCAAGTCCGTGAAATAGAGGACGCGGCTCTCTAGTCCGTGAGGACCGGGGTCGCTCCCCTTTTTTTAATTTATTTTGCATAAAACTCCAGTTTCTAGAAATATTTCTAAAGACCACTACATGACCCCATTTGAACTAAAATTTTGGGGTAACTGATATATTATCATCAACTTCACATGAGAAAGATTTTAAATAAAAACTAACTGTACAAACACTCCAAACATGTCTTTTAAATAAAAATATTATAATTACTAATTTAATTACCTAGACCGCTATATACATCAAAATCATCTGAAATTTCTCCCACCATCTTATATTCTAATTATTATTCTACTAAAAATATTTTGAGCATTTATTATGACCACAAAATACTCAATTCTCAATTTGCACTCCAAGGACCTATTTGTAGAATATAATTGGTCCAATAGGGCTAGAATTGAGCTCTAGGGCACATGGCCCACCCCTTAGTATTTCAAAGGGTCCATGAGCTTGATTGTATTCCAAATCATGAAAATAAGTCTTCAACCAATATAATTTCTCAATTGAAGTCCATGTATAACACATGTGATCAATATTTCATTAGTTACATAACATGAAAACCTAAGCTAGGTCCAAGGCTCAAGCCATGATCTGGACTCATCATATTAGATATTCGTCACATTATTGTCCATAGAAATAATTCTTTTATGTTCATATACAACCGACTACAATCACACACATTTAAGTCATCATGTGTGTATTGGTTGTTTTAGATGGCTTGTTTCACACATTTTGTAAACTTAATTACATACCTAGTCATAATAGGTTGATTAGGTCCCTTGGCATACACTTACTAGAAAACCCCCACATTAAAGGCTTACTTTAGCTATAAAATTGAGGATGTTACATGTGTACTCCTAGATTGACACTTTTAGGTTTATAGATGAGATCATCGATGCATGATGTTTAACTTAATATATAAATATGACAATAATACATTTATGCATGTATCAACTTAGAAACTCATTCAAAATTTACTCATTAGGAGTAAACTTTGGATAGTCCCCGGTCTGGGACTGTTTTTGTATATTTAATCTCATTTAGGATGTAACTGTATAATGTATGTTTAGTTTTGAATAAAATTTCAGTAGGATTTCCTCATTTGTTCTCTGGGTACATATGTGAGTGGTTATTTTCCATTTACATCGGTGTACTTGGAGAACTTCGGGGAAATACTGCTGAAATTTTCTTCAAAACTAAACATACATTATACAGTTACTAGTGAGATTAAATATTCAAAAATGGGATAGGTGGTACACTTTAGTATAAAACTAATTAACTTCCTATCGATAAAAACTTACAACTTATAGTATCAATATTAAATGCTCACTTTTATAATTAATTTTAATGTGATCTAAAAAATAGATCGAAGTTGGATGTCTATCAAGAACCGTTGCAGTCCAGAGTTTGCCAAAGGTCTTGATGAATTTATCAGATTTGCTAAGGAACATAGGAAAGTACCTACATATAGGTTCTATTATCCATGTAGAAATTGTGGTAACAATTTGAAAGTTGATACTGTTGAGGAAATTAAGAATCATGTCATATGCAATGCGATCATACAAGGTTATAATGAATGGTATTGGCATGGAGAGAAATTTATTTATGGATCAGAAAATGTTGATACTAATAGTTTTGGCATAGAAGATATAGATAATGATGATAAAGTCAATGATGAACCGATTCAGGATGACCCGATTCAGAATGATATGGTTGATGAGATGCTACGTAGTTGTCGGGATAATGTCATTGACCCACCTTCTTTATTTGCAAACATTGTCCATGATGTTGAAAAACCATTATATAAGGGTTGTACTAAGTTCACAAGGTTGAGTATTGTGATGCGATTATATACTCTTAAAGCTCAAAACTGGTGGAGCGATAAGAGTTTCACTTCACTGTTGTCTTTGTTAAAAGAAATTCTTCCTGAAGGAAACAAGCTTCCAATTTCAACATATCAAGCAAAGAAAATAATGTGCCCAATGGGAATGGAGGCTAAGAAGATTCATGCATGTCCAAATGATTGTGTGTTATTTCAGAAGGACTACAGTAATTTGATAAATTATCCAAAATGTGGTGCATCAAGGTATAAGACCACAAATTCAGCTAAGGCTAAAAATGGCTCTCCTGCCAAGGTGATGTGGTATCTACCAATAATACCATGATTTCAACACTTATTTGCTATACAGAAGATTCCCAAAATTTGTCTTGGCATGGGGAGTTAAAGGCCAATGATGATGAAATCCTACAACATGCATCTGATTCACCAGAATGGAAGAAAATTTATTTATTATACCCTCAATTTGGTAAAGAACCAAGAAACTTAAGACTTGGACTCTGTACAGATGGAATGAATCCCTATGGTACATTAAGCAGCCAACATAGCACGTGGTCTGTTATGATTGTTATATACAATCTTCCTCCTTGGTTGTGTATGAAAAATAAGTATGTCATGTTATCAATATTGATATCAGGGCCCAAGCAACATGGAAAGGATATTGATGTTTACCTTCAACATCTAATTGATGACCTAATGAAACTATGGGAAGAAGGTGTTATGACATATGATGCTTCACGTAAAGAGATCTTTAGTTTGCGTGCTATGTTGTTTTGCATGATTAATGACTTTCCAGCTTATGGAAATTTCTCTGGATATAGCATAAAAGGATACAAAGCATGTCCTGTTTGTGAGGAAAATACTGATTCAATCTAACTAAAACATGGTGGTAAAATCGTATTCATCAGAGATTTCTCCCACCAGTGCATCCTTATCGAAGGCAACGCAAAACCTTTAATGGGTCAACTGAGGAAGGAAGTGCTCCTAAACCTATACCAGGAAATGTTGTATATGATAGAGTGAAACATATTGTTAATGAATTCGGAAAGAGTTCAAGTAGTCATACTCTCGCATGTGGCGAAACTCTATACAAGAAGAGGTAAATATTCTGGGATCTTCCTTATTGGAAATCTTTGACAATTAGACACAGCATTGACATCATGTATGTTGAAAAAAATGTTTGTGATAGCATCATTGGTACGATATTGAACATACCAGGAAAGACTAAAGACGGCATCAAATCTAGAAAAGATTTAGAATTAATGGTTATAAGAAAAGAATTATCAGTGGAGATCAGGGTTCGCCGCACATATTTACCACCAACTTGTTACACTTTGTCAAAGTAGGAGAAAAAGACTTTCTGTGAGTGCTTGTATAATATTCAGGTTCCATAAATATACTCTTCTAATATTTGTAGATTGGTATCAAAGAAGGATCTAAAGTTGATAGGTCTTAAATCTAACGATTTTCACACCTTAATGCAACAAATTTTATCTGTGGCTATTCGATCTATATTGCCAAAGCATGTAAGGTTTGCAATCACAAGACTTTGTTTCTTATTCAATGAAATATGCAACAAAGTGATACATCCTGATACTCTCGATAAATTACAGAAAGATGTAATTGTTACCATGTGTCAGCTTGAAATGTACTTTCCTCCTTCATTTTTTGATATCATGGTTCATCTTGTAGTACATATTACAAGGGAGGTGAAGATGTTGGGTCCAATTTTCTTACACTGAATGTATCCATTTGAACGCTCATGAGTGTTGTTAAAGGTGATGTTCGGAATTGTTATCATCCTGAAGGGAGTATTATTGAGGGTTATGTGGCTAGGGAGGTGATGGACTTTTGCAATGATTTTTTGAATTGCAATGAAACTTCTAGTGATCTAAAAAATTCCCATCACACTGAATCTTATTGTGGCAAAGGAACTCTGGGAGGACGAGTGAAAGAAATCAGTCATGAGTTGTGGGAATAAGCACATTTGTATATTTTACACAACATCGATGAAGTTAGTAGCGACATCACATAACACAATGATCTTATCAAGAAAAATCATCCTCGATCCAGTTCAATGTGGCTTGAAAGAGAGCATAATCAAACATTTATTAGGTGGTTTGAAGAGAAAGTCTTTAATCAACTATCTGAATCACCGAATAATGTTGCTGAGAACATAAAATGGCTCGCCTTTAAGCCAAAAACGGATGTCATGTCATATGAAGGTTATGACATAAATGGATTTTCATACTACACAAAGCGTCAAGATGAAAGTAGTGTAGTCTAAAATAGTGGGGTCACTATTCAATCTTGTTCGTTGTATTTTTCTAGTACCAAAGATAAAAGACTACGCGAAGCTGAGATGTCATGTTACGGCATCATTGAGGACATATGGGAATTGGACTATACAAATTTCAGAGTTCCTATCTTTAGGTGTAATTGGGTTGATAACAACAAAGGAGTTTTAGTGGATGAGTTGGGTTTCAAATTGGTGAATTTTGAAAAGATTGGTGAGAAAGATGAGCCATTCATCATGGAAAACCAAGCAAAACAAGTATTCTATATTGATGACCCGGAAAATAAAAATTGGTCTGTCGTTCTTCATGGAAAAAGACAGTTTACTGTAGATCCTATAAATGAACAAGAATACTACGAAAAGTATGATGATTCCAACCCATTCTCAGTTGGTTTGCCAAGTGTAAATGTTGAACATAACACCAATGAATACTATAAATGTCAAGACCATGTTGAAGGAATTTTACTTGACTAACAACTCAACCAATACTAGAGGCATGTATTCTTTTAATTATTTATTTTATTATCATTCAAGCACATAATCTTTTAAATATACATCATATATCATTCAACCACTTGTGCTATTATTATCACTTATGTTTCTTTTATCATGTATACTTGCAGGTTCTAAAATGGCAAGTGAAGATGAACATTCTGAGCATGAGCACCATGAGCATAGTAGTGGTGATGCTAAGAAAAGTAGAGGTCCCACATTGATGCGTAGGCTGTAGGAGCTCAGGGCCAAAGGGGAGAAATTGGCATTCCAGTTTGATGTCACAGGAGCACCTATTGGGGAACATGCTAAGTGCTTTCAAGTATTACGTAGGGGCGATCGTGCGTAGTAAGGTGCCAATAGATATAGAAAATCGGCATGATGTTTCTAATGCCTTAAAAGACCTCCTATGGAAAGATATATCTGTGAGTGGAAGTGATATTATTTTAATATGTTTGTGTCTATTGATTCTAATTTAGTTTGCTTGGAAAGACATATCCTTTTTAAGACAATATTATTTCTTCTTTTGCATGTATAGGGTGTTTTTCATCTAAATGAAAAAGATCACAAGAAAAAAGTACTACAACATTGTGGTGTACGATAGAGGGCTTTTAAGACATATCTCAAAAGGGAATTTATAGATAATCCTAAACAAAAGAAGAAAGCAACAGATATGTATGTTTTTATAGATCCTGAGGTGTGGGAAAGATTTGTTGCAGCTAGGAAAACGGAAGAGTTCCAGGTAATAAATATTGTGATGTATTGTATGAATCTTTAATTTTATACAATTAAGGAGGTGAATCTTTTTATATATATTTACCAAATCTAAATTGCAATACCTCATTTTAAATGATCAGGCTATTCATGAGGCCCAAAAGGAAAGACGGGCCAAAAATATGCATGACCATCACTTGGAGCCCGGTGGTTATGCCTTCTGCCGCCAACTACAAGAGAAGCAACTCTCTTCTGGAGAAGAGTCTAGTACAACTCAAGTTGAGCGTCCACCATGACACTTATAGTGGATTGATGCTAGAAAGAATCGGGCAGGTGAAATTGTCAACCCTACAACTAAGGAGGTGGCACAAAAGATGGTAGGTTTATCCCAACTAAGTAAAGAGTAACTCCCACAAACTTATATTTATTTATATCTAATTGATATTGTGATTTAATATTTTTATTAACTATGAATAGATTGATCTCCATGAGCAAAGGAAGGAAGGAAAGTTCATCCCAACTGGCTGCATGGATAAACTATCAGTTGCTCTTGGTACGAAGGAGCATCCTGGCCGTGTTAGGGGATTAGGACCTGGCATAGGATTCAAGTCTTCTTTTTGTCCCTTCACAATCTAAAAGAGGTTGTGCAGGAGGTCTTACACAAGAGGAAGTTGAAGCATTAGTGGCACATAAAGTAAAAGAAATAATGTCTTCATTTCAGCCTACTCAACCTTCTCAACCTATTCAAATTGTGCGTCTCTCAGATGATGAGGTGAAAGCCCATGCTCCAACTGTAGAAGGTCATGGGAGCACTCCCAATGACCCACCACAACAATCTGCAGTAAGTTTTTTTTCTATATGTTGTGTTATTAGTATGATATATATGATTATATATATATATATATATAGTTTTAGTAGGTATCTGGTTTACCGCTTCGTATATAAGTTATATTATTTCAATTCTAGGTTGGTATGAACAGTAAACTTGCAGTGGAGGTTCTAGAGTATAATGTTGTGGCAGCGGGTAAGGTATACAACCTCGGTGGTACATTGCATTGCCAACCAGTTTTTGATGACATTTGTCATGTGTCCATCTATCTTGTGTATGACGGAATGGGGGACAAACCACTACACATATATAATCATGAATATAGTACAGTTGAAGAAGCAGAGGGTGCTATGATGGGTTGGCCTAAACACTTGGTTATCAATGAAAAGGTATGTATCTAAAATCTACCATGTTTTTCATATTTGACTACATATATGAACTCGTGTAATATAAGTCTGTAATTTAATTAATAGGTTTGTAAACCAAAAAGTAAAAATATTATCATTCGTCATCCTATTCCCAAGCCATCTTTCATTCCCAAAGCTACATTTGACAAATTGGGAAGCAAATGTAAATGTTTGTGTTGATACTTAGCCAACCAAAGCTCAGGATCACATATGTTGGTCAATTTAACAGAAGATGCAGCTGGGAGGGACTTTGAGAATTTTATTTTTCTTGATGATATTAAAGATTTGTTCCGGTATGATTGGCTAAATACTTCATTATTAGAAGTATGGATAAGGTAAGGATTCATCAATATAGAAAATTCCAATATACATTTTAGTGTATTTCTAATATATGAAATGATTACAAATGTTTTACAACCATTTATATACTGAGACGAAAAACTTTGATATAAGGAATGTTGGATTCTTAGTTACTTCAATCACTAGTCAAGTGGAGACACACATTGAGGATGTGAATGAGTACTTCTGTACTGCATTCAAATATTTTGCTAGTGTGGGCAAGGAAATTATCCTAATTCCTTTTAACGTCAAGTAAGTATTATTATTCAATATAATTCTAATATTAACTAAATTTATAATTCTAATATTTGTTTTCAATATGCATTTTACTCAGATCTAGACATTGGGAACTAGTGGTGGTTGTCCCAAAATTGAAGAATTTCTATTATCTTGACCCAATGGGAATAACAACAAGGAGTCACAAACTGAAATTGCCAACTATGGAGTAAGCATAAATTTAGTTTCTACCACATCAATTGTTATGCTTCAACATGATATTTCTACTTAGAATTTCTATTTTGACAACTATCGTAATCAATTAATTGATAGGGGTATAAAGGCTTTTCGTGAAGGTGGATGAATAATACCCACCAAATTAAAGACATTGACTTTGAAAAATATCAAGGTAACTACTTTGACAGCTTAGTTTTATATATGTACAACTCTTATAGTAATGTATATGTCAACTCTTATATGTCAACCCTTATAGTCTTATCTCAACTCTATTTATAGTAGTTTACTAACATTAAGTATAATTCTTTATTTGTAGTGTCATATACAAAATAATGATTGGGCTTGTGGCTACTATGTAATGAAATATATGCAAGTTATTGTCAAAGGAGCATCAAATGACATTGAGACTATAGAAAAGGTAATAAAGAATAAGATCATTAATTTACAAGTGAGATGTACTCATTTTATGAAATATTAGCATGTGCATTTTCTGTTGGAGATCTTTATAACTCAGCCTTACACACTTGATGAGTTAAATGAATTCTGAGAAGATTGGTCAGAGGCTTTTCTTAATCAAGTGATAATAGCATTGGATTGAATGCATAGCTTCATTTGTGTATATAATTTTGAAGCTCAATCAAATTCACTTTTGTATCTGACATAAATTTTAATATCTTCTTAGACTTCCAATCTATCATTGTTGTTAGTATGTGCTATGTGTATGATTGTTAGTATGTGATATGTCTCAACTGAATGAATTTATCTTAGACTTGCATGAATGTTAGTATGTGCTATTTGTATGAGTATGTCTCAACTGAATACTTTGAATTATTGTTGTTATGAATGTATGTGGTTTGGAGATTGATACATCAATTCAAAAAGGATTGGACATAAAAGCTAGCAAATGGCTTTGGAATGCATTTTCTGGCTTGCATCATTGCATTTGCAAGTCTATTTCTATTATAGGTTTTGAACTATGTAAAGCAAATTTTTGTTCTGCAGGTTTCTGTTATGAAGATTTTTGTTCTGTAGAATTTTTATTTTAAAAAAATGTGACTTCTAGGGTCGTTATTTAAAAAAACTGACCTTAGAGATCTCTAGGGTCGATTTTTTTAAAATACCCAACCTAATAGCTTCAACACAAACTTATCAGGTACTCACTTTTCCTTTTTGGGTCGTTTTCTTCAATTAACCGACCTTAGAGATCTCTAGGGTTGGTTTTCAAATATAGCTGACCTTAGAGATCTCTCGGTCGACGTATTTCTCGACAGAGCAAACCTCTGTTGCTTTATAAGATCATATTTTTAGAAATAACCGACCTTAGAATACCTTTAAGAAGCTTAAGATAGTACATTCTCGGTCAACGTATTTCTCAATCGAAATCCTTCTCGGTCGACATATTTCTCGACCGAGCAAGACTGACCTTACAGGAACTTTGTTGTTTATAGGGTCATATTTTTAGGAATAACCGACCTTATAGGCAATGGGATCGGAACGCTCATTTTTTGTACTCTATTGGGTCAGTTTTTTAGAAATAACTGACCTTAGAAGACCTCTAAAAGCTTAAGATAGTACATTCTCGGTAGAAATTTTCTCGACCAAAATCCTTCTCGATCGAAGTATTTCTCAACCGAGAAAACCTCTGTTGCTTTATAGGGTCAGTTTTCTAGCAATAACCGACCTTACAAGTCATTTCTAGGGTCATTTTTTTAGGAATAACCGACCTTACAGCCTCTTCTTTCTCGCTTGGGTCTAGTTTTTTACAGCCTCTTGGGTCGGTTTTTACTCTATAAGGTTGGTTTTCATTGGTCAAAAAAATTGACCCTATAGAGAAAATTCTATAACGACGGCCACTTAGGCGTCGGTTAAAAAGTGATGCTATAGGATTAAAAAAAACGACGTTATAGACCATTATTTTAGTAGTGATGTGACTCCAAGATCAATATTTTATATTTTAAAACATATATTTGTGTATTAATGTGACATTATAAGGATTCAAACTATGAAAATCACATCTTTAAAACTTTTGAATTAGGTAATGAAAATTGGACTAAAAGATAGAGAAAATTCTAAGGATTCTAAAACATATTTTTTTGTATTTTTTTCGATAAGCACAGTGAAAGTTATGATTTCCCAAAGTTTTAACCAATTACAAATCGCTAATAATCCAAGTCATCATATTAGACCCGGTCAATGGTCAACTCTTACCAAGTTGAACCAATCATAGGCGGCCAACTGACCAGGTCCACTGCTAAGGAGGTGTCAACTTCGAGGTAAAAGAAAATTGAATCAAGGGACAAAAGTATCAAAATACCCCTGGAGAAGAAAGAAGGAAAAGAAGGATGTGGTGAGGGAAAAATGAGGAATTCATAGGGAGTCACCCCCTTCCTTATTCGCTCTCCATGGCTGCTACCCAAGTAGCATCAAGACAAGCCTGATTTGGGCAATCTACATGTGGCGGCCACTACATGATTTGAAGATATGAAAATGAAGATCACACAATCACAAACTCACCTCCAAGTTTGATCAAAGACTGGAGAAGTAATAAGCATGCATGATGCAATGCAAGGTTGGGGACGAAATTGGCTTGGTAGTGGCACAAAATGCAATGGATGGAAAAATTGGCTTGATGGGTCGGTTTCTTGTGTTGAGGAAAAACCCTAGATGGATATTTATATATGTAGGGTTTGGTCCTTTGGTCGAAGAGCGTGGAACTATAGAAGGAAGGGGTTTTGATTATTTCTCTAATACTTGATTATAGGTGTTGAGTTAGGTAAAGATAGGTGTGGATTTCAATTTGCAATCCAATGCAAGTTATTTTGCAAAGTTCCGTCGAGAAACGATGAAGTTATGAGAAAAATATCAGACCCCTTTGGTTCAAGATTATAGTTATTTTAGGTGTCTCCTACTCAAGGTAGGAGACAACTTGCCAGCTGTCTAATCTGCATCGGATGGTCGTCGCAGACCCACAATGAATTTCATTTAATACAACCTTCCAACTTTAGTCTTTTGATGCATTAAATGTATAAAACTTTCTATAATTATTTGTGGATGCAAACAAAGTCCAAATAAAGCCAATTTTGGTAGGTTAGCTAATCTTGGGGCGAGGAATCTGACTTTGGCATTAGTTTTTATTTTTGAGGACATTTCCTATTTTATTAAATACTTTTAAATGTTATCACTTATTTAATTCCTTTAATGAATTAGAGGCATCTATAAACTAACTAAAAATATGAAACTTATCCCACAAGCAAACTTAAATATGAGGAACATGATTTTTCTATTGATTAATTTTTTTAACATATAGTTTAATATATTTGTTTTTTAAATTGTATTGCTCTCCTAATAAACTAAAATTGTTAAGATTGTCCAAATTAGATGAAAAATCACATATAGGCTAATTTTAGTATGTATATTTCAAATTTGAGGTTTAATTTCAATTTTAAAAATTTTAGTAATTTATTTTAACACTTTAGCATTTTACTCCTATTTTCTTCTCTAATTATATTTAAAATAACTATTGTTGTTCAAATAAAGTGAAACTTGGCAACCTATCTACTTGGCAACCAAGCTAATTGGCACCCAAGGAACACAATTTTAGTATTATATTTCTATTTTGATATTTCTTTCATGAGTGTTGGCACCATTAGGAATTTTGACACATTATCATTGTATTTATCAAAACATTATATCAACACTTACTTGATTAATTCCTATTAATGTCATGTTTTTATAAAAAGACTTATATATCATTATGAACAAACATCCACCTTTTACTCAATTAACACATTAAATTTATTTATTCTACTTTGATTTGTATGATTGCATGTGAAAATTCCAATCATCATTTGAACACATGCATCTATCATATTTTCCTTCATTATGTGAGTATTGGTTAGAAAAGGAAATATATGTGGAATATGTCATGAATTTTATTTACATGTTGGCACATGTAATTAAGTTATTATCCAAATGTGTTTTAGTTTTATCATTATTTAGGTCATATCTAAGAAATAAATCTAACTAGATTTCTAATCATGGAATATAGAAAGATTCTAAGTTTTGGTTCATTACAATGGGATTTGTCCCCTCTACATGAGTATGATATCCTAGGTCTCTTGATAAGCGAGACTGAGAAATGCATGGTCATGCACATGTGAATCAATATGTGATATTGAGGTTACATATATCTCAGACATTTTCCTCTGGTTCAAGGAAGATAGATTGCATGTTGAAGAGGATAACCACTTCATGCCTTGAGTTTGATCTGGATATCAGTGAAAAAGGAACTATACAAACACTATAACACCAAATAAAAATTGTAGGTTGAGGTTGTTCTCCAACTTTTCATTTACTTGGGTAGCATTGATGTGCGACTAGGTACCACTCATTGTTTGTAATGTCATCACTGGTTATGGATATTCACTACCAACGTAATATGAGACCTACAAGGTCACACATATAGAATTCACCTAGAAGAGGAGTTTCATGAATGACAATTGAATTGAGTGCTAAAGTGTTTAGGAATCCAATTCAATAAAAAAATCAACTGATTGGACTCCCAACTGATCGACTCATGTGATGAAACAGCTGGTTGGAGTGTCAGGTTGATTGGATATTATATTGTCTGAATTCTGGATGAGTTGGGGAGAGAAATGATTAGTTCGCTTAGTGAACTGACCGGTTCATGGTGCGAGACGACCGTTTCACCGAGTGAAACACTCAGTTTGTGGTGCAATTCGACTGCATCAGAGATTCGTGTTGACATCATGGCATGCATTAGTTGGAATAGAATTGCCAATTCATATGTGATTGGTAAACATGATGAAATGATCGGTTTGCTAGGCGAACCAATTGACTTGCATGCCAACCGACTAGTTCTCTTGACGAGTCGACCAGTTCACTACTATTAAGTTGCAAATTTTGTGAGATTATGGTCCCTTTCACTCCCACACAAACTGGGAACCCAGACCCTAACCCCTCCTATAAATAGAGGGATGTTGAGGGATTCTCAAACACATCAATTGTCTCTGACAGTTATTTTCCTTCTCAGATTGTGGTAACTGAGAGAAGTCGAGCAAGTCCTACCCAATAAAGGGAGGGTTAGCAAGGGAGAACAATTGTGGGAGAGCAAGTTGGTGACTAGTACATCACCAAGAGGGACAACTCCTTCTTGTCCATTCTAGTAGGACGACATGATTTTTAGGTGGTTTGTGTCAACCTTTATAGAGGCATGGAGGCCATTGTCTGCTGCTAAGAGGACAACGTCACTTGTTGTCTGTGGTGAAGACCAGGAGGCATAGTAGACGAGTCCTAGTGCAACTAGAAGACAGCTGCTCAACTACAATAACAAGGAGATTTTGTTGGACTTGCTCTAGGACCAGGTATATCCTCAACACCATCCTTTCCATTATATAATTGTTGATGCAATCCGCTGGTTTAATGGGAATATGGTTGTAAAATTTTTATTTCTGTTTCCTATTCTGACGCCATATTTCCCAACACAGTCGTCATTTTTAAAACTCTACTAGAGCTTTGTGTAGTGGGACAATGTATTACAAATGATATCAGAGAAAATACTCGTCTAGTAGGTGGGTCCCACATGGGCATGTAGCATGCCAGTCTTGAGTTGTATGATCCAAGAATGCTGGACAGGGTTGTCTATAGTGATGTAGCCACCCTTGCGTTGGTATTCCATGATTGGGAGTTAGGTGTCCATGGGACATTCTGAGTCTATAATGAAATGGAGAGATATAATGAGGCTGTATAGTTGATCCTTGACGAGGAAGTCAAGAGTCTAAGTGGGGGAGATTATAATGTCCTAGGATTTGATGCCTCAAATATAATTATCTTAAAAGGAAAGATTGGACTACCCATATCACCAAGGTGCAACTCCTTTTCAGGGAGCCCACTACTACAGAACTCTTTGGTTAGGCTTTCTCATCCTAGAGTAGTACTACGATGGGTGACCAGTTGAGAAATTTATCCTAGCTTGTGTGTGAGTCGTGATAAAGAACGCCATTATGGCTAGTGGTGGTCTGTGGGGCCATTCGTCATTCCTGAAACTCTACTAGAGACTTGAGCAATGGGCCCATGTGTTACAACATCCATTGCATACAAAATGTAATCTATGTAGTCTTAATCATGATAAGTAAATAGTCTCATTTGATAATATGAAGAAAATAAAACAAAATTCTTGAATTACGTCATTCTCTTTGTAGTAGTTTGACACAATAAAGCCTATAAAAAGAAGATATGTATGAGATATGAAAGAGTGAGTACACACCTTTATTAAGGAATTCAACTTTGAATTTTATTGGGATAAAATATGAGTTTTCTAAACATTGATGTCATTTATTTCTATACACAAATGGTGTTTATGACTTTCTACAACTTTAAATTTGATAAGGGTGAATTGTTGGTGCATGTGTGTATGATGTGTATATATATCCATGTCTGTGAATGAATGTGAAGATGAATGAATATAACAAGAATTACATTTGTATATGTCACGAGATGTAATTGAAGAATGGATCTTGTATGTGTGTTTTATGAATTGTGTTTGAGCATGAGAATAGAATTAAGTGTTGAAGAGAATGCAATTGAAGAATGGAAATGTATGTGGGTGGATGAATTGTGTGTATGTGTTTGTTATTGCAGGTTTTGCAGGTGTGCTGACATATTGTTAAGATGAAAACAGGATGGAACCTACAATTTTGATGAATTGTAGGTTCTACATCCTACTAAACAGTCGGACAATAGGTCTGTTGACCTGCTTTTTTTAAAAAAACGTAACTTTGGTGTCAGTTATTATAACAAAACTGGCATTATAGGTCTATAGCATCGATTTCTTTAGAAAAATGATATTATAAACCAGTTGTGTCTTCGGTTTTCTCCTTAAAATGACAACATGTCTATTCTAAAATTGTCGCGCCCCAATCTCACATTAACCACAAACCACGTGATTAGGACACGACAGGTGGGATGAATACATAACCAACCATTTGTCACTTTTTAAAACAATTCAAGACATTAATAGGAAAAACTGATTTATACTGTAAATGAAACTAAACAAGCTGCGGAAGCACTTCTATTAAACTGACAAGAAATATACACAGAGTCTGCAGTATAATACATTGTTCGATATAAAATAAAGCATAACAGTTAATTTACATCTTTGTACACATTCTCTCTCTCACTCACACCTTGTCCCGAGGATCGAGGGGAATGGACTAAGAGACCTCTAACTAGACTAACTACAAACCTTGTAACAACTAAGCGTTAGGATGAAACGATCCTTCCGACTCCTGATGCAGGTGCTGACCTGAAAATGTTTGAGTAGAGGGGTGAGCCTACTCGCTCAGTGAATAACATTTCACATAGCTATCATTAAACAACTCGTCACGTTTATAATTGAAATAAAACATGTATACAGTGCAAGCAGGGCAGTTCTAATGACATAACAATTTTGCAGATAATAATCACATATCTAAACAGCAACAGATATTTCAAGTGAATAAACAGATATATAAAATTTGTACAGGAGTTCGATTATATAAATTTACTGTGATCCTATATGATTACATATTTACATTATTATGCCCCAAACATATGCAGTGCACTCTGCATATGAAGATCAGTAGCGAACTATGATCTCACCGTACAAGACTTAGCGACACACTCGGGAAATGCTAAGTCTGACTTCTCGTCCTGGTCTGCACAGGACTCTCAGGCTCACAAGGCCTCACTGCACTAACTCTAAGTGCTCTGGACTCCTCTGCAACCTGTAGTGCACAGTGGAGGGTCTCTAAGTCTCCGATGCCTGGGCGTATCCCCAGAACTGACCGGGACTTCTCCGATGCCTGGGCGTATCCCCAGGACTGACCGGAACGTTCTCTTGGATCTCCGATGCTTGGGCGTATCCCCATAACTGACCAGAATCCTACCACTTAGACTACGTGTCACCGAGACAATCGGTATTTGTTAGACACGAGTCTCCTATGCATGGGCGTATCCCCAGGACTGACCGTTTCACCCCAAAGGTACAGACCGCACAATGGGGTTCTACGATGTTGGGGCACCTAAGTCTATTAACTGTTTAACAGATATACAATTAAACAAGATTATTTCATATCAACTGTAAGACATAGAATTCCCTCTTTTCCATCTTTCATATCATGCATTTCAAGTTCCATCGAACTATTCATACTACAAAAGTACTTGCTACACTGTCTAAAAGTCATATCAACTGATACTGAAGCAAATAAGCATTTTAAATGAGTTTAATAATGATTTCTAAATGAACTGCCACTCACAACTTGAAACTCGGCCGACCACTTTGGAACTCGGCCGAACGCCTCCCAGATTCTGAAACTCGGCCGAACAATCTCGGCCGACCAACTGGAAACTCGGCCGATCCCCTGGGGAACTCGGCCGACCAACTCACCGCTTGAAAAACCTACAAGGAAACTCGGCCGATCAGAACCCAAACTCAGCCGAAAAAAACGTTGTTCGCTTATTTAATTAGGAAACTCGGCCGACCAAAGACTCAAACTCGGCCGATCCAAAAACGTTGTACAATTGCCCTAAAAAGGAACTCGGCCGACCGAATTGAAACTCGGCCGAACCGCGCACAGGCAGAACATAAAAACGGCCTGCAAAAGTCGATTTCTCTCGAATCGACGGGCAAATCTCAAACAAACACCGCGAAACGATCACAGTCGATGCATATGACTAAACCGCACCTGAAGGGAAGAAAGAAATGAGCTAGGGCTGCTCCTTGCACCCCAATCTCCAAGCCGTTTTCCCTGCAAACGCAGCTCCAGCTGCAAAACCGATTCGAATTGACGGAGAAGGAGATCCACGGAGGAAAAGGACGAACAGCAGTAACTGATCGGAGCAAAACGAAGCTCCGACGCCTTTCCCTTCTCAGCTCCCTCTCTCTCTCTCTCTTTCTCTCTTTCTCACGCAAGGAAGGAGAACGCAGAAGCGTTCTCTCGTTTCTGTAAAAGTGAAACGAGATAAGGAAGAGAGAAAGGATAAGGAAGAAACTTAGGGGCCTAATTGCAAAGTTTGAAACTTTCAAAAATTACAAACAGGTCCCTAAAAGCCCCAAAAACATGCAACTTTTAACTCGAAGGTCGGATTCGAACGATTTCTCTGGCAACGCTTCAAGCGTAAGATCCTACACGTTTTAGAAGCTAGAAAACACACTAAGCACATATCATAACCATTTTAAGCATTATTAACAAAAACAAGCTTATAACTTAACACATCAGCTAAACTCTTGCTTAACAGCATACTTACGGGATAAGCTCGACGCGGGTCGTAACAATCTCCCTCCCTTATAAGAATTTCGTCCTCGAAATTCCTAGAAGAGAAAAGGAAACTTGCTACGCATCTCAGACTCTAGTTCCCACGTAGCTTCCTCAAGATTATGGTTTCTCCACAAAACCTTTACTAAAGGAATCTCGCGGTTCTTAAGCTTTTTGATCCGGTGATCAACTATCTGCACTGGTCCTTCAACATAGGACACATCCGTCCTAAGCTGCGCCGGTTCTGGATCTACAATCTTTTCTGTACCGGGGTGACACTTTTTCAGCATAGACACGTGGAAGACATCATGAAGATTTGCCAACTCAGACGGCAAATCCAACCTGTAAGCTACAGGTCCTATCCTCTCAACAATAGGATATGGACCCATATACCTAGGGGTCAACTTACCCCTCTTGCCAAACCTCAAAACTCCCTTCCACGGTGATACCTTCAAGTAGACCCCGTCACCAACCTCAAACTCGAGAGGTCAACGTCGTCTTTCTGCATAACTTTTCTGTCTGTCCTGAGCAGCTTTTAACTGATCCCTGATCACAGATATCTTTTCTGTAGTTACTTTGACTAGCTCAGGTCCAAGAATTTCTTTTTCACCAACCTCGTACCAACAAACTGGCGATCTACACTTCCTGCCATAAAGAGCTTCATATGGAGCCATTCCAAGACTAGAATGGTAACTGTTATTATAAGAAAACTCTATTAGGCTTAAGTGTTCTTCCCAGTTACCTCTAAATTGTAGCACGCATGCTCTCAGCATGTCTTCAAGGGTCTGAATGGTCCTCTCAGATTGACCATCTATCTGTGGGTGAAACGCTGTACTGAACTTCAACCTTGTGCCCAACGCACGATGTAACTGATTCCAGAATCTAGATGTAAACTTTGGATCTCTGTCAGAAATAATAGAGACTGGAATCCCATGCAATCTGATTACCTCATCCACATAAATTTTAGCCAGCTTTGGAACGTCAAAGGTTGACTTGACAGGAAGAAAATGAGCAGACTTAGTTAGTCTATCCACAATCACCCATATCGAGTCTGAACCCTTAGGTGTCCTGGGTAACCCTACCACAAAGTCCATCGTGATATGTTCCCATTTCCATTCAGGTATAGGAAGCGACTGCAAAGTACCAGCAGGTTTCTGATGTTCAGCCTTAACCTGCTGACACACCCCACACCTAGCCACGTATTCAACCACATCCTTTTTCATGCCAGACCACCAGTACAGCTCTTTGAGATTTCTGTACATCTTTGTGTTACCTGGATGCATAGCATACATAGAAGTATGTGTTTCCTCAAGAATCTTCTCTTTCAACTCACTGTTTCCAGGTACACACAACCTATCATGAAGATACAACATGTCTTCATCAGAAAACCTGAACTCTGTTCTCTTACCTTCTGACATTTCTTGCATGATTTGCCACAACTCATCATCACTCTGATGTAATTCCTTAATCTGATTATAACAAGTAGGTCTGACTTGCATCTGAGTAATCAATCCACACTGTCCAGTCACATCTAAGTCCAAGTTCAATTTTCACATATCTACAAGCAAGTCTCTCTTGAAACATGCCATAGAAAATGCATTGGTTGTTGAACTTGACTTTCTACTCAAGGCATCAGCTACAACATTTGCCTTACCCGGATGGTAATCGATTGTCACATCATAGTCTTTAATCAGCTCAAGTCATCTGCGCTGTCTCAAATTCAAATCTTTCTGGGTGAAGATATATTTCAAGCTCTTATGGTCTGTAAACACCTGACATGTCTCACCATACAAGTAGTGACGCCATGTCTTAAGAGCATGAACTATAGCAGCTAATTCCAGATCATGGACCGGGTAATTCTCTTCATTCTTCTTAAGTTGTCTAGATGCGTAAGCCACAACTTTGCCTTCTTGCATCAGTACACAGCCCAAACCTCTCCTGGAAGCATCACAGAACACTGTATAGCCTTTTTCTGCTTCAGGCAAAACCAACACTGGTGCTGAAGTTAACTTTTTCTTCAAAATCTGAAAACTTCTCTCACAGTTATCAGACCAAACAAACGGTACATCCTTCCTCGTCAAGCATGTCAAGGGTGATGCTAATACACTGAAGTTCTGTATGAACCTCCTGTAATAACCTGCCAAACCCAAGAAACTTCTGATCTCAGTAGGAGTCTTAGGCTGTTCCCACTGAAGCACAGAATCAACTTTCTTAGGATCCACGCTAACTCCATCTTTCGAGATAACATGTCCAAGAAATGCTACCTCGGCCAACCAGAACTCGCATTTGCTAAATTTAGCAAACAACTGGTGTTGTCTCAACAACTGCAACACTACTCTCAGGTGTTTCTCATGTTGTTCATCATCTCTGGAATAGATCAGAATATCATCTATAAAGACTACAATAAACTGATCTAGAAACGGTTTGAAAATCCGATTCATCATATCCATAAAGGCTGCTGGGGCATTGGTCAGCCCAAACGACATGACCAAAAACTCATAATGCCCATACCTGATTCTGAAAGCTGTTTTGGGAATATCAGAAGCCTTTATCCTAAGCTGATGATATCCAGATCTCAAATCAATCTTAGAAAAGATCGTCGCTCCACGCAACTGATCAAACAGATCATCTATTCTTGGCAATGGATACTTGTTCTTTATAGTGATCTTGTTCAGTTGCCTGTAATCTATACAGAGACGCATGGTACCATCCTTTTTCTTAACGAACAGGACTGGAGCACCCCACGGTGAGGAACTGGGTCTAATGAAACCCTTATCTAGCAACTCCTGTAACTGCACCTTGAGTTCCTTCAACTCAGCAGGTGCCATTCTGTAGGCTGGCAGTGCTACTGGATGACTATCTTGATATACCTGAACTTCAAAATCGATATCTCTGACAGGTTGTAAACCTGGTAACTCTTCTGGAAAAACATCAGAGAACTCACGAACCACAGGCACATCATAAATACTAGCAGTGCTCTTCTCTACTCTGGTGTCAACTACATGAGCAAGGAACGCTTCACATCCTTTCTGTAACATCTTATCAGCTACAGCAGCTGATATTATGCATGTAGGCAGAACTTTCCTGTCTCCAGTAAAGACACAAGAAAACTCTCCTAGTTGAAAGGTAGCTTCCTTCTTCCAACAATTGAGTTGCACTCGATATGTTTCAAGACAATCCATACCCAAGATGACTTGAAAAGTATTTACATCCAAGGGTATGAGATTAGCAGCAAAGGTAAAACCTCCAAAAGATAACAAGCATCCGGGACAAGACTCGGATAGAACTGTTGGTCCACCTAGTGGAACCCTCAACACTAACTCATCTGCCAACTCTTGAGTTAACAGATTAAGTTCATCAACTAAAGAACGTCGTATAAAAGAATGAGTAGCTCCCGGATCTATCAAAACTGAAACTGGTATACTATTAAACAAAAGCATCTCTCCTGTAACAACTTGTGAAGAGATTATACCTTCCTGAGGTGTCAAAGAAAAGAAACGTGCTGAAGCTCTTCCTCTGCCACGCTGTCCTCTCTGACCACTCCTGCCACTAGACACTCCACCACCTCTAGAACCAGAAGCCACAGAAGAACTTGGAACATCATGGTATTGAGGTTGGAAAGCTTGTGATGCTGCTTGTCGAAGCTGAGGACAATCCCTTTTTGTATGTCCTGTCTGTCCACAGTGGAAACATTCTATAGGGCCTGAACCCCAACATTATCCAGAGTGCAACCTTCCACAAGTATTACATACTCGCATCTCCTGTCTCTGTGGACCAGTCACAGAAGTAGATGATCCAGATGGCTGCTCTCTAGACGCACTGCCCCATCTTCCTGGGTTGTATCCTCCTCTGCCTCTAGAAGTAGTGACATCCTCGGATCTCTGCCTTCCAAAACAACCAAAGCCACGCCCAAGCTTAGAAAAGAAACCTCTACCTCCACCTCTGTATCCACTACTGGATTGCCCTCTACTGAACTCTGCAGATCTCTTCTTAGACTCAGGCACCTTGTCAGCATTCACAGATTCTTCAACTTGTCTAGCAGCCTCGACAAACTCACCAAAGTTCTCTCTGTTCCTCCTGCTAGTAGCAGAAACTGTATGTCGAATCTCTGGCCTTAGTCCTTCCTGAAACCTTCTGCATCTTTCTATGTTGTCAGGAACAAGCTGTGGACAAAATTTTGCCAACCGTGTGAAAAGCGCTTCATACTCTGTAACTGTCATGTTCCCCTGCTTGATATTCTGCAACTGCCTGATTTTCTCATTGAGAAAGGTGGGTGGATAGAATTTGAGATGAAACTCCTCAGAGCAATCCTGCCAGGAAAGCTCTGTACCTCCCCTCTTTTCTTCCACACCACGCCACCACAACTCTACATCGCCTGTCAAAAGGTAGACTGCACGACTAATCTTCTTATCTTCTGGAAGTTCCATCAGACGAAAGACCTTTTCTATCTGTCTAAACCACTCATCAGCTTCGGCGGGATCTGTAGTGCCACTAAACTCTGTGCCACCAAGCTTTTTCACAAGCTCATAAGATCGCATCAGATCCTTACTACTGGTAGAAGAAGAATCTCGCCTATCAGCCTTGTACCTCTCTTTGGTCTCCAGGAACATCCTATACATCCTGGATGCATCATCCACGTAGTCACCACCACCTGGACCCAAGTACCGAGGGTCAGGGCCAACATGGCTCTCGGCCTGATCATCACGATCAAAGCCTCTTCCTGCCATCTGCAATGATATAACAGAATATTTCCTGTTAGAAAACTACAGATAGAAGAAAGACACCTAAACCTTAATCCTATTGGTCTCTTATCGTCCCCTGATCTTGAGTAACTAAGTACTCAAACCTATGGCTCTGATACCAAGAATTGTCGCGCCCCAATCTCACATTAACCACAAACCACGTGATTAGGACACGACAGGTGGGATGAATACATAACTAACCATTTGTCACTTTTTAAAACAATTCAAGACATTAATAGGAAAAATTGATTTATACTGTAAATGAAACTAAACAAGTTGCGGAAGCACTTCTATTAAACTGACAAGAAATATACACAAAGTCTGCAGTATAATACATTGTTCGATATAAAATAAAGCATAACAGTTAATTTACATCTTTGTACACATTCTCTCTCTCACTCACACCTTGTCCCGAGGATCGAGGGGAATGGACTAAGAGACCTCTAACTAGACTAACTATAAACCTTGTAACAACTAAGCGTTAGGATGAAATGATCCTTCCGACTCCTGATGCAGGTGGTGACCTGAAAATGTTTGAGTAGAGGGGTGAGCCTACTCGCTCAGTGAATAACATTTCACATAGCTATCATTAAACAACTCGTCAGGTTTATAATTGAAATAAAACATGTATACAGTGCAAGCAGGGCAGTTCTAATGACATAACAATTTTGCAGATAATAATCACATATCTAAACAGCAACAGATATTTCAAGTGAATAAACAGATATATAAAATTTGTACAGGAGTTCGATTATATAAATTTACTGTGATCCTATATGATTACATATTTACATTATTATGCCCCAAACATATGCAGTGCACTCTGCATATGAAGATCAGTAGCGAACTACGATCTCACCGTACAAGACTTAGTGACACACCCGGGAAATGCTAAGTCTGACTTCTCGTCCTGGTCTGCACAGGACTCTCAGGCTCACAAGGCCTCACTGCACTAACTCTGAGTGCTCTGGACTCCTCCGCAACCTGTAGTGCACAGTGGAGGGTCTCTAAGTCTCCGATGCCTGGGCGTATCCCCAGAACTGACCGGGACTTCTCCGATGCCTGGGCGTATCCCCAGGACTGACCGGAACGTTCTCTTGGATCTCCGATGCCTGGGCGTATCCCCAGAACTGACCGGAATCCTACCACTTAGACTACGTGTCACCGAGACAATCGGTATTTGTTAGACACGAGTCTCCGATGCCTGGGCGTATCCCCAGGACTGACCGTTTCACCCCAAAGGTACAGACCGCGCAATGGGGTTCTACGATGTTGGGGCACCTAAGTCTATTAACTGTTTAATAGATATACAATTAAACAAGATTATTTCATATCAACTATAAGACATAGAATTCCCTCTTTTCCATCTTTCATATCACGCATTTCAAGTTCCATCGAACTATTCATACTTCAAAAGTACTTGCTACACTGTCTAAAAGTCATATCAACTGATACTGAAGCAAATAAGCATTTTAAATGAGTTTAATAATGATTTCTAAATGAACTGCCACTCACAACTTGAAACTCGGCCGACCACTTTGGAACTCGGCCGAATGCCTCCCAGATTCTGAAACTCGGCCGAACAATCTCGGCCGACCAACTAGAAACTCGGCCGATCCCCTGGGGAACTCGGCCGACCAACTCACCTCTTGAAAAACCTACAAGGAAACTCGGCCGATCAGAACCCAAACTCGGCCGACAAAAACGTTGTTCGCTTATTTAATTAGGAAACTCGGCCGACCAAAGACTCAAACTCGGCCGATCCAAAAATGTTGTACAATTGCCCTAAAAAGGAACTCGGCCGAACCGCGCACAGGCAGAACATAAAAACGGCCTGCAAAAGTCGATTTCTCTCAAATCGACGGGCAAATCTCGAACAAACACCGCGAAACGATCACAGTCGATGTATATGACTAAACCGCACCTGAAGGGAAGAAAGAAATGAGCTAGGGCTGCTCCTTGCACCCCAATCTCCAAGCCGTTTTCCCTGCAAACGTAGCTCCAGCTGCAAAACCGATTCGAATTGACGGAGAAGGAGATCCACGGAGGAAAAGGACGAACAGCAGCAACTGATCAGAGCAAAACGAAGCTCTGACGCCTTTCCCTTCTCAGCTCCCTCTCTCTCTCTCTCTTTCTCTCTTTCTCACGCAAGGAAGGAGAACGCAGAAGCGTTCTCTCGTTTCTGTAAAAGTGAAACGAGATAAGGAAGAGAGAAAGGATAAGGAAGAAACTTAGGGGCCTAATTGCAAAGTTCGAAACTTTCAAAAATTACAAACAGGTCCCTAAAATCCCCAAAAACATGCAACTTTTAACTCGAAGGTCGGATTCGAACGATTTCTCTGGCAACGCTTCAAGCGTAAGATCCTACATGCTTTAGAAGCTAGAAAACACACTAAGCACATATCATAACCATTTTAAGCATTATTAACAAAAACAAGCTTATAACTTAACACATCAGCTAAACTCTTACTTAACAGCATACTTACGGGATAAGCTCGACGCGGGTCGTAACAAAAATGGTCATAATTGGATAACATGGTCATTCTACCAGTTGGATTGTGGTGTCAATTTTCTAAAGAACTAACGCTACAGACGAGCATTGTCGCAGGTTTCTCCTTTAAACAATGATATAGCTATTCTAAAATGGCCTTGTTGGGAATCATGGTCATGCTACCAGCTGGCTTGTGGCATCAATTTATCAAAAAAACTGACATTTGGTATATACGACATCGGTTGTTTAACCACATTTGACAACACAGTTTGACTATAGTGTTGGTTGTGTTCTTGGAACCAACAACACAGAGATATTTCATGACTCTTTATCACTCTGAGCTATTGGTTATGACATTGATTTCTATTTTTAAAGCAACCTTTGCTCCCCTATGTTGTCAGTTTAACCGTTCCAAAAAACCAGATACAAAATGTCCATAGTTGTAGTGTCGCCCACTTAGGTGTGAGTAAAAAACCAACGTTATAAAGCAATTTTGGTCGACACTAAACATAGTATCTACACTAGTGGAGTCTAATATCACTATAACTACTTTTGAAACTAGATACAATCACTATAAGTTTTTAGCCATGTTGATTGTCTTCAACACTGCTTCTTGTCTCTTTATGATCCTTATGAAAAGTGTATTCTATTAAGTCCTGCATGATTTTTTCGTTGTATTAATTGATAATATATGTGCATATATTGTGAAACTCAACAGTAGTAAAATTAGATCAATGTTTCATCTATTCATACAAATATAGGTTTTATGAAAATTTGTCTAAAAGTGAATTCAAGATAGAACTAGTCCTATTTTTAGGGAATATAAACTCATAGGAACATTTATTTATGACCTAGATAGGGTTATTGTAGTTTAATATTTGAAACCATAAAGGAATTTCTCCAAGATCCCATGTTTCCTAGGTCTCACTAGATATCATAGTAGATTAAAGACAAGAAGGTTTTCTGAAGTCATTTGACTATGGATATAGATTTGAAGAGTTCAAGCAAGAGTTGATATCTACCATTGCTCTTATAATTCCTTCTAGAAATGATGGTTTCATTATCATTTTGATGCATCTGGGAAGGTTTTGGTTGTGTATCTGTGCAAATGGGAAAACCATCGATATGATTCCTAGAATCTTAAAACAAATAAGTTCAATACCAGACCAATGACCTTAAGCTTGAAGTCATTCAAAAATCAATGGTGACTTGTAGATACTATATATAAAAAAATATTGTTCATACAATAAAAGACTTAAATATCTTCGATCAATGAGATACATTATGTAATTTATCTTAAATCAATGAGGTGCATATTGGTAGAAAACCTATAGTTTTTGTTTAAAAAATGAAACAAACAAGTTACATAAGACATGAGCTCAAATGTGTGATTAGAAATCTAATCAAAGATATTTCTCATCATGACCGCAAGATGAATAAATAAGCTTGCAGTGATATAAAAAGAGAGAGATTTCTCATTAAAATAAGGATTGTTGATCAAACCTTCATGCCACTCCTATAGAATAATCCAAAGCTCATTGTAATAGCATTTAGAAAATGGTGTAACACCGTGAAAAATGAAGAAGTAGAAAATGGTATACTGATATATATGCTTTATTCTATTTATGATTAAGAATTATTTCGATCTTTTACTTTTTGTTTTATTCTATATCTATTATTTATGTTTATTACCCACTCTCTTATCCTACAAAAAATAGTACCTTGTACTTGTTTTATACATCAAATAACAACTAGTATTTAATCATATGGTATCAGGCACAAGTTACATATTCCCCATTACTTTTTTCCCAAGCCAAAACCCCCTCCATGTCTGTCTACCTTCCCTCCGTGTTTACCCTCTCCCTATCCCTACCCACCTCTCCCTTTATGCCTCTCTACCATACACCCCCTCTTTGTCGGTCCTCCTCCCTCAGCCCACCCACCTCTCCTCCATATCTTTTTCCACTCCTCCCACCTACCATTTTCTACCACTACCCCACCTCCCACTATTGCCATCCAATCATCACTCTCCAGACTAGCCCTCCTACCTCTTTGCCCCATCTGCAATACATTCAATCACCACCCAATTACCCAACAACCTCCTATCCCACCACAACCTCTCTGTCCCTTTAGCAAGCCCTATCCAACTCCCCTCTTTCAACACCCCCTAACATCATGGATTGAATCTGACATTTCTTCCATGTTTTTGGGGTCTTCTTTTAATATCTTGGGGTTTGACCCTCTTATCCTTGCCAACATACTATGAATATGTAAAGATGTCGTAGAGATGTAGGTTCTTTGATTTCCTCTTCTAATTGCCATGGGTGATCCTTTATCTTCTATTGTTTCTTAGTGAGATGAATCACACCAAACTTTCTTCTGCTATTGTGCATTTTGACACACCTTCTCTTTAACCCATGGTATCTACTAATCCTTCTAGTTCACTATGTGTTTCAAATACAAAAGTGGATGGCTCCAACTATAATATATGTTTGGCTTCTTTTGAACTTTATGTAAAAGCCCAAGGGTGGTATTCTTGTCTCACCTCTGACGCACTATAACCTCCTACTAAAACAACTAGTGAAAAATCCAAACAAGGTCATGCTTAGTGGATGAAAGATGAATTTTGCGGTGATGTTTTGGATGGTTAACAACACCAAACCAAAGTTTATCTAGTCTCACCTTTTCCTCTAGATAACTAAGGCCATGTGGGATCAACTCTCAAATGTGTACTCCCACCAATAGAATCAGAAAGAAGTGTTTGAGATCTTCAAGTATATTATGAAAAATACTCAATTGATGTTTATGTGGAGGATTATTACAACTAGTGTTTGTCTTTCTAGAATGAAAATGAGGTTTATCATCATATGTCTAATATTTAAGAGTATTCATTCCAATGTAATGAACTATAATTAGTTCAATTTTTTTTTGGACTTCCTAAAACCTTTTCTAGAGTCGTTGATCAAATCTTATCTAGAGCTCTCTTGCCTACTCTATGGGATGCACCCAAGAGAATCCAACTTCTTCCACCCTTATCATTACTACCCTCTACTTCTTCTGATAATTCTTCCCTTGGGATTCCATCTGGTGACTCTATCCCAGGTCACATCCGGAGATGCAGTCGAGGATGAGGTCATTCTTATAGAGGTATAGAATGTGGTCCTTCAACACCTAAATATATACCTAGACATCCTCCTCTAGGAAACAAATTTTATCATCTTGAGTGCTTGAAGATTTTCCCCAAGGTATGATGGTTTGAGATGCCTAATCAGACTATGGAATGTAGGATGAGGTATGTGAGGTTTAGGTTGTATAATGTTAATCTATGACAAATTAGGCATTGCAATGGTTTTTGGGTGATTGGTAAAATATAGGAAGAAATATATAATTGTGGAGGTTTTGGGTTGATATTACTACTCTAGCAATAATATTAGAGAGAATACTGAGGCTAGGGTTCATGTGATAAGTAGAATGGATGAAATTTAGGGATCCATGTACACATAAATAAATTTTGATGTTGATGGACTGATTACTTTGGGATGAGGAGGATCGATAGGAGACACCATGAAATGCTTCAGTGTGGTGAGGGAGAAAATAGAAAATGGGTAGGAGAGAGAGAGGTGAATCCATCACATTTTCACACCAATCTAATCTGGGGAATTGGGGAAGAAAACTTAGGGCCAAAGGATAATCCACATTTTAAACTTGTCATTGGATCGAGATCAAATCTGATTTTACTTCATTAATCATAGTTTTGTCCAAACTAAGTATAATTGACATTAACATATAACAAAATGTCATGTGATTAGTCTACATTTTACCACTTCTTACACGTGAGATGACAAAGCATGTAACTCACTAATTGATTTACATGAATCAGCTAAGTTGGAATTTAGGATTGAATGTTTTTATGTATATTGGTTTAGTTACATTCGTTCTTTGGAAATTTGGTTGAGGGACAATAATGTTGTTTTATTTTATTTTATTTTCATTTAAGAATGGAAGGTTACACATAATAATGTGTAAACGGATGTTATCATCCAAGTTTAATATGACTTCCATTTTCATTTTATATAAGGATTGGGGTTAAAAATATCAATTGATTGTTTTTTACCAACTTGGAACGGTAAATGAGATAATGATTTTCCCTATAAAAATTATCGTGTTTACATATTTCATGCGACACTTTTGGGAATTAAAAGTGAGTTGAGAAGATTTTTTTGTTTAAGAGTTATCATTAAATTATTAATGTCAAACAACTAAATTTTATTTTTCTGTGTATGTTAATTGACTACTGATATAGTAGAGAAATCAATGAGAGAGGGACATTTCAATACACAATCCTTAGATTATGTGTATACTAATTAAATCACTTTTGTTATCCACTTATTACGTTGCATTAGTGGTCATACATCACGTGTTGGAGTTCGAAGTCATATATGTTCAATAATTTTCTATACTTATACCTCAAATTTATACTTTGCGCCTATTTATTATATAGTCAAATGATGGGGGTCTACCAACACTGGAAAAAGGATTTTTTTATTTAAAAGGGGTAAGAAAAACCTAAAGGTTGGGATGTTACACCAATCCACTTATCTCTCATAGAAGAATCCTTAATAGCAAGCTCCTTCTATAGTTAATCAAAAATCATGTACAAACCCAATGGTTCAGGTTGAATCCTTGATATCTAGGTCTCATTATCTTGAGGATCTAGGACATACGAGAAAATAAAGGGAAACAAATCATTTCAGACATTTTTCTCCTAATCTTTGCATCGTCAGCAAAACTACCACTAAGGATGAAAAAACGTAAAATATACTAAAAACATCCACACTTTGGCAAGACCATCCCTCTTCAATACCCTAATTTGTACCTCCCAAGGGTTGAGTTTGTACTTCAAAAATGCAAATCATGTGAGTGAGGGTGTTTATGGTCTTTATACTTCAATCGAGGTTCTTAGTTGAACTACATTTAATCTCTTTTTCTTCTCACTTATTTTCGAAACAAGTCGGCTAGCTTGTGTAAAGGTAGTTTGCCTTATCGAAGGTCAATGGTCACATTCACAAGGCACATAGAAGTCATTCAGCCGACCAAAAATTGTATATACTAATCTCCACAAGTTGACCCATTGTAGTCGAGTTGGCCAGATCGATTGCCAGATAAACCTTGATAATTCCCAAGGCACAGAGAAGTCATTCCACTAGCCAAAAAGTCTATCTATTAAGTTCCACAAGTTGACCCATTTGTGATCAAGTAGGCTAGGTCGATTGCCACAAATCTATGTCGATCACATCTCCTCATCTTAGTAATAGCTAGTAACAGATTCGATCGACTACTCAGCGAGTACATCAACCAATGGACTCCATGGAATCTAAGGCGGCCAATTTTTTTCATATCACTAACAAGCACATATTAGAAAATGATATTTTTTTAAAACATCCCTAGAGTTACTTTCAACCGTAAAATATTTTTAGAATAGTTATTTACTACTATTACAATTACTATTTGCACCTATGAGTATATTCTTATCAACTAAGCCCTGATTGAACTCAAAAAACCATTTCCCATCAATTAACGGCCTTAAATACACCAGTCTAACACTCGATAAGCTTACATGTTCAGATGATATTAACACTAACCGAGGGCTATAAGCAGAGATCACTCCGGATGATTGGTAATAAGAATAGTGTCATTATTGCAAACGATCCATTCTACAGTTACTTTATTATTGGGTACGCATGAGTGTCTTACGATGAAGCTTGGCGACGTGCAACCAACGTATCCTATGTGTGGCGCTTTCTTTACGGTCAGCGTCTCCCCGTCTATGAATCTGTAATCTTAGAAATAAGTCGTGATCAAATCACATTGTAAAATACTCGACGAAGGCGTTGCTAACCAGTAGCGTCATCTATCATACATCGGAACATTGTTTTAGCTTCTTGTCTGTGACGCTACTCGTTCGCGGGGCCTTACCAGTTAGGAAAGGCGCAGAGTTTCACAAACCAACACGTTGATGTACTTTATAAATATCAAATAGTTAATGAAGCGTGTCTGTCAACGTTATAAAAATATTAATTACATAAGGAAGCAACGTGCACCCCGCTCCCATCATTCCTTCCCTATATAAGACATCCACTGCTTTAGCATTGGGATAACATCATGAGAAGATCGCCACTTGAATAGGCCGCCCAGCAGCTGATCCATTGATTCTTTTGCCAAGTAAGTTGAGTGTCACACAACAAAAATCATGTTGAGGTCCTTTTCTTTTCAACAATACCTCGTCTAAACTCTGCAGTAAATATATATCTTATGTATATGTGTTTAGTTAACTCCGATATGATCAGGATTGGGGCTTAGATGATGACGATGATACATGTAGCAACTTTATGTTATTTTGGTCGGTACCCCTACCAAGGCTGTGCCAAAAAGGCCGCGTCAAACCACTACACCGCCACTTTATTAGTAGCAAATACAGTTCACGTTTTTTATTGTACAACTTGATATATGTTAATCCAGGATATGTATTTATCTGCAGACACAAATGTAGGCATATACCATAAAGTGTTATGCATAGTAACAATTGAGCCGGTAACATTTTCTTACAATATTATATATAGCGTCTGTACATTACAATTTTGTGTTTATATCACAACAAGCAATTACTTGCAAAAGTTGAATTTGTATAAAAATTTTGCACAAAATAAAAATAAGTTTTACATACTCAGATGATTGATTTTGCCATCTGAAAATGACTAAGGGCGTAGCTATTGCCCGTCTACCTCTAATTGTTCAATTTTACTTGCAAATTTCTATTTGAATTAATAAAAAAGTATACCAATCATGAGATTGATCAAAAGTAGAGGAACATCTTAGGTCTAGAGCTTGATTCACACAAAAAACGCAGTTTATTGAAGGCCTTTAACTGAGTTTTTGGAAATAATAATTTAACCTTTGTCTTAGCATAAATTGGTAATTTTTTTTTATCAAAATAAGATTAGATTAACCATATCATCGTATGACTGTCGTCTATCTATATCATCCAGCAGGTAAGATCGCTAGAATGGCCCACAACGTGTTCGGCAATTCTATCACCGATGACTCCCTGAAGGGGATGCCTGAGTATACAGGAAAGCCAATAACACAGACGGACAGGGCGCGAGTAGCACTTCATATGAAGAACGCACAAGATAAGAACATGAGCGCCCGCCGGTATGCTATAAGTGTGAAGGAGAGCTGGGGCGTAGGCTTCTCCACAATGTGTCTTCTCTATAATGCCACCGGTGGCACCATCGTCTTGACCGCCACTCACGACTATCACGGTCACATTGGACCCGTCGCCTACCCATTTGAGATCGCCAACGGCCAATGGGGCGCGTTCCTGCATGTCAAGACCACTGCGCTTCCTGTTGGGAGCTCCGGCGTCGTGGTATACCGTGGCAAGAACGGTGATGGGCAGAACTGTGACTGGATAGTGGCATGGGCGAACCCCTGGAGACGTCTGTCGTTTCAGAACAAGGTGATTGATCTGCTGCTTCAGTATGTTGGATTTGTTGCCACTACGTTTTCATCTACCTTCAACTCATCAGTTATGCTTTTTTTCTTTCTGGGTAGGTCCATGCTGAAGTTGGTGAGGCACGCAGCGACTACAAAGATTACTTCCAGAAAAACAAACTATTTGCCTCAAACAAAATATCCACGATGAATAGCTTACACGAGGGGAATGGTTGCAAGGCCACAGTTGCTACCGGTAGTGACACGACTACGTTTGTGGAGGCAGTTTTGACACTGCAGAATCTCGAATGACCCAGTTAACCTGTTGCATTGTACTCCGTGCATTTATAATGTACGCCATTACTTAGACTACATGTACTTCATATGTGTTTTGAAAAAAACAAATGTACATGTACTTTCGTATAGAATTTATCTTGTCTACTGTCTAGTAAATATGTGTCATTGTTAGTTAATCAAACTGGTTGGCATTTGGGTTTGTGAAAAGTGATATCCGGTTCCCATGTTGGATTTCTAATTAGATTTACCAAATATCAAGACGCGTCGGTCAATATTAAAGAACAAACAATTAAGGTTTAGACGAATCTTTTGAAAAAATGCGTCAAGCTGAACACTGTGATAAAGACAATGTGTACAGGCTCCACACCGGTTTGCATCTTAGATTTAAACACACCCAGCTTATTGCCTCTCGGTGCTAGCAAGAGGGTTGTATTGAACCGTCCATTGGCCTTCAAGGTCGCCAGAGAGACCAGCTGCAAAATTTTCCAACCCTACACACATCATGATGAGGAAGAACAGAGAAGATGGGCTACAAGAAGAAGTGATATTCAGATTATGCCAAGGTAGAAAAAGGCCGCACACGATAACAACAGAAGTTGCATATAGCAACAAGAAGGCAGAGAGCACAAATGCACACAGTGTCTCTCAGATATTCTCAAGTATGTTAGTGTCTTTGGAAGTGCCCAAAACAGATCTATATGAAGCCAAAAAGGATACGCGTCTAGTTAGCCTTTTCTCTCTCTAATAAAAAATGATATGTGAATTCCTAAATACACAAATGAATGAAGGAAAGTGGATCATACAAATAACTAGTAAACTTGGATGAAAAAAAAAAGATAAAAGGTTGTTTAAGAGATTAATATTTTGGAAAGCTCAAGGCTTGCCTTTTCAAGGCAATTAATTTAACAAGTTGTTGTTCAAATTTAAAATGCAAGCGACAATTGAAACACTATTTAAATAAAATAAAAAGAAAATATTAAAAATCAAATCACACGTACCAAATAGGGTTGGGCATGTCACATCAAATCTAGGCGCACGTGTCCGATTTTATTTTCATCAAACTTTGAAATAGAAATTAGCTCAATAAATTATAAATGCCAAAGATGCAGAGATGCCCACATGACATTTGATGTTGACTCTCACTGAAGTGGATCCCTCTCACTTTACAAGTGAGGGAAAAAAAGATGGCTGAGAGGTTTTGAAATACAAAGAAATTATAGCTGGAAATAAAATATTTCCCAACATGTTTCATGAACCTTGAAAATAATAAAAGGCATAATGGAGATCAAATAATGTCTTTTAGTATCAATAGATTATGCCTTTGAACCTTGCATAGAAATGATTATACCACATCCAGAGGGACATAGTGAACTACATTTTGAATCAAAATCTTTGATTTTGGTTTAAATAATCAATGCAAGCATAGTGACTGCATGAGGACAAGTTCATATTAGTATGTTACGACTGCAAGATTATGTTTCATCATCTCTCTATTGAATATGTCTAAATCATGTAAATATCAGCATAGGTTTATAGTCACATAGTATGGTCATGCCAATGTTGTATTGTTGGATACTACAACCTAATAAACATATGGCCTCAACCCCATTCAGTGCACAAATCTTCCTTTACCAAGATAGAAGCAAAGCATAAAATTCAATAGTGAAGTGTGTGGAATGAAACTTTATGGTTATGTTCATAGTTCATACATAGCTTCATTTCCCCTTGAATCATGTACCATGTGATCAACATTTTCAAAATGGTAGGGTTCCTAGTGTGGTGTTCAACTCCTTGGTAGAAGACCAATTTACCTCAATGCATTGAGTACTAGCTTACAAGCTAGACACTTTGTGAGGGGATCAAGAATAATCTCCATTGATATAAGAAGTTGTAGAGTTGTGACACATGGTTAATAAAGTTTATCACCTCTTGATCCCTTAATATTATAATATGCTTTCCTGGTTTACCACTAGACTATTCAACTTTCACTACAAAAAAGGGTCTTTAACTACAAAAAAATTTAGTGAAAACCCCATATTTTGTAGCTAAAAGCTTTAGCTATATTTTCCTTTACATATAGAAATTGTAGGACATGCTTGTATAGATAATGGTTTTAATTAGATTTTTCAAATGTGTAGTTAAATAATCCATTTACTGAAATGCATATATAGTAAAAAATGTAGCTAGATATTGTCTTTACATACTTAAATGTAGGTGTAGTTGTAGCGAAATTGTATAAATATGATTTTATATGTAATCAATATGTAGAAAAAAAATGAAGTTACTACATTTTATGTGTAGTTAATGTATAGGGAAAAGCAACAAAGACTACACACACATTATATATATATATAGTTAGATTATACATCTAGCTACATGTTTAGTGCCATTTATTACACATACATATATCTTACACAAGAGAAATCATAACAAGTTGCACTCATTATGCCAACAACCATAATTTCAATTATAATTTAAACAACAAATGTATATGGGAGGATGTAAGCCTTGCCCCTATCACATAATATTTTGGAAAAAAATTATACATATCGACCCTTTGACAGAATCAAAACCATCAACTGCACAAGGGAAACTATTGGATTCCTCCCTCCAAGTTGATTGTGATCTAAAGTGAAACAATGGCTTCATATTACTTTTATCACTATTACCAATAGCCTTCCTAGACAAGTGTTTGTGTACATCACTCCCACTTTTCTTTTGCATGCCCTTCACTTTGACAGACTTCAAATAGGGAAAAACAAAATATCCAGACATCTTCTACAATATTGTCCTTCATCAGTCCATGGATTTATCAGTGCTTTATCCTTCTCAATGACCATAGGGTCCTCAACCAACAAATTTTGTTGGAAGCTAATTCTAAACTCCTCATGTAGTCTCATCCAAGATCAAGCATGACATACTAAAATATTCTACATACTTTTTATTGCTTGGTTCAGTAAGCAGTTGGTTACCAAGATCAACTTTATCACAAACATCTTCTACACTTTTCCAACTTCTTTACTAGTGTTTTTCCATCAACATTCCCTATTACAGTTACCACGGCAAGTGTTGGGTGGGTCTCTATCTTGAGAACACATGCACATTGTAAGATTAGATAATTAACAAGCAAACAAGTGAAACATTTACAGAGATAAAAAATAGGGCAAGAGATTAAAAAACTTGTCATGCCTTCAAGACTTCCTTTTTGCAGCCACGACAGCAATCTACAAACACCTTTAACATGAATTTCTGAAATGAAGCACAATCAATTACGATTAGCGTCGAGTTTCAAAAGACTAAGAAGAAAACAACACTTGTCAGAAGAGCTCCTCATAAAAAAAAATTGCACCTTCCATTCCTCTTCTTTCACCATCCTTGTTTGGCAACTCTTAGGATCCTCAGGAAATTGATATGATTGTGTGTATTAGACCTAGAGGAGGACCTAGCAGCATTGCATCTATCTTCCTTCTCTTGTACACCATATACACCCAATCAGTAAACATATAGTTGATACTACAAAAGGATATGTCTACAGAAACCCATGGACAACAACAAATGAGTTGTTAAAGTTAGAAAGGAATTTTGCATTCTTTCAAACACCAAATATTCAAAATTGGTTAAAGCTTGTTTAGTTTGTTCCAATAGAACCAAAATTTTCTAATAGAATCTAGTTTTCTGGTCAATGTCCTTGCTATACTTTTATCTTGATAAGACTAAAAGAAGATTTTGACAACTATTTTTCACTCTTAAGTTGAATGGTCCATGTCTTCATAGCATGAAGGCATGTTTGTAAATGTTTACACTTATTTGATGAATTCCTTCTATTCAATTTCTCCATAAATTTTTAATAACTCAGAAAATGTTTTTATTGAACTATTTATCTCAGGAAGAAGAAGGTTGAGAATATTCCATAAATTATGAAGATTATTTTGAACACAGAGATGACTATCAACTCTAGGTATGAAGAAGTTTCCTAAGGAGCAAGGAACAAGGATGCCTTGATATGTATGATGGAGTCAGAATCATGGTGATTAGGAAGACAGCACCAGCACAAAGTGCTTAACTGGGGTAGTCAAATATGGCCATTGAGGTCCATCCAAACCAATGTGACACATGAGGTAGAAGCATTACTATGGAATATCTAGGTCAAGGTACATCTTACTATAATAATTGGATGGGGATTTGGGTCTTCATTTTATGGCAAACCCTTCCTGCCCCCTTCGTATTCTCACTGCTATGATTATGTCCTTTAACTGCATGTAGGGGAGATATATGGTGATCCATAGACTGATAAAAGAGGGGATTGAAGGAGTTTGTTTCTTCAAACAAGAAAGGTGAAGGGGAAAATTGTTGATGCATCTGGCTTAATGTCGATCGCTATTTTGATGTATATATCTACATATGGTATCAATCTTAAACTATACGGGAAGGTCATAAACATAGATGGATATCAACTATATGGAAACACTGAAGCCTATATTCAAATACCCTCAGTTTTTACATGTAAAAAGGAATGGGAAAATGAAGGCCCACAACATGATTGTTTCTTCTAGTCATGTTGATGTAACGTACTCTCTAAATGTTGAATGTAATGTTTTCATGATCTCGCCACTATGTACAATATGTGGTGTTTTTAAATGGTTTCTTTAAGGAAGAATATCCTCATAAATTGTCTTATGAATAAGGTTTTTGTGAGGGATTTCGGAAAACCCCTAATGTTGTCAATGGTATCAACCTACATAGCCAAAGAGAAACTAAGATGGAACAATGAGTCTGAAATAATTATGCATGAATAATTAAGAAGAACAAGAATCTGGTCACTAACCATAGAAAACTCAAAATAACATGTAGGTGGGTTTTCTAAATTTGAACCACTAGGAATGTATGTGATGTATCATCTTCTTACAAAAATAAAGAAACATTAATAAAAAGAGTTTCCATGTATTGCAGCAAGATTGAAATCAAGTATCAGAAAGGAAGAGAATTAGAGAAAATGAAATCATTTGCAATAGCAATATAGACTGATCTTGGTTATAAAATCATCAATGAATTATTCAGGTATCTCAAGAAAATAAACCTTCATGACAATATTATAAGAATTTTAAAAGTGTGTAAAATAGAAATAATGATGTACAAATTCAGTGCATCAAGGGCAATGTAAATTGAATACAAATAAATTGTAAAAAGTAGATAGATAATGTAGTGTGTCAAACTAAAATCTATGAATATCTTTAAATGGATATATATTTAAATTTGTATGATCTTTTAAATAACATGACTACAATTACCATAAACTCGTATCACCTCGAAAAATAACAACTTAGTGTAGGAAAGAACTTAATTAAAACACAAATAGGAATACCTTATTTTTCTACCATCCTCCATTTCTTCTCTAGTCTTTAAATTGTTGTCCACTATAGAACCCACATTTGATGCACATATACAAGCACAATGCTTACAAATTTGAGTTACCTTTCACAAATAAATAATGTATATTTGAATGAATATGTTATGAATGTACTCAATTTTAGAAGTCATGACAAACTTACTAGAAGCATGGATCATGAGAGCAAGTACAGTTGTTCTGATCTACCTCCAACTCGACATCCAGGGATCATGTATTAAATGGACCTTGTAGAATGAAAACAAGATTAGTTTCTTGATCATGAGAAGTTTAAAAATTAGTTGGAGCATGCCTATAGATATTTTATACGAACTCTATCTTTCATAATATGCACCAAATATTCTAAATGGTATCTTCAACACCTTGAATTCAAAGCATTAGTTGAATATCTGATAAGAAGTGACATGCATGGGTAGCATTTAGAGCTAGTAGTCCAATATCTTTATATGATTGACCAACAAGTATCACAAGAGCAACTTCCAGTTGTGGATAATGAATCAAATACTAAATAATGGCTAAAAGTTCTCCATCAACCAAATTCCATTGTGTTAATCACACTTGTGACGGTGAAAACAATAAGTGGACACATCTCTGTAGTAAGTTACAAAATAAAATAGATTATTTAAGAAATATTAAATCAGTCTACAATATATATTAGTGTGTCTTAGTTAGTGATTGTGCTTATCTTGACATTAAAAAAGAAAAGGAAAATTAGTTATAAAACAAGGTATAAATCACTATCATAAGAACTGTAAGGTTTTGTAGAAGTCCCACGATAATAGGATATCTAGTTAAAGTTCATATAAAGACAAAAATCAACAGGAAGTTTCTAAAGCATCCAATATACATCAAATTTTTAGCAATACTCGTTGCATGTGATTAACTAGTAGAACAATCAGGAAACTAAACATATGATTTTAGTTCCATAATGAATAGGTTCTTATCCAAGAAACCAAAAATTTGAGCTTATGAAAGTAAAACCTAAATGCATTAATTAGCATTGAGATATGATGCATGGGTTTTTAGTCATTTTCATAGGCATATTTTCCTTGGTTTTATGTATAGATTTGTCATTTATTTGATTAATTATGCATGAAATGCTATCATTAGCTTGTTCTATCTAAATGCATCACGTTATGTGATTTTTAGTTATTGAAATAGTTTAAAGTTGACCATGAGTGCTTATGTACGTTCTTATGCTATTTTAGGTGCAATAGAATTTCACAGACTCAATGCTACATACATTCAAAGTCGGTGGTATCGACTTCACGTTAGTAACAGATCAAAAAACTCACATAGACTCGATACTACCGACACCCAAAGTCAGTAGTGTCGATATCACGTCAAAGAGGCATAAGAAAGGATTCGCAGCAACTCGATATTACCAAGTCCACTGACTCGATACTATTGAGATGGTATTAGGGAGGCAGAGTTAGATCATCTAAAGACTCGGTGCTATTGAGACATTTTAATAGTACCTCCATTGTGGGAGCACGTGCTTTACCTAACAACTCGGTAGTTACGACTAAAAAGTTGATAGTACCAAGTCTGTCTGATCAGGAAAATCCAAAGGCAACACTCTAATCCAACGGCTGGCAACTTTTAGTACCCTAAGTGGATTCTATGATTTGAGGGGAGTACGGCCAGCGCAGAGGATGCAACCTTTTTTGTTGCACGACACCAGAGAGATGAGAGGAGAGCACAAGACCGAAGGCTTCATCTAGGATGATCTGAGCACCACTGGTGGGTGATTCTACAGTTGAAAAATAGCAGATCGCACATACGTCAAAGGGGATCATCCGGATCAGCTATTCTCTAGGGATTACCTTAGATTTTCTAATGTTTCCCACATTTTTCTCTTTCTCTACCATGTATTCTTCAATGAAAATCATGCAGGGATAAACCCGTTGATTCCTTAGGATCTGGGAGTAGCCCGAATATGCATTGTATTTGATTTTCATACATTTATATCATTTTTATCCCTATTTTCTAGATATAAATCTATGAAATTGTCTTATTCTATGTATGTTTGATAACCATAGATGGATTATCAGACCCTCAATCATTTCAGAAGAGAGGTTAAGGGTTGGAAAAACATAGATTTACCTATTTACTACACCCTTTGGGAAAAGTGGAGTGTAAATGGGAGGAGAAACCCAGAGATTAATCGTAAAGCACCTAACTAAATGACCAATTACTATGGAAATGGAATTAGCATTAATAGTTAGTGAATACACTGCGGGAGCGTGTAGTTCTTAATACAGACTCTTTATCCAAGGATAGGGGTAATAGATATTAGTGTGTGGAGTTAATTGCAATGTTATCCGCAGTGAAACCATTATCCTGAGGAATCCCTTTTAATCTAAGTAACTTAATCTTTAATATTATTTTGTTCCTGCATTTGCTTTTACTTAATCAACCAAATTCAACTATTTTTACTGGCTTAACATATCATATCATAGTTAGTAGTAGTATTTCAGAATCAGTTACCATGTGTTCGACTCAGACCTCAAAAGGTTTGTATTACTTAGATACATACACTTGTGTATAGCGCACGGTAATGATGTGTCAAGTTTTAGGTGTTGTTGTTGGGGAAATGGCAACATATAGCACTATGATTGTTGTGATCAGCCACTCCAGGCCAACTATTTTCATTTTTTAATTTTATTTCACTCAAAGCTGAATTATAATACCATTATTGTTTTTATCACAAGTATCGTGTGCTGACAATTATTTTTTTAGCTTTAAGGTACTAGTGCATGGTGCATACCCAAGCCCATGAGTATGGAGAGTCGTCTTCACCAGGTTTCGGTCAAGCAGAACTCCTTCACAGAGAAAAAGAATTTGGAAGATCTGTAGATAGATTTAACTGAATTCCACCACAAACACCTCCACCTGAAGGGCCTGAAACACCAGAGGAAGTTGAATCGGTAGAAATAGGTGATGGAGCATAAGAACAGATGATATGAGAGAGGATCAAAGCCTCTTCCTCTACAACTCAAAAAGGACCAACTAAAGACAATCCATCAATGTGGATAGCTACAAGATCGATCTAGGATGATCTCTTTGGTGAAATCCCAAGGTTTTTACGGCCACAGTTCTACAGATCTGATGACGCACATTAGTAATTTTTTTAAGAACTGTGATATGGTCAAGATAGATAGAATACCAACAACTGTCATATACCTAAAATTTTTCCTATCATCTCTGGTAGACAGTGTAAAGTCATGGTTTCACAATCTCGATATTGAGTGTATTGAGACATGGGATCAAATGATCTGCACTTTCTTTGAGTGTTACTTTCCTTCACAGAAGACAAATGACTTGGTGAAGAAGATCCATAATTTCATAAAGCAGGCCGATGAATCATATTCTAAAGCATGGGAGAGATTCTAAAATATGTTTTGGAAGGTCCCTCATCATGGTATTGATTTGTTGGGGCAGGGAAAGATCTTCGACTACAGTCTGCACAAGGGAGAGAGAACCATGCTTGATAGTGTAGGACTAGATTTCTTCCTCAACAACAAACCCACCCGCTGTCATGAGATATTGAAGAACATGTCCAAGAACCAGTCATGGGGCGATGAGGGAGAGCTTCCGGAAACCATCAAAAGTGTCGGGAAGTCCAATGTCATCTCTATATTAAATGAGAAGCTAGACCTGATTGCAAAAAAGTTGTGTCCTAACGACGGGCCACCTTAAGAAGAAGAAGAAGAGGAATGCAAGTTTGTGGGCCAAAAAATTAGTATAGGAGCAATGACTACTCATGGAGGAAGGATCCTAAGTTCTCATGAAAGGATCCCAACAATTTCAAACAAGACCCATCTAAGGCGCAACAACCCAAGCCACAACAGTTTGGTGGCCAAGCACAATATCAACAAGAACAAAAGAAGATTGACCATATTGAAGAAATGCTTGGAAATTCAGTTAGCCAAAATGAAGTGCTTATTGGTCAAACTCAGAGAGAACTCTAGAACCAAGGGGCATGGATCTGCAACATTGAAACTCAGATCTCTCAAATAGTAGTGGATGTGGGCACATTGAAGCAGCCAAACCAGCAGGGATTCCCAACAAACATAAATGTGCCTTCTGGAAATCAACATGTCAAGGCAGTCCTACTCCGCAGTGGTAGGAAGATATTGAATGATGTACCATCAAGTTTAGATGCAGGTGACGTTACGGGAACAACAACTCAGACTGTGATAGTGGATGCAGATCAACCAGTCATGTTAGAATAGGAGAAGACAATTGAGGAGCAAGCTGATGAGGTGGAGGAAACAAGAACAAAAGCATATGTCCCGCCTCACCAGATGACACCAGTGATCCCAGTTCCTTTTCCAAACATCTTAAAGGCAATGAAAGTAGACTGGAAGTTCAAGAAGTTCTTAGATGGTTTCAGGAAATTATATGTCAATATTCCACTCATCGATGCAATTGAGCAGATACCATCATATGACAAGTTCCTGAAGGACATAATCACCAAGAAGATAAGGATACCTGAATTTGATGTTGTAGTGTTAACAGAGTAGGTGTGTGCTTTCATTCTAGGAATGCTACATCTAAAAAGAAAGGATCCAGGTTGTTTGAACATTACTTGATCTATTGGGAAGACCAAGTTCGGAGAAGCTCTTTGTGATTCAGGGGCAAGCATAAACCTTATACCCTTGTCAACTTTCAAAAAGCTAGGTCTCAAGGAGTCCAAGAAAAGTAGTATGACTTTCCAATTGGCAGAAAATATTATGGTCAAGTCATACGGTATTTGTGAGGATGTTCTGGTGAAAGTAGATAGATTTGTTTTCCCTACAGATCTCATGGTAATGGAAATGTAGGATGATCATGGCAATGAACTTTTGTTAAGGAGACCATTCCAATCCATGGATTAAATGATTTTAAAGATGGGCCAAGGACGTCTGACCATGGGTATCCAGGACGACTGGTTTGAAATCAAGATGCATGAGCACTCAAAACCTATGGGGGATACAGCGTAGTGCAACATGCTTCAGTAAGTGGAGGGAAAGATTTCTCTATTTCGGGGGAATCCATTCATTGGCATGGCCCATGTGATGACTAAGGTAGAAAAGGATAGTTTAGCAACTAATATCATGGAAAACACTAAGGTGATCTCATTAGCCAAAGAAATGCATTACTTAGAGGATGACGATGAAGATTATGACCCAGCTACCATAGAGGAGGCCACTACTAATTCCTTACTACAGACATATCCAAAGTTACCTTTGGAGGCATGCTTGATGAATATAGTGGATGACAATACATGCAATTGCTCTCTAGAAGAGTCTGTGTTGATGTTGAAGGCCGTACCCTATCACTATGAAAGACATATTGAAGATCTTGGATCACCTCCTCCTCCTTTGGTCCCATCGTTGTTGAGCCCACCTGAGTTAGAGTTGAAGCCCTTACCATTACATCTAAAGTATGTCTTCCTGGCTGTAGAAGAGAAGCTCCCAGTGATTATATCACCGTCCTTGAGCAGTGAAGAGGAAAAGCAGTTATTTACTTTGTTGAAGAACCACCGAGCCACTTTTGGGTGGTCGATAGCAGACATAAAGGGAATTTCTCCTAGCTTGTTCCAGCACAAAATCTAGCTAGAAGAGGGATCCAAGGTGATAGTTCAACCTCAGCGGTGACTCAATCCTATTATGATTGAGGTAGTGAAGAAAGAAGTGGGAAAGCTCCTATCGGCATGTATCATTTACACTTTTTCAAATTCTATGTGGGTTAGCCCAACTCAAGTAGTTCCTAAGAAAGGGGGATCACTATCACAACAAATGATGCTAATGAGTTGATCTGAACTAGTTTAGTTATGGGGTGGCATGTATGCATAGACTACCAACGTTTGAATGCCATCACTTTAAAAGATCATCTTCCTTTTCCTTTGATTAGATTTTAGAGTGACTCACCGGTCGTTCACACTTTTGCTTCCTCGATGGGTATTCTGGTTATAGTCAGATTTCAATTGAGCCAAAGGATTAGGCAAAATCTACTTTCACCTACCCTTATGACATGTTTGCACATAAACGGATGTCATTCGACCTTTGTAATGCCCCCGCCACTTTCTAACAATGCATGCTTTCCATCTTTTATGATATGGTAAAGCGGTTCTTGGAGGTCTTCATGGACAATTTTTCTATATATGGGTAGTCCACTACTACAGAAACAGCATTCATTGTCACTTTTCTGGGCGTCGGTTATTTAACAAAACCAACGCCTATAATATTCAACGTCGGATATTTAGGAACCCCGACGTCTATATTTGAAGACCAGCCAGACATGGGTACCGCTTTGTATTCAGCGTCGGCTGGGTAAAACAAACTGATGCCTAAAATCGCCCACGAAATCCAATTTTCGAGAGAAAATTTTTTTCCCCAAAGTATCACATACAACGTCGTTTTTTTAACTACTAACTGACGCCGATATAAGATGCAAATTTGTGCAAAAAGTTCCAATTTAGGCGTCAGTTATCCTTTGATAACCGACGCTGATAATGGTTCCCGCCAAATAATTTAGGGCAAAGATTGTCTAATTGAACGTCGGTTGTTTAATATCAACTGACGCTGAAAGGTAAAAGGCGTCAATTTTCCAGATAACCGATGTTGTTGACAAACTTAATAGACCCATATCACCCGGCTCTTCCCCTTCCTTCCTGTTTCATCACGATAGTTTGTTGTGATCGTCGCTCGCCTAAAATTGCCCGACGATTGCCCGACGACCCCCGCTGCTGCTCGCCGCCGCTGCTGCTGGTGCGGCTCTACTTGCCGCTGCCACTGCCGCATCCTATTTCTCCTACTGCCACCTCTACTTGCCTCCACTGCTACTCGCCAGTCTGCTCTACTCTTCTCCTAGTGCCACTGCTGCTCGCCACTTTGGTCTTCGCCTGCTCGCCGCCACTACTGCCGTCGGTCGCCGCTGCTCTTCTCCACGCTAGCTCCAGGTAGCCCTATCCTCTTTGCTTCCTTCTCTGTAGCTTTCCTTCTCCGTATCTCCTTACCAACAGCAAGCACGGTCGTGGCTGTGTTGGCCTACCATGGCCGTGTTGTCCAGCACGGCCGTGGTAGGCCAACACAGCCACGGCCGTGCTTGCTGTTGGTAAGGATATGAACAAATCTTTATGTAATGCTTTATGTAAATCCTAGGATACGAACAAATCTTTTGCTTGCATATATTTGTGTTTCTAATCATAATGTTTGACCTAATTCAGTAAATTTTGATGCATGTTGAAATAAGATTTAAACTTATCCATTCTAGCATCCTAATTTGATTTGATTAAACCCTAACATTGATGAAACCCTAACATCAATTGTGATGAAACCCTAACATTAATTGTGATGAAACCCTAACATGTACCTATCTATTATTGTGTTTGTTGGTCTAGAAACACGTCCAAGATTTACTCATTAGGAGTAAATCTTGGATAGTCCCCGGTTTGGGACTATTCTTGAACACCTAATCTCACTTAGGATGTAACTGTATAATGTGTATTGGGTTTTCGAGAAAATTTTAGTAGCATTTCTCCATTTGTTCTCTAAGTACATATGTACTTAGAGAACAGCGGGGAAATGCTGCTGAAATTTTCTTGAAAACCCAATACACATTATACACTTACTAGTGAGATTAGGTGTTCAAGGATGGGATAGGTGGTTCACATTTATTATATATCAGAATGACATCACATGTGTTTATGCCCTGAATTTCACTACTACAGAACATGTCTTTGGCGTCGGTTGTTTATGCCCTTTTGTTGTTGCCAACTCCACAAAATATTGAAGCTAATGATGACTTATATGTGCGTGGAGATCACAATGAAGGATTGTTAATTGATAAAAAATCACAATTTTAGAGGCATGCATGTTTATATTTTTTTATTGAAGCTAAATGTTTGCTTTTTTAATATCAATATCATTTTCAGATTTGATGTTTCATTATCTTCTAGTTAATACAAATTCTAAATGTTTGCCTTTTTAATGACATTTTCAGATGGCTGACCATGATGAGCATGATGTACATGATGAGCATGAAGTCCATGATGAGCATGTTGTCCATGATGAGAATGGAGAGGATACCAATGTAAGTTTTAAAAACATATCCTGTATTTCTATCAAATTCATTATCTTCTAGTTATGTCATATATCCCATATTTCTATATTGGGCTAATTCAGTGTGTTTATTTTTGTCAAATTTTAGGTTGATGATGCACATGTACCCACTGAAGCACTGGAGGAACTTGATGTGCATCACCAAACACTTAACAAGAAAAGGGGCATCACTCTGTTGAAGAAGTTAATAGCACTAAGTGGCAGTGGATCCAGATTGGTTGTGGATTTTGATAATGGAGGAAATGCAATTGGAGTGAACCACAATAATTTTGTAAACTATCTTGGGGTTGTCACTCGAAGCCATTGTGGTGTTAAGTATGATAATTGGCATAAAGTTCCTCAGGAGAAGAAAGACTTGATATGGAGGGATTGATGTGTGAGTTATTATTATTTGCAATTCTATTTTCTAGATTACAAATTCTATTATTTGCAATTCTATTTTTGGATACTAGTTAATAACAATTCTATTTTACAGAATCTGTTTGTATTAGATGAGAAGCTGCATCGTAAAAGTGTGATGCAACGCGCTGGAAATATGCTAAGGAACTATTGGACAAACCTCAACAGAGAATACATAAAAGATGGAGATAAGAAGAAGAAGTCAGCCCTTAAACAGTGGAACTTCTTGGACAAAGAATATTGGGACATGTTTGTTGCTTCAAAAAAATCTGAAGAAATCAAGGTATTAGGCATCACTCCCAATTTAATTAATATATGTTGTATTCACCTATTCAATATTAACATTTAGTGCTACTAACCAAATCATTAATGTGCATACTAACTAGTCCCTCAGTGAGGTGCAAAAAGCAAGGCGTGCACTGAATGTGCATGACCACACTATGGGTCCAAAGGGCTGTGCAAGCGTTCGCCAAAGACTACAGGCGGAGTCTGCTGCTACTCAGGAGTCCTCTACTACATGTTCCACACCCATGCCTCGCCATGATGTCTGGATAGCTGGGAGGCAAAACAAGAAGGGTGAAATAAAGAAGCCCATAACTGCAGAGGCGGCTGTGAAAATGGTAAAGTATAACTCTTAGAGAAATCGTTTGAATATTGATTATTTGTGGTGTTAACTTACCAATTTCTGTTGATGGTGAATAGCTGGAGATGCACGAGAAGAGGAAACAAGGCATGTTCATCCCTCAGGGCACAAGGGATGAATTGACAGTTGCTCTGGGTAACCCAGAGCATCCTGGACGTGTTAGGGGTGCAGGCGCTGGTGTGGGCATCAAAGCATTCTTTGGGCCATCCCAGCACAAACCCAGAGCGAGACTTTCACAAGAAGAGGTAACCTATTCTTTTTTTAGAATGTTACTGCAAAAGGGAATTCAATAATAAGAAGCTAATGTTTCTTTTATCCATGTATAGGAGAATAAGAGAGTCGAGGATATAGTTGCTAAGAAGGTCAATGATATAGTTGCTGAGAAGGTCAAGGAAGAAATGGTGTGGTGGCAGGCATCTCAGGCTTCCAATCAGCCTATGGCAACCCATCTTCTCCTGATGCACAGACTGAGAGTAATCCTGGAGACCCACCACCTAACACGTCTGCTATAAATATTGTTTATGACATTGTAGCTAGTCTTTTCAAGATGATATGTATATATGTATAACATTCTTTACGTAAATTTGTCGGTGTTGAAGCCATGCCGCTTAAGAATGCAAGATTATGTTGTTTCAGAGGCATGGGCTTACCCATCCCTTCCTGGGGCAACATTTCATGGGACTCCAATGTCGTAGGGCTACGTTCATGTGAGCTCAATATGTGTATTACCCAATTGGAGGGAAGCTACATTGCCATATGCCCACCCAGATATTGATACACTTGCTGAGGCAGAAGGCGGGTTGATATTGTGGACCAAAGCAGATGTCGTCTACACTACTGAAATTGTAAGATAAATTTATATTACTTTAGATTGTTAATGTGTATATATGAGGTCAATTGATCTGAAATTATATATACATGTTAAAAAGAAGACACCCGGAGCACCTAGGCCTCCACCTCCACTTCCTACATTACCAACTTGGGTCCCAACTGACCTAAAATACCCGTTAGGTCCTGCTTGTAGGGGAATGGCATGTTGGATACGGGCACATAATATACATTGTTCTATAATTGTTTCTTTAGAAGTGAATTATGCAGGTCTATCATACGAAAGCTCTTTATTTATACAAGATATTATTGAGCTGTTTATATATGATTGGTTGAATACATCAATGATACAGACATGGATAAGGTGATATTTTATTTATACATCCATATACCTTGTGTAAGATCCGGTGATCTGGTTTCTTATATATTAATGCATATGTAATACATGTTTTGCAACTACTTAGTCGAAAATCAATGCAAACAATTTGCATTTGACCATGTGGGATTTTTGATTCAATCATTGATTAGTATGGTAGCTAAAGACCCTGATAGTGTTCAACAATATTGTATAGATGCTTTTACAATTTTCGGTCAGCAAAAGAAGACAATAATAATAGCTCCATTCAATGTCAAGTAAGTTTACTTTACTTATAATTTGGACTTAAGAAAATTACATTTTTATTATGGATTTTGAGTTATTAATTTTTAACTTTTTTACCTCTAGCGGTAGGCATTGGGAGTTACTAGTTATTCTCCCTAGGACGTTCACTGTTTATTATCTAGATCTTGTGGGGAGTACATTGAATACTAAAATTGGACACGTAATGAGATTTCCATTATTCTGGTGAGAAATATTTCATTTTTATATCCGTTAACATCTGTTATTATATTACTATTTAATTATGCAATTTACTGTGTTACATTAACATGTAGGGGTTTAGATGCATTCAAAAATGCTGGAGGAAAGGTCCCAAGGAAAAAGAACCAGCCAATAATTTGGGAGAACGTAAAAGTAAGTTCCCGACTCCAATGTATATATTATTTATGTGAACTGTGCTTAGTTGTATTTTTTAATATTTTGTATGTTTCAATTTATAGTGCGCTACACAAGACAACGGCTGGGCATGCGCATACTATGTGATGCGATTTATGCAGATGATTATCCAATATGCCGCATTGGACATCAATACCATACATGAGGTATTATATATAGTCTCATTAGTTAGTATGAAATATATCAATCTTATTTTGATATTATTACTTATATATATACATCATTCTCTTTGCAGGTATTTAAAACTGACCAAACTATAGGTAAATGCTTAAGAGATGTACATGCTCCATATACGATGGAAGTATTAAATGAAGTAAGAGAAGAATGGGCAAGAGTCATACAAGCAGTGGCGATTGTAAGATATAATTGGGATGTTGATAGCGATGTTGAATGATATTTTGTAAATGAATATTTCTAAATGTTTATACATGTTTGAATGTTTCTACATGTATTTGAATGTTTCTACATGTGTGAATGTGAGAATTGAAATGATGTCTGAATGTATCGACTTGTGTGAAAAGTATATTTGTTGATTTTGCAGGTTTGTGGCCTGTTTGTAGGCCGATATCAATGGATATCGTAAACCTGCAGTTCAGAAAACTGAACTGTAGGTTCTCATCCTGCTGACCAGCCACAGCAGGCCTACAAACTGATAAGAAAAAAAAACATACGCGTCAGTTATTTATAGAACACCGTCATCAAAGGCTTACAGCGTCGGTTATTGGATAAAAACTGCCGCTTAATATGACAAACAACATGACAGTGCAGGAAAGCACGGCCGTGGCGGAAACAATGTCAGTTATTAGTATAAAACTGATGCCTATAATACTACACACAGCCGTATAGGGAAGCATGGCCGTGGCATTTGGAAATATGGCATCGGTGTTTTAGTTGCAAACTGACGCAGAAAGTGTCCTAGATGGCGCCCTTTTTGTGGTGTGAACCCTTTTGGCGTCGACTTACTATACATAAACGATGCCTATCGGTGCCCTGCTGGTGCATTTTCGGTGGCGCGAAGCCTTTTGGCGTCGGTTATAAAACCGACGCTGAAGAGTTCGAGCTTTAGCGGCACCTACATAGGCATCGCTGGAGAACCGTCGCAAAAAGGGGTTAAACAACTGACGCCAAAGGCATGTTCTGTAGTAGTGGTCATTCAGTGATGGCATGTATAATCTCGATAAGGTGTTGCAAAGGTGTGAGGACACTCACTTAGTCCTAAATTGGGAGATGTGTCATATGATTGTAAGTGAGGGCATAGTACTTGGACACAAGGGGTCCAACAAGGATATGGAAGTAGACCATGTTAAGATAGAGGTCATCTCCAAGCTACCTTCACTGACATCGGTAAAGGGAGTAAGGATCTTTTTGGGACATGGTGGGTTTTATCATCATTTTATCAAAGATTTCTCAAAAATTGCTAAACCTTTATCAGAATTGTTAGAGAAGGACATTGAATTTTATTTAGGTGAACGATGCTTGAATTTCGTTGAATTTCTAAAGGAGAAGTTGATTTATGCATCCATTGTGTAAGCTCCAGATTGGAGCCTACCTTTTGAACTGATGTGTGACGCATTGTATTATGCGGTGGGAGTTGTTTTGGGTCAACACAAGGATAAGGCTCCTACAGTCATATACTATGCGTCTGAAATCTTGAATGATCCACAACTCAATCATACTACCACAGAAAAGGAACTGTTGGCAGTTGTTTTTGTGTTTGAAAAAATTTGCCAATACCTAGTTGGGGCTAAGGTGATTGTTTGGACCGACCATGCTGCCATCACATATTTGTTACAAAACAAAGATGCAAAACATATATTAATTCGATGGGTTTTACTGTTACAGAAATTTGACATAGAAATTTAGAATAAGGTAGGGATGGAAAATCTGGTAGCAGATCACCTATCTAGGTTGGAAAGGGTTAATGAAAAATATTTAGATATCCTTATTGTTGAGCATTTTCTTGATGAAAAACTTTTTTCTCTTCAGACCAAGGATCCCTGGTTTGTAGACATTGTCAATTATCTAGCATGCAAGGAGATGCCTGAATATTGGGGATATTAAGAGAAGAAGAGATTTTTCCATTCATTGAGGTTTTACATCTGGGATGATCCGATTTTTCTTAAAAAGTGTAGGGATGGAATTTTGAGGAAGTATGTACCCGAATGTGAGATTGAGAGCATTTTATCACACTGCCATTCTCTACCTACAAGGGGGCATCACGCTAGATCTAGGATTGTGGCTAGAGTCTTACAGAGTGGGTTCTTTTGGCCAACGTTGTTTAAGGTTGCTCACAATTTTGTTCATCATTGTGATGCATGTCAACGTGTAGGTAATATATCTAAACGACATGAAATGCTACTTAATGTTTTTCAAGAAGTTGAAGTGCTTGATCTCTGGGGCATTGATTTCATGGGCCCTTTTGTGTCATCTAATTCTAATCTCTACATATTACTTGTTGTTGACTATGTATCTAAGTGGGTGGAAGCAATTCCAACCCACACCAATGATGCACAAGTTGTGTGCTTGTTTGTTAAAGATAACATTTTCTATAGATTTGTGTCCCCCGGTTGATTATTAGTGATCATGGATCACACTTCACAAACACACAATTTGGAGCCTTGTTGAGAAAATATGGGGTGAAACACCGAGTGGGTACTCCCTACCACCCACAGACGCAAGGACAAGTTGAGGTGTCCAATAGAGAGGTGACAAAGATCTTGGAAAGGACAATCTCAACTAATGGAACAAATTGGAGTTTTGTGTTGAATGACTCTTTGTGGGCATATAGGACATCCTATGAGTCACCTATAGGAACTACATCGTTTAGGTTGGTTTATGGGCATGCATGCCATCTACTAATGGAGCTTGAGCATAAGGCAAAATGGGCATTGAAAAAGCTGAATTTTAGTTTGGATGAAGCAGGTAGGAAGAGACTATTAGAGTCAAATGATCTAGATGAACTAAGGATGGATGCTTATGAGAGTTCTAGAATTTATAAGGAGATAACTAAAAAGATTCATGATAGGCACATCTTTAATAGGGTGTTTCTCCTGGGACAGAAGGTTCTCCTATTTAATTCTAGACTTAAGTTACATCCGGGCAAGCTAAGGTCCAAATAGAGTCGACCATTCATGATTGAGTAGGTTTTTCCCCACGGTGTTGTGAAGATTATAGATGGGATGAGGTCATTCCTTGTTAATGGCCAGAGATTGAAGCATTATTTTGGTGGGGAAGTAGAGACAAGAATAGAAGAGGTGCAACTCATTGCAATCCAGTAGATTCTTACTCTTAGGCACGTCTAGTCTAGGACATTAAATAATGGTGCTTGTTGGGAGGCAACTCAACCTTCATTTCTCTCTATTTATGTTCATTTTAGCTTTTTAATTGTTGTTTCATTTTTATTTCATGAAAAAAGGTACCTTAACTCGTTTGTTAGAGTGTCCAGATCATACAAAGTCAGAACTACCGAGTCCACAAGTCAGTAGTACCAAATTCATGTCAGGGAGATATCTGCAAAAGAAAAACAGACTCAGTACTACCAACTAGACCATTCGATACCACCAAGTCTCTGAAGATCTTCACGTTCCTAACTTATAAGCACTTGGTAGTATCGACATCCAACTTGTTACTACTGACTTTTTAGATACTCCCAGGTTCGAGATATCGAGATGAAATTTTAGAAATACTGAGAAAATCTTGCCAGCTCAGTACTACTGACGAAAAAGTTGGTAGTATTGACTCATGACATCAGCAATCCATGAGAGAGAAATCTGATGGCTGAGGCGATCTTCATCGAGCGGTCGGTAGTATCGATCTGTGACACAAGTCGGTACTACCGACTGACACTCGATACTACCAACTCCGAGCAATCTATCCTCAGATCATTAGCAAACCTCATCCGTCGATACATCTGAGCCACATATTCCTATTTACAACTTGGTACTACTGACTAAAAATTTAGTAGTACCAACTCTACCCGAGCTCAGCTATATAAGGAGGGGTGGTGAATCCATTTTCTTCACACCACCTCCTATCCACTCCACCTATAACTGAGAGCAAAGTTGCACCGGGAACCGCCACTCTTCATCGAGCATCTTTTTATCCATTTTCATTCTTGCATCATCACCATGGCACCAAGGAGGGGTGCACTTTCATTGATAGCACAAGGAGAGTTGGTCCCTCGACCAACCCCCATTCAACATCCAAACTCGGAGATCAAGAAGGTTTATGAGGAGCTTCTGACGAGGAAGATGGTTCCAATGTGCACATATGCATGCACACGCCTATATCAATCCTACTCATCAAGTGGCCATGGATATCAAACTCTCTCAGGAGGGACAAATCCCATATCTATCACTCACCCCTCAAAAGCCCCATGTGTCAAAGCCACCCAATCATCACCTTTATAACAACCCATGTTTCAAGACTGCATTTGATGATGTCAAAGTGTACCCAATGACATGTGTTGAGTGTAGTGATTTCAGGTCAAAGAATCACACTCACCACCATCACTGTGAGAACTAACTGTGACTACCATGTTATGGTTCCATGTGTCAAACTCACGGTGGGTCTGTCTGGTGGTGTTGAAGAGGCAGAAACTGACTTTGCCTTACCTCCATTCACCTCCTATTTGTTGTTCGGGGGTGAAAAGGACCTCGAGCAAAGCCAAGAACTCGCAAACAAGTTCTGGGTAGGTCATCCAGTTGCTAAAGAATGGATCATCCACCTCCATTAACTACTACTGGCATACCCAACACATGTTTACAGTGAAGCCCACTCGCTCAATCAAGGGGCGATCTCCATAACCACTCCATCAACTTGAGAGCATTCTACCACATCTTTAACTGGCCTCATGTCACAGAATGCTCTGCTCCCTCTGACTTTGACTATGATCTTGCATGGGAGCGGTTGACCAAGGTGCCAGAAGATTTCTACATCAGTTGGCACGTCAACTCCATCACTAACATTGAGCATCATTTTGCTCAGATTCTACATCGCCTCTACACCAACACCATCTTCACCCTCTTTGCCCAAGACCTAGGGAAGGTCCAAAAGACAGACCTCTTCTTCCTCTACAAACTATTGGAGGGAGATCCCATCAACTTTGGGTCCTTCCTCCTCCTACACATGGTCACAGTTAGGTGCATGGTGTAGAGGAAAGTGCCAATTGTTTTTAGGGGACTGATTACCCCAATCGTGTTGCACCTCTAGCTCAACTTGTCTACTCTCACACTGGTGTTGTCTTTGAAGAGGTTGGATCTCCAGCACTTCTAGAAGGTAGGAATCCTCAGCTTACACTATAACATGGTGTATGTGAGTTGCACGGTGGGAGGAAGGTACCAGGAGTTAGCCTTCCCGACCCTATTTCAATCTACAAGGGGTCGAGCATCTTAGGTGGCCGGTCAAAGATGGTGAGGACAAAAATCAAGATTAGGAAGCATCCCATGATGACACCGAGCAGCCACATGACTCCTACGATGATGTTGAGGAGGTGGAGCCCACCATACCCATTACTCGGAGAGCGGTCCCGCATAAAAGGGCCCGCACCTATGCTGCGTCGAGTTCATCTGCCCTGCCTCCTTCTCAGGAGGAGCATGACTCATATGACATGGTGGGTATGTATGAGATGTTGCAGGACATTCAGATAGGATAGAAGTAACATCAGGTGACTTTGAGTGGTGTACATGAGATACAAAGATGGATGTACCAGAATCAGCAGACAATATATGAGAATGAACATCTTCTCTTGGCCAACCAACAGAATGTCCATATGTGCCTGTAGCGGATGGAGAAATATCAATGTCCATTCTTCAACCATTACTAGGGGTACTTTGGATGATACTCATAGCCACCACAAATGTCGTCGTCAGATCTATTTTTTTAGGGGATGTTTCCTCCCCAGGACCCCAACATGCCACATCCATCACCTCCTCCATTCTGAGCATGGTACCACTATTCCACCTCTTAAGTTGGAATGTTCACTATGTGGACATAGTCATATTCAATCTTAGGGGGGGGTGTTGGAACAGCCATCTATCTTAGTTTTAATTTTTCATCTTACTTTAGTTGTTTTATTTTATTATAGATATGCAATTATAGGATTCACATCTACCTAGTGGAAATGTGAAGTAGTAGATGCATGGTTTCTTATATCGAATATATTGTACTCATAGGTGTTTTGGCAAGGAAATAGTCACCTCTTTATAGCTTAATTGCAACTACAAAATTTGCAACACCACTTGAGGAAGTGTTTCGATTAGTCATCTTTAGGACATAGGATATGAATGAACATCTAAATCAATGGAATGTGAATGAAGATGTTGTTGAGCCTAAGCTGGTCAAACCTTTAACGAGATATTAAATGGAAATCTAATAATGAAACCTATCATAATCTTATGAAAGGCATTGCCTCTTAGTTATGTGATTCCATCCATTTTTTCATCTTTTTTTACTCACTGCCTCAAGAAGAATGATTATTCTAATTTATTTCTATTTGATTGCATGGCATAGCATAATAGGTGTCATGATAAATTATCTTGTTCTTTGCTTGCATTTGAAAGAAGGGGGGAAAAGTTGCATTTGTAAGCATGAACAAATTTCGTGCATAACAATTTCATGTAGATTACATACATTCCATAGCATGCAAATATTTTTGTCATGTGTATTTTAGTCTCCAGTTATGAAGATTGAAGTGTGGGGACATACCTCCACATCTTAGAAAAAAATAGTAGGAAATGAAAGCCCGAGCATAAACTCAATCATGCTAGAAAAAATGTGGGCTAGAAAAAAATAATATGAAATTCATCAATGTTTAGAGTTTCTGAGGGAGAAAGTATGCCTTAACCTTTCTTGAAGAGACAAAGTAATCCACATGGCGCATTCTTTTGTTTTCTTCTATCAGAATAATTTATTGATGAGATTGCTTGACACATGCATCATTTCATAGACAAAAAAGAAATGCATTAGGATTAGGATCCACACATGGCATTATTTTCACTCATGTAGGATCATCATACTTTTGCATAAATAAGTTGGATGTGTTGGCAAGGGCTCTAGAGGGGGGTGAATAGAGCTTCACAATTCTCACAAAATGGATTACACCACAAAATTATATTAAGTGCGGGAACTTAAAACAAATAGCAATTTGATGTCTTAACTAGCAAGCATAGCAAGGATGAGAGACAAGGAAGAGCATGCACTTACACAAGGTGGTTTAGAGTGGTTTCACATCCTAACAAGGAGCAATGTCAGTCCACTACCTAGAGATGGTTAGTATCTAGGATTCGCAATATTGGTACTCTTATATTCCATCATAAGATTACAAGATAAAACCACAACACCCAAGGGCTTAGTACCTCAACCAAGGATCTTCAACCTATAGAAGGATCTTACCCCTTGAACCATGGAGTCTTCAGCCATCAACATGGACTTACCCACTCCTTCATCAAGTCTTCAGCCTTCAAGGGATTACCTATCCTTCTTGAGCGCTTGCCTTACCTATCTCCTTCACTTAGAGATCTGGAACACATTGCCTTCTTCAACCTTAAAGAACAACAACTCCTTCTCCTTCACTCGAAGAAGTTCTTCAGCCTTTTCTTCAATAAGGAAAGGGGGTAGGAAGATGGTGGAGGAGAGCTTTACATCAATACAAGGAGAAGCTCTCTTACAAAGGAACCTATCTCACTCATACTCACGAATTTGACTTGAAGGTAGAGAGAGAAAGGGGCTCAAAAGGTTAGAACACTCTCAACTAAGTTAGGACCAAGCATGTAGTGAATGAGTAGCCTTGGAATGAACTCCAAGAGGTCCTATTTATCGTTGTCAGTGCCCCTTTAAGTTGTGGGACACTTAGATACAAAATATAGCCATTTTTTCTCAAAGAAACGACTCTATTTTTGCTCAAAACACACACCAACGGTCACAATCACTTTTTCTGCAAATTATGTACAGTGCAATCGATCGAGTTTCAATAAAGGTAACTCGACCGATAGAGTAAAAGACAAAGCCGATATTCAAATCATCGGTCGAGTTTGTCTTGGGGAAACTCGACCGACCAATGAAGATCGAATTGGTCAGGTACTCGATCGGTTGAGTTCTGTGAAAACACAACGCGATCGATGCCTTCTTCAGAAAACTGATCCAAGAGGATCGGTCGAGTTTGCAACTCGGCCGATTGACTGTCTGTGATCAATTTTCTAAAGTGCATCTAAAGTGATTAAAACTTGGGGTTTAGTGTCCCAATCAATTTTCTAATCTTAGTTACAAGCCAATTCATCAATACAAGTGATTACAAAAATATTCTAAGGTCATTTACATAGATTTCCAAAATTACACACTTGTATAGCTTTTGGCTTGAACTTGAGTAAGTTAGGGCTTTTGATTTTTTATCCTTTTCATGTATCTAACACATGAAATCAATCTTTAATACACATATTAGATACATATGAATGGAATGGTTAAGTCATTATAAAAATATGGACAATGTATAACCTCTAGGTCAACATTCTCCCCCTTTTTGATAATGACAAACTATTCCTCAAACATATTGAAAAGGATATAGAAGTTATACCTTTTCCTTGTGAATTAAGGGGATTCAATATGTGAACAATGTGAATTGCTCCCCCTCAATCTATGCTTCCTCTAACCTACATGGTTAGTCTATCTACACAGAGAAATAATAGCCTACATGTACTTTTTAGTCCTTTGCAAGTCACATGATAAAATAGTAAATGAACAAGAAAAGGATCTCATAAGCTAAGCAATAGTATAACAATAAGTAACAATATGATTGAGTTTCAAGACTTTGAAATTTCTCTCCCCCTTTTGACATTATCAAAAAGTAGGGGGGTAGAAGAGCATATATCCAGGTATTCTCCAAAACACAATCAACTAGATATTCATACAAGCAATCTCATAGCATATGTCAAATAGAGACAAAAGCAACATACAATCGTAGTCATAATCAAAATATGGTGAAAGATGGCACCAACTCATAAAATATAACAGAGCAAGGAGCAAGAGTGCACATCACATATATTATAACTCATATTCATGTTCTCATGAAAGCAACTACAAGCAAGAAGCAATGAAAAATAAAAGATAGACTAGTACAGCTCAGATAATGTGCCCAGATGTTTCTGATACAAAAAAGCCTAGAAAGATGTATATGATCAGCATACTAGACTAAAAACTAAGAGACAAACTAAACATCTAGACTATCTATATCCATAGCCTCATCATCATCGGCTCTAGGCTTGTAGTCCTTGTCTCCGTCGGAAGGTGCAACTGTAGCGCATTCATCACCAGAATCAGCACCATCACCATCACCTGTTGACTCAAGGTCAATTAGGTCAAGGTTGACTCACGTCTAAATTGACTAAACCCGTGTTTTGATGATGACTAACCATTCCACATATTGGTGTCTAATGTCTCTACTTGAGTAATTTCAGATTAGGTATAGACACACTCCAATTGCCCTAACTTACGCATCTCAAATTGGAGAAAAGACAAGTCAAAGTCATACAAGTGCACATTTTTGTAATATGATGTATATCCATTAGAATCATGTTGTAAATCACTTGTAATGATTGTATGACTTGTAATTAAGCTTAGAAAAATATCAGGAGCACTTAGATCGAAAATTAGAGCACTTTAGATGCAACTTTGAAAATCAATTACAGGCACTTGGTCGGTCGAGTTTCCCACCCTGAAACTCGACCGATCAACCTTGGTCGATTTTCTGAAGATTGCATCGGTCGAGTTGTGCACTCACAGAACTCGACCGATTGGGTAGTAGGCCAGTTCCAGTTGGAATGCTTGGTCGAGTTTCCTCAGAACAAACTCGACCGATCATTTCAATATCGGGATGCCTGCTACTTGATCGGTCGAGTTACGCATATAGAAACTCGACCGAATGCACTGTACGGAAAAGTGCAGAAAAGTGTTTCTAGCCATTGTGGAGTTTCAACAAGTGAAAATAGATCTGTTGCAAGCCACAAAATGGCTAGTTTTCGTTCACAAGTGTTCCCAAAGGCTAACAGGCATCCCCAGCTATAAATAGGACCCCTTGGGCTTCATTCCAAGGTTGAGCATTCACTATGAAGGTTCCTATTCTATAGTTGAGTGATCCTACAGCCTCCTCTCTCTCTCTCTAAGCTTAATCACTTGCTACATCCATTAGAGTGAGTAGGAAATCTATAAGAGAGCTAGTCATATATGTATATCTTGTGAGGCTCTCACTTCCACCACCTCCTATCTCTTCTTTCAACCATGAAGATGAAGGTTCTCTCTCTTATCCAAGAGAGGTGAAGAAGAACAAGGGAAGGAGTCCCTTGGTGAAGATCAAGGCTGAAGACTTGGAGCTAGAGTGGGTAAGCCCTTGGAGAAAGAAGAATACTCAAGCTCAAGTAGGTAAGTCCTTGGTGGAAGCTTCTCCGAGTGAAGGTGAAGTCAAAGGCGGAAGATCCAAGAAGAGTGGGTAATTTCTGCAAGGCCGAAGACTTGTGCAAGAGTGGGTAAGTCCTTGGAGAAGGCCGAAGACTCTTGCAAAGTGGGTAAGTCCTTGGTAAGGTTGAAGACTCTTTGTATTGGATAGGTAAGTCCTTTGTTGGTCATGTATTGTAAGTCTTATAAGTGAATATAAGAGTGCAATTGTTGGAAGTCCTAGAGGTTGACCTCTCTAGGCAAGTGGACTGACACACTTCTAGTTTGAAGTGTGGAACCACTCTAAATAGCTTGTCTAATTGGTGCATGTTCAATCTCTCTTATCCTTTCTATGCATGATTTAGTTGCACTCAAATTACCTATTTAGCAACCTTATCTTGTCATATATCTTGAAGGTTTAATGAATTTTGTTTAAGTGCTTTCAGCTCTATTCACCCCCCCTCTAGAGAATCTAATCACCCATCTAGGATCCAACATCACCATCATCAGAAGCGTCCTCGCCATCACTGTCGTCGTCATCAGCAGCCTGGTCAGGCATCTCCTCGTCAGCAGGAGGACCAAAACCACGACCAGGCCAACGAGCATTCTGCTCATCCCAAGTCATACCAAGAGCATATAGCTCATTGGCCTGAGGAAATGATGGAATAGAATCTCCAAGGCTGGCAAGCAAGGTGTCCAGGGGGGCAGCAGGCAACGGGAGGTAGGCGGGAGTAGAACTACCAGTAGCAAAGGGTGGAGGAGTAGGAGCAGCGGAAGGATTGGGTGCGAGATAATAATGATTGTATGCATATGAAGCATAATCACTATTGGGGTAGGGCTGGTAGGTGGGGTAGGGGTGAGCACATGATAGGTTCATGGTTGACATGATAGAACATAAATCTTGATGCAGGTGCCCCTGGACCTGTTGGTTGTATGCTTGTTGATACATCATGTAGCCCATAAGGATTCATTAGATTCACAAAATGAAGAACTACTAGGTCGAGGAGGGGGCTGAGGAGGTGGAGCACGGGTAGAGGAGGCATGGGTTGTAGAGGCAGAGGCAGAGGGAGAAGCACTAGGGGTAGAAGAGTTAAACATAGGCACAGACTTATGAATCATGGTTTCACTGATACATACACCTTTCCTGGCTACTTTGTAATGAAAGTCAGAAAAGAGTGATTTCTCGATAGCGATCTGAAGCAAACCACAGATCACGGAAGGTTAGGAGGGATGGGTGCCTTTGGTGTTCTTACCGGTGTTGAAGTAGGTCATGTGGTGTAGGATGTATCTGGCCCACTTGACACCGATGTTCTCTAGGATGCAATACATAATGATCGTAGTGTTCTCTGCAATATCTGTTTGATTTTTCTTCAGATGGATGTTGCAGTTGATCACTAAATCTAGAATGCACTTACTAAGGTCGAGGGAGGAGGAAGGTAGGGTGCTCTTCTTCTTATATGGAACGTCAGGTTTCTTCAAATAGCGATGAATATCAGGGAGAGTAAGTTCATTCTACTTGTAGAAACCTTTGGGATCTAAAAGATCGAAGCACTCATCGTAATCCTTGTGTTAGGTATCATTTTGGTCATCTCCAGAAAAGAAGACATTTAGAATATCCTCAGAGATTTGAAAACTCTTACCTGTGATCATCAAGGTTAGGATTACTTGAGCATTCGATGGGGGTATGAGGGAGTGGTAGTTCCAACACAAGTTAGCGTAGAACTCGTGAACTATTTTCATGCTAGACATCGAATTGAAAAAGCAATCACATTCGACGGCCAAGGTGGAGAGGTGGTGAACGGCTAACAACCTAGCAACCTGGTCTATAACCACTTGACACCAAGGACTTGGCTCAAACAAGGTGCAAAAAGGAAAAGGACTCCTAGGAAGAAGGTCCTTGTACCTATTAACAGCCTCTATTGAGACAAAAGAGGTATCGTCAAAGGGAATCAAGTGATTAGACGAAGATGACGAAGGTGCATTTCTTGGGGCAGGTTGTTTTCTCCTTTGGGAAGCCATGGAGGTGAGAAAGAGAAAGAGAAATGAATAAACACACAAAGCAAACCGCAAAAGCCGTCCAAAAACCACTAGGAAGCAACCGGGAAGGTCAAGAACAACCTATCTAGGTCGGGAAAGGGCTAGGATAGGAAGGGTTAGGGATAGGGTAGAGAGCTTAGGGCTAGAAGAAGAGGAAACGGTCATCTATTCTCTAGTTGAGAGGGAGAATAGTCAGCCGAACCTCACTTAAATTTGCTTCAGCCCACAGATCGGTCAAGTTCTGAGAGTGGGAAACTCGACCGATTGGTCCAAAAAAGAACAGCTCTCGGCCACTGATCGGTCGAGTTTTTCATGGGGGAAACTTGACTGATGGTCAACCTGACCTAAAACCATCAAACTTAATTTCTAGCCATATGCATGCCAATCAAATTCATTTTTCGTGTCTATTATGTATATTGAACATACTTAGGCACATATCAATCATCATTGGGTACTATTTTGCGATAATACCAAGAAATTTGAGAAAAGCCCAAAAACAAGTGAACTAAGCATGTCAACAAGAAAATTAAGCATATTTTAAGCAAATTTAGGCAAGCAAGATGAGTAAAGTATGAGCAAGACATATAGGATAAAAACAACTAGCTAGATGGTATGTCAATATCATCCAAAGCAACAATGAGCAGTTCAGATCTAATAAAGTTAAATTGCTCTCTAGCTAGAGGTTTAGTGAAAATGTCCACCAACTGATTTTCTGTGTCCACATGTGTGATATAAATATCCTTGTTGGCATTGTGGTCACGAAGAAAATGATGGCGAACCTCTATATGTTTATCTATACTATGCAATATAGGATTATATGAAAGATTAATCGCACTAGTATTATCATAATAGATAGGAGAAGCATCAAAATGTATGTTAAAGTCTTGGAGCATTTTCTTCATCCATAGGACATGAGCACAACAACTCCCATCTGCAATGAATTCAGCCTCGGTAGTTGATAATGCTGTGGTGCTCTATTTCATGGAAAACCAATACACCAAGCATGGTCCTAGAAGGAAGCAAGTGCCACTTGTGCACTTTCTATCAACCAAACAGCCTATGGAATCTGCATCACTATATGCTACAAGAGTAAAGTCCCTTGACTTAGGGTACCATAGATCAAAGTTTTGAGTTTTAGCTAAGTGCCTCAAAATCCTTTTGACAGCAATAAGATGTGATTTCCTAAGGACTTGATTGAAAGCGAGCACACAAGCCAATACTAAACATAATATTAGGTCTAGAGGAAGTTAAATAAAGCAAACTTCCAATCATACCTCTATAGAGCTTCTCATCTACCTTCTCACCTTCTTCATCTCTATTAAGTTTGGCAGTGTTGGACATGGGTGTATCCATCGGCTTCATGTTCTCCATCCCAAAGCATTTGAGTAGTTCACTGATGTACTTGCCTTGGTTGATGAAGTTTCCATCTTTGGGTCACTTGATTTGGAAGCTGAGGAAGAAAGTCAATTCACCCATCATGCTCATCTCAACTCACTCTGCATAAGAGAACTAAACTCCTTGCAAAGATCAAGATCAGTTCCGCCAAATATGATATCATCAACATAAATTTGTATGATAAGAAAATTGTTAGAGGTGTGTTTTAGAAATAGAGTAGAATTGACTTTGCCCATGACATAGCCATTGTATAACAAAAAGTTCTTTAATTTCTCATACTAAGCTCGAGGTGCTTGCTTGAGTCCATAGAGAGCTTTTTGCAACAAATAAACATGATTAGGTAGCTTTTCATTTTCAAAGCCCGGAGGTTGAGCAACAAATACTTCCTCCTCGATTGTACCATTCAAAAACACACTTTTAACATCCATTTGATATAGCAAGAAATTTTTATAACTAGCAAAAGCAAGTAGCATTCTAATAGATTCAAGTCTAGCAACGGGAGCATAAGTTTCATCAAAGTCAATACCTTCATGTTGATTGTAACCTTGTGCCACTAACCTTGCTTTGTTCCTTACCACTTTTCCTTGTTCATCAAGCTTGTTGCGGTAGACCCACTTGGTGCTAATGATTTTTCTATCACTTGGTCTTGGCATTCGAGTCAACACATGATTCTTCTTGAATTGTTCTAGTTCCTCTTGCATGGCTAGGATCCACTCGTCATCACCAAGAGCTTCTTTGATGTTCTTTGGCTCCAGCTATTAGATGAAAGCATTGTCTGCTTGTTCTTTGTTGTAGGTAGCTTGTGTCTTCACACTCTCAAATAGGTTGCCAATGATTATCACTTTGGGATGATTCTTTGCAAAGTGAGGATCCTTCTTCTCTTCATCCTCAGCTTCAACCACCTGCTTACCTTTGTTGTCAATTGTTGTGTGATTTCTACATCATCTTTTCACACGCTATCACACACACATTTGGTTCATTCTAATATTATTTAGCCTCTTTTCATATTACTTTTGCTATATTTTTGTTACTTTACTTATCGCATAACTTGCATTGCAGATATGCTCCAAATATGACTGAATTGCAGAGTTTAATTCTGCTAAAATAGCAGAATGCACGGCGTGCGGGATGAACGCACGACGTGTGAGATTTCAGAAGAATTTCCATTCCACCCAGACAGCAAAATGCATGGTGTGTTTGAGCCTTGAGCATGGCGTGCGCGTTTCTAGAAACCTATAGAAAAGCAAATGCACAGCGTGCACTTGAATGCACATGTGCACCTGGAGCATCAAGCTAACCAAAAATCTTCTGGAAAGTCACACGTCATGCATTACTTCAGCGCACGCCATGCGTAGTGCATTCTAGAGTAGTTTGAAAGTTTCTGGAAAATTACACGGCGTCCATTACTATTGCGTACGCCGTGCGCAATGCATTCTGGAGCAACTGTCGAATCTTTTACATGGCGTGCACTCTGGACGCACACCGTGTCTCTGGCAGTTTCAACATTTCAAAAAATATGAGTTTTTTTTCTAAAGCGAAGAGGGAACTTAATGGGAAGTTATCACTGGTTATAATTGAGAGTTCCCTCGTCCCAGATCCAGAGGAGAGTAGAGGAAGGAGATTTTGAGGAGAAAGGAGGTGGTTTCTTGCCAAAGGAGCCTATTTCTTCTTCACTTCTTCTCCATTGTCTTCTCCAAGGTGCAGCCAAGCTTCCCCAACTTCATGCAGCTTCTTGGGAGAGGAGTCAGTTCATTTTAGAGAAGCTAAAGAAGGAGAATAGCTAAAGGAGGAGAATTTCATCCCCAAGCCGGAATTCCTCCTTCTTGTGGTTACATTTTCGGATCTTTTTGTTTTTCCTCCTCTAGATCATGTTAAAACCTGAATTTTCTATAGCAAATCTACAAAGCATGATTATGGACAAGTAATTCTCTTTTCTTGGGCATGGGAGAGTAGCTCCCACGTCATAGCATGTATGGAACAAGTTAATTTTGTACTAAATACTATGTTGCTTATTTTTCTACCATGAAAGTATCGGTTTTATCATCTCTTGCATGTATTGTTGGCCACTTTATATGCATGTGTTCTGCTTTCTTGCTTGATCTAAGAAGATAAGTAGGAATGTATGGAGGTGCTCTTCTTGGCAACTCTTTTTCTACCACGAGAATGGAGATAATTGAGTTGAAGAATAGGTTGTGATCAAAAATGAAATTTATGCATGAGAATGTGGCTTTGAGTTGAGATCGTTGCACTCTTACCAGGAGGTGAAGTGCAACACAACTTTTCCTCTAAAACAAGTTCTTATGTAAGTTTATATTTTCGTGTACCTATGATGTGCTATGATATGTGAGTGAAATTCTAATGTCCGAGATCCATTAATTTCTGAATCTAAACCCTTTTCGTAATCTTTTTATTGCTTGTTTAAATCTAAATTTCTACAATTAGATAAACATTACCAACCTTTTTAAACTGATCAAGATTGCTAAACTTTAGGATTGTTGCTCTCAATTAATTACTTAAGCTCCTTGTGTTTGACCTCGGCTACACTACCTTTGTATACTTGCGGAGATTGGTTAAGTTGGGTAAACTTTCCTTTTTAGGATTGAAACTTGTTAGTGTAAACAACCAACAAGTTTTTAGCATCGTTGTCGGGGAGCTACGGTAATTTAATTGGAGTAATAAGTGCTAATTAGTATTCGAGACTAGATCACCATTTCCATTTTCAAATTTCCTTGTACCTTTTAGTTGTGTTTTTAATTCCTCTTGCTATTTTTCAGGTTGTATGTGTCGCTCACAAAGGGGTCTTCAAACATCTGCGTTGTTAGACCTTGAAATCGAGCGTACTCTTTCAAGATTAAGAAGAGCAAGGAGAGTAGAGTCACCGCTGTTAGGAGGTACTCCCCCATCATCACCATCGCCATATTCTTCACACCTTGAGGAAGCTACACCAAGTGATCCAATCATGGAGGACGACCGTCCTATGAAGGACTTCACAATGTCAGTCGCCACAAACATTTGGGGAGATATTGACCTGTCTATAGTAGAAGTGAACAATTTCTCTATTGCTCCTTCTATGATGCAGATGATATAGGAGAATTGCTTTGGAGGTACAGCTAATGAAGATCCAAGTCTTCATGTTGCCGAGTTCTTGGAATATTTGAATACTTTCTGAATCAACGGGGTATCTACCAAAGGAGTAAGAATTATGATATTCCCTTTCACCCGAAGAGATAGAGCCAAGGCATGGCTTTTGTCTCTTCCAAAGAAGTCAATCAAAAGTTGGGACCAACTCTTAAATGCTTTCCTTGAAAAGTATTTCCCGCCTAGCAAGACAGCCCAATTAAGAAATTAGCTCACCAATTTCTCTCAAAATGAAGGAGAAACTCTATATGACACATGGGAATGGTTTAAGGATCTTCAACGCCTTTGCCCACACCATAGATTGACCAACTGGCTGCTACTTCAAACTTTTTATAATGGACTATTTTACAACACCCGGTTGACACTAGATGTTGCAGCCAATGGAGCATTGATGACTATGTCTTATTGGTAGGCTTTTGACATCATTGAAGAAATATTGCTAAATCACTATCAATGGGGAGCATATATGTAACATCCCTGGCCTGGGTTATGAGTCAACCCTAGGTGTTTTTCCTAAATATGTAATTAAATCTTTGTGATTAACTCTGAGCATGTAATTAAGTTTCTCAGAAGCGTATATTTCAGTATTTGCTCCTTTTTATTTAAAGTTGTAGCATTGTTTTGATATGCAGGGACCTATGTGCAATTTACCCAGTTAAAAGGGTTAGCTTGCAATTTTCACATGATGATATGTTCCTCTGATGTTGAGACATCATGAGAAATCTTTTTAGCAAAGTTTGAGGGATTTCCCAAGCTAAGGCACCAAGGTGCAGCTGTGGAAGCAATCCCGGTGCTTGAAACCCTAGTTTGGGGTAAAATGCAATTTACCCAAATTAAGGGATACAAATTGTGAAATATGTCATCTAATGTATCTTATTAGACTCTTGCCATCATTTAGAGAAGAAATGATGGGGAAGTCACCTCAATTGAACTATCAGACTATGAGATATGCCTTGTGATTGAATAATCAGGGTATATGTGTAATATCTCTTTATGTATGTACCTCATTATTAGCTTGCTCTCCTTTACCTTCTTTTCCTAATACCTTAAGAGAAGGTTTGTCCTTAGAATAAAGAGGAAGGGACGATCAAGTAAAGAAGGAGGGACCTAGTTGGAATTATGGACAACTTATGAACTAATGTTGAAACTCCTACCCCATGTATATAAGCTCTCCTTCCCTTAGTTGCAAGGGAACTCGCCCTTCGTTCCCTTACTGTTTCATTTCACCAAAGACGACCAAGGACTGCTTTGGAGCTAAGGAGGACGACCAAGGGGTGCAAGGTAGGTTTAAACCCCTCTTCTTGCCTAATTCCATGGTTAGAACTCGAATTCAAGGTCAGCTTCATGGCTAATTCTTGAAACCCTATCTTTCTAGCCGTCTTTTTTCATCCTTCCTTGGAGTTTTCACCTTGGCCGACCTGTGGGAACTCAAGGACGCCATTAGAGCTTGGAGCTTGAAAGCTTGGAGCTCAAGGAGCAAGCTTTAGACGGGTTTTATAACTCTAAACCCATGCTTTACTATGTGCATCTTTATATGCGTTTTGATAATAGCTCTTAGTGTTTCCCTACTTTTCCCTACTATTTTGCAAGCAAACCCATGGGATATTTGTACTGTTCTTGAGCTAGGAGATGAAGGCGTGATTTCCAAGAAAAACCCACCGCCTTTCACTTCCTTAAACGGTCTCAAAAGTTTGCTCTCTCGGTCTCAAGACCGCGAGGTGAGCAAACGGTCTCGAGACCGCGACAGAGAAAACGGTATCCAAGACCGTTTGGCCCCATTGACCGAGCGTGGACCGTATAAGACATCTGTTCCTAATTATATAGGATAATTACCCTCAAAATTTGGGAGGCTAACTCCAAAGGAATCGGGAGATATGACCTTTTTAAGTAAAAACTTTATTTGAATTTATTCCTGATTTTCAAACGGTCTGAAATTGCCTTTTTGGGCAAACGATCTCAAGACCGTGTAAGGTCGTTGACCAGGCGTTGACCGTATGAGATTACTGTTCAAAATAATGTTAATTAACAACTCACCAAGTTTGATGGTCTAATTCCAAACGGGCTAAGAGTTGAAGGGTGAATACTAGGGCTAACCCTAGGTAAAATCAGTACTGAAATTATGGTGACCTAATTAGGGTTTTTAGGGTTGATTGACCTAAACGGTCTCAAGACCATTTGGGGGTCACCAAACGGTCTCAAGACCGTGAGGGCAATCAACCAAGACCGTTTGGAGGTCTGGGGTCAAGAATAGTTGACCAATTGAAGGTACAATTACACCAAATTACATTGCAATTAAATATTGATATAATCATCAACTCAATTTGTTCAACCTTGATGAATTTCCACTAAAATCCAAAATTGGATGGGCAAACGGTCTCAAGACCGTTTGGAACTCATCCAAACGGTCTCAAGACCGAGAGGACAATCACCCAAGACCGTTTGAAGGTCTAGGGTTAAGTAATGTGACCATTTGAGGACCTAATTGCAAATAAGTTATCAATTGATCAAAATTCTGATTTGGTGAACCAATCATGGTTCAACCTCTATCAAATCACCTTAGTTTTTGATGAAATCTTGGGCAAACGGTCTCAAGACCCTTTAGGGTCCACTCACATGACCTCAAGACCGTTTGGGCCAAGTTTGGGCCCAATTGGAGCTCAATTGAAGGGTTCAACCTTGTGTTGATGCACATTGTTGAGTGATAATGGGTGAACATTGGTAGGCCCTAATTGAATCGATTTCAACCCTAATTGGTCAACAATTGAGGGTCAATTGAATGACAAATTGGTTAAGCATAACCTTAATTGACCCAATCCATAGGTGGTCAACATAGATTTGACCTTTTGAGGGCTTCAACATCGGTTGACATCATCGATTGCTTTGTTGATTTTGTTGATGGACCAAACGGTTGAGACCTTGAGAGCCTCGCGGTCTCAAGACCGTGAGAGGGCTCGCAGTCTCAAGACCGTGAGAGGGCTCGCGGTCTCAAGACCGTGAGGGGGATCATGGTCTCAAGACCGAGAGGAGGCTCGCGGTCTCAAGACCGCGAAGGGCCTCGCGGTCCTGAGGTCAAACTAGCTAAACGGTCAACATCTCTTCGCGGTCTCAACTCCAATTTGATCTTCGCAGTCCCAACATCAATTGAACCAATGATAGGGCTTCGCGGTCTTGAACCACTTGAAGAGGCTCGTGGTCTTGAAGTTAGAAAGAGGCTTGCGGTCTCGGAAAGTCAAAGTGGGCAAACGGTCAACACTTTCAACCGATCTCAACTCAATTGATGATTAATGATTGAAATCAATCAATGTGATTCCAATGTTGCCCAAATCAAACCCCAATGATAATCTAGGATAGTAAGGGGTTAATTGACTAAGGTTTTGACCATGATGATGATCAATGGGGTAAATTACCAAAATACCCCTGAAGGGTAAATTGAGTAATACCTTGATCAAATCAAACCCTAATCACATAATGGTGATGTTTTTGGCTATGTTAGCCTATGATGACTTAATCCGACCTGATCCAGGGTGATGTTGACATCACCTAACTTTATGATGAGAGAGAAAGTACTTCTAGAAAGAGAAAGTACTTCTAGAGAGAGAAAGTGCCCTTTTTAAGTGGAAACTCAATTGAAGCATCCCCAACACACAGAAATGAGCATAATTAGGGTATGATCCACCTATGTGAGATCATAGAAACCCTAATTATGATAAATGATGAACTTTTAACTAATCTAAGATCATCAATGAAGATGTTACTCATACATGATGATATTATGAGTCCAATTCACCTTAATGTGAATAGTAAACCCTAATTCAAGGGTAATGGTATGCAATGGAGTACTAAACCCTAATTGATGAGAATTAGAGATGTAACTCTTATGACAAGAATGAGAAGTACATTCCTTATTGTGTATTACCTTTATCAGTTGAATTAACGATGCAGGTTCTGATATGAAGGTGATCTTATCCAGGTATGGATGTTGATGTTATATTCATTGAAGGCATGTTGTTAGCCTTGTGAATAAGAAAAGTAATTTGATGCCTTGTCAATGGCATCCTATGCTGATAATGGGCTGTGAGAGCCATGAATACCATCAAGGTCATGCCTTAGAGATGACTTGTGATGAGGATAATGAGAAATGATGATTGATATGAGTTAGGCATGTTACATTTAGTATTCTTCTTTTATAACTGCTATGCTACTGTTATTGTTTGGAGAACAATGTATGTTGTTAAAGAATACTGAATGTACCTAACTAATCAAGTATAATGTAGAGCCCTGATCATAGATCCATCATTGTCAGAAATTAAGTGATGGTGAAACAGGTTTTCCTCAGGGAACTCCTGGAGCACATACTTTTGAGTATGTGGGGTACATGGATGTGTAGAACCTTACATCCTAGTGTAGGAAAGTGATGTAGATGTGGAATCCATCCATCCTTCACTATAATTTCATACCGTATCAGTGGCATGTAAACATGAAACCTCCTGATGACGAAGAAAGCACAGATATCCGTATCAGTGGTAGGTAAATATGAAGCCTCCTGATGACGAAGAGAGTACAGAACGCCACTGTGACTCTAGAATAGGGAAGGACCAGTTTACCCTGGTAAGCTATAGTAGTAGAGACACGAGATGTCCTACAAGTGATCCTCTTACTAACAGAGGAAGGTGAAGGTCATGAGAATCTGGCTCTCTTAATGACCTATGTATGATACTGATGTGACTTCTCAGCGATCAGTTGGAGTATGAGTGGTAAGCCTCATCTCCATAGGGAATAATGTTGTTTGTAAAACATAATCAACCATGTAGTATAACTTGTTAGAGATAACTCCAAGTTAGTTGATTGATGTTACATTGCAATAGTGTTTATATTCTCCATATCTCCTAAATGGTAGAGATCTTGTTATATCTGCAACTGTTCTAGAATACTTTGAAGGCTTTACTGCTTAAGATATTCTTTGATGTTATAGTAAAGCTTCTGGCGAAGAGTTATAACTCTCGTTGGGACAATTATGTATAATTTTCTCACCCCGTAGGCTTCAACTTTTTAGGTGGACGTCGGAGATGAAGGAACCAGCCTACAGGTGACCAGTCTCAGCAGCAGCAGCACCAGGGGCAGCAGTAATATCAGGTGGAGATTGTCCTGCCATATGGTGTAGTTAGAGTCAGTCCTATGTGTCCTCTGTACTCTCAGGTCTTGGAGTCTTTTGTATAGTGATCTTGAGATTTTGTATCTTGATGTATATAATTACTCGAGAAGTAATTATCCTGAGATGTAAACAGTTTATCTCTCTTTATGAAAGAAGCTTTTATGGATTCAAGCTCTTGTCACGAAAAGTTTTAATTTCCCGTGATTTTTGTCTTCCGCTGATTACCGATTCGCTTCCGCTAAGTTTTAATCGTGTTTATGTTATGGTTTGGAGATCAGAGCCCACAATATAGGGGAGCAAAATCAGCCTCTACAGCTAGTTTTTCAACCGGGAAGCAAGTAGGAAAACATATTGTTGATGTCGTTGATCTTATTGCTGCCAAACTAGATGTTCTTACACAGAAGTTCGGGAAGATGACCACTTTGCAAATCCAATCAGCTGAAGTTATATGTGAAGCTTGTGGCAATGCAGGGCATACTTCTTCTTCATGCTTTGCTCCTGATACAATTGAAGGGAGTTTTGAATAGGTCAATGTCATTGGAATGCAAGGGAACAAGCAATACAATCCCTATTCCAACACATACAATCCGGGATGGAGAGATCATCCTAATTTCTCCTACCGGAACACAAGCAACGCTCAGAACTTCCAACAAGGACAGTAGCAGCCGCAGCAACAACAACATTTCAACCGATAAGGGAATCTGCCAGGTTTTAAGAATAGGGGTTACCAACAGCCACAACAACCCCAAACTTCTTCTCTAGAAGCCATGATGGAAAAATTTATGTCTACACAAATGTAATAGAATGAAGAACTCCGGGGAAATGACAAGTTGTTGAAAGATGATATTGCTCAACTTTCTGCTAAATTGGATGGTATTTCCACTCATACCAAGATGTTGGAGAACCAAATAGCACAGCAAGCTCTAGCACAACAAAGGAATCCACAATCTGGTTCTCTTCCAAGTCAACCAAAAGTGAACCCAAGGCAACAAGCTAATGCAATTACTCTAAGAAGTGGAGTTGAAATTGAGAGACCTTCTCCACCCAAAGAGAATAACATGGAGGTAGCCGATGAAGAGGAGTCCAACACTCCTAATTGCAGCAAGGAGAAAGGTATGGCCGAAACACCACCTTCTTTCAAGGCCACTGCACCTTTTCCTCAAAGGCTTGCCAATAAGAAGGAAGACCTCAAGTTTAGGAAATTTATGGACATTCTCAATAAACTACATGTCAATCTTCCTTTTGCTGAAGTTATTGCCGAGATTCCTTCTTATGCTAAGTTCCTAAAGGATATTCTAACTAAAAGAAGAAAAGTTGATCAAGTTGAAATAGCAATGCTTTCGGAGAGAGTGAGTTCTATTATTCAAAAATGCCTTCCACAAAATCTTGATGATTTGGGAGCTTTTACACTGCCATGTAAGATCAACAATACCACTTTTAACAAGGGCCTAGTAGACCTTGGTGCTAGTATTAGTCTCATTCCATCTACCTTATGACAAGAACTAGATCTTGGATATTTGAAGCCAACAAAGATGGCTATTGAATTAGCCGATCATTCTATTAAATACCCAAAAGGTATAGTGGAGGATGTACTAGTGCAGATCGGAAAGTTCTATATACCATGTGATTTTGTCGTTCTTGATATGGTGGAGATCTCTTCCAATATTGTTCTTTTTGGAAGACCATTCTTGAGGACTGCTGAATGTCTTGTTGATGTTCGGGAAGGAAAGCTCACTCTACGTGTTGGTGAGGAAGTAATGGAATTCTCTATTTATGATGCCATGAAAGCACCTACACGTGTTGAAGAAATATGTTTATAAGATACTATAGATCCATTGAAGAGGATAATGATGATATTGCTGATTTGATGATTAATCTTTGTGATAATGATGTGGTTGAAATCAACAAATCTGAAATTTCTAGAGCATTCCCTATCTCTAAAGCACAAGGTATTAATGAAGATGCTCTACTTGTTGATGAAGATACAACAGGGAAAAAGGTAGAACTAAAAGCCTTTCCACCCAGGTGAGGTATGCATTTCTTGACCCTAATTCTACATCCCCTATTATAATAAATGATGAATTAACCAATGACCAAGAAAATAAATTACTTGCCGAACTGCGTTTGTATAAAGACGTCATTGGTTATTCCATAGATGATTTAAAAGGCATTCATCCTTCAATATGTATGCATATAATAAATATGGAAGATGATGCCAAACCAACAGTTGAACCATGTAGGCACCTAAATCAAAATATGCTTGAAGTGGTAAAGAAAGAAATTTTCAAATTAATTGATGTTGGAATCATTTATCCCATTAGTGACAGCCCCTGGGTTAGTGTCATTCACGTGGTTCCTAAGAAGGGGTGCAACTTTCATTAAGGGAGACAATGATGAGTTAATACAAACATGCATGGTCACCGGCTGGCATATGTGTATTGACTATCGGTGCTTGAATAAGGCAACCTGCAAGGATCATTTTCTGTTGCCTTTCATTTATTTGATGCTTGAACACCTCGCTAAGCATTCTTACTTTTGTTACTTGGACGGGTATTCCGGATTTTTTCAGATTCCTATTTATCCACCCGACCAAGAGAAAACCACATTCACTTGTACTTATGGAACATATGCCTATCGTCGTATGTCGTTCGGTCTTTGCAATGCTCCCACAACATTCCAGCAGTGTATGATGGCCATATTATCTGATTTTATTGAAAATATAATGGAGATTTTCATGGATGACTTTAGTGTATAGAGTGATTTCTTTGATCAATGTTTATTGAACCTGTCTTTAGTCTTAGCCTGCTGTAAAAAGGTTAACCTGGTGCTAAACTGGGAGAAGTTCCATTTCATGGTACAATCCGGTGTAGTAATAGGACAATTTGTTTCTAACAAGGGTATTCAAGTGGATAGGGCAAAGGTTGAAGCCATTGAGAAGATGTCTACTCCATCTTCAGTTAAAGACATTCGCAGCTTTCTTGGCCATGCATGTTTTTATTGAAGATTCATTAAAGATTTCTCTAAGATTGCAAAGTTGATGTGTTCCCTGAAAAACACAAGAGGGGTGAATAGGCTTTTATGATATTTTTAAAATTAATTCAACAAACAACCACAAAAATATTGGAGAAGGAGACAAGGCGTTTAGAGTGATTCCACCCTTAGCAAATACTAAGGGAGTCAGTCCACTACCCAATTATTTCCAATTGGGATTTTGAAAGCAATTGTATTTTATTACCTTGCAAGGATGTTACATAAGGTACAACTACCTTCACAACCCTTTGGACAACCTTCACCCCGAAGTCGTCTCACCAACCTTGAAGTAGCCTTCACTTGAAGTAAATTCAAGCTCCCCCTTGAAGTAGCCTTCCTCCTTGAAGTAGCTTCCCATTGAGACCTTCTATAAGTATTCTAAAGTCACGCCGATCTACCTTCACCAATGAAGAAGCTCCTACAACCTCCTTTTCACAGCCTCCAACCTAGGAGTAGCAAAGGAGAAAACAAACAATAAAAGGAATAAGAAGGGAAGAAGGAAAAATACACTTTACCACTTTAGCACAAGGCTTGAATCCTATATCAAGCGTTTTGATCTCCTATCCAATGTGTATGAACGTGAAAGTGTATTGGGTAGGAGATGCTAGCCTATAGGACACGACATCTCAGCTTATGGAAATGATCTACAAGTAAAGGAGTACTCAATTACTCACAAGAGTTGATTCTCAATTGCAAGTATGTGTACTCAAGTGAGTTTAGGTGTCCTAAGGCATGCCCTATTTATAAGGATGGCCTAATAGTACTTAGGGACGTTCTAGACACTTTCTAGTGGGTTCTTAGTGCTCAACTAGCCGTTAGTTATCCACTAATTATGTTTGTAACAACTAGTTAATTAACTCTAAAAAGTGCAGACAGAGCCTTTCTCGGTCGAGAAGTTTGTCGACTGAGTGTCTCTCGGTCGAGCATTTCATCGACCGAGGGTAAGTCTGGAGTAAGTGTATTGCAATGTTCAACTCAACTCCCAACCACTATTTCCCACCAAGTCTAACGGCTATAGAACCAGCTCGAAGAATAGACTTAGGTGATTCTCGGTCGAAAAAGATTGTCGACCGAGAGTATCTCGGTCGAGAAGTGTTTCGACCAAGACCGACTCTATTTCAATACTTTAAATCGTATGCTAAGTGTAAAAATGAATGTGCAATTGTGATGCTCACTTAGGGGATGACCTATCTAAGTGTTGTGTGTGGATAGAAAGATCTAACCACTTGATTTACATGATATCTAAGTACTTGTACATTATATACTTATACAAGTTTTTCCATTTGATTACAATCATGAAAATAAAGCAATTTAAGCATATAGATCTTCCAAAGCTTTGTCATCCACCACCTTGTATTCTTGTTCCTGAAATACTCAAGTAGCACATTAGATCCACAGGAATGAAATGTTTGTCATTTTCAAAACAAAGGGATTTGAATAATGTCCATTTAGCCAACAATCTCCCCCTTTTTAAAGATGACAAACATTTCCAAATAGAGATCAAATAATCTTAAAAGCATATTGAGTTTCATACATGAAGCTTACCTTGTGTATATCGTCTCTTGTTTATGGAATGTGTGCTTATTATTACCAAATAAGTATGGAACATAAAATCTAACTTTTAAAGGAATATAGAAACATTTGATGTAAAGCCCAAGAGAGTATGTGTGAAACTCATTGACTGAGTATTTAAGATTTATATTATTATTTCTCCCCCTTTGTCATTTCAAAAAGATAGCCATTGAAAATCATGTTTTAAGACTCCCCCTTAATTGATGCTCCCCTTACAAAAAGATAGTCATTAAAACATGCCTAAAGATGTCCATTTACAGCCAAAAATGTCAAAGAATCGGAGAAACAAAACAATTTTAAGGAGAACAAATGTCAAAGAAAACATCTTCTAAAGGAATGATAAGTAATTTCTTTCTTATGTTATTAAATTGATCTAATGGAAGTGGTTTTGTGAAAATATCAGCCAATTGATCTTTCAATCAACATGATGAAGGGATATATGTTTTTTGGAAATATGATCCCTTAGAAAATGATGACGGATTTCAATAGGTTTGGCACAGCTGTGTAAAATAGGATTATGTGCCAAGTTTATAGCACTAATATTATCACAGTAGATAGGAGTAGATGAAAATGTAAAACCATAATCATTTAAAACTTGTTGCAAATAAAGCACTTGAGCACAACAAGACTCGGCTGCCATATATTCAGCTTCAGCGGTAGAAAGTACAACCGTATTTTGTTTCTTGCTAAACCATGATACTAAAGCTCGTCCTAATAAGAAACAACTTCGGCTTGTTCTCTTTCGATCAATTCGACAACCTACGTAGTCGGCATCGGTATAAGCTATCAAATCTAAAGATTGTCTTTTAGGATACCATAAACCATAGTTTGAAGTGTCGGCTAAGTATCTTAGCATCCTTTTGACAGCTTGAAAATGAGTTTGCATGGGATTTGATTGAAATCTAGCACAAAGTTCGACAGAATACATGATATCCAGTCTGGAAGTGGTTAAGTAAAGCAAACTGCCAATCATGGCCCTATACAAAGAATCATCAATGGGTTCCCCATTTTCATCTTTCTCAATTTTAGTAGAAGTAGCCATTGGTGTGGTAGCATGTTTGCAATGCTCCATTCCAAAACGTTTTAAAAGTTCCTTTGTATACTTCTCTTGACTTTTAAAAATCCCAGCATGTGTTTTCTTTATTTGAAATCCAAGAAAGAAAGCCAATTCTCCCATGAGACTCATTTCAAATTCTTTTTGCATAATATCACTAAATTGTTTACATATGAATTCATTTGATGCACCAAAGATAATATCATCAACATAAATTTGAATCACTAGAAAGTCAGATTCATATGTTTTGAAAAATAAAGTTGAATCTAAATTTTCAATTGAAAAACTATTATCAAAGAGATAATTTTTAAGCCTTTCATACCAATTTCTAGGTGCTTGTTTTAACCCATAAAGCACTTTCTTAAGTTTATATACATGATCATCTTTACCAGGAATTTCAAAACCAAGTGGTTGGGCAACATATACTTCCTCTTGTATTATTCCATTTTGAAATGCACTTTTTACATCCATTTGGAATAGTTTGATGTCTTTGTGGGCAGCTATAGTTAGTAGCATTTTAATGGCTTCAAGTCTTGATACGGGTGCATAATTTCATCCAAGTCTATTCCTTCTTGTTGATTGTACCCTTGTGCTACCAACCTAACTTTATTTCTCACTACTTCCCCAGCTTCATTCAATTTATTATGAAAAACCCACTTAGTTCCAATAATGGTTTTATTTTGAGGTTTAGGAACTAAGTGCCATACATCATTCTTAGTAAATTGATTTAATTCTTCTTGTATGGCCATTATGCAATAATCATGTTTTAGAGCTTCAATTACCTTTTTGGGTTCAATTATAGATACAAATGCCATATTTGCAACATCTCTAAACGAGGAACGGGTTTTTACTTTATCATTTGGATTCCTAATGATTAGTTCTTGAGTATGATCTTTAATTAGTCTATGAATGGGTTGTTGTGACTCAATTTGTTGATCATTTTCAGCATTTTGATCATCTTTAGTTGATATGTTAAGATCTTCAATTTGATGAGTAATATCAACTATGTCATTATCTTCGGCATTTTGTTTTAGTTCTTCATGAAAAGTAATGTGAATGGATTCTTCAACTTTTGTAGAGATGGTGTTGTATATTCTAAATGCTTTGCTAGAAGTTGAATATCCCAAGAAAAAGGCTTTTTGTGATTTAGAGTCAAATTTGTCTCTATCATCCTTTGTGTTTAAGATATAGCAAGTTGAGCTGAATGTGTGAAAATAATCAACCCTTGGTTTCTTATTATAGATGAGTTCATATGGAGTTTTCTTCAAATAAGGATGTATGGTTATTCTATTTAGTACATAGCAAGCTGTGTTTACTGCTTCAGCCCAAAATGTTTTAGATGTATTATGTTCAAGCATCATAGTCCTAGCCATTTCTTGTAAAGGTCTATTCTTTCTTTCAACTATGCCATTTTGTCGTGGAGTACGTGGAGCTGAAACATTGTGAGTGTAGCCCTGAGATGTGCATAATTCTTCAAATATATGATTCTCAAATTCTCCACCATGATTACTTCTAATTGTGCATATTTTATTTTGTAATTGATTTTCAATCTTTGAGAAAAATTGTATGAACACTTGAATGGTATCATCTTTATTTCCTAGAAAATGAACCAATGTATGTCTACTGTAATAATCAATAAGAACAAAGCAATATCTTTTTCCACCAATAGATTGTGTACTCATAGGTCCAAATAAATGCATATGAATGAGTTCTAGTGATCTACTAGTGCTAAGTATGTTTTTAGGTTTAAAAGAAGTTTTAGTTTGTTTACCCAAAGTACATGGTTCACAATTTTTAGATTGATCAAAATATAGCTTAGGCAAACCATGAACAAGATCATATTTAACTAACTTTTTAATGACATGTGAACTAGCATGACCTAATTTTCTATGCCATAATTGTAGAGAATTATCTTTTGCAAGCAAGCATTTTCCAACTACATATTGCATAGAGTTAGGTCTAAGAATATATAGATTTCCAATTCTTTTTCCTTCATACACAACATTTTTAGTGTTCTCTACTAGCAACTTGCAGCAATTTTTATTAAATAAAACATCATATCCACTATCACATAGTTGACTGACACTTATCAAGTTATGGTGCAAGCCATCAACAAGTAAAACATTCTTAATTTCAAGGTTTGTACCAATATTACCTATTCCAACAATTTTACCTTTACCATTGTCTCCAAAGGTGACTATTCCGCTTTTCTTTTCTTCAAAAGTTTGAAAAGTGTCCTTGTTTCTGGCCATGTGTTTGGAACATCCACTATCAACCACCCAATCCTGCAATGAAATATAGGTTTTGGTACCCATATGAAGGTCCATTCTGGTTAGGTATATTTAATAACAAACTGAACATGATTGAATAAATTAAGCTGAATAGAACTTCATTCGGTCGATGAATACTTCGACCGAATGTGTATCGGTCAAAAACTTTGTTGACCAATAATGTTGCTATTTTACATTTTTTTTTTTGGTGAACCTATTTTACATATTGAAATAGGAAATTTCTTGGTTGGCAATCTCTCGGCCGAAGTTGTCTCGATCGACATTTTTCTCGACAGGAATTGTTACTATTTCTACAGAAGATTTCAGATTTGATACAGGTATTCCCTCGGTCAAATACTTTCTCGATCGAGAATTGTCTCGGTCAAACTATTTGTCGACCGAGGCTATTTCTGTTTGTTTTCAGCAATCTATTTATGTCAATTTGAGCTTAAATCATTGTACTATGCTAAGGTACCATTCTATTTGGTTGAGATAAGACATTAAGATATTCAAATGAGGTTTTAGGTCAAATCTCAACTTAATCATATTAAATTTGCTAAGTTTGGGGTCTTGGAACCCATACTAACTCAACATCCTTTTTCTTGAAAGGGCATGAGAAGGAATAATGTCCAAGACGCAAGCAATAGTGACAACAAATGGAGTCAATTTCATATCTCTTTCTAGGATTTTGAGTTGTGTTCTTGGGTACAAATATGATCTTGGTCTTGGGTTCTTGAGTTCTCCTAGGTTTAGGTTGATAAGAGTTTTCTTTTGGAACATATCCTAAACCTCTTCTTCCACTATAACTAGAAGAATTCTTTAGGATCTTATCAAGAATACCATTATTTCTCAAGCTACTGACTTCTTTTTGTAACTTAGCAATCTCATCCATGTTCTTTTTTATATCTAACTTTGCTTGATCTAGATTAGATGATAAAGCATCTCTTTCTTTAACAATAGCATCATAATCTACATGAGTACATACGATAGGTTGAGTCTGAAAATTATGTAGTTTTGCAAGCAAATCAACCTTTTCTTGAGAAAGAAGACCATGGTTTGTTTCTAAAGTAAGCAACTTCATATTGCAATCATTTAAAGATGATTTTAAGGTAAATTTTTCAAAAACAATATTGTCCTTTTTAAAAGAAAGATTATTTAATTTAGCATACAAATCCTCATTAGTTTTAGTAGCTTTCTTTAGTTTCTTTTTGCAATCAACATATATCTCATGTGTATCTTGAAGACTAGCAATTAGATCTTCTTTTGGCAAATAAAAAAGGCTTACCTCTTGAGAATCATCACTATCATCTTATTTGGCCATGAGACACTCCACGTTCTTCTCTCCACTCTCACTATCACTTGACTCATCCCATGCAGCTTTGTATGCTTTTTCTCCCTTCTTCTTGGATGAGCTTTTCTTACCCTTCTTTGCTTTAGGACATTCATTCTTAAGATTTCCCTTCTTTCCACATTCAAAACACCTAGGAGGGAAAGAAGAAGAAGAAGAACCAACAACTTTGTTAGATTTAAATCTTCTATATTTCTTACCATTTACAATTAGAGTTTCTTCTCCTTCATCTCCATCACTTGTCTCATCAATTTCTTGAGTGATGACCTTTGTAGCCTTTAGAGCCATGTCCTTCTTTCTCCCTTGTTGAAGTTCAAGCTCTCCTCTTTCCTCCTCCTCCAAGGTTTCCTCATGTGTTTCTAAGTTGCCAATGAGTTGCTCCATCCTTAGTCGAGTGAGGTCATTGGCTTCTTCAATTGCAGTGACCTTAGGCTTGTACTTGGGAGGAAGTGACCTAAGAATTTTTGACACTTGATCCTATTCACTAATGGCTTTACCTAATGCATTCAAACCATTAACAATATAAGAGAACTTTGCATACATTTCACTAATAGACTCATTTGGTTCCATACGAAACTGTTCAAACTTTTGTTTAAGCATACCAATTTTGGAATTCTTTACTTGAACAGTTCCTTCATAAGTAATAGAGAGTTTAAGCCATATTTCATATGCAGTTTCACAATTTGATATTCTATTGAACTCTCCTATGGAAATTGAACAGTAAAGAATACTTACATCTTTTGTATTCAATTGGGCTAATCTCACCGTATTAGCATCCCATGTAGCATATTCAGTTTGAGGAAGATCATATGCATTTGAAACCATCCTCCAAAGATCCCAGCTGATTCCTTGAAAATAGAATTGCATCCTCCTCTTCCAATAGGTGTAGTTGGTGCCATTAAATGGTGGAGGCCGAGCTACAAGTGTTCCTTCCAAGTTGAGGATGTTTAGTACCCCATCACCCATTTTCTTCAAGACTTGATTAGAGATCCTTGAAGCCTGCTCTGATACCAATTAAAAAACACTAGAGGGGGGTGAATAGGGTTTTATGATATTTTTAAAATTAATTCAACAAACAACCACAAAAATATTAGAGAAGGAGACAAGGCGTTTAGAGTGGTTCCACCCTTAGCAAATACTAAGGGAGTCAGTCCACTACCCAATTGTTTCCAATTGGGATTTTGAAAGCAATTGTATTTTATTACCTCGCAAGGATGTTACATAAGATACAACTTCCTTCACAACCCTTTAGACAGCCTTCACCCCGAAGACGTCTCACCAACCTTGAAGCAGCCTTCACTTGAAGTAACCTCAAGCTCCCCCTTGAAGTAGCCTTCCTCCTTGAAGTAGCTTCTGGTTGAGACCTTATAGAATTAGTCCAAAGTCACGCCGAGCTACCTTCACCACTGAACAAGCTCCTACAACCTCCTATCTGTAGCCTCCAACCTAGGAGTAGAAAAGGAGAAAACAACTAATAAAAGGAACAAGAAGGGAAGAAGGAAAAATACACTTTACCACTTTAGCACAAGGCTTGAATCCTATATCAAGTGTTTTGATCTCCTATCAAATGTGTATGAACGTGAAAGTGTAGTGGGTAGGAGATGCTAGCCTATAGGACATGAAATCTCAGGTTATGGAAATGATCTGCAAGTGAAGGATTACTCAGTTGCTCACAAGAGTTGATTCTCAATTGCAAGTATGTGTACTCAAGTGAGTTTAGGTGTCCTAAGGCATGTCCTATTTATAGGGATGGCCTACTAGTGCTTAGGGACATTCTAGACACTTTCTAGGGGGTTCTTAGTGCTCAAATAGTCATTAGTTATCCACTAATTATGTTTGTAACAGCTAGTTAATTAACTCTGAAAAGTGCAGACAGAGCCTTTCTCGGTTGAGAAGTTTGTCGACCGAGTGTCTCTCAGTTGAGCATTTCGTCGACTGAGGGTAAGTCTGGAGTAAGTGTATTGCAACGTTCAACTCAACTCTCAACCACTTTTTCCCACCAAGTCTAATGGCTATAGAACCAGCTCGAAGAATAGACTTAGGTGATTCTCGGTCGAGAAGATTGTCGACCGAGAGTATCTCAGTCGAGAAGTGTTTCGACCGAGACATACTCTTTTTCAATACTTAAAATCGTATGCTAAGTGTAAAAATGAATGTGCAATTGTGATGCTCACTTAGGGGATGACCTATCTAAGTGTTGTGTGTGGATAGGAAGATCTAACCGTTTGATTTACATGATATTTAATAACTGGTACATTATATACTTATACAAGTTTTTACATTTGATTACAATCATGAAAATAAAGCAATTTAAGCATATAGATCTTCCAAAGCTTTGTCATCCACCACCTTGTATTCTTGTTCCTGAAATACTCAAGTAGCACATTAGATCCATAGGAATAAAATGTTTGTCATTTTCAAAACAAAGGGATTTTAATAATGTCCATTTAACCAACATTCCCTACTTGCAAAAGACGATGAGTTTGTATTTGATGATGATTGTCATGCATCCTTTTCTAACCTCAAGGAGGCCCTCATTTCATCCCCAATTATTCAACCTCCGGATTGGGATTCTCCTTTTGAGCTAATGTGTGACGCAAGTGATTATGCAGTGGGAGTTGTTCTAGGACAGTGGAAGGATAAGAAACTCCATGCCATTTATTATGCAAGAAAAACTCTTGATGAAGCACAGATCAACTATAAAACCATGGAGAAAGAAATGCTAGCCATTGTATATGGTTTTGACAAGTTCCAACAATATTTGGTAGGATCTAAGGTGATTGTATATACTGATCATGCTACCATAAAGTATTTTCTGAACAAGAAAGATGCCAAACCACATCTTATTTGCTGGATTTTGCTTCTACAAGAATTTGATTTTGAGATCTGGGATAAGAAAGGTACAGAAAACAATGTAGCTGATAATCTTTCTAGATTAACCACGGAGGCTGGAGATCCATTGCCCATTGAAGATCATTTGCCCATTGAAAAGCTCTATGCATTGTCATCTACTCAAGCACCATGGTTTACAGACATTGCCAACTTTCTTGCTACTAGACAACTCCCACCTGATTTGACGTATCAACAAAAGAAGAAATTCTTTCATGATGTGAAATTCTATTATTGGGATGATCCATTATTATTCAAGCATGGAAGTGATGGGTTGATCCACCAATGTGTTGTTGAAGAGGAAATCTCAAACATTATTGATGAATGGCATGCCTCTCCTTATGGAGGATACTTCGGAGGAGAGAAGACTGTTGCTAAGATACTACAAGCTAGTTTCTATTGGCCCACATTATTCAAAGACGTCAATCTATTTGTAAAATCTTGTGATAGATGTCAAAGAATAGGAGGTATATCCCGTCGTGACGGCATGCCCCTCAACTCTATCTTAGAGGTTGAGGTGTTTGATGTATGGGGAGTGGATTACATGGGACCATTCCCATCCTCTTGCGGGTACCAATACATTTTTGTTTCTTCTGAATATGTGTCTTGAGGCCATCCCAACCTAAGCGTCGGATGCCAAATCTGTAGTAAAGTTGTTTCAAAAGATCATCTTTCCTCAGTTTGGAGTTCCTCGAGTTGTAAGTTCAGATGGAGGAACACATTTTGTTGAAAAACAATTCAACAACCTTCTCTCTAAATATGGTGTAACTCATAAGATTTCTACGCCATATTATCCTCAAACTTCTGGGCAGGTAGAGGTCTCAAACTGACAGCTGAAAAACATTCTAGAAAAGATTGTTTCTAGTTCAAGAAAAGATTGGGCTTTAAAGATCGATGATGCATTATGGGTGTACCGCATAGCCTACAAGACTATCATAGGGACTACTCCGTTCAAGCTGATTTATGGCAAATCTTGTCACCTTCCGCTGGAGTTGGAGCATTGTGCTTTGTGGGCCATTAAATTCTTGAACTTTGATATGAAGAATGTAGGAGAGAAGAGCCTTTTGCAGCTGTAGGAACTTGAGGAATTCTGCCTTGATGGTTATGAGAATGTAAGGTTGTACAAAGAAAGGACAAAAGATTGGCATGACAAAAGAATTCATAGGAAGGACTTCCAAGAAGGAGATAAAGTCTTGCTATTCAACTCTAGATTAAAGCTATTTCTAGGGAAGCTGAAATCAAAGTGGTTCGGCCCGTTTCTTGTGCTAAATATTTTCCCATATGGAGTTGTGGAACTCCAAGGCAAAGACGGCAACTTCAAAGTGAATGGGAAACGTTGCAAACTTTATTCTTGTGGAGATGAAGTGGAAAAGGGAGCCTCTTTCTCCCTCCAAGATGCTTAAAGGAATTGAAGAGTCTCACTCTGGACTCTAAATGAATGACCTTGTGGGAGTTGACCCCACATTAGGATAGATTTTTTTTAAAGTTCTTCGAGTCAAAAACACTCTTTAATTTCGTCAATAAGCCTGTCATGGATGAATATAATAATTTAGACTTGATTGCCGCCATAACAATCTTTATTTTGTGCTGACTGGCTGCTATTTTCTGTAGAAATTCTAAAATGCACGGCATGTCTTTATTTGACACGGTGTGCACCTCAGTAGAAAATATACTGTAATCGGGATATATCTCCATGTACATGGCGTGTTTCTGCCAACGCGTTGTGTTCTATTCATGAATATGTTTCTGGAAACTAACACGGCGTGCATTTATTCGATGCACGCTGCGTACCTGGAGAGTTGCAGAAGACAGAAACTTTCTGGAAAGTTGCACACAGTGCATTGTTCACGTACGTCGTGCACCTGGAGCTGCAAATGTGCAAAATAAGTTACTGGAATCTCACACGGCGTGCATTTAAACGATGCATGTCGTGAGTCTATCTACCAATAGAGCAGCAAGAGTTTTTGTAAACTCACATGTCGTGCATAAATTTGTGCATGTCGTGCATCTGGGAGCAAAAATTAGGTCTGCAAGGTGAATTCAAAGCAGAACATGATGTGCATATCTAATACATGCCATGCAACTGGGTGTCAAAAGCCAGTTTGAAAAGAAGAATTTAAAGAGGAACATGTCGTGCATGTTAAGTGCACGCCATGTCTTTTTTCGTAAAGTCAGGACAAAAAGGGAAGGGAGCACAACCTAATTTCTCACTTGAGAAATCAGTCGTGCAAGAGAATCCTAGAAGTCATGCCCTCAGCAGCACTGCCACCTTCCTCCCTGCTCATGCCATGCACATCTGCACACCATTGCCTCCTCCTGCAAGTCGTGCACATCTACATGCCTCCAGCTCCCACCTACACCGACCGCCACCATCTCGGCCTCCGCGAGCACCCTAGCATCCACCTAGTGCTGCCACCCTAGCAGCCACCTAGCTATCGTGCAAGTTCACCAGCCAACACCATTGGCGCCACCCACACCGTCCACCTCTCACTGCAGTGGCAACAACCTCTAATAGCACCACCGAGCTCTGCCATCTGGGTCCTGTCGCCGGGTTACCTTTTTCCCCATTTTCTTCTCCACTCACGGCACCGATTCAGTCTGTAGAAAATATGTAGGTGCATGATGTTCCCCCGTGTTGCACGTCGTGCATTCAAGTTTCAGAGCAAGAAAAAACACCTTCCAAGTGCACATTGTGATCGTAATTTGCACACCATTCACTACTACAGACACAATGGCACCAATCAAGAGAGGCTCGGGCAGACGCCATGGTGGAGCTTCATCTTCCACGACACCATCTGAATCAGCAGCTTTCATACCCTCCACTCAGTTCCGAGTCACCCCGGAAGAGGATGCAGATTACCAGTTTCTCATCACTAGGCGGGTTCTACCTTCCCGCTATGTTTGTGAAGAAACACTTGACAAGCTGGGTTTCAAGAATGTGGTAATGGAGTATCTTCGGTTTTTAGGCCTCCATCTACTCTGCACTGGAGTCACAAAGACCTACCCCCGCCTCGTATATGAATTTTTGACCACCTTTAAGGCGGAAGACGAACCCCAAAACCACGGTGACACCTATCCGAAGATCAGTTTTCATCTTCTAAACAAATGCCTTTCTATGGATCTCTGCCAGTTTTGTGCTTTGCTTGGGTGCAACTATGGAGGCTATACTGATTGTCCGCCCTCCTTCCATAGTGATACTTTTTGGTCTGAAATTACCAATGAATCGGTGCACAAGGCAAGGAATGTCCGAGCTTCATCACTCCATAATCTGATTTTTAGAGTTGTGCATCGCCTTCTAAACACAGGTCCCTTTGCCAAAAATCAAACTCAAGGGGTCGTGGGGAAAACTGACCTCTTCTTCTTGTGGTGTATGGTCAAAAATGAACAAATCAGTTATGGTTACTACATTGTAAACAAACTTCTAGAAACCAATAAGAAGAAGCAACGAGAGGTAGGGGATATCATGTGTGGTGGGCTTATCACTATACTAGCAATGCAACTAGGGTTGGATGTGGCTTCTTTAGAACCTGCACTGGGGAAAAACCTTGTAGATATCAACTATCTTATTTCTTGTGGCCTAATATCAAGGCATGGTGATAACACTAGAAAGTTCAAGGTTTTTATCACAAAGAAATAGTTCATTGTCATCCTCGATGCAGCCCGCAATGACCTCAGCAACAAAGCAAGCTGGAAGGTGGAGTTACAACCCGAGGACAAAGCGGAGACACCCACCCATGGTGCCAGTAGCTCTACAGTCGCATCTACACCAGCAGCTACAACACCACTTCCACACTCCTCTAGTACTCAGACGGAGTACGCTTGGATGATGCCTGATATGAGGCACCTTTATGGTTATGTTCAGCAGCGGTTTGACCACATCAGCGGTCGTTTGGACCAGATAGGCACACAGTACACTACGATGTACGACATGGTCACCGGGATGGACACTTGGCATATCTCTCAGGGCCATTACTCCGTCCTGCCACCGTATCAGTCACCGCCACCACAGCAGCCCGAGTTTCCACCGCCTGAGTTCACACAACATCCACCAGAGTTTCCAGCACAGTAGCCACAGTTTCCCTAGCAGCATGATTCCGGAGACCAGCCGATGGACATTCCAGATCTCGTCAGCCAGTTTTTCCCAGATCAGGGCGGTGGCCCTCCTTTTTTATATTTGATCCATGATAGGTACCCGATTGTGAACTCCTTAGGTTTGATTGACATAGTGAGGACATTGTTGTCTTCCAGCTTGGGGGGCACAACCGGCTGATATTTGTAGTTTTCATTCAATTTTTCTTTAATTGAGTCAGTTGTGTCAGTTGTTTTCCATTTTATTCCATGTTCAGTTTCCTTGATGGTAAAGTTAATATGATTTGAGGCTATCTTATTAGAATGAAACCCCCTTGTATACTTGAATTATTTTGTCCTTTATGTTTCTTGGCTACATGAAAAGAAAAATCAAGAGCATGTATGAATGAAATGGAAATTGAAAATCCCCATGTACATGATTTTGCCTTGTGTTTGTTGTTGAAATCTCAAAATCTTTTTACATCATTGCTTATCCAATACATGTAATAGTTCCATTTTTGAGCGAATGAATCAACTTTACAACATTTAATAGAATATGGGATACTCTTGCCAAACCTTTAGTGCATTTACAATAAAAGTTTTCAATGAAAAATTTTACAAAACAAGGACTGAAATCTTGTTACCTTAACATTCTTGTTGACTCTTTGGTGTTGAATAATGAATTGTGCTATCCTTTGTTCACCCTCACCCAATAAAAGATGGCAAATGGCCCAAGTATCATGCTAGCCTAGTGTGAGTCTGATCTGGCAATGATGGTCAGGTGATATGAATATCAAAAGAGGGTAAAAACAACACCCCAACCGGCATTCCACGTGAGCATAAGCCTAAATTAGTAGTCGAATGCCAAAAATCCAAAAAATTCCATCATCATATCCTTGAGAAAAAGAGTACAACTAAGTTTGTTAATGTTAGCAATGATTTCATCGTCTTACATCCATACTAGATGAAAATTTTGTAATGTACATGCACTGATTGTTTGGCTTGATTATCCAAATTCTATTTATTGTTGTCTAGTTGATCATTTCGCTTGATTTGGAACCAACCTTGCTGAACTTAATTTCTCTATCTTGGATGATGAAAATTTGAGATGATAACAATGAACACAAGCACAATATACTTGATTGGTTGAGCTAATTGCTTATCTCATTTTCATTTAATCCATGCATGTGCTTGTTTATTCTTTCGCTTTGATTGTAGCCCTATTCTTTTTGCTTGAGGACAAGCAATAGTTCAAGCTTAGGGAGATTTGTTTTGTGATTTCTACATCATCTTTTCACATGCTATCACACACACATTTGGTTCATTCGGATATTATTTAGCCTCTTTTCATGTTACTTTTGCCATCTTTTTGTTACTTTACTTATCGCATAACCTGCATTGCACATATGCTCCAAATAAGCCTGAATTGTAGAGTTTAATTCTGCTGAAACAGCAGAATGCACGATGTGCAGGATGAACGCACGATGTGCAAGATTTCAGAAGAATTTCCGTTTCACCCAGACAGCAAAATGCATGGCGGTTCGAACCTTGAGCACGGTGTGCATGTTTTCAGAAAAGTGCAGAAAAGCAAATGCACGGCGTGCACCTGGAGCGTCAAGCTAACCAAAAATCTTCCCGGAAAGTTGCACGGCGTGCATTACTTCAGCGCACGCCGTGTGTAGTGCATTCTGGAACAATTTGAAATTTCTAGAAAATTGCACGGCGTGCATTACTACTGTGCACGCTGTGAGCAGTACATTCTCAAGCAACTGTCGAAGCTTTAGCACGGCGTGCACTCTGGACGCACGCCGTGTCTCTGGCAGTTTCAGCATTTCAAAAAATATGAGTTTTTGTTTAAAACGAAGAGGGAACTTAATGGGCGGTTATCACTGGTCACAATTGAGAGTTCCCTCATCCCAGAGCGAGAGGAGAGCAGAGGATGGTGATTTTAAGAAGAAAGGAGGTGGTTTTTTTGGCAAAGGATCCCATTTCTTCTTCTCTTCTTCTCCATTGTCTTTTCCAAGGTGCAGCCAAGCTTCCCCAACTTCGTGCAGCTTTTCGGGAGAGGAGCCAGTTCGTTTTGGAGCAGCTAAAGGAGGAGAATAGCTAAAGGAGGAGAAATTTCATCCCCAAGATGGAATTCCTCCTTCTTGTGGTTACATTTTTGGATTTTTTTTTTTCCTCCTCTAGATCATGTTAAAACCTGAATTTTCTGTAGCAAATATGCAAAGCATGATTATGGACAAGTAATTCTTTTTTCTTGGGCATGAGAGAGTATCTCCCACGTCATAGCATGTATGGAACAAGTTAATTTTGTACTGAATACTATGTTGCTTGTTTTTCTACCATGAAAGTATCGGTTTTATCATCTCTTACATGTATTGTTGGCCACTTTATATGCATGTGTTCTGCTTTCTTGCTTGATCTGAGAAGATAAGTAGGAATGTATAGAGGTGCTCTTCTTGGCAACTCTTTTTCTACCACAAGAGTGGAGATAATTGAGTTGAGGAACAGGTTGTGATCAAAAATGAAATTTTTGCATGAGAATGTGGCTTTGAGTTGAGATTGTTACACTCTTACTGGGAGGTGAAGTGCAACACAACTTTTCCTCTAAAACAAGTGCTTATGTATGTTTAGATTTTTGTGTTCCTATGATGTTCTATGATATGTGAGTGAAATTCTAATGTCCAAGATCCATTAATTTATGAATCTAAACCCTTTTAGTAAGCTTTTTATTGCTTGATTAAATCTAAATTTCTGCAATTAGATATATATTACCATCCTTTTTAAACCGATCTAGATTGCTAAACTTTAGTGTTGTTGTGCTCAATTAATTACATAATCTCCTAGTATTTGACCTCGACTACACTACCTTTGTATACTTGCAGAGATTGGTTAAGTTGGGTAAACTTTCCTTTTAAGGATTGAAATTCATTAGTGTAAACAACCAACATTGATGTTGAGGTCTTTCAAGATAGGAATTAAGTCATCTGCAACATCATTATCAACAACATTCTTGCCAATAACATGGTTAGAAACTTAACATTGATAGATTCTTCAATTTTAGACAGTTCAATATTGAAAACTTTATAAGCCCTGCGTGTAGTGCTATAGCCTAGGAAGAAAGCCTTGTGCAATTTCGGATCAAACTTGTCAAGAGAATCCTTTGTGTTCAAAACAAAACACGGACATCTAAAAACGTGAAAGAAATCAATGGATGGCTTTCTACCACGCCATAACTCATAGGGGGTTTTCTTCAAAGAGGGATGTGTAAAAATTGGGTTCTGCACAAAACAAGTGGTGCTAACGGCTTCATCCCAAAACTTCTTAGGAATGTCATATTCAAGAAGCATGGTCCTAGCCATCTCTTGTAGCGACCTATTCTTCCTCTCTACTACCCAATTTTGTTGAGGGGTACGAGGAGAAGAGAAATTGTGCCAGTAACTAGATTTTTCACAAAAACGCTCAGAAAGATCATTATCAAACTCTCCCCCATGGTCACTACGGATAGAAACAATCCGGCAAGAAGCTTCATTTTCAACTCGTTTACAAAATCTCGAGAAAACATCAAGCGTATCATTTTTCAAAACAAGAAAGAAAGTCTAAGTATAACGAGAGAAATCATCGACAATCACAAGACAATACTTGGAACCGCGAAGCATTTGCATTCTCATTGGTCTAAATAGATCAATATGAAGAAGCTCAAGAGTTATGTTGGTACTAAGGACTCCTTTGGATTTGAAGGAGGACTTAGTTTGCTTACCTTGTGTACAAGGTTGGCATTCCTCATCATTTTCAAAATCCAATTTGAGAAGTCCCCGAACCAATTCCTTTTTGCTCAATTTCTTCATTTGATGCATATTCACATGACCCAAACAGTGATGCCAAAGAGATATATCATTTTTATCCACAACCAAGCATCTATCAAGTACGATCTTTAGAGTATCAAGCACAATAACATAAAAATTACCATTTCTAGTTCCTTTATATATTACATTGTAAGTGAGGGAATGTAGAAGCAAATATTCTAAATATGTAAACAAAACAAGATACCCATTATCACAAAGTTGGCTTACACTTATCAAGTTGTGATGTAGGCCATCAGCAAGCAAAACATTCGTGATACATATCTCGTTGCCTAGGTCACCCTCACCTATAACCTTACCTTTCTTGTTGCCCCCAAAGGTTATTGATCCTCCTTTCTTTTTCATGAATTTGTTGAAATGGCTAATTCCACATGTCATATGTTTTGAGCAGCCACTATCAACAATCCATCTCTTTTTGACCTGCATGAAAGAAGGATGTCGGTACCCAACTCAAACTTTGGGATCCAGGGTTAGCTTGGGGACCCATTTCATCTTTGGGTTGGTCCCCTTTGGCTTGTAAGGACAATAAGAAGAGTAATGATCATCACATTTACAATGAACACATAACATTGGGTTCTTAGAGCTGGAAGTCTCTCCATGGAAGATAGGAGGTTCCACACTCTTCTTCTTACCCTTACTCTTGTTCTTGTTCTTACCCTTGGGAGCAGTCCCATCATATCCTAAATCACTAGTATCAATTTTTTTGGTAGAGTGTTCTAGGACAGCATTAAGGGATTTCTTTCCCACAAGAAACTTTTACAAAGAAGTTGTTAACTTAGCATTATCATCACTAAGGTTAATGACAGTGGAAGATAAACTAGCAAGATCATCTCTAGCATGCAATAGGTTGGCCTCTAAACAGAGGGTTTTAGTATGAAAAGAATCACGTTCTAAGGCAGTGCTAGCTACCTCATTACTTTGCAAAATAGGTCTAAAAGATAGATCATTAACTTGAGAAAGCAACTTAGCATTTTCACATTTAAGTAAAAGATTTTCTTTTTGATAGACACGAATTTCTTGCTTCCTTGCTTCATCAATGATATTTAGTTCTACATTTTTAGTTTTAAGAACATCTATCTCATCTTGGCATCTTAGATTATCTTCCTTAAGATCTGCAATAGTCTTAAGATAGATGCCATTCTCAACCTCTACTCCATTGTATTGAATCTTAAGGTCAAGAAATTTCCCTTGCAAAGAATCTATGCTATCAAGGAGCAATTTTTTATTTTCATCAAGAATCTCAATTTTAGCATAAAGATCATCTACTATCTTGCCTAGTTTTTTCCTTTTAGATTTGCATTTATTAAAAAGATGATCGGAAATCATTAAGCATATCAATAAGAGTTTCCTTAGATAACTCATGCAAATTGACTTCACTTACCTCACCTACATCTTCACTTGTAGAGGCCATGAGAGTAAGGTGGCATTCTCCATCTTTAGAGCTTGAAGAGCTTGAGGGAGAATCCTCCCAAGCTGCATGAGTTGCATCTTTGCTTCTTCTTTCTTTATTCTCCTTTCTCTTGCATTTGCCTTCTCTCTTGTACTCCTTGTCTTTCTTGTGGTTGCTCTTGTGATGGCTCTTCTTAGCCTTGGGGTAGTCACTCTTATAATGGCCCTTTTGTCCACACTCATAGCATCTAGGAGTTGATGAAGAAGGTTTCCCCTTGAAGTGTTTGTCCTTGGAGAAGTTTGCTTCATGCTCATTAGGGCCTTCATCTTCACTTGAGGGGAGGGAGTAGGGGACTTGAGAGCAAGTTGTTGATGCCAAACCATCTCTTCAATTTGAGCTTTGAAGGTTGTGTCCTTGATCTTCTTGGACTCCTTCTCTTCTTTATTTTCTTCTTCTTGCTTGCTTATCAAGCCTTGGTTCATGGGCTTGGAGATTCCCAACCAGCTCCTCAGTTGACAATTCACTAAGCTTGTACACTTCTTCAATGGATGTAACCTTGGGCTCCCATCTCTTTGGAAGAGATCTTAAGATCTTGGAGTTGATAGTGCCTTTGTCCATCACACTACCAAGGGCTTCCAATCCATTGATGATGACATTGAGCCTAGTGTACATATCAGTCACTCTTTCATTCTTACCCATCTTGAAGTTCTCAGGAAGACCACCAAGCATGTAGATCTTGGCTTCCTTCACTTGCGCCATTCCTTCATAGGTGACACAAAGCTTGTTCCAAATCTCATGTGCGGTGTCCCAAGAGGAAAACTGGTTGAACTCAGATGGGGTGAGGGTTTCATAGATGATTCTCATGAAAAACCACTAGAGGTAGGGGTGAATAAGGTTTTATGAAATTTTATAAATAATTCAACCAAATTAAGCAACCACAAAAATATTGGACAAGGGGACAAGGATTTAGAGTGGTTCCCACCTTAGCAAATACTAAGGCAGTCAATCCACTACCTGGTTGCTTACCCAACCGGGATTTTGAAAGTATTTAATTTTATTACCTTGCAAGGATGTTACATAAAATTGAAACACTTTCACCAAACCCTCCAGACAGCCTTCACCTAGAAGTAGTCTCACCAACCTCGAAGCAGCCTTCCTTGAAGTAACCTCAAGCTCCCCTTGAAGTAGCCTTCCTCTTGAAGTAGCTTCCCATTGAGACAGCCTTCTTGAAGTAGTCTGAAGTCCACCTTCTCCACCTGAGAAGTCAAACCCTCTCCAATCCGCAGCCTCCAACCCTAGGAGTAGCAAGGAGAGTATAAAGGATAAAAAGGAACAAGAAGGAAAAATAGAAATTACAATATCATTGTAGCACAAGGCTTGATTTCCTATATCAAGCATTTTGATCTCCTAACCAATGTATATAGAAGTGGTAGTACAGTGGATAGGAGATGCTAGCCTATAGGACACGAAATTGGAGCAATGGGAATGAATAGCCAATGTTGGAATTGCTCTATTGCTCAAAACAGATTGCCAATTGCAAGTATGTAACTCAAGTATTGCACAAGTGTACTTTGGGTGTCCTATGGCTTGTCCTATTTATAGGAATGGCCTATGGATGCTTAAGAACGTTCTAGACACTTTCTAGGGGGTTCTTAGTACTCAACTAGTCGTTAGGTATCCATTAGTTGCTCTAACAACGGCTAGTTAATTTATACTAAAAATTGCAAACAGAAACATTCTCGGTCGAAGATTTGTCGACTGAGAGTCCTTCTCGGTCGAGGACTTGTCGACCAAGGGACACTCTAGAGCAAAGTGTATAACATTCTGATCCAACTCCCAACTACTTTGTCTGCAGTGTCTAACGGCTACCTGGGTCATTCTCGGTCGAGGAAATTGTCGACTGAGAGTGTTTTGGTCGAGGAGTTTGTCGACCGAGATTAACCATGTTTCAATATTTTAAATTAAGTACCAAGTGTGTATATGAGTGTGCAGATGTAACACTATTGTAGGGGATGACCTATCTAAGTGTTGTGATTATCTAGGGAAGATCTAAACGCTTGATTTACATGATATCTAAGTACTTGTACATTATATACTTGTACAAGTGTTTACATTTGATTACAATCATGATTTAAAGAAATTTTGAGCATATAGATCTTCCAAGTAGTTTGTCAACCACCTAATTCCTGCAACACTCAAGTATCATGTTAGATCCACAAGAATGAAATGTTTGTCATCATCAAAATAAAGGGATTATAATAATGTCCAATTTAGCCAACAATCTCCCCCTTTTTGAAGATGATAAACATTTCCTAAATATAAAATAAGGAAATATAAATCATATGAGTTTCATACCTGAAGTTTACCTTTTGTATCCATTTTCTTATTTTACAAGTGTGTACTAGCCCGAGATTTATGAAACTCATTTTACTTTATGTTTTTCAGTTTATATTATTTCTCCCCCTTTTTCATTTCAAAAAGATATCCAGGAAAATCATTTTGTATGATTTTAATTTCTCCCCCTTAATTTTATGCTATGCTCCCCCTAACTAAGATATTCAGTTTCAAAAATAGGGATTAAGATAAATGTAAACCATTTATTGTCAAATTGAGCCACAATTTGTTTCTCAATCATTTGCAAAGGATGTTAAGCTTTGAAATGATATGAGATCCTTTTAGATCCATGGCATATGTATTTTGATATCTCATCCATTTTGCATGGGATGTTAAGCCCAGAAGATGAAATGAGATCCATTTAAGCTTATAGTAGAATGTATCTCTAATCAAATCCATGGGATGTTAAGCCCAAGTTTGTTTAGAGAATTCCATTAAGAACAAGATATATGTCATGAATTTTGTAGATTTCTTTGTTTTTATAACAAAAATTACTTTTAAGGATACTAAGGTCATAACAAGCTTCAAATGATGTTTACAGAGTTTTGTAAGCTTCTTAATCTTATAATCAAGATAGTTTTTGTGAGCTCCCCCTTAATCTTATATTTAAGATAATTTAAGGATTCTAAGGTCACAAATGATTTTTAAGATTTGATTTTGACCTTTTATTAGAGCTTTATGTTTTGCAATATGATGAACACATTTTGAATTAAGATACTAAGGTTAAGTGCAGTAAAAAGATGTACAAATAAGCATTTTGTCAAGCTTATTTGAGGTCGACCTTGACTTCGACCATAGAGCCCCTTGGTCAAACTTGATTTCAACCAAGAGGCAATTTCTGCAGATTTCCAATTTGAACACTTATATGTGAAGTATAATTTCTGTAGATTTTCAATTTAAAATGCATTTGTGCCATGAAAATGTGATCTTCATATGAGATGAATCACAATGATCAAAAACAATATCCATTCATGGTTTTCATATATGGATCAAAGATTATTTTAGACAAACTGATGAAACATAATGATCATGGCATAATGATTATGATAGAATAGTAGAAGCATAACCTCAATATAATGATCAAGATAGAAGCATGTAATTTCATGAAATACAATTATTATGACCATTTAAATTTTAATACACATGGTTCCTTTATAGATATACCAAGAAATACTTAGGATAAATCATGTGGACTATGATAAAATAGTAATTTCCTTGATTAAGCCAACATGGTTTGTAATTTTCAGTTTTAAGCCAAGCCATGTAGAGGATAAACCAAAATAATCTCATTCATGATTCATGGATTTTCAAATTTATGACAAACCGTGTAAATGATCATTCTTAATAAAAATTTTCAATCAATGAATCAGTCTTCATATAGCACTTTTGCAATATGTTTAAGGATTTCATATTCATAATGTTATACCTTAATTCATTATGCAAAAATATTAGTATGTCTTGTTTCAAAGATGGTCTCCAAGATGTATTCTTGATTTTCATATTAAATCAATCATTAATAACAAATTGATAGCAAGTTAGATTAATTGAAAACAGGTTCAGCAGAACTTGATTCGGTCAAACTGTTTGTCGACCGAATGTATCTCGGTCGACATTTTTCTCGACCGAGCATGCTGCTGTTTGTACAGATTTTATCAAATTTGTTGCAAACTTTAACACAGTAACCTACTCGGTCGACCAATTTTCGACCGACAATGTTCTCGGTCGAACAGTTTCTCGACCGAGAGTGTTTCTGTATTGTTTTCAGAGATTGTTTCAAACAAGATACAAGAATATGAAAGTTAACGCTCAATTGTGTTGACATATGACATGTGTATATAAAGATAACAGTTTAGGTCAAATCTCAACTAGTCAAATTTAAACCTCTAAGTTTTAGGAACCCAAGCTAGATCATCATTCCTTTTCTTGTATGGGCATGAAAAAGAGTAGTGTCCAAGACGCAAACAATAATGGCAACATATAGAATCAACCTCATATCTCTTTCTATGATTTTGTTCTAGGTTGTTCTTGGGTACATATGTATATTTGCCTCTAGGTACATTCATATATTGACTCTCTAGCACTTGTGTCTTTCTCCAACTAGGTTTTTGGTAAGATTTTCCTTTAGGCTTATAACCTAGTCCTCTCCTTCCAATTTGACGATAAGAATCATTTAAGACTTTATCAAGAATATCATTGTTACCCAAGCTACTAACTTGTTGTTGTAACTTAAAAATCTCATCCATTTTCTTCTTGATATCTAATTTTGCTTGATCTAGATTAGATAATAAAGAATCTCTTTCTTTCACAATAATATCATAATTTAGATGTGTACACAAGATAGATTGTCTTTGAAGATCATTTACTTGAGTTTGCAAGTTTAACTTTTCTAGGGAAAGAAGATTGTAATTTGCTTCTACATATTTTAGCTTAACATCATGATCTTCAATAACCTTTTTTAGATCTTCATTTTCAGATGTGAGAGCAAGAAGTTTAGCATGTAACTCATCATTTACTTTATTTGATTTCTTAAATTTCTTCTTGCACTCAATATATTTCTCATGTGTATCTTGAAGACTAGCAATTAGATCTTCTTTTGGTAGATCAAAAAGACTTACCTCTTCTTCTTCTTCTTCATTTGTTGTAGCAATAAGACACTCTACTTCTTCTTTTCCATCATCACTATTATCACTTGAATCATCCCATGCAGCTTGATATGCTCTTTCCTTCTTTTTTTGAGATGATTTCTTCCCTTTCTTAAGTTTTGGACAATCACCTTTCATATGTCCCTTTTTGCCACATTCAAAGCACCTGGAAGACGAAACACTAGAGGTTTTGTGAGTTTTAAAACTTTTATACTCCTTACCATTTACAATGAGAGTTTCTTCTTCACTATCATCTTCACTTGTATCATGATTAATCTTGGTTGATGCTTTGAATGCAATGTCCTTCTTTCTTCCTTGTTGAATTTCACGTTCTCGTCTTTCTTCCTCTTCTAAAGTTGTCTCATGTGCTTCTAGGTTGCCAATAAGTTGTTCCATCCTTAGCCGGGTGAGATCATTTTCTTCTTCAATAGCAGTCACCTTGGGCTTGTATTTGGGAGGAAGATATCTAAGAATCTTTGACACTTGGTCTTCTTCACTAATCACTTTGCCTAAAGCATTCAAACCATTTACAATAGAAGAAAATTTTGCATACATTTCACTAATAGACTCATTTTGATCCATACGAAACTATTCAAACTTTTGCTTAAGCATTCTGATTTTAGAATTCTTAACTTGAACAGTTCCTTCATATGTTATAGAAAGTCTATGCCATATTTCATATGTCGTTTCACAATTTGATATTCTATTGAATTCACCAACGAAAATTGAACAATAAAGTATACTTACAACTTTTGCATTCATTTGGGCTGATCTTACCGTATTAACATCCCAATTTGCATACTCCATTTGAGGAAATTCATATGGAGTCGATACCATCCTCCATAAATCCCAGTTGATTCCTTGGAAGAAGAACTGCATCCTCCTCTTCCAGTAAGTGTAGTTTGTGCCATCAAAAGATGGAGGTCTAGCCACAATTGTTCCTTCCAAGTTGTGGTTGTTGAGTACCTCGTCACCCATTCTTCAAGACTTTGTTAGAGTTCCTTGAAGCACTGCTCTGATACCAGTTGAAAAACCACTAGAGAGGGGTGAATAGGTTTTTATGAAATTTAATAAGTAATTCAACCAAATTAAGCAACCACAAAAATATTGGACAAGGGGACAAGGATTTAGAGTGGTTCCAACCTTAGCAAATACTAAGGCAGTCAATCTACTATCCGGTTGGTTACCCAACCGGGATTTTGAAAGTATTTAATTTTATTACCTCGCAAGGATGTTACATAAAATTACAACACTTTCACCAAACCCTCCGGACAGCCTTCACCTAGAAGTAGTCTCACCAACCACGAAGCAACCTTCCTTGAAGTAACCTCAAGCTCCCCTTGAAGTAGCCTTCCTCTTGAAGTAGCTTCCCATTGAGACAGCCTTCTTGAAGTAGTCTGAAGTCCACCTTCTCCACCTGAGAAGTCAAACCCTCTCCAATCCGCAGCCTCCAACTCTAGGAGTATTAAGGAGAGTACAAAGGATAAAAAGGAACAAGAAGGAAAAATAGAAATTACAATACCGTTGTAGCATAAGGCTTGATTGCCTATATCAAGCATTTTTATCTCCTAACCAATGTATATAGAAGTGGTAGTGCAGTGGATAGGAGATGCTAGCCTATAGGACACGAAATTGGAGCAATGGGAATGAATAGCCAATGTTGGAATTGCTCTATTGCTCAAAACAGATTGCCAATTGCAAGTATGTAAGCTCAAGTATTGCACAAGTGTACTTTGGGTGTCCTATGGCTTGTCCTATTTATAGGAATGGCCTATGGATGCTTAAGGATGTTCTACACACTTTCTAGAGGGTTCTTAGTGCTCAACTAGCCGTTAGGTATCCATTAGTTGCTCTAACAACGGCTAGTTAATTAATCCTGAAAATTGTAGACAGAAACATTCTCGGTCGAAGATTTGTCGACCGAGAGTCCTTCTCGGTCGAGGACTTGTCGACCGAGGGACAGTTTGGAGAAAAGTGTATAAGGTTCTGATCCAACTCCCAACTACTTTTTCTGCAGTGTCTAATGGCTACCTGGGTCATTCTCGGTCGAGGAAATTGTCGACTGAGAGTGTCTCGGTCGAGGAGTTTGTCGACCGAGATTAACCCTATTTCAATGTTTTAAATTAAGTACCAAGTGTGTGTATGAGTGTGCAGATGTAACACTATTGTAGGGGTGACCTATCTAAGTGTTGTGATTATCTAGGGAAGATCTAAATGCTTGATTTACATGATATCTAAGTACTTGTACATTATATACTTGTACAAGTGTTTACATTTGATTACAATCATGATTTAAAGCAATTTTGAGCATATAGATCTTCCAAGTAGTTTGTCATCCACCTAATTCCTGCAACACTCAAGTAGCACGTTAGATCCACAAGAATGAAATGTTTGTCATCATCGAAACAAAGGGATTATAATAATGTCCAATTTAGCCAACAGCTCACAGCTTTGGCATTGAGTTGAGCTTGCTTCATTTGGGCTTCCATCCATGTGGAGATTTCCCCCTTTGGATCTTCATACTTGAGGTGCACCACCTTCCACATCTCATAGCTCACACCTTGGAGGTAAAACTGCATTCTTCTCTTCGAATAGAGGAAGTTGGTGTCGTCGAAGACCGGAGGTCGCATGGAGAAGCTTCCTTCCAACTTGAGGGATCTAAGTGCTAAATCGCCCATCTTCTCCTACTTGTAGAAGTAGCTTGGAGAAGACATGCTCTGATCCCACTTATTGGATCAAGGGGTGGTTTAGAGTGGTTCCACATCCTAACTAGGATCAATGTCAGTCCACTACCTAGAGGTGGTCAATCTCTAGGATTTGTAATCTTGGTATTCTTATATTCCATCATAAGATTACAAGACAAAACCACAACATCCAAGGGCTTAGTACCTCAAGCAAGGATCTTCAACCTATAGAAGGAGCTTACCCACTTGAACCATGGAGTCTTCAGCCATCAACATGGACTTAGCTACTCCTTCATCAAGTCTTCGTCCTTCAAGGGATTACTTATCCTTCTTGAGCGCGTGCCTTTCCTATCTCCTTCACTTGGAGATCTAGAACACCTTGCCTTCTTCAACCTTGAAGAACAGCAACTCCTTCTCCTTCACTCAGAGAAGATCTTCAGCCTTTTCTTTAATAAGGAAAAGGGGGGTAAGAAGATGGTGGAGGAGAGCTTTACATCAATACAAGGAGAATATCTCTTACAAAGGAACCTATCTCACTCATATTCACGAATTTGACTTGAAGGTAGAGAGAAAGGGGCTCAAAGGGTTAGAACACTCTCAACTAAGCTAGGACCAAGCATGTAGGGAATGAGCAGCCTTGGAATGAACTCCAAGAGGTCATATTTATAGTTGAGGGTGCCCCTTTAAGTTGTGGGACACTTAGATACGAAATATAGATGTTTTTTCTCAAAGCAACGACTCTATTTTCACTCATAACACACACCAATGGTCACAATCACTTTTTCTACAAATTCTGTACAGTGCAATCGATCGAGTTTCAATAAAGGTAACTCGACCAATAGAGTAAAAGACAAAGTTGATATTCAAATCATCGGTCGAGTTTGTTCTGGTGAAACTTGACCGACCAATGAAGATCAAATTGGTCAGGTACTCGATCAGTCGAGTTTTGTGAAAACATAACTCGACCAATGCCTTCTTCAGAAAACCGATCTAGGAGGATCGGTCGAGTTTGCAACTCGACCGATTGAGTGTATGTGATCCATTTTCTAAAGTACATCTAAAGTGATTAAAACTTGGTGTTTAGTGTCCCAATCAATTTTCTCATCTTAGTTACATTCCAATTCACCAATACAAGTGATTATAAAAATATTCTATGGCCATTTACATAGATTTCCAAAATTACACACTTGTATAGCTTTTGGCTTGAACTTGAGTAAGTTAGGGATTTTGATTTTTGATCCTTTTCATGTATCTAACACCTGAAATCAATCTTCAATACACATATTAGATACATATGAATGGAATGGTTAAGTCATTATCAAAATATGGACAATGTATAACCTCTAGGTCTACAGGATGTACTTGTGATTTTTCAATTGTCACCAAATTCATACCATCAATTGCTCTTATTGGTAGGCCACTCAAATGATTTGTCTCCTCATACACATTTTATAAGGAGATCTGCTTCCAATTAGTTTGTAGTTAGGGTAGAGAAATTTAGAATAGAGAATCACATAATGCACAAAATGAATGACTAAATAATTATAATATTAACTGTTTTCTTGATAGTGCTCATTCATCAAAAGGTGGACAACTTTTATGGAAAAAAAATTGTTCACTTTATAGCAGTTATTGATTCAGTGATCATTGAATGTCGGTTTAGGGATTGTTTGGTGGACATGATTAAGAAACGATTTCATGTGTTATGTCCTTCTGCTTACTCATATCAAACAGATCTAAGAGAGTTTTTCTCGAGGGAGAGAAACATTTAAGCTTAGGGGAGAGTGATGCATGGGTTTTTAGTCATTTTCACAAGCATATTTTCCTTGGTTTTATGTGTAGACTTGTCATTTATTTGATTAATTATGCATGAAATGCTATCATTAGCATGTTCTATCTAAATGCATCAAATTATGTGATTTTTACTAATTGAAATAGTTTAAAGTTGATCCTGAGTGCTTATGTATGTTTTTGTGTAATTTCAGGTACAATAGAGTTTTACAAACTCAATACTACTGACATTCAAAGTCAGTGGTATTGACTTAATGTCAGTAACATATTAGAAAATTGGCACAGACTCAATACTATCGACACCCAAAATCGGTAATACCGATATCACGTCAGAGAGGCACAAGAAAGGATTCTCAGCAACTCAATATTAACCAGTCCACTGACTCGATACTACTGAGATGGCATCTGGGAGGTGGAGTTAGATCGACCTAAGACTCAATGTTATCGAGATAGTTCGATAGTACTGACATTGTGGGAGCATGCACTTAACCTAAAAACTCAGTAGTATCGACTGAAAAGTTGATAGTACCGAGTCTGTCCAATCGGGCAAATCTAAAGGCAGCACTATAATCCAACAGCTGGCAATTTTTAGTACCCAAAGTGACTTCTATGACTTGAGGGAAGTACGGCTAGATCAGAGGATGCAGCCGTTTTCCATTGCACGGCATCGGAGAGAGAGGAGAGAAGAGCACAGGACCGAAGGCTTCATCTAGGATGATCTAAGCACCTCCAATGGGTGATTCTGCAACTGAAAGATAGTAGATTGCACGTACGTTGAAGGGGATCATTCAGATGGGCTATTCTCCAGGGGTTACCTTATATTTTATAATGTTCCCCACATTTTTATCTTTCTCTACCATGTATTCTTCAATGAAAATCATGTGGGGCTAAACCCCTTGATTCTTTGGGATCTGAGAGTAGCTCGGATATGCATTGTATTTGACTTTTATGCATTAATATTATTTTTATCCCTAGTTTATGTATATAAATATATGAAGTTGTCTTGTTCTATGTATGCTTGATCATCACAGATAGATTATCAGACCCTCAATCATTTTGGAAGAGAGGTTAAGGGTGGGAAAAATATAGATTTACCTATTTACTGCGCCCTTTGGGAAAAGTGGAGTGTGAATGGGAGGAGAAACTCAGAGATTAATCGTAAAGCATATAACTCATCAACCAATTACTATGAAAATAGGATTGACATTAGAGTAGATAGTGAACTACACTGTGGGAGCGGGTAGTTCTTTCTATAGGCTCTTTATCCAAGGGTAGGGGTAATCGATATTAGTGTGTAAAGTTAATTACAATGTTATCTACGGCAAAACCATTATCCTAAGGATTCCCTTTTAATCTGAGTAACTTCATCTTTAATCTTATTTTGTTCTGACATTCACTTTTACTCAATTCAACTTTTTTCTGGCTTAGCTGATCTGATCATAGTTAGTAGTAGTACTCTGGAATCTATTTTTCTGTGTTCGACTCGGGCCTCAAAAGATGTGTATTACTTCGATACAGACACTTGTGTATAGTGTACGGTAAATACGTATCAAGATATGACTATGTTATCTCCGTTCAAAATATGTTTACTACGTAGCTCCAGATGTACCAACACACAATAGCAACATATCATTAGATTATGTACCAAACTATTGACTTTGGATAGAAATTTAAAAATTACAGCCTTTCGTCGTGAACTTAGAATTATAAGAAAAAAATATTAGTAGTTATTAGTCACATTATCATGTTCAATGTAGTTCTACACAGTGGCGAAGCCAGGAAAACTGAGTTGGGGGGCACCATTAATACAAAGTTGTTTGCAGCCATATAAGGTAGGGCACAATGGATTTTTTCCATTACTTTGCAAACAAGAAATTGAACAAATAGTCTAAAAATACAGAAGCTGGGTAGGGCACTTGCCCACCCAGGTCTGTACGTGGCTACGCCACTGGTTCTACACTATAGTAGTAAAAAGTTCCAGACTTAATGCAAACGTACTTGGTAGTGCATAAGAACCATTTTCCTCTTTGTTTGCAGCAACAAACAAATTAGTAGGACTCTCTTTTTATAGTGTCTTATTCCACCAAAATTTAGTAAAGAAGTTTTCAATTCTATGACCGTTTTTTAAGTATCATTTCGAGCATCTTCATGATTAATGAGTAAGACATTAGAAGACACATTAAAAGCCCCATGTTGCTTATCATCAACTCTAAGAAACAAACTCTACTAAGAAGTTGCCATTTCAATATTTCATTAATCATCAGCTACGAAGATTTTGTACTTTGTCCCCGATTTGAGAAAATGAGATATTGTCTGACTTTATCTAGTGAAGACTTATGAATAGTTCATCTGTTGATGGAGACGCCATTACTGTTCTCATAAGTTATTGTCATGATGCTTACATATGATGACAACATCAGCCCATGTGTTATCATATGTGCATTACGTGAGGAGATTTAATATATGCAACAAGAACCACTCCATAACAAATCTCCACAGTCCATTTGATACATAGACTCCACGTCCATAACAGAAACCCCATGGAGATAACATAGATTTCATGGAGGCACAATAATAAGCAAAAGTAATCTCTGCTAAAGCAAGATAACCAGATGTTATGCGCAAAGGAAATGGAAAATATGAAGTTCAAACTCCAAAAAAGTTATTAGAGAATTACTAAATACGTTTTAATCTATTCAGCTACGACCTATTACAGAAAAAAATTCATTCTAAGGGTTACAATAGTGTATCATAAAACAAAATAAAGAATACATTATTTTCATGTAATAGGCCCCCAACTATAAAATGAAGAAAAAAAATTGACAAGACAAATGGGTTAAGAATTTGAAGAAGAAAAAGATATGAAAGTGCTAGTGTCAATTTTCAAATGGAAGAGCCTTTTACCCAGTTCACTTGGACTAATATTCAATTCCATAATTCTTAGTGAGTTTATTATTCAACTGTTACAACTGGCCTAATTGAAATTAGAAAAGAACTTAACCAACGCAGAAGGTTCCATGAACAAGAAGGACCCCTCAGTTGCTTCCATCCATGTGTAGAATGGGAAAAAGAATGAATAGAAGGAAAGGAAATAAAGTGTCTGCACAAAGAATCATCGGCCTTCACTACCAGTCATACAAGACGTTTACCTAAAATGGTGGTTTCTTTATCAAAAATAGTAAAACTTAATTTTGACAGCCATAAAGGTCATGTATGCAGTTGCCAATCAAGTATCTAGATCTTTATGTTTAGACAAAGCTTGTTAGATAATGAATGGAATAGCATTAAAAAGGATCAATAGACATATAGCATATCTTATTCCTATCTTACACAATAAGACCATTGAAGAAAATGTGAGGTCAACTTCATTGGTATGGTATTGTATTGTTTTGGCAGAGAGGCCAACAACAATTGATTACACAATAGATATTGATAAGGGGTGAGCTCATTGTAATCTTCATGTTGGATAAATATAGATGGATTAATGGTTTAAAAATGAAACAAGCATTCTCACCACATCCAAAGTCAACAGCTATTATATTATAAGTGTGATCTTTGAGGCATTTGATCATTACGTTAATAGGTTTCTTAGGATATTTTGACATTTTTCCTTTGTAGCATGAGTGACACCTACTTGATTGTCAAATTGTTACACAACATCTCATATGAATAAATAGTTGCATCTTAGATACAAGGAATTGCATTCATAGAAACTATGGGATATTATCAAGTATCTATACAAGGATATGCAAATATGACTTTCCTGTTAGCCATAATAAAATTATCATGTACAATAAATCTTTAATTCTGAACAAAAATCTTAGAGTTGGCACCTGAAAATAAGAACTAAACTTTTCCACCTACTTTTGAAAATAGGATCAACATTGCAATTAGATAGGATGCAACTACAAAAGGAAGTATTGGCGTCCTAGATAAATACATGTTTGAGAGTTTCAAAAGTAGCAGTGTTGTTTTGTTTTTGTATCACTATTGAGCAATTGTGCATCAATATCACCAATGAGACAACAGTATATTTCACTAAGAATAGATATATATGTCCTAATAGCATATTCATTTTACTGGCTTCTTGTTTATTTTTATTTGGAAGTACATAGCTACTTCTTTTCCTGATCAAACTGTCCATGTTTTTTATATGTTCAACATGTGTTTAAAATGACCAAGAAGAATATACCAGGGAAGATAATTGATTAGAGTTACATGAGATTTGTAGATAATTTAGCATGTATTGGATCTTATAAAAAAGTTTTTGTGATGATATGAAAATTTTCAATTCTTCTCTACCACAACATTTTGTATATTTAGAACAAATTACGCATTACTAACTACTAAATCACCTATAGAAAATAGGGGGAATTATCGCTTCAAAATAAGTTGCAAGCATATGCTATCTCCTTGTATTCGATTTGAAAGGGAAAATAGGTACAAAGTTCAACATGTGACAATATACAAAATGTAAGAACAGAGCATATAACTAGGTAAGTCCGTAGATGGTAATCTATAGTTGGTAGTTCCAAAATACACTGTATTTTTGAAGTGCATTCCTCACCTTTTTGTGCAATCAAAGCACACTATAAGTATACTCAAGGTTTTATCTTATAGTTTATTTAAAGGATGACTTTGCATGTGTCATATAAACTGGTTGGGAAGCTTCACAACTCGAGAAAACGTGTGAATAATGGATAACTGACCTCTATGCAAAACCTCCAGATTCAGCAAGAATTGAACTCTTCGCAAAACCTTCAAATATCCAAGAATATGGGTGTAAATGGATGAATGCTAGGAATTGCAGTGCGTAATAGTTGCCATGAGTTCTCTATACGTTGGCTTTTTGCTGCTTGGGGAGTTGTTGTGTACCTCCTATTTGTTTTTTTAGTAATGTTTTTAATGCCTGATTTCCTGAATGTTTATTGTTCAAAAGATGATTCGTTGCAAATTTCTTGATGTCTATGTGATACTATAGTGCATATCTGTCTCTTATATGTTCTCTGAAGATAATCTTGGATGAGTTTCATGATGCCCCAATCTTCACTGGGATGGTATGATTAGTGCTTCTACACATCTCATATTGTGGCACTACTCCCAAAACGTTTGAACTATCATAGGCACGTGAACCATAGTCCCAGACTGTAAAGCCACATCACAGTATGGACAGTGTAATCAAAATTGGAATGGTGAAGAAGATGCCTAGATAAGGTATCATTTATAAAGCTACAAAAGAGTTGAAATGGTTGTAGCAAAATCTACATTCAATAGATAATAAATAGTAGTTGGTGTCCATTAAATCTGAATGTGAATACAAGAACCAATGGGTTCAGTTTGATTCTAGCTAATCTGGTTCAGAAGTACATGATAAATGAGCTGGAATGGTTGTAGAAAAAGCTATGTTCAATAGATAAATCATAGTAGTTAGGATGCAAAGAATTATTTCATGGCATAGGAAAGCAATCCTTGATGTCGGTTGACAGATTAGTTCACTTAACCAATGCATGACTTACTTTACATCCAAAATTTTTCATATGATATTAGGTGTATACAAAATGTGTTTCTCATGTTCTAGTTTTTTTCTAGATGGGGGTACGGGAGAGCAAGGTTATGGTTCTGGATACATGAGCATTGGATAAGGTGATTTAAATATCCTCATTATATTCTAATTAATGGAGAGTTAGTGCTCCTCAAGGTGGGGGTATAGAGAACCAACAAGTTCTTGTCAAACCCACAGAAGAAGACACACAAGTAAGCAGTACGGTAGTATGCACTACCAATAAATAGCTTAGAATTATCATAGTGACAACAAAAAGAGTATGCACTACCAATAAATAGTTCATGATTATCGTAGTGACAACAAAAAGAGAAGTAGAGAGCCAACCCCTATAGGACCTAGTTGGGAATGATATAAACAATAGGAGATCTTCCCAAAAAAGGCATAACCAATATAATGAAGAGAATGCAGCCAACTATATTTGTAATTGAATTCAATAATTGGGTATCATTCCATACCCAATTATTAGGTTAGAAAACTATCTAAGTAGCATGCCAAACTTGCAACATGAAAATTCAACTTAACCAAATGCACTAATTGTGCAGCTAGAGCAATCCCAACGTGCCTAAACTTAAACAACACAATCTTCCAAATACATAATCCAAATGCAACACATAAGGAAAAGCAAATCCATCGCTTCAGTTGCACAACAGAAGTAATATGTCAGTGTTATAGATTATTAAGAGAGATTTCACAATGCAGGTCATACTAAAGTAGGAAATCAATATGCTATTAGAAAGAATCAATCTAGCCCCTAGTCATTCTATACTAGGTACAGTCAACCTAATCCTAATGGCAAGAAAAAGTTGAATTGATTTAAAACACAAAAAGCCATGAAAGCTTCCAAGCAGTTCCACAAATATTGGTGCATCTTCCTACACTTGATGCCACGATAAGTTGTTGTGGTCCCTAGTATTCACACCAGCTCCAAATTTTGGCATATGACTGAGTAAACCTACAACAAGATGTTTAAATGGAAATTGAAAAATGATGATTTGCAATAAAATTGAGGACATCTTTCCCAAGTATCAACAAAGATAGTATTGTTTACCTTCATGTACTTGTTGGATCCTTGAGAGTATTTTTATGTATGATAGTAGTAGTAGGCAATTTTTGTGTTTGTATGTTCTTTGTGAATGCTTTTGACTTTTATGGAGTTTTCTCTCAATCTTGTTTGCGTTTGCCGTATCTGTAGAGCATGAATCATAGCAATTGCCCATTATTACAAATGGATATTCCAAATTTCAGTAAGAAGGTTGACAAAAGGAAAAACTATTCAAGATTCTCACTATCTACAGTGGAGATCAACTTGTTTCATTTCAGTAAGGTCTAAATCATGAATAATTAAGAACTTCTTCATTACATGCACTTTTAATTAACCATTTGTAATCAATTTTCTCATATTGTTCCTTGCGGCAAAATTTCTTCTAATCTATGAGTTGATTGCAGTAAATTAAAATGTCAAAAAACACTCGACTCATGGACAAATAAATCTGGATAAAATATCAAACTTCACTACAGCTGTTGTGAGAAGCAGTATTTGGAATAAAGATGGGATCTGGATAAAATAGAAAGGAACTGATGTCAAGCCACCAATACTTTAGATGTTGAGCTCAAGTGAATCTTAGAATGATTTAAATAGGCTTCCACTGCACAGATAGAAAATTTGATTTTGAAAAAGATTCAAATGAACCATAGAAAATGGTTCTCTATGAGAGTGCATGATCTATCACAAAACACATGAACATGGAAATACGAGGCATTTTAAACATGATGTTTCAGTTCCAAAGACGAGATGCAAACAAGATTGTGGATGCATTAGTTGAGCATATCTTTGAAAGCTTTATCAACTCTTATGTTTCTTAGAGAAAGGTTGTACATCTCTTGATCATAAGAGGATCGATTTCCTAACTTGGTAAAAACTATCACGATATGTAGAAGTCAACAAGTTCACAACAACTTGTAAACATAAATGAGATTTGAGGAATCCAAGAATGTAAGTTAATAACTTGCATAAATGACCATAATAATATATATAACTCTCTCCAAACATTCCTATAATCATAGCAAAGATAATCACGAGTTTGACCCCTATATACATGTAGTAGAGATTAATATAAATTTCATCGCAAGTTTTTCTTGCGGAAAATGCACATTTTTCCTTGATTGGTTTCTTTTGGTTCAATCTACCTCACCAGAATAATCCTCCCCTCCCCACAATAATTCAAAATCTTGGAAGGGAAGAGGAAAATGTTTACAACAACTTGTAAACATAAATGAGATTTGAGGAATCCAAGAATGTAAGTTAATAACTTGCATAAATGACCATAATAATATATATAACTCTCTCCAAACATTCCTATGATCATAGCAAAGATAATCATGAGTTTGACCCCTATATACATGTAGTAGAGATTAATATAAATTTCATCGCAAGTTTTTCTTGCTGAAAATGCACATTTTTCCTTGATTGGTTTCTTTTGGTTCAATCTACCGCACCAGAATAATCCTCCCCTCCCCACAATAATTCAAAATCTTGGAAGGGAAGAGGAAAATATTTAAGAAAATCAGTATGCACCATTTAATATATATCATGGTGAGAGGGACCAGGCTGAATATGGATGGATCAGGGGGCAAGGATCTAAAAGTCCTTTTTTTAGATACAACTAAATGATTTGAGGACTCCATGATTTACAAAATTTTATATTTTATTTACACTAGTTAGGTAAATAATTTATCTCTACAAGTTTTTTAATTTCCATTAACTTTGGCAGGATTTGCATGTGTGGGGAAGAGAGTTTAAAACTAAAGGGTGATTGTTTTCATTGTCATAGTGTAGCTCACGATAAACTTGCTTCTTGATGCCACAACTACAAACCAACCATTGATATAATTAAAATATCACAAACTACTTGAAGAACCATTTTTTCTTGCATAGGCAATCAAAATAGTCCATCATCTTCTCCAAGAAGAGTGCACCCATATTTAAATAATTTACATTGTGCATCAGATTGATGTCCAGTTGTTTGGCTTATATCGTGTGCTTCCTTTTCTACTGAGATGCTACACGAGTAGTGGGTTTCCTTGATTATGATAGATTTAGTGACCTTCTCTTTTATACTAGAAAAAAAATGCAGAAAAAATAACCCATCGATCGACTTGGTATGCTTCCCATTTATGTATTATGATGGCATGATGAGCAGGCGGAAGTCAAAATGGTTCGGTCTTATGAAAGCAAATCAAAACTGTTGGGTATTTTCAACATAATTATATTTATATCCACCTTATGAGAGATGAATCTAGATGTAGTGTACATCGTACTATTGGTATACATAATAAGAGTGTAGAACAACTAACATGTGATAGGAAACATCAATATTTAAACAACAACTATGTTAACAAACAAGATAGAATATGTTCTAGAGTTTAAACAACTAACATGTGAAAGAAAAGAACATGAAACTTTATCTTGGTCACATTCTAAGTAATTTTTGGTTACAATTGTGTGACCCAAATAAAAATTGCTACACAGAACATGAATGAAGAACATTTTGTGTGTAATGAAGCTACCACGTAAAGCACTGGTACAGTTATGTCTTGTTTCAGAATTGACATATTATGAAAATGTCATACTATGAAAATGACACATGAAATAGAAGTTGTTTATTAATTTAGAGTCTGATACATTAATAGAAGAAGACGTATTTCCTATTTTCACATTGAAAATGTGACTAAACATGTGTAACCATCAATGAACAGAAAAATTGTAAGCAGCTAGGAGTGTTGATGTATGGATGAGGCCAGGGTCTCTGTGGCCTAGTTGTTGATCAATCTATAGCTATACACCCAGATTTCATTTTTAGTATTGCAATCCAACCATCTATTGATTAGTTGATGATGGAATAGACAACATGGGAGGGGGAGCAGAAAAATTGGTTGTTGTCAAAGAGGAGGATGTTTACGACAAATGTTTACAACATCTTTGTTATGAGGAGCAGCCTGAGTGCAAAACTAAAATGCCTTTGCTAGAAAGAATGCTATAAAAGAAATGTTCTTTATTTATCAAGCGGAGCCGCTAGAGGAGAATACATGTACGCAAAGCCCAGAGTGGAATTGTTGCCCTACTGGAGAGGACAACAAGTCCTTGCTGGAAAGATTTGTAGGAGGGGAGGGCACTGAGGAGCGGGACTGTGCATTTTGTTTGGAGAGAGGGGGAGATGTGGGGAGATCAGATGAGATCAGGTGAAATTGAGGGCGAGTGGGAAAGAAAGAAGCACAATTGGAGGAAATTAGTGTGCGGGAGGATTAATTTTCATTTTTGATATAGATGAGAGGAGAGGTTACGCACTTAAGTTTATTGGTTTAGGTATATTTATATTATTTACATTTAAAATAGAGAGAGGAAGTATAGTTATATGTAATCATTTCAATTCTATACATTTTTCTACTTACGTTTTTCTATATTGTAATTAGCAATAGCTTTACCTACATATTAAATATATGTAACCAAAATAATTGTAGGTCAATCATGCTTTTTTGCAGTGAATTTATCTATGGTTGACCTCCTCTCACATTAAATTAAGAGGGAATAAGTTGTCTTGAAACAATTTATTAACTGAATTCTCACTTTCCATGAATAGAAAGCCAACGACAGGAGGACCTGAGTCCCCTTCCCTAGAATGGAGCATATTCACATTAAATGTATGAAGTAATACAACAACAAATTCTTACAAGAATGAACCACAAGGTTAACTAACAAGGGCATTAGAATAAAAGGAAACTAAACTTAGTACTTGAACAATAGGATCATAGACATTTTAGATTCAAATTGTGTAGATATTATTTGCATTTTATTGTTAGTCTAATATAGGCACACACAGATAATATCATATTAGAGCAGAAGCAACAATCATTGTATACCCTAAGACCTAAAATAATAAAAATTGGTACACATCAACACAACAAATTATCCTATAAAAGACATAAAATCATGGTTTTCTGAACAAAGGGTATATTGCTTGGTTTGAAATAACAATGTAATTTGCAAGAATCAACTCAAAGATAAAAGAAAAAAGAATTTGTTTACAAAGAAAGTTTTAATTCATTTCCATGATACCATAAAACATCACAAGGCCTTTGACCAACTTCCCAATTGAAGGGGTTCATAAGGGTCATTAAAGCCAAGCTAAGAATATAGCACATTTCAACATGAGGGACTACAAGACTAAAACTCAATAGTAAAACTATTTCAAAGAGATATAAAGAACAAAGTGAAGATATTTACCTTTTATCGACATGATCTTCCCTTTATTAATAAATCAAGTAGGTTCACCCAGCCTTCTGTCCTTACCCCAAGGATATACGAAGGTACACAAGGGTTTTATAATGGACATCTATGATTATGATTTTAGGTTTGTTCATGATATTACCAATAAAGTGAAAATAGTAATCATAGGGAGCACATAGCCCAAACAAGAATGTAAATTCAAGATTTTTTTAAGCATACATACATACAAACAATTTCAATACCACTAGCGTCTCCAATTAAAGGTAAAAGCAAGCCTTCACTAAGAATATTCACATTATCAACTTGATCTAAAAAGCCTTGATTAGATAATGGTAAATGAATCAACATAGTGATCTTGAGATTACATGCAAGATTGATTTGATTAATCTCATAAAGATTTATTCTCATTAACCATTTTTATCAAGGTTGGACGTTTCACATAAGTTTTTGTGTCATTTCTAACAACATTGATTTTAGCAGATAACTTTGTGAATGTGATGTCATAATTAAGTTATATATTACACCATGCATCACTTAGGCCATAGGGTGAAACATCTCAACTAAATCAGGGATCTAAGGGTTCATGGATCTTAATATAGAAATATTCAAATTTGAACAAGATCAAAGATTGAATCATCTACATAGTCATATCAGCTTGTTTCCTTGCTCAAGAGTTATTTATAGAGTACAACAATGATCAACTAAATATACAAGGAATTATATTATTGATTTGAAGTCTAGATTTACATTTTGAGCAACATGAGATCAATATTTGAACAAGGTTCATGATCCATTATTAGAATTCCATAATTGTCACATCTCATAGTACTTTTCACATCATGAGTCATTGATAGTGCACAATGTGATCAAGTTCAATTTCATGGTTCAAAAAATAGAAAAAGTTACTGATATATAACAATCATAGATATTTAAAGAATAAAAGATCATGTTTGAACACTAAATGACATTATTGTTCTCAAAAAGTCTTAAAGACCATGCATTTTGAATGACCAGTAGCAAACCAAGAAGATCTAGTCTTTAGAAGCATTTATTGTATAAAAATTATATATGACGTGTTATATTGGCCAACCTATGCATATTCTATTTTTTTAGAAGTTTGACATGTATTGAGAATATTTGTGTGACAAGAATGAAAATTCTAGAATTTGGATAAGTCTGGGTTGTGGATCTCTATCCTTACATTAAGTGGGTCGATGATCCAACGTTTGTGAGAAATCCCCTCGAGTCAGTGGGAAGTGTGATGTAGGTAGATCTGAGTCATTGATGGAGGATCAAACTTTGACTGGATGGTGTGATCCAAGGGTTAATGGTCATATACTTTGAAAAGAACAAGACTTTTTGGGGTTAATGGTGGTGAGGACCACCAAATTAAGAAAGGAAGCTCTAGAAAATGAGGGAAGGCATAGTCCAAAATTTGGTTTTCTAGCTCTTCAAGGAGGTTGCAAACTCATAGGTGACTTTATTTGTTGATGGGCAATGTTGGAGAGAGACACACACACATCACCAGAGATGCACCTAGAAAGGAGTTCGACAAAGAGCTTCATGGAGTGATCCTGAGGAGAGGGGAAAGAGGGGGAAGGGGTGGAAAAGAAAGGGAAAGAGGCTACAAAGTTGTTAAGGGAAAAATAGCTCGAGATTGGCCCTTGGCATGGCAGTGACATGGTGGTTGGCGGGCCACAATGTTGTTGCTTACGCAAGCATGGTGGAAGAAGAGGAGAATCTATGAACCGTCTTTTGTGACCTTCCATTGGCTGAGAAAGAAAGGGGTAGAATGTTGATGCGGAAAAAATAATGAAAAAGGATAAAAGAGAGAAAAAAGATTGTTTTCTTGATTAAGTTGCAAAATTCATAAAAATCCAAACCTTAGCTCCAGTATAGGTGAGTTTTTCACTATTGGATAATAAGTGTCATGTTCTTCCTAAAGAAGATAATGATGTTTAGGGGTCTCAAAAAATTGGAATTACTTCCATTGTACATCAGTGCATTTGACTTTATACAATAGAGTCCAAAGTGACATTTTATCAAAAATAACTCCTTAATTGAGCAACATATGATAAAATTGATGTAGTGATAGGATATTGAATGCAATGTAGTCTCATTTGAGTGACGAAGTGCATAGTTGGAGTAGAGAGAAAGTCCACTTCGTCATAAAAGCATTTTTGAAACTATGGTACATCAAGTAATAGATTTTTAAGCCAATAAGTTGTTAACAAGCTAAATTTAAGTCTATAAATACAACCTCCACAGTGGATATAGAACGCACAATTCTCTTGATTATTTATAAGAAATTGCATCACCACCAAGGCAAAACACATAACTACTAGTTAACTTGGTCTCAACGGAGTCACCAGTCCAACTTGCATCCATATAGCCTTCAAACACACCTAGGATATAGTGAATTTTACAACCCATGGTACATTTAAGATGCATAAAGAATCTTACCAAAGCCTTCTAATGATAAACATTAGGATAGTTGGTGTACCTACTTAGCCTACTGACATCATAGCAAATATCAAGTGTAGAACAGTTGGCTAAGTAACATTAACCATCTTATGACTTGGGCATATCTACTCTGACTTCCATAGTTATCATTATGTGCCTTAAGATATAAAGAGGGATCATATTGATTACTAATAGGAACGCAATGTTACTTGTCATATATATGTAAAACCTTTTATATGTAATGATTTTGCTTGAAATCTACTAAATTTAATACCAAGAATAACATCATCAATTCTGAAATATTTAATATCAAAGTTCTGTATTAGGAATTGTATCTGCATTGATACAAAGATATATCAACATAAAAGTTCATAATAAAAAATTTATTACCAATAGGATTGTAATAAATGCATCTATTAGATTCATTGTAGTAAATCCATAACATAAAACATAGGACAGATGACTAGGTTTTTCATATGCATAACAATTGTGCTTGCCCTTAAACATATATTTCTTATTATGAACATACTTTCCTTTTGAAATATTTCTTGGAGTTGGGATTGAACTTGTTTGTCTTCTTTTTGGGTGTGACATCATCTAATAGGTTGATAAGGTTATTTTACTTGATATACTTTTCCTTATGATTGTATAAAATTTGAATGTATTTTATTAGGGAGGACATGGTTAACCCATCAGTTAAGTTATAATTTCATCTTTTGTTTCAATGATGAAATTTTAACCACGTCAAAATTTCTAGCCTAAGTCTAGTCATATCTTCCATTGACATCATGGCTCTGGGTTCCATATTAAGCATATTGTAAAGGAATAAATTAGTGATGCAAGTAGTAACTAGAATATTATTTTTGTCTTTACTAATGTTGCTAATGCTTGATTCACAATTCTTGATTTAGGAAATCTTTGGAAGCAAAAGAAGCAATAATTTGGTCAAAAATAAAGAACAAAGAATGTGTCACTTTTTTACACAAGATTCCCGACAGTTTGCCTCCTAGATTCAATGACCCTAACTAAGCATTGCCTCCTAGTGCTACAAAGAGGAAAATGTTGAATTGTTTGTTTGTCCTCAAATGGATTGGAGAAAGAAGCTAAAGATGCCCCAACTAGAAATACAACAATCATTAATATAAAGTGGTCTTTGATGTCAGTTAATTAAAGCATGTAACATTAATTTTTAGGTGACACTACAGATTGACGGCTATGATGGTTGTTTACTGAGGAAGAGGAAACTAACCCAATGCCTCATCGGGGTCCTCACAACCAACATCTAGGATAATAAACACTGACGTGAAAAACTGACCTATCAATTAATTATGTCTGAATAGGGGGTCTATAACATAAGTTTCCTATGAAAAATCGACACCCAAAAGATGTTATGGCGTCATTTTAGACAAAACTGACATAGTAGAAGCTGAAATTTGGATTATCAAACTTGTTCATTGTCATCAATTTTCTTATGAAACTAACATTACAATAGGTCAGACATAGTAATCTGTCCATAATATGACATAGGTCGACTTATCAGTTAAAAACTTCAAAGATCTGATTGTTTAGTAATGTCAATATTAGGATGCAAAACACAAGTCACAATATTTCAACATCAATTTTTCTATAAGAACTGACGTTAAGATTTTGCATTTTGTTAATAGAAAGTATACAAACCAACTGTATAGTTGTTTAGATCGATGCATAATCTGCTATTCTAATGAACAATAAGTTTCATCATGTGTTCATCTTAACAACATGCTATTTTGAACCTACAAAACCTAAAATAACAAACACATATACACATCTAAATCCAAATCTTCCATTGCCATATTGCATTCATATTAATATTTTCAAAGTACACTTGTTTTCACAAACAAATTCAAAATACACTTATACATTAACATTCACACCATCAATTTTCCAGTTGGATATGAAGAAAAATCCAAAGTCACTTGCATTCATTATAATTTCAACTCAAATACAAAGTTTACCAATGATTTACCACTATATAATAATGCAAACAATAAGATTCAAAGTATCATACATAACCATCAATCCCATTCAAATTCAAAATCCACTTCTTTAATGAAGCACATTGCCCTCAATTATCATAACTTATCTAGAGTGTCTCATGCATAAGGTAGATAAGTGTTAAGTACTTACAAAAGAATGATATAATCATACAATAATAATTATATAAAGCATGATTATAAATCAAATTAGAATATACATTTATGACCGAAGTCTATATTACATGTTGTATATTATGCATGCCTTGTGATGTTGTTCTGAGAATGACATCCTTCATCAAATAGTTTTCACATGCCCAACCATTATCTTGTGTAGGGCACTACAAAATCACAGTTATATGAGACATTAAGAAATTAAAAAAAAACACAAAGCTGGTATATATAAATTTGTTAACACACTCCTCCAGTATAATATTTTCTTTTGTCTATCTATAACTCCTATGGCCTCACAACATGGTTTTATCCCCCAACAAGTAAAGCATATGGGTGTTGCATACTAAGTTAGTTATATAATGATTCTAATACTATATATATATATATATATATATATATATTCACATAGAATGATGTATTTAACCATAACATCTCACCATATCCAAACTTATAATATACATGTATTTAGCCATTCATGTTGAAAAATATCCTTAATATCTTTCTAAAAATGAGAAAGTGTTTTTAATTATTTTTTAGTTCTTAATTTTAGTGAATGTTGCTAGTAGGTCAAATTTGTAATATGTTTAATAATAAGATATACTATTTGCAGGTCCAGAAGACAAATATAGTTGTAGAATAAAAAGAATTATAATTATAAGAATATTTTTGTAATTTATGATTTTAGTGTATTTTCAGTGTCAAACATAACAACAATAATTTTTATCCAACACAATTCCAAACAAACACTTCCTAAGTACCAGAGCAAAGTCCTGATTATTAGTTTAAAATATAAAAAGGTAAAAGATCCAAATACCATGTGTTATATTTATTCAGTACAAACAAAAATAGACACATTCACAAACATTTATTCCATTCCCAAAATATTAATATAGTCAATTTTCATTTATTCACAATACAAATAACAATGTCAAGTATCTTCAATTTTCATTGACACGGTATCAAAAACTAAATCAATATTTATATTATCAATTGAAGCACACGTGTAATGTTTATACATTACAACACTAAAAGTTGCTACAAAGCAATGCATAACATGTTTGACATATATTAAAGAACCATTTATATATTCAAAAAGACATCTTCCCAACCTAAGAAATACCAATGAGTGATTTTTAATATCGATTTACAACACACACGAACAAATAAACTAGAGATAAAAAATGCATATTTATTTACATAGAATGACTTCTTTCTAGATAAATGTGTTTCTTAATTATTGGTTAACATAATAAAAAACAAAATAGAAAGTTAAACAGCACCAATGGTCAGATTTTAATAAACCAACTTCACAAAGAACATTCCCTTTTTCAGTAGCACCAAAACCAAAAAAAGAAGAAACCCAAATGTTTTTCTTCAAGATCACAAAAAAAACTATTTATTATAGTGGAAATGGGAAAAATAGAGACTTGAAATGAACTTTGATACTTCATCTTCTAAGAAGGAGATATTATATATATATATATATATATATATATATATATATATATATAATAAATAAAATACCAAATGATTTACCAAGAATAAGTGATTACATCTCCAGGTTTCATAAAAAAATCATATGCTGACACAAACAAGAAACATATGGAGAAAGTGGAGGTGGAGGAACCATGAGCAGTTGTAGAGACCATCAATAGAAGAGAAAGAAGTTGTAGTGGCAGAGACTAGTAGAAGAAGCAATGGTGGTGACTAGAAATTTGTGTTTGGCAAAGGAGCAACAAGAACCAACAGAGACCAAATACAAAGAAATAATGTGTTGGAACAATGGAAGAGAGTAGCACCAGTGGTGACAAGCAGAATTAGTAGTACTAAGTGATGGAAGAAATGATGGTCGGTAGCCGAAACAATGGAAGGCCAACATGCAGAAGTGGCGAGCAACAGTGACCATGGTGAATAGAAACAATGGTAGAGGGAACAATTACAGCTGAAGGAAGACAATGGATGAAACAACAATAGTTGTGGAAGGAGTGATCCAGGTCTGAATCATCAAAAACCCAAAATCTAACTCTCAATCATGTGAAATGAAATCTACAAGAAGGAAGGAAAATTAATTGTTTTATGGGTGATCTAGACAACTTTATTTGGATGTTAATCAAGAAAAAACCACCGACCTGAGTTGGTGCACATGATGATTTTTGAAATATAAGCTCTGACTTAAAAGGTTCACTTAATTGAATCGTGATTCACCCTCAAGCTTTTGATTTTTCTAGTATTATTGGTAGACAGTCATTAGGTTACGACTATCACCGTAAAAGAATACACCAAAGTCGCTTAACATTTCTAGTGTAGTTAAGAAGATTTGTGTACCATCTCCCATGGTTAGTTTGATCTATTATAGATAAAGTCATATCTCAAAAGAAACACATCTAGATATTATAAATTATGTAGCCATAATCCTTTCAAATAATGTTTCTCTTCTTTATAGAACCAAACATTCTAAATTAGTCATACACTTTGCTCATGCGAAGCTTGATGAGGATCTCCAGCTTGAGGGGGAGTGGAAGATCTCATGACTTAGGGGCCTATAGAAGAGGATAATATTTTATACTCTCACAATTATGTAAGAGTTTATGATGGAATGTGATGAAATATATCAAATCCACCACTCTTATACTTATCTCCACACTCTCTATGTATAACAACAAACATATACATTAAAGAAAATGATCCTTTCTCACTTTTGGATGTATCTTTCATGTTATGAGAATATGCTAGGAATAAAATTTATTTGCAATATTGATATTTCCATATTGAAAGAGAATAAATGGGGTCTAGAGATGCTCACAGGGGAGGAGGTCACTTTGGCAGGCGGTTGCGGTTGGTGCTTCTTCAACCCTTAATCTTTAGTCATGATACCATACTATTTAAAGCAAAGATCCAAGATGCTCATCTATCTAACTCGAACAAACAAGAAGCTACATGCAACAAAAAAACAAAGAACTCAAATAAGGATGTGTATTTGGGTGTGAACAAACTTCGACAAACCAGGATTGATACATGTGTAGACCTACTAAAATTCTCCAATTTGATCACTGACACTAGCATGGAACTTCTTTTCATCCCCATCAGGGAAGAAGTTTATCAACCCCTCTTAGAACCTTGGAAATTCTCAAAAGTCATCAAGATGGTTGTAAGAAACATTGGCTATGGCACCCTCATCAATAGACTTTTAGTTTTTTAGAACCGCAAAACCAATTTTGAATCATAGATCTCGATAAGAGGGATATTGTGTCATCTGGCTTTTATGCAATGAAGACTATGTGGAGGTCCTTAAAGTTAGACCCTAGACTCTCTCCAGACATTACCTTTTCATCCAATCATGGTTGCCGCTTCCGACCATCAGACCCCATACAGAGAAAGCTTGTAGTCTAGACAAGAATGCCAAAATTTCCATTTCATCTTTACAGAAATGAACTATTGTGAGGGAGTTGGGAACCCAATTGGGATAACTCTAAAGATTGACTCAACCACATCCTTGGGAAACAGAAGCAAGTTTGCAAGGATATCTATGGAAGTTGACACTAAAAACCATTCCTTCCTATCGTTATCATTAATGGTGAAATATACAAGACAGAATATGAGAGCCTTCCCTACATAGGCATGAAGTGTGGAAGAGTGGGTTATTAGGAAAAGAGTTGAACCCATGTCCTAGATAAAGACTCAAATGAAGAAGACAATAATCCTAATGATGGTACCTAATCAATCGTCCCCTTTTCCATGGTCATGCATGCCAAGAATCATGAAAAAAGATAAGAAAAATTGAAAACTGATGAGAACAACCTGGACAATCCAAGCTAGGGAACAAAATAACATTAGAGGAATATTGAAACCAATATCCAAGAGTTGAAAACTAAATATATTTTGGATGATAACTTGATTACTAAACATGACAACTCAAACAAGTGGTATTATGTGCATATAAGAAGAAGATTCAAGAAGAATTTCACAAAACTATTTATTACCTTAAGTCCACACTCCTAATGGCTACACGGCCAAACACGAGTGAACTTAGGCATCCATTCCTGGAATTCATCACATAACATATGCATGAATTAAACCACAACAACAACATAGATAACAAATCTATGAAACAACATAGCATAAGAGGAACTAAACTAGTACCTGACATTAATATTTTACTCTCATATGCCAACCCATATGAATTCCATTTTCATGATATTGGAGATCACTAGAGTAAAGACATGAGATTCTCATAATAGAGAACAAGCATTGATCATAATAAGAGTGAGTGTACCTATTACTAAAATCATAAAATGGATACATATCAGCATAAGCAGTGTTAAGTATGTTATAAAATGCATAAACTTACAAGTTTAAAAGAACATATATGCTTGGAAAAACTTAATGTAATAGCAAGAAAGAAATCAACAACATTAAATAATTTTGTATTATCATGCAAGTGTGTTTTAAGTGTATTTGCATTGTACTTAACAATATTTCATGACAGTTGTCCAAATTCTCATTGGAAGGGTCTGTGAGAGGCATGTGAGGTTCAAATCCTAAATTTCACTCTAGTTATACATGAGGGACCTCAACCAAAGTTGTAACGACCCCACCTTCTAGAAACCCCCAATTAAGGAAGGCCAAGAATCTAGATTCGTTATCCCAAATAGGATCATATAGTTTTGCAAATAATAAAAAATAATTAATAAATTCTACCACAACTAAGCTTAATGCAGGATATAAAATATTTTCTTTTCATATACCCTTCAAAAATGGGATTTTAGAATTTTACCCAAGGAGATAACTATCTAACTATATTCCTCCAAACATTATATATCCTTGTTCTTTCTCAATGTCACATTTTAATTAATATCCACTTTCAATCAATCTTGTAGATGTAACAACATATTACCCTAAAACACTGACAAACAAAATGACAGTACAACATGTTATACTGGTATGTGGGGGAAACAAAAAGTTTACATATCGTTGTAACAACATATTGCAACAAAATTATTGTTTAACAGATCAAACTTTACATGTTAAACATAACTACTTAATCTTGATCTATCCAAGCCTTTGTGTTGTCCCTACAGTGGACATGGATACTACCTCTCCCATGTGGTAGATCCTCAACAACCCTTTTTGGTCCTACCCCAAAGGTAGACCAATACTTAGAGTTGTATAGTCACATGATCCTACCCAAAGGTAGACCAAAGCTCGACTCGTGATAATCTATTGATCCTACCCCATGGTAGACCAATACCTAGATCATCAATTTCTCACACATACGTAAAAATACATATGAGGATTAGGATCTAAGCTAGTCATGCACATATATATGGTGATAGCCATAGTCACTTCATAGTTGCAAGAATTAAAGTTCATCCAAACAGTTAATTTCAAGCACACCGGTGAAACCTCAGAAATTTTCATAAAACTAGAGTGATTAGCCATAAGCATAACCACATAGCTTGATCAAGACTCAAGATGTCCAAGCAAGAGCAAGCAATCAACCAAGCAAGGTACCCTAAAAGTTAATGCAATAAACCCATGTATTACTATTTTATCCAAATCATCTTTAAACTTGGTCCTCAAGTTAGGGTTTCTAGGTTAACATTAGTGTTTGATTAGTGCTTTGGCTTCCCAAACCCTAGTTTTCACTTTCCATGCTTTATTAGGTTACAAACCATAATTCTTCATTAAATACACCTTTTATTTCATGGAAATCCTAATTTATCACATCAAGGGTTGCTAAACTCAAATAACTTTCAAGTTACTCTTTTTATACATAAAAGATAAATCCTTGATCAACAATAATAATTGGACATATTAAGATCATAAATTCTCAAAAATTAGGATTCTAGTTCATTTAACACATTAAAGATACCAACTTTAAGCACTTTTTGAACTAGAAGCATATCTTGATCCTGAACATATTTTTATTGGATTCTATGCATTTTTCTAATCAAAATACATACATAATTTATTTTCATCAGAGCTACCAATAATCTATTAAAATTATAAAAAGTTATCTTTAACTGGCTAATGAGGGATTGCCATGTCAACGATTTGGGTCTTAGGCCCTTTCCACACGGTTCCAGCCTAGCCAATGACCTGTAGCCAACTCAGTCTCCCGCTTAGATGCTCTTGGGGAAGAATAGTGGGTAAAGGATTCCCCTTGTCTCACTTTGATAACCTTGAGGGAGAAATTGTCGCTCTAGTAGGTTGCATCTTCAACCTCCCGATCATCTTGTGTCTGCACTTGGGGTGAGTCAAATGACAAGTTGACTTCATGCTCCAAAGCATCGGAATACCTAGAGATGGTGCAAGTACCCTACTTGGCCTCTTCTAAACTCGAAGGTGGCCTTGATTCTGTCGGAGATGGTTTATAAGGGAGAATGGTGGTGGATTCTATGGTCTGGGAAAAGCTTCTCAGATGCAGGGAAAAGGGACCACAGACCATGCCTAGACGCCATAAAAGTGATCAGGTGATCGTCAATATCTCTTCAGGCGTGTTGCATGCTCCTCTATACCACTCGGGGTGGTCATCCCCTTTGGATCGACAAGCATCAGGTGCTAGGGCAGCACACGGTTGAGTGTTGATGCTCCTTGTTGGTTTCAGATCAATCGTGGTTTGGGGAAAATTCTTGGGTGAGACAGATAAGATTGAGCATCGGTTTTATATCCCACTATGGGTCATCTCAGGGTTTTGGTTCTCTGGATTCACAAGTTGAGATCCATGATGGCAGGTTCGCCCTTACTTGGAGTCCAAGGCACTAAGTGCCATTATTTCAATGTTCAAACAATTCAGCTTAAAGAGAGGAAGGCTTAGGAGTAGTTTTTGGAGAGAGAGAGTGAGAGACCAGAGAAGGAGAGAGTGTCCAAGGGGATGTGGGAAAAGGGGCTACTTGGGCACAACTTTCCTTTTTGGTTTGAGGTTGAAGAAAGCCTCATCGCCATCAATCACTGATCCAACCGCTAACTAAAACTTGACATATCATCAGGGTGCTACGAACTAGTCCCAAAGTTGGCAAACAATTAATAGGAATCACATGGAATAACTTCAACCAAGTCCCTCTCTCTTTACACTTCTCTATAGGCCATAGGAAACTCCTTTTTCTACAAAACTTTGAGGGACACATATTAATAACTTTCTCAATCCTAATCTGATTTTTGGGATTTATTAGAATAACATTAGTAACTGAATATTGCTCGTTTAGTATAACCTCAAATTAATTACTCACGCCACATAGAAATTCCTTTTTCTCTTAAATTTTAAGGGAAAGTTAATAATGACTTTATCTATCCATGTGCAAGTTTTGATTCCAAAACTCAAAAAGAAAAGGAACTTTCTTCATATGTAAGTTTCCCTCTATTTTATGCATTTAAAGCATCAAATTTAATCCTTTCTCTTTCTTATTTTTCTATTTTATTTATTTTGTCTATTCTTTATATTATAGACCATCTGCAAATGAAAATTAATTACCAATGGCCATCCATGCCACATTTCAGAGAATTCTACATAATTCTCTCATGTACACACAATCATCTATTTCTTTTTCTTTTTACTAATTGTGGTATTTCCTTTTATCCTTTTTCCATTTTATACATCATTGGATTAATAAAATAGTAGAATTCTTTTTTGGATAAGGTAAAATATTACTAATCACCAAAAATAGTATAGGAGTATAACACTCCGTATACTATACACGGTCACTTAAGACCCCACATCAGGATGACCTCAGGTTTAACCCAAACAAGGGTACCCGGGTTCGCTTTACACAACAAGTTAAGATTATGTACAAAGACATCAAAACATTGTACTCTGTCTCTCTCTTTTTTCCCATGCTTCCTATTATTCCTCTCATACCAAATATGATAGATGAGACCTGTCAAAATGAGCCCCGCAAACCTCCTCATGTGGCTATCATATTTTGTCTTGTCCAAAATCCACAACATGCTATCGTGAATAGTCATAGGGGGGTTACCACCCCAATTAAGTTCAAGGGAGCACCTGGTCCATAAATACTTGGTGTACCCACACCCAAAGAAAAGATGATGCTGTGATTCATCCTCCAGACGACACAGCATACAGGCCGAGCTCTGCACATAACCCCATCTACTAATTATGTCCAACGTACCCAGTCTACCAAGAATGGATTTGTACGAGAAAAAACTCCATTTCAGGCAGTGAGTCTTACTCCACAGCAGCTGGTCCCAGAAAACTTGAGGAAGGTTCCGGTTTAACCTCCACGGTTCACCCACCGCAGTCACAATCCAGTTCCCATTTGTCCAACTATAGTCCTATTTGCAGTTGTGCCAAGCCGAGCACATTCTTCGCCATACTCTAGAGAAGTTAACATGTTGTTCCATCCCGTCTTCAAGACTTCCGCCATACCTTCCTCTCATCCATCTGCTCCAAGGAGACTCGGTCTTCATCAAAAAATCAAACACTCTTATGTTTGTGGCCTCAACTTGTATGTCAGCTTGATCGATCAGCCCCAAACCCCCCCATGCCGAGGTTGAGCGACCTCCAACCAAGCCACCGAGTGCTACCCACCTCCCCACATGAAGCTCACCATAATCGCACGACACTTGTCAAGGATGAAGTACGGGAAGTCCACCAGTCTGCACCAGTACCTGACCATGCTGGTAAGCACTGATTTAATGAGCACGGCTCTGCCCGCCATGGATACCTTCAGCCCACTCCATTTCTCCACCTTCAAACGTAAATCATCCAAGCAGCTTTGATAATCAGCACCCCTTCCAACACCACCTGAGATGGGAACTCCAAGGTACTTAGTAGGAAAGCACCCAAAATCCATATGGACCGCCTCCTTTAATCTCCCCCTTCTGGTATCACATGACTTGGATAGGAAACACCTAGATTTTATATCACTAATGTGTAAACAAGTCAGATCTGTGAAAATATTTAAAATGGTTCTAACCCCCCTGAAGGGGGATATGTAAAATAGTAGAATTCATGAATCTATCATTCAAGGGAAATTTTCAAAGAAATCCATTATTTAAAACAAAGCATACAAATTTCCATACAAGTCTCTTTTACTTGTATGATTGCATTTCCATTTATTTAAACACAAGAAAAAAATTGAGGTTATAACAAAAGTCATTGAGCTAACTCTTTTTCCACATGCCTTGTGCCCTTAACCCGAAAATACTGGAAGGTACACAAGATTTGTACAATGGACAAGTTCCTCTATGTTCAAGATTTTTTCAACATATTTTAAGCAAAATGAATGTACTAATCATAGGGGACATGTAGCTCAAACAAGTATATAAATCCAAGTTGTTTAAGCATACATACATACTAGAAAGTTCAATACCACTAGTCTGGCCAAGTTGAGGATATAATGTGCCTTGATTAGTTCACAAGATTAACCATTTGATTTAGAAAACTATATATAGCAAGCTTGACTAGATCTTGGAAACTGAATCATCATAGATTTATTGACATCATAATAAGTGCAATTGGGTAAACATCATAAAGATTATGTTTACTAATCATTATCATGGGGGTTGGATGTGTCACCTAAGTCTAGGTACTCATTCCTTTCAACGTTGTTTTTAATATCTCAAACTAGATCATGCATAGGTGTTATCAAGCAACATAATACATCATGGTTTCATTAGCACTTTGAGTGAAACATCATATATAGATTAGGGATAAATGATTCTAGTTTCAATATCCCAAATAGCTAAAACATAAGATTTGATCAAGGTAGTTAATACAAGCAACATCATAGTAAAATCTAACCATATAGGGTCGTGTCCATGCAAGGTAGTCATCATTAAGGTATATGCTACATCAAGTAAGATTCAGTGTCATAAAAATCATTAACTGACTGATTTTAAGTCATAAAGTGGCTAAGATCATCATTAGAGTAAGGTTCATGCTAGACTATAGATCTGGTTATCGACATGTGCACTATGTGACATTTCAAATTAAGATTAGGGCATTTAATCATGTTGGAGCACAAGAATAAAACTAAAAAGTATTGAGGTTTGCAAAGCATGATATTTTGTTAATTAGAGGTACACATGATCATTTTGGACATAAAAGATCCACATGAGAGTAAGCATTGAGATTCAACATCAATGTATCCACATAAAGCATGTATCAAGATTCAAAGCACATCGTCAAATTAAAATAGGATTCCAGCACGAACAAGTTAGAATCATAGTCCAACATACATCAAAAATTACTTCTGGGTCAAGCATGATGATTAGAAGCACATTCAATTAAGTTTAACCATTAATGAAGTAATCTTTAGAGGAAAAGCCCATTTTAGCTCATTTCATTTAGATAAGACCATTTTAGTGTGCAAGAAGAAATGAAGTTTGAATATTTATACATAACAAGTTATTGATATTAGGCTAATATCAAGATTTGGGACATGAAACATCAAGCTCATGCATTGAAATAGGATAAACATCTCGAAAAGACATAATAAGTATGCTTTAATGGATGTTAATAGAAGAGCAAGAAGATCTAGAAGGTGGAAGTATTTTTGACAAAAGTTTGTATTTTTTTCATCAAAATGACATATAATATGTCCATATTTAGGCTTAAAAATATATGGTTTTTTGAAACTATGCCTAAAGGGAGTTGATATAGATCCTTAGATATTGGTCTAATGGTCAAAGGAAGGGGTCCTAACTAGGCATTGGCTTTGTTTGGCCATCGGGATGTGTGACTCAGCCGAATCTGGGCGTGAATCAATTCCCTTCCACTCCTTGCCTCTTCTAGATGCTATCAGATACCTGGCCACGTATGTAGTTGTCCTAAAACTCTACTAATAATCATCCATCATTCTGTATCTCCACCAAACATCGGCTTGATGCTTCCATGGCTAGCCCTTTGCACATGCACATAAGCACTAACTTTCGGCCACAACAGATGGTGCGTCGGTAACCCATCAAAGAGGAGGTGTCTATAGCACGAAATGGTGTCGCTCACCCCTACAAGGATGATGTGAAGTTACTGCTCCCTTCATATCATAATGAGGTGACCTAGATCAGAAATGCCCATTGGGCAGAGGCAGCAGCACCGCCATGGATGGCAATCAAGATAGGGGAAAGAAAGAGGGAAGCAAGGGGAAATGAATGGGGGTGTCGTTTTCATAAAAAGGTGTGGGAACAAAGGTGATTGGGCAGAATGTGAGGTTAGGTGGTAGTAGTGCCACCACTGCTGGTGTTGTGTACAGAGTTTGAGTATGAGTCATCAGCCATTGAATTAGTGGGGGATCCATGGGGTAAGATCCAAGGGTTGAGGTTTTGTCAAAAATACTAACAAATGGCATATTTTAGATGTTTCCAAGTGGAAGGGGGAACCCACCTTAGACGGGCCTCACCTCGCATTGGGCCCAGTTAGGCTCAAAAACACTTAAAATTGATTAAACCACATGAAATTTTACCCTATTTTGAAAGACATAAATTGAGCTACGATGGTTAGATTAAGACGATTCTTGTAGGTTAGAAATATAATTGAAAGATCCATCTCGTGAGCTACATTAGAGAGAAAGTTGGTGACATTAGGTTCAAATTAATTTGCAAAATGGTGACATGTTAAGGATTTAAAACTTAGGTCTAAAACCAAATTGTGTGTCATCACAAGACACATGTACATAAGATGCACCAATCAAGAATCAAACCATTTTAAATCATGCAATTGAATTCACTATTGATAAAAAGAGTGAATTTATAGTGTATAGAACATTTATGAGGAAAGAAAAAGGTCCATGTTATCACAAAGAACCCATCAGCTACTAGCAAGAAAGGAAATCTTGACCCTTAGAATCAAGTCCCTAAACCTACAAAGGGGTCAAAGTTGTAAAAACACCTTCATCAACCTTGTAGGTGATGTAACCAATGTGTGTTGATAAGGAACCTTCACATTCAAACCTGACTTAAGATTTTCTTGTGACATTAGTTCTCAAGGCTATATAGGACCTCATGGTCCTAGTATATGTAAAGGAGCTATCCTTAGGAACCAGAAGGTCATATTCTAACATATCACTCTCCCTTGTAGTCCTGAACACACTAGGAAAAAAGGCAAAGCAGGTGCCCCTCCTGACAACAAAAAAGTTAGTGAGGCCCACAGTTTTTAACCCAAATGCCTCTATAGCATAAAAGGAGGAAGAAGAAAATGAACATGATATTGGGTTACAACCACTAATTGTTTGAAGCAACCCCCTCCCATTATACCATGAACTCTATCAATTGGAACATTCAAGGTGTGTTCCTTTATGAAAAGATCAATTATGCAAGAAAATCTAAAGAGAATTCACAATCTTTCCCTTATTTCTATCCTAGAACCAAGGTGTAGTGATAGTAGAGTACACTATATCATTCAACAAATGGGGTTCACAATCTCCCATTGTGTCAAACCCATTGGCTTTTAAGGTGGTATCTGTCTACTTTGAGGCCATCAACAGTGCTATGTGGAGTTAGTTTTGAACCACGAACAACTAATTCATTACATAGTCAATCCAAGGATCTTTTTTAACATTTGTTTATGAAAATCCAAATCTCACTCAATAGAATTTCCTTTAGAATATGTTAATTGAAATTTCTTGAAGCATCAATAGGCTATGGGTAGTTATTGGTGATTTTAACACAATGTTTTCTCCCATAGAGAATGAAGGCAGCACCTTCTTCAACCATAGCTCTAGTGCTAAGTTCAACAATTGGCTCCTTGCTACTGGCATGGTAGACATAAAGCCATGTAGACAATGGTATACTTTCAAAAGAGGCATCCTCTTTTAGAGAATTTATCTTCTCATCATCATTAAAGTATGGCTAGAAAACAATTCCTCCACCAAAGTTTTTGTCCTTCCTTGAGTTCACTTAGACCACAACCCACTTCTTGTAGCTGGTATGCAACCTACTAGATTGAAGAATTTTTCATTCAAAATGATCTTCAGTTGAACTCTAAGGACTGACTATTTCCATCGGTCGATGCTCACTAGAATAACACCATCCCATCCATTGAGACCATATTCTCCTTCACACCTGTGATCACAAGATGAAATGCAACCAATATGAAGAAACAACACTAAGCCAAAGTATCCATCGTCTAGGAACTCAATAATTTGTAGGTAACTCTACCCTCTAACCCAAATTTTGCTAATGAATAAAAATTTATTGATTTCTAGGTTAGCATCCAATGCATTCTGCATTGTGAATAAACTTATTGAAGATAAAAGTCCCATAGGAATTGGCTGAAACTCAGTAACATACAGAAACACCAAGTTTTTCCACTCGTATGTCAAAGCTAGGAGATTCAGGAACAAAATTACAAGCCTGAAAGACAAATCCAGTAACTGGATTACTAATGCAGATCTCTTGAAGCATCACATCTAGAGTATCTTTGAAACCTGCTAACCGCACAACAACAACAAATTGATGAGACCACCCTCCACTATGAGGGCACCTTTCATGGACTTTAACCCACACATTGCAAAACCTTAAATTGAGTTACAACTATTTATGAAGTAAAGAATGCTCTACTGAAGTTGGAGCTATCCAAATCCCCTATCCTTGAGGGTTTCCACAGTGAGTTTCTTCAAAAGAATCAGGAGCATCTTCAAGATTTAGTAATGAAAAAAGTTGTCTCAGCTTTCAACTCTGAGACAATCGACTCAGATCATGACTTGTCCCACATTGTTTAGATTGCAAAATCTAGCTCCATTGAATCTTATGATGATCTAACACATATGTACTTGACTAATAATTGTCTAAAGATTATCTCCAAGATATTAGTAGAGAGCAGGATTGCTCCTATGTAGTCTAGTTTCATAGCTAACCATCATATCACTAAAAGCATTCTTCTCATCCATGAGGCAATACATCCCATAATTCAAAAAAGGAAGGAAGAACTTAATGATATTAAATAGTGACCTCTCCAAGGTTTTCGATAGGATGTACTGGAACTTCAACAAAGACACCTTCCATAAGGTTTTACTTCAAAGAAAACTAGACAACTTAAAAATGGAAATTATCACCTTTATCTCATCCTCTATTCTCTACTAAGGTTCCCTTTACTCATCTGAAAGCATGCCAAGGGGATCGACAAGGATACCCCCTTAGACCCTCTATCTTCATGCTATGCTTGGAAAGACTTAGTCGATCTATTAGCAATGTAGTTTTTAAGGAAAATGGAAACATTTTGCTGTATCAAAGAATGTATTGTCTATATCTCATGTCTGCTTCACAAAAAACATGCTTCTTCTTCTTAAGCTTCGGTGATCCAAGATAAAGCCATTAAACAAGTCTTGCATGAGGTTTTCATTACCTCTGGACAAACCATTTGCTCTAGAATATTATGTTGCTTCTTTTCTGTAAATACTAGCAACCCTTTAAAGAAGTAAATAAGAAAGAAACTAGGCATTCATGATATTGAGGAGCTTTAGAGGTACCTAGGTGTAACAATTATCCACCACTGAGTTAACAAGAGTACCCATTCTACCATCCTTGAATCTCTAAAATCAAGAATGAACTATTGGGCAGTACTCTAGCTTTCCCTTGCTAGTAGAATTATGCAAGAAAAGTTTACCATGCATGCCATTCCGTCCTATACTATGGAATGAATCTTGTTATCTCCCTCCCTCTATTATGATATCAACATGCATGCACATAAATTTATCTGGTTTGGAGCTCGAGAACAGAAGAAACCATCACTAGTTTCCTGAAGAAAAAAAGTCTCCTCAAACAAAGATATTAGTAGTCTCTGGATCAAGGATGCTAGAGACTAAAATTGGTGGTTAACGATAAAAAAGCTCATAGAAGTTCACTAATAAACCCGATAAACTCTAGGCCAGAGGCATGCACATGAAATGCATCACTAATAGAAGACTCGAGTCAGGACTATGTTCCTCATCTTGGTCCTCCATTAGAAGTAATGTTTCATTGTTAGAAGCTAATAGTGAAAAGATCATTAATGATGGAAGTAGAACCAATGTATGGAAAGATGCATGGATTTTTATTGAAGCATCTTACATATGGATGCAATCTTCAACATACCCTCTGACCTAGACAATCTAAAAGTCATCTCTATGGTCAACATAGATGGGAGTTGGGACTAGGATCTCATTTACCACCATCTTCCATAGAATACTTCAAATTACATTTTGGGTATTTCCCCTCCTACACCAAACTCGGGCAGTGATTGTTGGCCCTGGAATTAAGAACCTAGTGGAAACTTTACATCAAGATGAGGCTATAGGTGGATCCGTAAAGACAAGGAGGTTCAGACTCACACAACGGGAAATTAAGTCTTATGGAAGCTTAAATTACTTGAGAGAGTTAAAACTTTTCATGTGGCTCATCGCTTGTAAGGTCTTAGTCACTAACATGGAAAAGAGAAGAAGACACATGGACATCGCTTGCACCTACCCGCAATGTAAGAATGTTGATGTTACCCTACTAAACTATCTTTGAGACTGTACAAGGAGAAAGGAAATCTAGATAAAACACAAATGCTCACCTCACCTCCTCAACCTCAATGAGTCGCTCAATCTAATACTTCATCACCCATTGCTTGCTGGCACCTTTGGGCTGGTGGAAATAAAGTTGTCCACACTTGTAGGAGGCAACCTGCTACTAGCCTTGCTTGCTTCATATCTAAACAATCCAACAACATCATCTTGTTCCAATATAAGTATTCCACCTCTACTAACTCCCTAGGAAACTCCTCCTATGATCCTACACTACAAAAGAACTTCCTTATTTTTACAGGCAAAACCTTCACCACTACTTCTGGAGCATGCACATCCAGGATCAACATTGTCAAAAAAGTTGGTCACTGCATCCAAGGTGTGGGATACCTGGGTCACACCTTCAGATCCCTTAAAGTAGAGTTTCAAGCTTTCATGAGAGAATCCCACCTGTACCAAAGAGATGAGACTAGTAACTTCATCATCTTGTATGATTCCAAGTAATCCGTCTCAATGTGTACCAAATAAATTGCAACTCCTCCAAAATTCAGGCCACATCAAAGACTATTGAACTCCACTAAATACAATATCACTCTCTCTAACCTATGTTTCTTACCATGCACATAAATTTTAGTTGTTGATGTCATAGCTAAAAATGTCTTAAGAACTAATACTAGAATAGATTTCTCCTAGAAGCCTTCAGTGCTTACCCAGGAGGTTAACATCTATATGAACATTCTCTCTAGCCCCAGGATAGCATCTAATTAGTATTTTTTTGGTTGAAAAAAAGACAAGAAATTGATATTTGATATCGCTTGAAGTGGATCCATGTACAATATATAAGATATTTGACTTTAGCATTTCCTCAAAAACAAAAAAGGTATATGGAGACATGTAAACCTTTGGAATAAGTGTATATATGCACAAATTGGCAATAACTGAACCCCGCCATATCTCCCGCAAAAATTGACTAAATTTTGTAATTTCCATGTGTATTTTTTACTAATCTTGAAGATATTTTGCATAGTTGTGGCTTTGTATTATAATATTTTTCAACTGTAGTACAGTCTTGTATAATAGTAATCAAGCAATAAATGAAATGAAAATAATACATAAATGTTTAACTTTATAATAAAAGGTACATACGTTTCCAGAATCAATTGATGTAAATTGTAATATAATATGATATAAAACATGCTTTGACTACACAACCAGGCTTTCAAACAAGAGTCAACCTATATATTTTGGGGAACATCATTGAGTTTTAATTTGGACATAGTTTTGTAAGGGATATCCAGACACATCTACGCAGTTGCTTGCAAAGTGGCATTTCAAAGTGCATATTTATTTTGAATATCGATACACTACTTCTTAACTATTTTAGGAAAATAATCCTTATTATAAATTAAAATAATCCAACCTACAAGCCCCCAATAACGGGAAGCCAAGAATCATTCCCAGTGGCAGATATTGACAAGAAATTTTGGTAAGGGGGTACCACTATATAATTAAACTATATAGTTAAAGTATGAATAAGTTCAGAGTTGATATAATTTCCATTTTACTTTAGGCATTATATTGTCTTCTAAAATTGGTTGGCAATGCAGCTTGTTGTCCACTTTCTTCCCGTCTCAATGTAAATCATTTTTCAGTAGAAGGAAAACTAATTACAATTGTTAAAAATAATGGCATACAAATAATTTATGGTTTTAAAACAAATGTATAGTGTTGAAACACAGACATAAATTTTTACTTCTAAAATATGAAATGGTTTAGATCTTTGAAGTAACCACTAGTCATGTCACTTTCAAATAATTACCCAGTATCTCTTTCAAAATGAACAAACATAGTATTGATAAGAAACTCCATATCCATTTATTATGGTGTTTTTCTTGACATATATTTAGTGGAGATTCATAAATCGTAGTGGAAAAGAAATGAAAAGAGTCAAATCAACATGAATATGTCTATGTTATTTATAAAATCAAGATGTTGATCTATAACGAAGCAAGATAATGACATATATGACATTAGTAACATATATTCTTTGAAAATTGTTTCTCTTCAACTCATAAGCCAAACAATTTTGACTACTACGTAGTCGATAGTTTGTTGAGGCATTAAGAATGAATTGATGAATGCTAAATAATTGAACAATTCTATACGAAGATTTAACAAATATTCCTTAATAATATATAAGATTGCTTGAAAGTGGAATTGATATCGTAGCAGGGAAATGATTGGAAGGGAAGAGAAGAGAAGAAGTTTTTCCTATTTGGTTCGACAAAGTAATATGAAACAGAAGTGAATAGAAGCAAATGGATGAGATTTATTGTGTACTTTTGCCATATCTCTAACAAAGTAAGATGTAAAGAAAAGTAAAAGGTGGAATCTAACATACAAGAAATATCATAATTTAGTGGGAAAATTTAATGTGGAACATGGAAGAAAATTTGAGAGTGAAAACTAACAATACAAAGACACAAATTGATTGATGATCTAGATAACACTTTGATAGAAACCTAAAATCAACAAGATTTTGTTTCAAATTTTGTGGGAAATCTAGAGGAAAATTTGATTGGAAACACTGAGAATGCAACTTAAAGATTCAGGTAACTTAGTGAGAGAAATTAAAAATATAGAGGGAACATATACTTGAACTAAATTTTAGTAGGAAACTTTTTGAGATATAGATGAAAATATTTGTGTATATCGCAACCAATATGAATGAATATATGTGGTATCCTTCTTATGTAGAACATTCTATTTCTCTTAAGATATCATTCTCTTCCCCTCATACAAATCAATCACACAAAAATAAGTTTTTTTTCATATCTCTCCTCCCTTCTCCTTCATTTACTACATACCAAACTGAATGCATGTCCAAATAATAAAGCAGTCCAGTGAGAAATATATATATCAACATTGTGGCTACGTTCTTTGTTGATGAAATAAAAGTTTAACATATAAATAACCTAGATTGATTTCCTTATTATTTGTGATTTTCCCCCAACTTGATACTAATTTATTTATTCATATTTAATTACTCAAAAAATCGTCTTTCATAGTTTGTATTATAAGTATCCACTATTTTGAGTTTTTATTTTAATATAAAATGATTACATTTTCATTTAGTTTTGATAGGTGTTGTGTTATTATTGGAATAAAAGATAATATACACATGACAATAGACCCTTTTAACACGTCCATTATTCATCCGGCGGTTGTTATTTTTTATATATTTTATTTTATTTTATTTGAGCAGAGTTTGCATTGTAACATATAACTCCTATCAGAGAAACTGCTGATTATAGTTATTTCAATGTAATTTTTGTGATCTTCAAAATACTTGGGGTGTCATGACATGGTTAAACATAGTTTTTTAAAGTCAAACATGGTATCAAAATATTAATTTTCTCTTAAAATCTTGGAGGGTGTGCCCCCACCTAGCCCTAACGAAGATTCTCTACAAATCTTCTTCTGGTAGTCAAAATTATTAAACATTATTAGTTATTTGGTTTGTTATTTAGTTGGACAACCCATATGGTTGTATTGAGTTCCAAGCATGTTGTCCCAAGCATGGTTCAATCTGAAGCATGCTTGAGACCCAAGCATACTTGAGTCACAAGTTTGTAAGTATTCCCCAATTCCTATGTTCTTGGAACAATGCGAGAGAAAGATCTAACCCCCCCCCCGTGCAGTCACAAGTTTGGAAGTATTCCCCAATTCCTATGTTCTTGGAATAGTGTGAGAGAAAAATCTAACACCCCCCTGTGCGCAGCCACCGCTCTTGGCAGTTTGTGGTCGGTTGTAGGAATATAATCCTTTACTTCATCATGGAACACTTCTCATTAGAGTCTCCATCACAAAACAATAATTTTTAATGATAGCTCTATGTTTCTAGATTTTGGATATATAGAATACTTTTTGCATGACTACCCTCCCTTAAACCATCTACTACCCCTTATATATTCTAAGAATTCTTGAGTCCCAAGTGAAGCATGCTTGAGTCCCAAGCATACTTGAGTCACAAGTTTGGAAGTATTCCCCAATTCCTATGTTCTTGGAATAATGTGAGAGAAAGATCTAACAACCACCCCCCCCCCGCGCAGCCACTGCTCTTGGCAGTCTGTTGCCTGTTGTAGGAATATCATCCTTTACTTCATCATGGAATACTTCTCATTAGAGTCTCCATCGCAAAATAATAATTTTTAATGATAGCTCTATGTTTTTAGATTTTAGATATCTAGAATACTTTTTGCATGACCACCCTCCCTTAAACCATCTACTACCCCTTATATATTCTAAGCTAGATCGAAACTATATTAGCTTGACTTATCATCTACCCTCAACATATTTTTTATATATCTATTTCATCTATGATCTTTTATGATTTTCTACCCAAACGACGCCCTTGATATGATCATACGAGATGAAGAATGAAGAATGAAAGAATTCTATAGTGTTTTCACTTTACATCATGAAGTTGTAGGTTGTTGAATTATGAAAGAGGTTCTTCATTTCATCTTCGTCACCTCTACTCTCCAGCTTGTTTATGCTTGTGCACATTGACTAATAATCTACTTGTGACCCATCACTCTCTAGTCTATTCGACAATGCTAACGATTTAGATTTATTACGCTACATCATCACTACTCTTTCTCTCTCTCTCTTGTCTATGCTTGTGTACATTGTCTACTACTTGTGACCCAACACTCCTTGGACTACTCGACGGTGCTAGCGACTAAGATGATGTCACTTTCTTTGACTTGCTCTGCATACTACTTCTCCAAATGTCACTTATCTTTATTAAAATCAAGAAGCTCATATAACTTTATTGTGATCTTCTTGGAGTGTATAGAGTTGATTGCTACAACTAGTGTTGTGCAAGATTCCTTATTTGATGCTCAAAGAGTGTCTGAAGATGTGTTGATTATTTGTTTAAGGGGGGGCATGTGTGATTGTAATTTTGAGGGAAAGTAATATTTGTGTAGGAGTGTGATTTTCAATCTAGTCTATATGACTTGGGATTCTCCCAATCTCCAACTTGAGGGAACGTTAAATGTTATTAGTTATTTTCTTTATTATACCAGCCCATATGGTTGTCTTGAGTCCCAAGCATGCTTGAGTCAAAAGTATCTTGAGTCCCAAGCGTTCTTCAGTCACAACTTTGTAAGTTTCTCCTCTTTCCTATATATAAGTATGTCAAAATAAGCAAATAACGACAAAATAAATTAGCCTCCAATATTATTTTTACATAAAAAGTATTTTTTCTTCAAAAATATACTATCTAAATTATTTGATAACATATGTCAAGGTACACATGAACTTGTGATTCATTTTCTCTCACCTCATCCCATAGATTTGCTAGTGATCTAGATGATAGCTACAAGAGGAAAACTCCTAACAATAGTTAATGTTTCATGTTTCCCCTCTAAATAATGACAAACACAATACTACTTGAATTTTCTAGAAGAGTTTTTTCCTAGGGCCCCCTCTCTTTTTCCAAAAAATTTATATTCTCCCTCACCTTTGAAAAATCCTTATTACCCCGTGTATGTAACCTTCCTTCAACAAGTTAACATATCTCTTTATTTTTCTTTTCTATCATTAAAATGCTAACCAAGTTGTTGACTTGATAACATTAGATCTCTTTCTATTTGAAATTATTTTTGTCTCTTTTTCTATATCATCTTGTCGTGTTCTTAACAAGATTAACTAAGTTTTCATGTTAAAATATGATTGTGGGACAAATCAAGTCATTGAACATAAATTTGTTTCTTTTTGCATTAAGTATAGTATGTCTCGACCAAAACCGAATTCAACCTAATTAGCAATTATAAAATATGGGCTTGGATTGATTCCAGGTTAAGAACAAGAACTTACCCGTACCCGGATTTCAACCACTCTTTCCAAATCCAAAATCGGTGAGGATGTTGATAGTGCAGTCTAAATAGAGAGGGGGTTGCTTTATCTAAATAGTCCCAATTATGAACTTAGACTTCGATATTTATATTGCAGGTCTAGGTCAAAATAATCTTTGACATGAAAATGTTGATGCCAAAATTTGCTACGGATATATGTATATATGATCCTATATATACATACATACATATATATACCGACAAGGAGTGGCTCAAGTGGTCAAGCACGGTGTCTCCTCATGAAGGGACTCGGGTTCGAGTCTCAGCTGCCGCCTTGGTTTATCACTCTCTCAGACGTTCGGCCTCCGTCACGGGCGTGGGAGAGGGGGAGAGAATGCCTCTCTTTATATATATATATATATATATATATATATATATATATATATATATATATATGTTTGTGTGTGAGAGAGAGAGAGAGACAAGATTTTCAACCATTACTAGAATCCGCCTTTAACTCCTTTGTCAAAACTGATTTGCGAATTTTTAGAAAAGAGAGGGGACTCTAGGAAAAAAACTATTTATTCGGATTTTTACTTGGTGTTATTTCTATGAACACCCTAGGTTTCTCATTGTTTAAAATAGTTGCATGTCTATAAACTTTGCAGAGCATTCAACAGCTAATAATATTCCTAACAACCGTATATTAAGTGTCTGTGAATTTACTTCAAAATTGTTTACATATTTGTTAGCACATATCAATTAACAACATATTCAACAACAGACCCGGCCAGCGCAGCCCGGGCAGTCAAGCCAGCGCGCCCCTCATGAAGGGTCGATGGTTCGATTCCCCGCTCGGGTCAGCTGTATTTACCAACCTCTTGGGTCATCCGGGCTCTGGCACCTGTTTGGAGAGTGGGTGGGCTTCGGCCCATGCAGATCAAAAAAAAAAACATATTCAACAACAGAGGTTGTTTGAGATGATCAAGCTAAATGGTGTTAGAAAGAGTTCTAGTAAAAGGGATGAGGTTTGAGAAACTATTCCCATTTTATATAAAGAAATATGCTCGGAATTATAATTTTCATAGTTGGGGATTTCGTACGGTGACTATGGCATGGTCGTCTTGAATGGGTGTTGTCCTTGCTATTCTGGGCCTTCCTTCCGTGGATCGTGTTCTTCATCTCTTATAAACATAATGCCGCAGCACTCCAATGGTCCATCTTGTTCTTCAATATCTCCAACTAAAAGATCTGGTGGCTACTATAAGATTTCTTATAAGAATGGACAATGTTCCTTACAATGCTGGCTACGATAATCCCGAAACGCTGTACCATTTGCTGCTCCTTAATTTTGGAGGAAAAGGCTACTCCCGCCTACGATGAGATGACACATCCCAATCGAATTAAATCCAAAACCCATGATCCTTAAGTGCAGTCAACGTGTAACAAATCAAAGTAAGGAGTAGCTACTCCAATTAAAATGAGCAGCGAATACGCTCTCCCCGGAAACTGCCTTAAAGTCTGGAATGTTTCGCAGCTCATTTAGATCGTGCTCTCAAATATCTCCGACAGGAATATCACATCTCTTTTATATCGTGTCCAATTTACAATAGCTTCAACTCGAATATTACAGCTCTTTCCAATCGTGTTTTCCACTATCATCAACTTGAAGCTCCCCTATAAGAGTGGACAATGTTCTAACAAAGGTAACTACCGGGGTACATTCCATCTCGACCATTTGAGTTTGCCTAGCTATACTTTTTATATGGAGACTTTCAAGATAGACCCCTTCGGTTACGATGGTGCTTTCCAGGGACGGAAGTTTGATCACAAGGGGTACGCGGGCATCACGAATATGATAATCCGTCACGGCCATGGCGTAGACGCTATCTGCGCCGAGTACACATAACAACCTCAATTTTAAGGGTGAGCACATCGTAGAAGTCAGAGGTTACTATCGGCTGTTCGGTGACGGCCACCCCATCGTGAGCTCGCTTACGTTCGTGACCGATAATGGAAGAAGGCATGGCCCGTTTGGTCGGGTGGAAGGCGAGTCTTTCGGCTTTAAGCTTTCTGACGCCGAGGTGATTGGGCTTTTTGGTACCCACGGCAAGTATCTATACTCGATTGGATTCTATGTCCGAAACTTGGTGACTCGGAACTAAAACTACGGAGCTGCTAGAAGAAATTGATGTTTCTGATGTTTTAATAACAAATTAGTGAATGCACACGTGCACATGCACGTGACATATAAAATTTGTTAGAAATGTGTGGGGAGAGAAATCGTCCGTAAAAGGATTCATACGGTAAAAGATATTTGTGTTGGTTGTTTGAAATTAGAGAATTAAGGAACCGATTTGTGGGATGGAGAGAGAAATATAGAATTAAAAATAATAAAAGTTAATAAAAGAGTGTGGGAATCAATATTTGTAGGAACAAAATTCCTTAAAAAAGAAAAAAAAATGAATCAAGGAGAACGTAACATCAAACTCGCTTTTTTTATAATAGTATAGATATATATAGATTATGTGTTGCTCAAATAAGATGGCGGAGTTACCGGAATGTTGTTTTCAGATTTTGGTGCCGCGATTATGCGGAATCATTGTCAAGCTTCAGTGCATCTGCAGCAGAAATAAAAATCCCGAAACCTCTGAGGTGTTCTTCTGAGATCTTGACTCGCCTTTTCTATTGTGGAATCCTTATTTACGGTAATCGCTGTTAGTTTGCGAAAAACAATTTGGTACCGGAGATATTAGAGCGTATGATGGAATGATACATGTGTAGGTTAGTACATATATTTTCCAATCCGAAGTTTGAATGCATACCAGAAAGCTCCTACGCTCTTGATTCTTGCAACATACATGGTAGTGGTACTACATGAAACTGATCCAACTAATACATTTATTTGCCTTGCGGTAATTTCTGTGCATAGCTTGTATATTTTATGGACTATGTTTTCTTTATGTGGAGTGATTTAGGTATAGAATAAGAAAAGCGGAAGAACAAAACATGGTAGTGAATAAAATTTAAAGAGACACATAAGGAGGGGAAACATGACAATGACAAAAGGAGTTTCGCGCATAGGCGATGATAACACATATCAGTTTGATAAAAAGCAATAACAGAGTAAGGTCAAAGCTGGATTGGAAATAAATAACTAGAATGATCGTGTTTGGTGGGTAGCTTTACCAGTAGATGTGTCATCAATAGCTTCGGTTATTTTAGACTTTCGATGCGGAACGACACTATAACTAGGGATCTCATGTGTCAGTTTCTAGGACAAGAGACAACCGATGACACATTATGCAACGATATTCAAGGCCATTACTATAAATACAAGATCGAGGTTTATCAAATAATCAGAAATAATTATTAAATTTTTACTATATTGAAATGAGTTTGGTACAAGATAATAGAAATTATCCAACATAGTTTACAAAATATGGATTTCTAAAATTTACCGTATTTAGTACAAGTATCTAACTACTTGCTCATGTATTCACATTGCTCATGCAAGTCATAGTTCATGCAGCTAAGCATAAAGTAATTTATATCTAAGGCATCATTGGCATACTTCCAGTAAGCATCTATTTGTGCTCTAGGTGCATCAGGAGCAGGTATTTTTGGCACTGGTTTATCAAGGACATAGATTTTGCACCCTTCATTGAGAACCCTTCTCAAAGTCTAAAACCATTCGTGAAAATTTCTCCCGTCAAGTTTGTCCTTCTTCAGGACCAATTACAATTTGGATTTGTTCGTCATTTGATTCTACCAGAGAAATTTGTATTTTGTCGAAAACTTTTTGGTTTGATTTGATTTGAAAATTTTGACAATATTAATTGGGTCTTTAGTTATTATCGCTCCCACTATTTTATTCAAATGGATAGCGCTCACATATCAATTCTGAATATTGCAACATACAATATTCTAGTGGGCCAAGATCCATATTTCATCAAGTCATGAGTTGATTTTTGTCGATTGCCTACAACTTGACTATTTAGGTAGGACATCATGTCGATTGCATCATATACAACTCTTGTATAAATGATATACACAATCCTTTGTCATAACCATCGGCATGTCTCTGGGCTTGGGCTCTCCAAGTCACCAGTAAAGTATGACCCATAAGCCAACAAGATAGATATACACCATGCTTTGTGCAAATCTACATATCTACCATCACACTTTCACCAGATAGATGGTGTGACATACTTTGTGTAAATCTATACTTGGTCGATCAAGCTTTTCATGAATGTTGCTAATAGAAGACATCTAAGACTTAATATTTTAATTGAGAGAGTTTGTATTTATATATACATATATTTTATCTAATCACCACATGTATAGTACATATCATATACGTGATATATCCCACAACGGAAATATATAATAAATGAAAGTGATGGTTATGGCCAGCCTAATGTAATTCCTTGGAGCCATAAGAAATTACCACAATCTAGGTCCACATCACATGCAGAAAGTTGTTGCTGATGAAGATTTGTGTTTGTCAATCTTGGTTGATTGGTTCAACCTTTGAACTGGTCGACTCACCTCCTGGTCGGTTGTTTGGTCTTCTCACCAGTCGTCTAGTTCTGTCGGTCTACCATCCATTGGCTCCTCCAGCTGATCGGTCAGGTCCACTAGGAAATCGGTTCAGCTTGTCCTCCTGGTCCTCCATGCAGGGGCGGACCCAGGGGGCCATGCCCCCCAAAAACAAATGTAGTCTATATATGTATATACATATGTTTGTAATTCTATATTAATAATATATATTATGTATACCAAATACTAGTCACAAACATGGACTTGGTGGAGTAGTTTTAGATGCAACCATATCCAAGAGGTCTCAAGTTTGAATCTTTGTGTGCGTATTATTCATTTTTTACAATACATGTAGAATGTAGTTACTTATATAATTTCTTTGACACAACAAAACATGTAACATGACTTGGTGTAGTAGTTAATGTGTTTTTTGTTGTACTTGAGGTCATGAGTTTTAATCTTATATTGAGAATTTAAAAAATTTGGGTCCCCCAGCCACCAACTCCTGGTTCCGCCACTGCCTCCATGGTCCTTCTGTTGGTCTGCTTGTCTTCGGGATGTACCTTTTCTTCACCATTATAGGAAAGTAAACTATCCTACTTTTACATAATTATTGAGAATCCTCGAGTTACATTTAAGAGGAGAAAGGGTGGGAAAGAATTAACTTATATTGAGAAGATAAGATAGAGGCTCAGTTCATAGACCGAGATAAAAAGATAAACTAACCACATAACCATGCATAGATAATAGAGATTATTGACAATAACCATGCTACACTTTCACCATCAAAACTGCTTTTAGAACGACGCATGTAAATTGCATATATATATATATATATATATATATATATATATATATATATATATATATATATATATATATATATATATATATATATATATATATATATATATATATATATATATATATATATTAGTTTGGTATTATCGTGGTATTGGATTTAACAAGATATTATTCACATTGTATGAAATAATAAAACAATATGATCATATCAATTATCCCATAATATAGTAAGTTGTTGTTGGCTCTAATACCACTGGAGGAAAATATGGCTACAGAGCAGGCAGCAGAAATAAAAAAATTTAGTTGTCATATTCCCCATAACCAATGGATCGCATCAATAACTATAAATAAAAAGGATAGTTTTGAGTATATACTTGGTCCTCAAGTAAGTCCATCGACAATCCTCGTCATTGTAGTTGTGCAACTCTGACTCTTGGTTGCACTGGGACTCGTCTGACTGCTCCTCCACAGGAAGCACACTCAAACGTCGTCTTTTGCAGTAGATCCTCTCGTCACGGAGTATTGGTTGACGATGTCCCCCTTAGCAGTAGAAAATAGCCTCCCGCCTATAGACAAGTCTACACGAACTTCCTAGAACTCTTGTCATCCTGCTAGAATGGATAGGAATGAGTCATCCCTTCCGTTGGCATATTAGTTACCAACTTGCTCTCCCATGGCAATGATCTCAGTTGTTTTCTCCCTTGCTATTTCTCCCTAGTTGGGTAGGACTTTTTTGGGCTCTTGTGGTTACCACAACTAGAGAGGACAATATTTATCAGAGCAACTAATTCTCAATTATCTGTGATGTATTCTGGGAAGCCCCCTATACCCGTCTATTTATAGGCAAGGTTTGGGTCAGGGTTCCCAGTCTGTGTGCGAGTGGAAGGGGCTGGAAGATCTCAAATTTTTGCTACAATTCTAGAACTTATGCAGTAGGCAACAGCCGAATCAATCATCTGGCTCGGTCCACATGGTCTTTTGGTGCTTTCCCATCTGTACATGAAATTGGCAATTTGATTCCAATTAATATTACATATCAATTCCTTGCACAACTAGTAATTTGCAGCTGAAACAAACTTTAAAATATATAGAACCTTTCCCTCGGCTGAACTGGGCCATCTCGCCCATGCGAGATGGTCGTCTCACTCACCCACACGGTTGTCTAGTGAGCTAAGTCGATCTGGTCAGTTCAATCCATAGCCAATTTCAACTTGAATCGGTTTGACACTCCAAACTCTCATCTCAACCCTGAGACGACCATTTGGCACTCCATACGGGCGTTTGGCAGTGCAATCAGGCTACTTTTTGCATGAATTGAATACATAAATAATTTAGTAATCAATTTAACTATCATTCAAGATCAAACTCCTCTTTTAGGTTGAGACCTATGTGTGTGACCCTATAGGTCCCATATTACATTGGCAGTGAATGTCCATAACATCTTATGACATCACAAGCAATGAGTGGGCCTAGTCGCACATTAATGCTACCCAAGTAAATGGAAAGTTGGAGAACAACTTCAACCTACAATATGTGTATGGTGTTTCATTGTTTGTATAGTTTCTTTGTCACTAATGTCCAGATTGAACTTGAGGCATGGATTAGTCATCCTCTTCATCATTCAATCTTATTTCTTGAACCAAGAGCAGACTGCTGAGATATATATAAGATTGATATCACATACTGTCTCACATGTACATGGCCATGCATTTCTCAGTCTCACTTATCAAGAGGCCTAGGACATCAAGCTCCTATAGGAGGGACAAATCCCATTTTTATCATTCACAATCTATCCCCATGTGTCAAAGTCACCCAATCATGACCTTTATAACAACCCATGTTTCATGATTGTGTTTTGATGATGTCAAAGTATACCCAATGACATGTGATGACTGCAATGATTTTAGGTCTAAGAACCACAACTACCACCATCACTGTGAGAGATGACTATGACTTCCATGATGATGGCTCCCATGTGTCGATCTCACGGTGGGTCTGTCTGATACACTATTCTCTAACATGTACATGTGTGATTGGTTTGATATTTCCATATCATGACTAATGAGATTTTGTAATCAACCAACTCAAACTCAGATCTTATGTGTTATTATTGTCTATCAACCTTCTACAATAACAACCGATCAGAGACATACTTGGGATTTGTGATCCTAGGTAAGATCAGTTCAGGATCATGGGATATATGTACTCTTAACATCTATATGATCTCATTCTTCCAAGTCATGTACTTGAAAACATACATCATTGAGTAATATAGTTTTCTGGACATTTATAATGTTACATCATTATCTCATAACTGAATTAAACAAAATGCATTTGAAGGTTGCCTTTTAATAATAATCAAATCATTTTCACAAGTTATGTCATTACAATCATGACATGATTGGCTCTCTGGGCATATATACCAACATAAATATTTTTCCAAAAGTATGTACTATGTATATTTATATTATTTCTTTTTCATTTATGATTTAAGTTTAAATATAGAATTTGATTTTATGTGTGAGTGTATATAGGTGGAGTTATTTTCTATTGATTTTGTAATAGAACATAGTCTTTGCAAATGTATACATTGTTCTACAGTAAGTCTAGTGACACTATATAATAGGAAGGAATGTGCAAGGTATATACCTGGACCTAGAGCAAGTCCAGCAAAAATCCATGCAGAGTAGTTCTTCTTTCTCAAGAAGGACGCAAATGGCAGTATCGGCGGCCTCTTGGTGTCGAACCACAGACAGTGGTTGACGGCGTCCTTCTAGCGTAGTGGAAATACCCAGTAAAACCTCTATGTAGTCCATGCGGACCATCAGGAACTCCTCATCATTCTTCTCGAATAGACAGTAAGAAGTTGTCCCTTCGTGTTGTCAACGTGCTAGCATCGACTTTTCTCCCCTTTGGCTATCTCTCCCTTTTATTGGTAAGATGTTTTAGGTTTTCATGTTACCACAATTGTGAAATGAGGAGTCTTGTCATACAAGAGTGTTGAGATCCATGGTCACCCCCTTTATATAGGAGTGAATGTGTTCAGGTTTCCACAAACCCTGGGGATACGAAGCATCAAATATCATGGTTTGATGGCTTCTATTAATTACCAGTTGGCCGACTGCCCACCCATTCAGTCGACTGGGATGCCAGTCAATCTACTAGACACTCCAATATGTCGATTGGCTTGTTTTCCTATTCACAGAAGTATTGGCTTATAATGTGATGATTGATGCACGTCATTACATCAACATCAATGCTCTACTCATTCCCACTGGTCATCCAGTCGACCGACTGGACTTTTCAATCATTTGATTGGACACTCTAGGTGGTCGATTGGCATTCACATTCGGTTGACTAGACACTCCAGTCAGCCAACTAACAACTAGTGTTGTTTAAGTTGATTACCTAAATGCTTTAGTAACCAAGTTAAATATTATCTATGAGTAAACTCCTATTCCAAGTGCATCCTATGTGTTTGGCCCTAGAGGTCCCAAATCACATTGGTAGTGAATGTTCAGGGACGGAAGTTTGATCACAAGGGGTACGCGGGCATCATGAATATGATAATCCGTCACGGCCATGGCGTAGACGCTATCTGCGCCGAGTACATAACAAAGGCCGGCGAAGCGGAGACTACGGATCAGGTAGGCGGTGATGGCGGCGGTCACACCAACCTCAATTTTAAGGGTGAGCACGTCGTAGAAGTCAGAGGTTACTATCGGCTGTTCGGTGACGGCCACCCCATCGTGAGCTCGCTTACGTTCGTGACCGATAATGGAAGAAGGCATGGCCCGTTTGGTCGGGTAGAAGGCGAGTCTTTCGGCTTTAAGCTTTCTGACGCCGAGGTGATTGGGCTTTTTGGTACCCACGGCAAGTATCTATACTCGATTGGATTCTATGTCCGAAACTTGGTGACTCGGAACTAAAACTACTGCTGGGAGAAATTGATGTTTCTGTTGTTTTAATAACAAATTAGTGAATGCACACGTGCACATGCACGTGACATATAAAATTTGTTAGAAATGTGTGGGGAGAGGAATCATCCGTGAAAGGATTCATACGGTAAAAGATATTTGTGTTGGTTGTTTGAAATTAGAGAATTAAGGAACCGATTCTTGGGATGGAGAGAGAAATACAGAATTAAAAATAATAAAAGTTAATAAGAGAGTGTGGGAATTAATATTTGTAGGAACAAAATTCCTTAAAAAAGAAAAAAAAAATCAAGGAGAACGTAACATCAAACTCGCTTTTTTTATAATAGTATAGATATATATAGATTATGTGCTGCGGAGTTACCGGAATGTTGTTTTCAGATTTTGGTGCCGCGATTATGCGGAATCATTGTCAACAGTTCGAAGGAGGTCTAGCTTCAGTGCATCTGCAGCAGAAATAAAAATCCCGAAACCTCTGAGGTGTTCTTTTGAGATCTTGACTCACCTTTTCTATTGTGGAATCCTTATTTACGGTAATCGCTGTTAGTTTGCGAAAAACAATTTGGTACCGGAGATATTAGAGCGTATGATGGAATGATACATGTGTAGGTTAGTACATATATTTTCCAATCCGAAGTTTGAATGCATACCAGAAAGCTCCTACGCTCTTGATTCTTGCAACATACATGGTAGTGGTACTACATGAAACTGATCCAACTAATACATTTATTTGCCTTGCGGTAATTTCTGTGCATAGCTTGTATATTTTATGGACTATGTTTTCTTTATGTGGAGTGATTTAGGTATAGAATAAGAAAAGCGGAAGAACAAAACATGGTAGTGAATAAAATTTAAAGAGACACATAAGGAGGGGAAACATGACAATGACAAAAGGAGTTTCGCGCATAGGCGATGATAACACATATCAGTTTGATAAAAAGCAATAACAGAGTAAGGTCAAAGCTGGATTGGAAATAAATAACTAGAATGATCGTGTTTGGTGGGTAGCTTTACCAATAGATGTGTCATCAATAGCTTCGGTTATTTTAGACCTTCGATGCCGGAACGACACTATAACTAGGGATCTCATGTGTCAGTTTCTAGTTTCTAGGACAAGAGACAACCTATATTGAAATGAGTTTGGTACAAGATAATAGAAATTATCCAACATAGTTTACAAAATATGGATTTCTAAAATTTACCGTATTTAGTACAAGTATCTAACTATTTGCTCATGTATTCACATTGCTCATGCAAGTCATAGTTCATGCAGCTAAGCATAAAGTAATTTATATCTAAGGCATCATTGGCATACTTCCAGTAAGCATCTATTTGTGCCCTAGGTGCATCAGGAGCAGGTATTTCTGGCACTGGTTTATCAAGGACATAGATTTTGCACCCTTCATTGAGAACCCTTCTCAAAGTCTAAAATCATTCGTGAAAATTTCTCCCGTCAAGTTTGTCCTTCTTCAGGACCAATTACAATTTGGATTTGTTCGTCATTTGATTCTACCAGAGAAATTTGTATTTTGTCGAAAACTTTTTGGTTTGATTTGATTTGAAAATTTTGACAATATTAATTGGGTCTTTAGTTATTATCGCTCCCACTATTTTATTCAAATGGATAGCGCTCACATATCAATTCTGAATATTGCAACATACAATATTCTAGTGGGCCAAGATCCATATTTCATCAAGTCATGAGTTGATTTTTGTCGATTGCCTACAACTTGACTATTTAGGTAGGACATCATGTCGATTGCATCATATACAACTCTTGTATAAATGATATACACAATCCTTTGTCATAACCATCGGCATGTCTCTGGGCTTGGGCTCTCCAAGTCACCAGTAAAGTATGACCCATAAGCCAACAAGATAGATATACACCATGCTTTGTGCAAATCTACATATCTACCATCACACTTTCACCAGATAGATGGTGTGACATACTTTGTGTAAATCTATACTTGGTCGATCAAGCTTTTCATGAATGTTTCTAATAGAAGACATCTAAGACTTAATATTTTAATTGAGAAAGTTTGTATTTATATATATATATATATATATTTTTTATCTAATCACCACATGTATAGTACATATCATATACGTGATATATCCCACAACGGAAATATATAATAAATGAAATTGATGGTTATGGCCAGCCTAATGTAATTCCTTAGAGCCATAAGAAATTACCACAATCTAGGTCCACATCACATGCAGAAAGTTGTTGCTGATGAAGATTTGTGCTTGCCAATCTTGGTTGATTGGTTCAACCTTTGAACTGGTCGACTCACCTCCTGGTCGGTTGTTTGGTCGTCTCACCAGTCGTCTAGTTCTGTCGGTCTACCATCCACTGGCTCCTCCAGCTGATCGGTCAGGTCCACTAGGAAATCGGTTCAGCTTGTCCTCCTGGTCCTCCATGCAGGGGCGGACCCAGGGGGCCATGCCCCCAAAAAAAAAATGTAGTCTATATATGTATATACATATGTTTGTAATTCTATATTAATAATATATATTATGTATACCAAATACTAATCACAAACATGGACTTGGTGGAGTGGTTTTAGATGCAACCATATCCAAGAGGTCTCAAGTTTGAATCTTTGTGTGCGTATTATTCATTTTTTACAATACATGTAGAATGCAGTTGCTTATATAATTTCTTTGACACAACAAAACATGTAACCTGACTTGGTGTAGTAGTTAATGTGTTTGTTGTTGTACTTGAGGTCATGAGTTTTAATCTTATATTGAGAATTAAAAAATTTGGGTCCCCCAGCCACCAACTCCTGGTTCCGCCACTGCCTCCATGGTCCTTCTGTTGGTCTGCTTGTCTTCGGGATGTACCTTTTCTTCACCATTATAGGAAAGTAAACTATCCTACTTTTACATAATTATTGAGAATCCTCGAGTTACATTTAAGGGGAGAAAGGGTGGGAAAGAATTAACTTATATTGAGAAGATAAGATAGAGGCTCAGTTCACAGACTGAGATAAAAAGATAAACTAACCACATAACCATGCACAGATAATAGAGATTATTGACAATAACCATGCTACACTTTCACCATCAAAACTGCTTTTAGAACGACGCATGTAAATTGCATATATATATATATATATATATATATATATATATATATATATATATATATATATATATATATATATATATATATATATATATATATATATATTAGTTTGGTATTATCGTGGTATTGGATTTAACAAGATATTATTCACATTGTATGAAATAATAAAACGATATGATCATATCAATTATCCCATAATATAGTAAGTTGTTGTTGGCTCTAATACCACTGGAGGAAAATATGGCTACAGAGCAGGCAGCGAAAATAAAAAAATTTAGTTGTCATATTCCCCATAACCAATGGATCGCATCAATAACTATAAATGAAAAGGATAGTTTCGAGTATATACTTGGTCCTCGAGTAAGTCCATCGACAATCCTCATCATTGTAGTTGTGCAACTCTGACTCTTGGTTGCACTGGGACTCGTCTGACTGCTCCTCCACAGGAAGCACACTCAAACGTCGTCTTCTGCAGTAGCTCCTCTCGTCACGGAGTATTGGTTGACGATGTCCCCCTTAGCAGCAGAAAATAGCCTCCCGCCTATAGACAAGTCTACATGAACTTCCTAGAACTCTTGTCATCCTGCTAGAATGGACAGGAATGAGTCATCCCTTCTGTTGGCATATTAGTTACCAACTTGCTCTCCCATGATAATGATCTCAGTTGTTTTCTCCCTTGCTATTTCTCCCTAGTCGGGTAGGACTTTCTTGGGCTCTTGTGGTTACCACAACTAGAGAGGACAATATTTATCAGAGCAACTAATTCTCAATTATCTGTGATGTATTCTGGGAAGCCCCCTATACCCGTCTATTTATAGGCAAGATTTGGGTCAGGGTTCCCAGTCTGTGTGCGAGTGGAAGGGGCTGGAAGATCTCAAATTTTTGCTACAATTCTAGAACTTATGCAGCAGGCAACAGCCGAATCAATCATCTGGCTCAGTCCACATGGTCTTTTGGTGCTTTCCCATCTGCACATGAAATTGGCAATTTGATTCCAATTAATATTACATATCAATTCCTTGCACAACTAGTAATTTGCAGCTGAAACAAACTTTAAAATATATAGAACCTTTCCCTCGGCTGAACTGGGCCATCTCGCCCATGCGAGATGGTCGTCTCACTCACCCAGACGGTTGTCTTGTGAGCTAAGTCGATCTGGTCAGTTCAATCCATAGCCAATTTCAACTTGAATCGGTTTGACACTCCAAACTCTCATCTCAACCCTGAGACGACCATTTGGCACTCCATACGGGCGTTTGGCAGTGCAATCAGGCTACTTTTTGCATGAATTGAATACATAAATAATTTAGTAATCAATTTAACTATCATTCAAGATCAAACTCCTCTTTTAGGTTGAGACCTATGTGTGTGACCCTATAGGTCCCATATTACATTGGCAGTGAATGTCCATAACATCTTATGACATCACAAGCAATGAGTGGGCCTAGTCGCACATTAATGCTACCCAAGTAAATGGAAAGTTGGAGAACAACTTCAACCTACAATCTGTGTATGGTGTTTCATTATTTGTATAGTTTCTTTGTCACTAATGTCCAGATTGAACTTGAGGCATGGATTAGTCATCCTCTTCATCATTCAATCTTATTTCTTGAACCAAGAGCAGACTGCTGAGATATATATAAGATTGATATCACATACTGTCTCACATGTGCATGGCCATGCATTTCTCAGTCTCACTTATCAAGAGGCCTAGGACATCAAGCTCCTATAGGAGGGACAAATCCCATTTTTATCATTCACAATCTATCCCCATGTGTCAAAGTCACCCAATCATGACCTTTATAACAACCCATGTTTCATGATTGTGTTTTGATGATGGCAAAGTACACCCAATGACATGTGATGACTGCAATGATTTTAGGTCTAAGAACCACAACCACCACCATCATTGTGAGAGATGACTATGACTTCCATGATGATGGCTCTTATGTGTCGATCTCACGGTGGGTCTGTCTGATACACTATTCTTTAACATGTACATGTGTGATTGGTTTGATATTTCCATATCATGACTAATGAGATTTTGTAATCAACCAACTCAAACTCGGATCTTATGTGTTATTATTGTCTATCAACCTTCTACAATAACAACCGATCAGAGACATACTTGGGATTTGTGATCCCAGGTAAGATCATTTCAGGATCATGGGATATATGTACTCTTAACATCTATATGATCTCATTCTTCCAAGTCATGTACTTGAAAACATACATCATTGAGTAATATAGTTTTCTGGACATTTATAATGTTACATCATTATCTCATAACTGAATTAAACAAAATGCATTTGAAGGTTGCCTTTTAATAATAATCAAATCATTTTCACAAGTTATGTCATTACAATCATGACATGATTGGCTCTCTGGGCATATATACCAACACAAATATTTTTCCAAAAGTATGTACTATGTATATTTATATTATTTCTTTTTCATTTATGATTTAAGTTTAAATATAGAATTTGATTTTATGTGTGAGTGTATATAGGTGGAGTTATTTTCTATTGATTTTGTAATATAACATAGTCTTTGAAAATGTATACATTGTTCTACAGTAAGTCTAGTGACACTATATAATAGGAAGGAAGGTGCAAGGTATATACCTGGACCTAGAGCAAGTCCAGCAAAAATCCATGCATAGTAGTGCTTCTTTCTCAAGCAGGATGCAAATGGCAGTATCGGCGGCCTCTTGGTGTCGAACCACAGACAGTGGTTGACGGCGTCCTTCTAGCGTAGTGGAAATACCCAGTAAAACCTCTATGTAGTCCATGCGGACCATCAGGAACTCCTCATCATTCTTCTAGAATAGACAGTAAGAAGTTGTCCCTTCGTGTTGTCAACGTGCTAGCATTGACTTTTCTCCCCTTTGGCTATCTCTCCCTTTTATTGGTAAGATGCTTTAGGTTTTCATGTTACCACAATTGTGAAATGAGGAGTCTTATCATACAAGAGTGTTGAGATCCATGGTCACCCCCTTTATATAGGAGTGAATGTGTTCAGGTTTCCACAAACCCTGGGGATACGAAGCATCAAATATCATGGTTTGATGGCTTCTATGAATTACCAGTTGGCCGACTGCCCACCCATTCGGTCGACTGGGATGCCAGTCAATCTATTAGACACTCCAATATGTCGATTGGCTTGTTTTCCTATTCACAGAAGTATTGGCTTATAATGTGATGATTGATGCACGTCATTACATCAACATCAATGTTCTACTCATTCCCACTGGTCATCCAGTCGACCGACTGGACTTTTCAATCATTTGATTGGACACTCTAGGTGGTCGATTGGCATTCACATTCGGTTGACTAGACACTCCAGTCAGCCAACTAACAACTAGTGTTGTTTAAGTTGATTACCTAAATGCTTTAGTAACCAAGCTAAATATTATCTATGAGTAAACTCCTATTCCAAGTGCATCCTATGTGTTTGGCCCTAGAGGTCCCAAATCACATTGGTAGTGAATGTCCATAACTAGATCATGGAATCACAAGCAATGAGTAGTATCTAATGATGTAGCCCTATTTTAGGGCTCCATCTTGCATCATATTGCATTTCATTCACATTTATACATGTTAGATTATATGATATTTCCCCCAATATGCATATTTGTGTAAAATGCACTTAAGGATATTATTTGTATATTTTTTAGGTACTTGAACCACACTTGGATGGATGAGAGAGATGGAGGGGTCCAGAGAAGGCCCCAAAGCTCCCCCAACCTACCCCTAGTGGCCAAGAGTCAAGCTTAAGCAAAGAAGCTGACGGATCATGAAGTTTGAAGCTCAAAGTGTAAGCAAAGCCCACAACATGATCGTGGAAACACGGAATGTCATGTTGCACATGAGGAAATCACAGGAAAAATCTTAGTTTTGAAACATTTGCAAAGCATATTCCAACATGGTCGTGCCACGCAGCACGGCCGTTCTATCACCCCCCAATACGGTCGTGCTACACAACACGACAATGTTGTGACTCTCCAACACAATCGTGCCACGTAGCAAGACCGTGCTGCCACTAACCCAACATGGTTCTTCCACGTAACACGGTCGTTCCACGTAGAATGGTTGTGCCACATATAACCCAACACAGTCATGCTACCCAGCACGGCCATGCTACCAGCCAGCCACTCCCCCAAAACAACCTAACATTTTTCACCATTTTTCACCTAGGTCGTTCCCATCCACCACGATTGTACCACTCACACCCCACCATGGTTGTGCTACTCACAAAAACCTAGCTACTTTTTCACTGGATTTCCCACTTTAGCCCTATTTGACCTATTGCTTCCTCCCCACCTATATATATGTAGATGGCGGCTAGAGGCTGAGGTTGGCCACCCCTAGCTACCTTCTACCACCTCCTAGCTCCCTATTTTCTCCCCTTAACCAATCCACTCCATTTCACCATTTCCATCACCAAAACCCCCATTTCCAAGCCTTCCATCCACTTCCCACCATCATTCCACACCATTCCATCCAAGAACAAGGAGGAGGTCGACCTTGTAGCAGCTCGAGAGGGGGATAAACTCATATAGACTGAGCTCCATGGCTACTTCTTCCTCTTTCTCTTCTCTTTTTGTACTTTGCATTGTCATGAGTAGGTAGGCCCCTTGGGTGGTCTATTTGGGGTGTAAAATGTTACTTTGATACCATGTTGGGGAAAAATGATATGTAAACTTTGTAATTCCATTTGCTAATGATTATGTTCTATTTCTATCTCATTCTCCATGAATTGCTTGTTGGTTTCTACTTGAAATCGCCTAGGAATTTAGGAAATTGACTATATGTTTGAATTTTGGGATTTTCTCCTAGGTCCAATTCTTAGATCCCTAGCCAGCTACCCATCTTCCTATATCATAATAAATTCTCCTAACCCTAGTTGAGAGATCTAAGTAGCTAGTTTAGATGAAATTGGTGTGTTTATCATGGAGCTTTCTCAAGATTAGAATGTGGGTGATGGGAGGCCTAAAACCTCACTTCCACCCCCATTACTAATCTCAGCCCTTAATCATCCTAAGATCATCTAACCTAAAAACCTAGACTTGTTTAGACTCCAATTGAATTACACCTAAGCCTAACCCAATTGAGCCTTACAAGGGTAGTGGGGAGTGTTAGGGACTAGTTCCCCTATACACAACCTAGCATATCCATGGCCAGTTAGTAGCTTAGGATAATTTGTTAGACTCTAACTTGTTGTTTGGTTTGGATAATCTAAATGGAATCATAATGTTCATATGTCACCCCCCGACTTAATTGATAAGTGCATCCCCTAAATAGCCCACATCTTCCTTAATTGCTTTAAAACCCTAGCTTTGTGCCTGCTTAGCTTAATTAGCTCTTTTCCCTGCTTAGTTGTCTTCTTGCCCTATTCTTGCTTTGTTCTTACTAGCTTAGGTCTTTAATTTCTCTTTTGCCTTGTCGTATTCTCTTCTTTCTTGCCTTAGTGTAGTTTGTTCTTTTCATACCTAGCTTAGTATTTTCCTTCTTAATTAGTCTTAATCTAGTCTAGGGTTAACTTAGATTTCATTGTCACCTTTAATTGCTTTCTTTCTCACCTTAGTTTAGCAATTAAAACAACCTTCAAACCCTTAACCCTAGTCTTTGCAGTAGGAACCTAGCAAAACAAACCTAGCTATAGTGTCCCCTTTTCTCCCTGTGGATCGACCCTATACTTGTCGCCCTCCTATACTACGACATGACCCTGTGCGCTTGTGGTTATAGTGTTTTAGTACATGTAGGTGTGTTCACTACTACAGAAATGGCTTATAACGTCACTTTTAAAGGTGTCGGTTGTAATAATACACTGACACCTAAACAATACGGCATCGGTTTATAAAATAAACCGACATCAATCTGTGAAGGGTGACCAGACACGGGTATCGCTTTTATTCAGTGTCGGTTCCTTAATAACAAACCGATGCCTAAAAGTAACCGCCAAATCCAAAATTTCCAGCGAACAAAATTACCTCCAAAAATTAGCATACATCGTCGGTTTTTAAAAAAGAAACTGACGACTAAAGGTTTTCTGTGAGACAGAAATTTGACTAATTTTTATCGTCGGTTGTGTTACAATAACTGACGTCATTGTGTTTTTGCGTGCATAACTGCGCAAATTTTCACCTCCCTTTAGTGTCAGTTTTTATAAGGAAACTGACGACTATGGTCTTAATTCGAGAACATTTATTTTTGTCAGCATATAAATATAGACGTAGGTTTTTATGTTTGGAACTGACACCTATAATTGAACAATAGTGTCGGTTTTTTGTTGGTAACCGACACTTATAGTTTTTATTGTCGGTTGTTGTTAATAACCGACACCTATTGTTAACTTAACAGCGCACCCATGCGAGGCAGACTCTTCCCCTTCTGTTTCATTCATTTCCGCTGAGGGTTTGCTGGTCCGGCGATTCCTCTGCTCCATCGCCGCTCGCTGCTGCTCTGCCTCCGCCTCCACCTCTGCCGCCGTTTGCTGGTGCTTTGGTCGCCGAAACCGCCACCACTCGCTGCCGTTAGTCGTTGCACCTTTGCTAGCTTCTGCCTCCGCTGCCTCTACTTCTGCCAGCCGCCGCCAGTTCTCCGGCCGTTGTTCTCCAGGCCGGCCGCGGCTCCTAGGGCTCTACTCCCTGCTCTCCAGGTCACTGCTCCACTCCGACCACAGCTCCTGCATGCCCAACACTGCCACAAAGGTACCCTGCTCATGCTCTTCTTCCTCCTCTTTTTCCTCCGCCCTCAAGCAGGTACCCTGCTCCTGCTCGAATAATGTAGGAAATGCGTAGATTGTGAATAAAAAAATGCTCTGATTCACATTCATATTACCATGTTGTATATGGTTTTGATCATAAAAATGCGTAGATTGTGAATAAAATATACTTGAAGCTCTATTATTCTTCTTGTTACAAAGGTATAGTTAGTACACAAATATTAGATGATATTCAAGAAAACCCTAGTTTGATGAGCATGTTGTTAATCATGTTAATTATGATTCTTTTATTTATTCTGATGTCAGTATATAATTATGTGATCCCAACATCTTAAATTGAATTAGAATGATTTCAATGAATTATAGGGTTTTAAAGTTGATAATCATGTACATGCGGAAATAGGGTTATTAAACCAATAGTTATAACATAGTATGATCTTAATCTGATCTAGATGTTAATAATAATGTAGTATGTTAAATATGATGATTAGGGCTATATATATAATGTCTAGTAAAGATTCCTAGACTTTTTGTCATTAGGGTAATTTTTATACATGTTTGAGTAAATTAGGGTTCTAATCTACCCTTTTGTCCTATATTTGATGCTAATTGTGCATATATGTTGAGTTTCATCTTACTCTTACCTAAGAAAATTTTTTCTTAATCTCTTATATATCACTATATTTAAGGTTAATCTGTCTACTAGAGTGTGGGGATTAACCATGTTGTCTATAGTTTATAACATTGCATTGTGAATTATTGCATGTTTGAAACTATTGATTTCTTGATTTATTATTTAATAATGCTCTATAGATTAGGATTAACCATGTTGCCTATAGTTTATACACATTTATTATATATAAGAATGACTGCACATGAATTTGTTGGCCTAGAAACTCGTCCAAGATTTACTCATTAGGAGTAAATCTTGGATAGTCCCCAGTTTGGGACTATTCTTGAACACCTAATCTCACTTAGGATTTAAGTGTATAATGTGTATTGGGTTTTCAAGAAAATTTCGGTAGCATTTCCTCGTTTGTTCTCTAAGTACATATGTACTTAGAGAACAGCGGGGAAATGCTGCAGAAATTTTCTTTAAAACCCAATACACATTATACACTTACTAGTGAGATTAGGTGTTCAAGAATGGGATAGGTGCTACACATTTATTATATATAAGAATGACAGCACATGTATTTATTGGCCTAAAGTTTTAACCATGCATAATCTCTAATCTGTTAACCCTAGACCCTAATCTTATTGTAATATATAGCTTGTTTTCTCTTTGATCATAGAATGGATAGATCATGGATGTCCATTTGCAATCCCTGCACCCCAGAGTTTATATCTGGTCTTGACCAGTTTATTAGATTTGTCGAGGAACATAGGAAACAACTTGGATATAGGTTCTATTGTCCATGTAGGCATTGTGGTAACAACTTGAAAGTCAGCACTGGTGACGAAATCAGAAGTCATGTCATGTGCAATGGGATTGTACAAGGCTATACAGAATGGCACTGACATGGAGAGATTTCAAACCCGAAACCAGTGGATGTCGATAGCAGTGCTTGTGTGGAAGAAGAAAGTTCCTTCGATGACGTAGATGTGAACGAATCAGTTCCAGTAGACATCATTGATGTGATGTTGGATAGTTGTGGGGTAGAGCACACCAAAACTGATCCACCTCCCATGTTTAGAAACATTGTGCATGATGCTGAGATACCATTATACACGGGTTGTAAGTTTACGAAGCTTAGTGCTGTGTTGATATTGTATAAACTAAAAGCTAACAATCGATGGAGCGACAAAAGCTTCACGTCATTGTTGTCTTTGTTGAAGGAAATTCTTCCTGAAGGAAACGAGCTGCCGATCTCAACATACCGGTTAAAGAAATTGTTGTGCCCGATGGGAATGGAGGCCAAGAAGATACACACATGCAAGAATGATTGTGTATTATTTTAAAAGGACTACGTGGATTTGAAAGATTGTCTAAAATGTGGTACATCAAGGTATAAATTGACGACTTCGGGGGAGTCCAAAACTGGCTCTCCCGCCAAGGTGATGTGGTATCTACCTATAATACCACGGTTTCAATGCTTGTTTGTCAATCCTATAGATGCAAAGAATTTGAGGTGGCATGCAGATGTTAAGAAAAATAATGATGGGATCCTACAACATGTGTCTGATTCCCCACAGTGGAAGAAGATTGATTTATTGTACCCTGAATTTGGTGAAGAGGACAGGAATCTAAGACTTGGGCTTTATACAGATGGGATGAATCTGTACGGGACATTGAGCAGCCAACATAGCACTTGGCCAGTTATGCTTGTTATATACAATCTTCCTCCCTGGTTGTGTATGAAAAATAAGTATGTTATGTTGTCATCTTTGATATCGGGCCCTAAACAACCTAGATATGATATAGATGTTTATCTTGAACCTATGATTGATGACTTGAAGAAGCTCTGGGGTGAAGGTGTGATGACCTATGATGCTTCACGAAGAGAGACATTTTATTTGCACGCTATGTTGTTTTACACTGTGAATGACTTTCCATCATATGGGAATTTGTCTGGATATAGTGTCAAAGGATCTAAAGCGTGTCCTATATGTGAAGAGAACACTAATTCAATACGACTAAAACACGACGGCAAGACTGTATATCTTGCTCATCGAAGGTTTCTTCCAAAATTTCATCCGTATTGTAGGTTGCACAAAGCATTCAATAGACGGAATAAGGAACGTAGTGCACCTAAACCTATATCAGGGGAGGATGTTTATGAAAGAGTGAAAGACGTTTCCAATGAATTTGGTAAGAGATCACAATGTACGATGGCCACAAGGAGTGATAAGTCTTTATTCAAGAAAAATTCAATATTTTGGGATCTTCCTTATTGGAGTTCTTTGACAGTCAGGCATTGTATCAATGTCATGCACGTTGAGAAAAATGTATGTGATAGCGTCATCAGTACTCTGTTGAATATACCAGGTAAGACTAAAGATGGAATAAAATCCAAAATGGACCTACGTGAAATGGGAATAAGGACAGAATTAAAAGAAGTAGTTAGTAGCGATCGGAGAACATACTTACCTCCCGCTTGTCACACGTTGTCTAGAAAGGAGAAGAAAGCATTTTTTGAATGCTTGGTAAATGTTAAGGTGTCACAGGGTTACTCATCCAACATCCGTACATTGGTATCAATGAAAGATCTGAAGTTGATAGGTCTTAAATCTCATGATTGTCACACTCTAATGCAACAAATATTGTCTGTGGCAATTCGATCTATATTGTCGAAGCATGTAAGGTTTGCAATCACCAGACTTTGTTTCTTTTTCAACGGTCTGTGCAGCAAAGTTATTGACCCTGATACTCTCGATAATTTGCAAAGAGAAGTGGTTGTTACCCTATGTCAGCTTGAGATGTATTTTCCTCTGTCATTCTTTGATATCATGGTACATCTTGTTGTCCACTTGACTAGGGAAGTGAAAATGTTGGGACCAGTTTTCTTACATTGCATGTATCCCTTTGAACGATACATGAGCATTTTTAAAGGTGATGTTCGAAACCGTTATCAGCCTGAAGGGAGTATTATTGAGGGTTATGTGGCGAGAGAGGTTATGGATTTTTGCAATGACTTTCTGAGTGGTAATGATGCTCCCATGAATGACAAGAATATTGAGGAGCATTTTGGCAAATGAGTTTTGGGATCATGGGTGAAAGTAATCAGCCGTGAGCAGTTGGAGTAAGGTTACTTGTATATTTTACACAACATGGACGAAGTCAGTGTTTATATCGAGGAACATACCAATTTCATCAAGAGACAATATCCTCGAGCCAATACAATGTGGCTTGCTAGAGAGCATAACAAGACATTTATTAAGTGGTTTGAAGATAAAGTCTTACATCAACTATCTTAAACACCAAATAATCTTACTGAAACCATCAAATACCTCACCTTTAAACAAAAATTGAATGTTATGTCTTATGAAGGGTTTGACATAAATGGTTTCTCATATTACACAAAGCGTCAAGATGATAAGAGTGTCATCCAAAATAGTAGGGTCACCCTTCAAGCGTCTTCATTGTTTTTTGCAAGTGCAAAGGATAAAAGTCCACGTGAAGCTAAAATGTCATATTACGGTGTCATTGAAGACATATGGGAGTTTGACTATGTAGATTTCAGAATTCCGCTCTTTAAATGTAATTGGGTTGACAACAGCAAAGGAGTTATAGTGGATGAATTGGGTTTCACGTTAGTGAACTTTGAAAAGATTGGCAAGAAGGGTGAACCATTCATATTGGCATCACAGGCAAAACAAGTATTTTATATCGATGATCCTGCAAATGATAAATGGTCGGTTGTTCTTCATGGTAAAAGACAGTTCATTGAAGAACCTATAGATGAAGAAGAGTGCTATGATAAGTATGATGCATCCAGTCTATTCTCAGTTGGGTTGCCAACACCACCAAACATTGAAGCTGGGGATCACAATGATTTGTATGTCCGTGGGGATCATAATGAAGGGTTGTTAATTGATAAAAGATCACAATATTAGAGGCATGGATGTTTATATTTTTATTATGTTTTATTTTTCTGAATGTGAACTTTACAATGTGAATGTAGACTTTACAATGTGAATTACTTTACAATGTGAATGTGTACTTTACAATGTGAATGTGAACTTTACAATGTGAATGTGAACTTTACAATGTGAATTACTTTACAATGTGAATGTGTACTTTACAATGTGAACTTTACAATTAGTGTTACTTTACAATGTGAAATTTATAATTTGAATGTGAACTTTCAGATGGCTGAGCATTCCCATGATGACCGTGCTGATGATCACCGTGAGGGTGAGGACGTGCTTGCACTGCCTGACAATGTAAGTTTTAAGAATATATCCTTGATGTTTCTATCTATATGTTCATTTATAATTATATTATGTAAGTGTGTTTTTTATCAAATTTTAGGTTGGTGATGTACCCCCTGAAGAAATTACAGCACTTGATGAGAAGCAAAAGAAAATTGAGAAAGTGAGGGGCATCACAATGATGAACAAGTTAATACATCAAAGGGGCAATGGAACCAAATTGGCTGTGGATTTCGATCAGGCAGAAAATCCATATGGAGTGAACCGCAACTCATTTGTTTCATATCTTGGGGTTCTTACTCGCAGCCATTGCAGTCCTATCCTAGAATCTTGGCATAAAGTTCCTAAGGGGAAGAAAGACCACATGTGGAAGGAACTATGTGTGAGTTATTATTATTTGTAATTCTATTTGTGTAGATTACTAATTTTTAGGATACTAGTTAATAGCAATTCTATTTAATTTGCATAGCATATTTGATCTGGATGAAAAGTTGCATCGTAAATGTGTGATGCAACATTATGGGAGGGTCCTAAGGAACTATAGGACCAATCTCACCCGAGATTACATACGTGATGCTGAGAATAGGTTCTTGATTGATTCCAATTCTAGACATTGATCAGTATTTCACTAACTCTACACTAATAATTTTTGTTTGTATTCTATTTTGAAAAATAAATATAGGAAGAAGGAAGCCACACATTAATGGAACTACGTGGACCCCAAAGACTGGGAGGAGTTTGTTACCCAAAGAAAAATAGATGAATTCAAGGTATTAAGCGTCACTCCCAATTTAATTAATATATGTTTTTATGTATTCACCTATTTAAGATTAACCTTTAGTGTTACTAACCAAATCAATGTGCTAACTAACTAGGCTATCAGCGATGCTCAACGAGAAAGGCATGCACTGAATTTGCACGACCACACAATGGGTCCAAGAGGATATGCAGGCGTTCGCCAAAGACTACAGGTTGAGTCTACTCAACCTACTGCTACTCAGGAGACTGTAGAGTCCTCTACTGCTGCTCCCGCACCTTTGCCTCACCATGCTATGTGGATAGCTGGGAGGCAAAACAAGAAGGGAGAGATACTGAAGCCCGCAATCGTTGAGGCAGATGCAAAAATGGTAAAAATCAACTCTTAGAGCAATCTATCGATATTGATTATTGTTATGTTTACTTACAAATTTTTGTTGATGGTGATTAGCGGGAGCTGCACAAGCAGAGGAAGGAAGGCAAGTTCATCTCTCAGGGTACAAGGGATGAACTGACAGTTGCTCTACGTAACCCAGAGCATCCTGGACGTATAAGGGGTGCAGGCGCTAGTGTGGGCATCAAAGCGTTCTTTGGGCCATCCCAGCGCAAACCTGTCCCAAAAGTGGGACTTTCACAAGCTGAGGTAACTTATTCTTATTTTATAACGTTATTGTGAAAGGGAATTCAATAATCAGAAACTAGCATTTGTTTTATCCATGTATAGGTAGATTCCTTAATTGATAGGAGAGTCGAGGAAGTAGTTGATAAAAGACTCCAGGAAGCAATTAACAAGTGACATGCATCTCAGACTGCCACTCAGACAGTACATGTGGCAGACCTCTCTTCTCCTACTGCTCGTACTGCAGAGGTTGGGAGTAATCCTATAGACCCACAACCTAGCACGTCCTCTATAAGTATTTTTATGGCATATATAATAGCTAGTCTGTTCAAGATGATATGTTTGTGTATATATGCATCTAACATTCTTTACGTAAATTTATAGGGATTGAATCCATGCCGACTAAAAAGTGAAGGATATATTGTTACAGAGGCATTGGCTTACCCACCCCATAAAGGGTGCATGTTTCATGGGAGTCCAGTACCAGATGGCATGGTACGTGTGAGCCCGATACATATACTCACTGGCTGGATGAATCTTGCATTGCCTCATACACACCCAGATGCTGAAACACTTGGTGAGGTAGTAGGCGGAGTGATACTGTGGCCTGAAGCAGATGTCCTCTATATTGATATTGTATGATAAATTTTCATTACTTTAATTTGTTAGTGTGTATATATATGAGTCAATTGATATGAAATTATATATATAGGTCAAAAAGACGAGACCCGCTATATCTCGGCCTCCACCTCCTCGACTACCAAGTTGGCTTCCAGGGGACCTACACGCCTCGATAGGTCCTAATTGTAGGAGTGTGGCAGTATGGATCGGCGAACATAATCCAAATTGCCCTATAAATGTTACTATTCTGGAGAATTTTGCAGGTAAATCATATGATAATAATCTATTTATACAAGTTTAATATACGTATTAATGCATACGTAATAGAAGTTCTGGATACGTATTAATATATGTCAAACATTCGGAACAACATATTTATACAAGATGTTTTGGAGTTGTTTAGTTATGAATGGCTGAACACATCTATGATCGAGCTGTGGATATGGTGAGATTAATGCATATGGCAATCTGGTTTATACATCCATATACCTTTTTTTTATATGGCAATCTGGTTTCTTATATATTAATGCATATGTAATACATGTTTTGCAGCCACTTACACAAGACGTACAGATTTTGGGTTTTCCCATGTGGGATTTTTGGTTCCATCTTTGATTAGTATTGTAAATACAAAATCATATTCAGTTACTTCATACTGCTGTGATGCGTTTGAATATTTTCGTAAAAATAATAAGACGGTGATAATAACTCCATTCAATGTCGAGTAAGTTTACTTTGCGTGTAATTTGCACTTAAGCAAATTACATTTTTATTGCGGATATTGAGTTATTAATTTTCTACTTTCTTACCTGTAGTGCTAAGCATTGGGATTTATTAGTTATTATCCCTAAGACATTCACAGTCTATTATCTATATCCTGCGGGGAGTGAGTTGGATGTATTATATGGACATGCAATTAAAAGGCCATTATTCTCGTGAGAAATATTTTATGTTTTTATATCTGTTAACATCTGTTACTACATTACTATTTAATTATGCAATTTAATGTGTTACATTAACATATATAGGGCTTTACAAGAGTACAAAAAAGCTGGAGGAAAGGTCCCCAGGGAAAAAAATCTGACACTCATTTGGGAGAATGTGAAAGTAATTTCCTGACTCCAATGTATATATTATTTATGTGAACTGTGCTTATTTATATTTTTGAATATTTTGTATGTTTCAATTTATAGTGTGCTACACAAGACAACGGCTGGGCATGTGCCTACTATGTGATGTGATTTATGGACCAAATCATCAAACATGTCGTATTGGAAATCGATAACATACAACAGGTATTATACATAGTCTCGTTAGATAATATGAAATATATGAATCTTATTATATATTATTATAATTATGTATATATGTCATTCTCTTTGTAGGTCTTTAAAACTGAGGACTTCAACACTGGTGTAAAGCGTTTTGATGTACATGCTCCTTATACGAGAGATGAATTAGATGTTGTAAGAGAAGATTGGGCAAAAGCCCAGCAAAGAGTGGGAATTTTTCAATATGATTTTACTAACAATGATGACAATGATGAATAAAGAATAACTTTGTTCTCATAATTAATTTTGTGTGAATGTGAATGAATTTTTATGAATTGTCATATGTGTGTGAAAATCATTAATACATGAATGTTTCTACATGTGTATGAATGTGAAAAGAGATGAAATAAATGGAACTGTAGGTTGCTACTGGTTTCTACATGTGTGTGATGAATAAATAATATGAATTAAATGTTCTTATACATGAGTGTGAATCACATATATATAATATTGTCCATCATGTTAATTTTGCAGGTTTGTGGCCTGTTGTTGGATGATATCAATGGATGTCGTAAAACCTACAGTTCATAACTGAACTGCAGGTTTCTCATCCTATGACCAGCCACAGTAGGTCTGCAGACTGACAGAAAAAAAAAACATAAAATAGGCGTCAGTTATTTGTATAAAACTTACGACATATGGTTACAGTGTCGGTTGCCATACTAGTAACTGACGTCGATTTCCTTAATGAGGCCAGACACCACGGCCGTGTTGGCCAGCACGGCCGTGGCAGCAGACCAGATATAAAATAGGCATCGGTTATTTATATAAAACCGACGACATATGGTTACACTATCGGTTGCCCTACTAGAAACCGACCTCGATTTCCCTAATGAGGCCAGACACCACGACCGTGCTGGTCAGCACGGCCGTGGCAGCAGGTGAGATGGCATCGGTTATCACTAATAAAACGACACCGATAGTGCCCCAGATGGCACCCTTTCTGTGGCGCGAAGGTATACGGCATCGGTTTCGAAGCTAATAACTGATGCCTATACCCCCTGTCGGTGCATTTTCGGTGTGTTTTCGGTGGCGCGCGAAGGGTTGTGGCATCGGTTTGAGAACCGACGCATAACGGTTGGGCTTTTAGCAGTGCCCACATAGGTGTCGCTTAAAAACCGACACTAAAGGCCTTAAATAACCGACACTAAAGGCCGGTTATGTACTAGTGGTTGGTCTAGGTTCATAAATATTGAAAGTAAATCCACCATGTCTTCCGATCTCATGGGGTGCATCTAGTCGAATCTAATTGGTTAGTGTGTGCACCTCTGGCAGACGCACCAAGCTTTCTGGTGCCATTGTCGGGGGAAAGACGCTCGGCCTAGCTAGTTAGTTTTGCTTTGATTTTTCCTTCTGCCCTCATCATTGCTATTATTTATTCTTTGTTCTTTGTATTCTTTGTGCATATTGGCTTACTAACTTATTCTCTTTTGTTTGGTTTTGCCTTGTACATATGACAAGCCACTCGGGGAAGACAAGATGGAAAGCCAAAATGCATGAACCTATCCATTTCCTCCACCACCCTACCTCTAAGGCTATCCTAAGCCTTACACACCCCCACCACCTCCATCGCCACAACCTTCCCACCAGTTCACCTTCCAACCTCAATCACCTCCTCCACCTCAGTTCCAAAGGCCATTAACAATAGTGCCACCACCACAACTATCACATGCTCCCCCTACTTCCTATGAGAAAATGGATATTGTTTTAATCATGGGGTATGACAAGGTTGTTGAGAAGCTTATCAAGGGAGGGAATCAAGTTGACAAAGATCTTAATGAAGAGCCCTTACCGGAAAGTCCTTATTTGCAAGTATCCCATATGATTGAGACCCCTCTCTTTGATGCCTATGAAGACACATTCCTCAAGAGAGAGCAAAACTATTGTAAGATACCGGATCTTGGACCCTACCCTAGAGCTTTGAGATTTTGGGTTTAGCCAAACAAGGTTGAGGATAGAATGATCCTAATAATCTAATGCATGAATAATGTAATTTAATATATCACATAATTCATTTAGAAGTAATATGAACCTACATAACTTAATTGGATAAATAATGTGGCTAATGAAACATTAGTGGTCCATAAGGCATATCTCATAAAAAGAAATAAAGTAAAATCTAAGTTTAAAATTGTGTTCTTTGGGTCCCAATTGTCTTGGGAGTCATGTTTCACATTATTTCACATAATAATAATTCATTTAATTCAAATTGGAAAAAGAAGATGAGTGTTTTCCCCAAAATATAAAATAAAATAATAAATGACTCCAAAAGAGGAAAATAATCTTAGATTCGTAATCTACATAATAAATATAGTCGTTGGGTAAATTTTCATCCAATTTGGAGAAAGTTTGCTTAAAAGATTAAATTAGGATAGAGAAAGTGTATAGAACCTTCAAAATATTAAATAAATGTTCAAACAACTCCAAAATGTAAAATTGATGGAAAATTTGTATTCAACACACTTAAGTTAACTGGTGGATGAAGTTTCACCTAATTTGGATAATCCATGTGTCATTAATGCACCAGGAAAGAGAAACAAAGAATATATTAAATAATACATCTATAGTTTCCAAAAGTGAAATCTAATTGAATATTCAGAATCTACATGTTTAACTTAACTTGTGTGCAAAGTTTGGTTTAATTTGGATAAGAATAGGACCCCTAATTGAGGAAAGAGAAATATGTGCATTAATTGGTGTTAACTTTACTCCTAAATCGATTAAGCTATAGTTTCCAAATCTAATGTTGTCACACTGGCTTTGTTTTCCTTTTCCCATTTTGGCTTGGATCTAGACCACTCGATCCCGATCAGACGGCATGGCACCCATCTCCTACCTCGGGTAGGATGGGCGTGTGAGAACCCAGTTACCACGTTGGTATTTCGCATATATCTTGATCAATTGTCGATCTTTTCTCGAGCTTTCTTCACCAATGGTTTTGTGAGCTTGTTCTACATAGTTTGATCAGTTACACGAGACCCAGTTTCCTTTTTTCACATTTTGCCCAATTCTTGGCCGCCAAGGCATCTCGGCCAACTGGCCTTTGCCACGAAACTCAACACGTTATATTTATAGCTATAAGCGAGCCATCCTCTACCCCATGGAAACTCTTCTCTTCTCCCAATTTCATCGCTTGTTCCTTCTTTGGCACTCAACGATCAAGTTTTTTTTGCAAGGTTGCGGCGGATGTCCCTCTCTGCTCTTCGCTTCTCCAGCCAAATTGGTGGCCTTGGTGAGTTCGGTTTGCTCCCTTGTACCGTCCTTTTCTTCGGTTTGTGCTATAATTACATCTTCCGTTTTTCCCCAATTCCGGTTCGGGAAGGTTGTTCCCTACTCATAGCCATGGCACGAGTAGAGGAGGTAGATGGCCCTCCTGATTTTTCGTTTATGGCCCCGCTCGCCCTTCGTTTTCCAATTTTGTGCCAAGTGTATTTTGGTATTTTGGCATTGGCTTTCTTGGTCTCAGTCGAGTTGAGTTGGTTGTTGACCACGTGACTTGGATGCCACTGATTGGACCAATTCAGCGGGCCAGCCCACCTTCTCTTCTCTTCTCTCTCTCTCGCAATCTCATTCTGACATGGCTTTTTGGGTTTTTCCGATTGGTCGAAAGTCTAAAATCCATAACTAATTATCTACTTATCAGAAAAATATGAATAAATACTCATTGGATTTAGAAAAATAAGACCTATCTAATGGTATAAGTTTTGATAATTATTTATAAATATTAATAAAATATGTTTTCAATGGATGTAATTAATGATGAATTAACTTGTAAAAATCATAACTAATTATTATAAGTTAGAAAAATATAACAAAATATGTTTTGGGCTCCTAATGACATATACTAAAATATGGCATAGTTTTGGAAACCTAATTCACATAATGGTAAAAAGAGGGTTTTTAGGGTTTTGAATAATTAATGGAATCTAACCCTAATCCCACATACATGTAATAGGTTCTTTAGATGCCTAGGCCTGGACCTAGAAGTGACTTTGAATCATTTGACTCTGAAGTTGAGGTATGTTTGCATCCCTGATTATTCCTTTTTGAGTAATTAACCTATGTTTCTCCTTTCTCTTGGTCTTGTGGACATTAGCCTACACATTGTCTTGTTCTTTTGAAATCATGCTTCATGTGAAGTATTTTATTTTATTATTGATTTTATGATCATGGATATTCTCTTGGAATCTTATCTTGTTGCCTTGGTGCAATTTGGACTTTTGATATTATATGCCCACTGTGATGTGGATTTTTACTTGTTGATATGTGCCCACTTTGAAGTGGATGTTTATATGTTTGTGTTGTCCATTGTGTGATGGCAACATGGTATAAATCTGACTATACTTCTCACTTGCCTCTACATTTTACATGCTATGTGATTCAGTAGCACTAGAGTAGTGTAAATTGCATTGGTTTTGTTTATAGAAGATGTGATATTTCCTGCTCTTTTTGGGACGGCAAGGAACCTCATACCCTGGGCAAGATGTGTGTCTTGACCCGTTATATATATTTGGGAGATTGGCAGTATTCCTTTCTCTATCAGGTTTCAACTTTATGAGGGTTGGCCACCAATTGTGTTTATATTGTTCTAGGGCTATGTTTATCTCACATGCATGTAGGTTGATGAAATTGATGATGGGGTATGTGCCCAAATTGATGATGGGTTTTATGCCCATAAATCTTGAAGGGTTATGTGCCCTAATTTCATAAGTGCTTATGTGGCACCACTTTTATATGTTGTTTTATGGAAAGTATCCCTTTTGTTATGATTCTTTTCTCTTGATACCTATTTGGGTGGTACTTATCTCTTGCATGGGAAGCCTTTTATATTTGATGTCCTTTATTTTATAATGTTTCTCAATCTCCTTTTAGCATGCACGTACCAGCCTTTGTTGATGTCTCCTATTGTTTCTCTTTTGCTGGGGTATGCTTCCAACCCTAGGTGGAGGATTTGGATGATAAGGCATGTTGACCTGGACTTAGATTGAGAAGTTAAAGCTTGGAGACAATCTTGAAGTGGTTTAGATTTCCTCTACATGGATCCTTATGATGTAATTTTAAGATGTTCCCCTATTTTATAATTGAATATAGTCATTTTTTTTATTCTGCTGCTATACTTTGATCTTTTGATTACCATTAATAAAGATTTGAAAATTTTACAACCACTCCATCATACCTTCTGAGTGTGTTTGGACTAGAGGTTTTATTGTTCAAATTTTTAGTAGATAAGTGATTTCACTTCTTTACAACATGGTATCAGAGCCCATGGTAGTCGGAATTTGACTATTTCAATTTTATCTCCCTAGTTAAACCCTTAACTTAGATAGTTGCCTCTAGGTCAGATGTTGACCCTAGATTTGATCAATGATGATCTTCTTATCCAGAAAGGTTTGATTTGAGGATAAGATTAGGTTATGAGGAAGTATTCATATGGAAATATTGTGACTTGGTTTCCGCAATTGATTTTGGATCCACATTTTGTTTCATCTCAAAAAGTTTTCATCACCAAAAATTATTTTCAATTATACTACTATATGTACAAAAGTTTTCTTTGATCTATCAAAGTTTTCTTGAACTAAGTCACAATGAAGATAAACTATAGTTTGAGTAGAATCTAACCCTATTTTTGTGACTAGGATTGATATAATGGTGTATTTGACCAACCCTATGACTTTTAGATGTGCATGTAGGGTTGATAGGTTAGAGACGCAAGGACCTAAAACTCAACCCTAGATGGTGACGTGATAATTGGATTCTTGAGGAACATAAATCTCTAAAATTTTGATAACAAAGAGATGTGGGTAGCTCTAAAAAGTTGTTTAGTTTGACTTGTTAGGTTGAACCTTTAAGGAGTGGAGAGTAGTTAGTTGTTGATGTTTAGATCAATAGATTTCAAGGACGAAATCCTTTTAAGGGGTGGAGTGTTGTAACATACCGGATCTTGGACCCTACACTAGAGCTTTTACCTTTTGGGTTTAGCCAAACAAGGTTGAGGGTAGAATGATCCTAATAATCTAATGCATGAATGATGTAAATTTAATATGTCACATAATTCATTTAGAAGTAATATGAACCTACATAACTTAATTGGATAAATAATGTGGCTAATGAAACATTAGTGGGCCATAAGGCATATCTCATAAAATGAAATCCCAAAAGTGAAATCTAAGTTTAAAATCGTGTTCCTTGGTTCCCAATTGTCTTGGGAGTCAAGTTTCACATTATTTAACTTAATAATAATTCGTTTAATTTAAATTGGAAAAAGAAGATGAGTCTTTTCCCCAAAATATAAAATAAAATAATAAATGACTCCAAAAGAGGAAAATAATATTAGATTCATAATCTACATAATAAATATAGCCTTTGGGTAAATTTTCATCCAATTTGGAGAAAGTTTGCTTAAAAGATTAAATAAGGAGAGAGAAAGTGTATAGAACCTTCAAAATATTAAATAAATGCTCAAACAACTCCAAAATGTAAAATTGATGGAAAATTCATATTTAACACACTTAAGTTAACTGGTGGATGAAGTTTCACCTAATTTGGATAATCCATGTGTCATTAATGCACCAGGAAAGAGAAACAAAGAATATATTAAATCATACATCTATAGTTTTCAAAAGTGAAATCTAATTGGATATTCGGAATCTACATGTTTGACTTAACTTGTGTGCAAAGTTTGGTTTAATTTGGATAAGAATAGGACCCCTAATTGAGGAAAGAGAAATATGTGCATTAATTGGTTTTAACTTTACTCCTAAATCAATTAAGCTATAGTTTCCTAATATAATGTTGTCACATTGGCTTTGTTTTCCTTTTCCAATTTTGGCTAGGATCTGGACCGCTCGATCCCGATCAGACGGCGCGGCACCCATCTCATACCTCAGGTAGGATGGGTGTGTGAGAACCCAGCTGCCACGCTGGTATTTCGTATATATCTTGATCAATTGTCGATATTTTCTCAAGCTTTCTTTACCAACGGTTTTCTGAGCTTGTTCTGCATAGTTTGATCAGATACTTGAGACCCAGTTTCCTTTTTTCACATTTTTCCCAATTCTTGGCCGCCAAGGCATCTCGGCCAACTGGCCTTTGCCATGGAACTCAACACGCTATATTTATAGCTATGCGCGAGCCATCCTCTACCCCATGGAAACTCTTCTCTTCTCCCAATTTCATCGCTTTCTCCTTCTTTGGCACTCAACGATCAGGTTTTTGTTGCAAGGTTGCGGTGGATGTCCCTCTCTGCTCTTCGCTTCTCCGGCCAAATTGGTGGCCTTGGTGAGTTCGGTTTGCTCCCTTGTACCTTCCTTTTCTTCAGTTTGTGCAATAATTGTGTCTTCTATTTTTCCCCAATTCTGGTTTGGGAAGGTTGTTCCCTGTTCATAGCTATGGCATGAGTAGAGGAGGTAGATGGCCCTCCTGGTTTTCCGTTTATGCCCCCGCTCTCCCTTCGTTTTCCGATTTTGTTCCAAGTGTATTTTGGTATTTTCGCATTGGCTTTCTTGGTCTCATACGAGTTGAGTTGGTTGTTGACCACACAACTTGGTTGCCACTGATTGGGCCAGCGGTTCAGCCTACCTTCTCTTCTCTTCTCTCTCTCTCACAATCTCATTCTGACATGGCTTTTTGGGTTTTTCTTATTGGTCAAAAGTCGAAAATCCATAACTAATTATCTGTTCATCAGAAAAATATGAATAAATACTCGTTGGATTTAGAAAAATAAGACCTATCTAATGGTATAAGCTTTGATAACTAATTACAAAGATTAATAAAATGTGTTTTCAATGGATGTAATTAATGATGAATTAACTTGTAAAAATCATAACTAATTATTTATAAGTCAGAAAAATATAATAAAATATGTTTTGGACTCCTAATGACATATACTAAAATATGGCATAGTTTTGGAAACCTAATTCACATAATGGTAAAAAGAGGTTTTTAGGGTTTTGAATAATTAATGGAATCTAACCTTAATCCCACATACATGTAATAGGTTCTTTGGATGCCTAGGCTTGGACCTAGAAGTGACTTTGAAGTTGAGGTATGTTTGCATCCCCGATTATTCCTTTTTGATCAATTAACCTATGTTTATCCTTTCTCTTGGTCCTATGGACATTAGCCTACATATTGTCTTGTTCTTTTGAAATCATGCTTCATGTGAAGTATTTTATTTTATTATTGATTTTGTGATCATGGATATTCTCTTAGAATCGTATCTTATTGCCTTGGTGCAATTTGGACTTTTGATATTATATGCCCACTGTGATGTGGATTTTTACTTGTTGATATGTGCCCACTTTGAATTGGATGTTTATATGTTTTTGTTGTCCATTGTGTGATGGCAACATGGTATAAATCTGACTATACTTCTTACTTGCCTCTACATTTTACATGCTATGTGATTTAGTAGCACTAGAGTAGTGTAAATTGCATTGGTTTTGTTTAGAGAAGATGTGATATTTCCTGCTCTTTTTGGTACGGCAAGGAACCTCGTACCCTGGGCAAGATGTGTGTCTTGACCTGTTATATATATTTGGGAGATTTGCAATATTCCTTTCTCTATCATGTTTTAACTTTATGAGGGTTGGCTGCCAATTGTGTTTATATTGTTCTAGGGCTATGTTTATCTCACATGCATGTAGGTTGATGAAATTGATGATGGGTTATGTGCCCAAATTGATGATGGGTTTTGTGCCCATAAATCTTGAAGGGTTATGTGCCCTAATTTCATAAGTGTTTATGTGGAACCACTTTTATATGTTGTTTTATGGCAAGTATCCCTTTTGTTATGATTCTTTTCTCTTGATACCTATTTGGGTGGTACTTATCTCTTGCATGGGAAGCCTTTTATATTTGATGTCCTTTATTTTATAATGTTGCTCAATCTCCTTTTAGTATGCACATACCAGCCTTTGCTGATGTCTCCTATTGTTTCTCTTTTATTGGGGTATGCTTCCAACCTTAGGTGGAGGATTTGTATGACAAGGCATGTTGACCTGGACTTAGATTGAGAAGTTAAAGCTTGGAGACAATCTTGAAGTGGTTTATATTTCCTCTACATGGATCCTTATGATGTAAGTTTAAGATATTCCCCTATTTATAATTGAATATAGTCATTTTTTTATTCCGCTGGTATACTTTGGTCTTTTGATTACCATTAATAAAGATTTAAAAATTTTACACCCAGTCCATCATACCTTCTGAGTGTGTTTGGACTAGAGGTTTTATTGTTCAAAATTTTAGTAGAGAAGTGATTTCACTTCTTTACAACTATGGCATGAAAATTTTGAAGGTCATAAGGTTGCTTAAGATCTATGATGATAATCCCCAAGGAGAGAAAACTGCTAAAAAACACTTGAGAAGCTCACATGACCCTTGGGAGGAAGATCAATCAAGGAAAGCATTTGAGAGGATTGCCTATGATGGGGTGCAAACATTTTGTTTTTAGACAATGGTTGATGGTGAAAGAACAACAAGCCCCACTGAAGGCATGAAGCTCAACGCTTGTGGGAGGCAACCCACCTATGTTTGGGAATTTTTCACCCAAACTTTAGTTTTTGATACTTTTGCTTTGTTTTTACACTTTCCAAGAAAACACACACATACACTTTATACTTGATGGTTCTAGTTGTTTTTGAATCATGTTAAGATAGGTTCATTGGAAGGAGGAGGATGCACGGTTGATATCACCAAGTAGAAGATCAAAATTGAAAAGAAAATTGCAAATCAGTAGAAAAGCTACAGGAAGGAGATCAGCACGGCCTTGCCACACATCACGGCCGTGGTGGAGGCAATACATCATGGTTGTGGTGGATATCCCCTGCTCACTGGACACCTTGATATATTTCTCCCTTGTTGGTGTTTTTCTACCACGACTCCATGCCCTTACCCTATCATCCTAGACTTCTATTTCATGTTGAGGACAACATGATTTAAAAGTTTGGGGTGGTAGGGCGGTAAGCCCTTTGTCTACCTCACTTTTCTCTATGTTCCTTTTTCTAAATTTTTGCTCAAGATGATCAAATAGTACAACCATATCTCATACTTGTGTATCCATACTTTGTGTGCTTTCTTTGCATACTTGGATGTCATGTAGTTTACTTTCTTGCAATTTTTGCATAATTTTCAAAAAATTTGCTCTTTTTTCCATGCATTGCATATCATGTAGATTTTGGTAATTTTTGCATATTTTAGCTAGGATTTTCTTGTTATATTTTAAGTTCAATAATATAGGATTAGATGTGATTGAAGGCAACTTGGCACCGATTTTCCCAAATTTGAGATTTCTTGCCTAAAAGTGTGTTTCAACCCAATTTCTACTTTTTGGATTAAAAATGATGACTTTTGACAAATGCAAGTGAATTATCATTGTTTATTGCTAAATGGTATCAATTCTTGACTTTTTACATGTGTGTCACCTCTCTTGCATTTGTGAATGATTTGGTTGAATTGTGACTTGAGAAATCTATGAGCGTTTAGTGCCTATGAAATCACTTGATAGAAGTAACAATTTCAGGTTGTTCATTCATGTGGTGTGATATTGTTGGATGAAGTGTTGGATTAATTTTCATGCAGGATACCTTATGTTGAGAATCACGCCAATGACCCCTCTTTGACCCGACCCTTCACTCACCAACTTCTTACCCCTTCGCCTCATGAAAGGATGCCAAAGTGCACATATTAGTCATGGCCACCTCCAAAAGTTTGGGGTGGCCACATCTACATATCACCACTACACTCTCATCACCATGTGTCCTATCTACTCCAAGGGCAAAGAAAAAGAAAAAAATACAAAAAGAAAATAAAAGATTCTCCTATTTAAGAGCATCTAAATAAAGAAAAGATAAGTGCTCTCTGTAATAGCACTCCAATATCCTACCGCAATCCTTTCTTCCATTTTTATACCCGTTGAGCTAGGAAACATCAAACCTGGCTCATTTTGCCCTTTCTGTAGCCACGTGGGTCATTTGGTGTGATCTGAAACATAAGGTTGAAAACATGAAGGTGAAACAACACTCCTAGTCATCCTTCATTAATGCCATCATGAAACGGTCTACCCAGAACTACATGAAAGAAATATGAATAGTGTGTGTGTTTTATGCACTATATTTGAAGTTCATACGCTTTGTGCTCTTTTCATGATTGGTTTGTGAAAGTAGGAGAGGAGAGAGGTATAATGCATGTACTTAGTAATTTCTGATCACATTCAACAATAATCATCCTTTGCATTGCAATTGTCATTTCTTGATTATGGAAAATTGTAGAGATTGAGTTGGAGCATACTTGAGGACAAGTATGTTTTAAGTTTGGGGTGGTGATGCAGCCCTATTTTAGGGCTCCATCTTGTGTCATATTGCATTTCAATCACATTTATACATGTTAGATTACATGATATTTCCCCTAATATGCATATCTGTCTAAAATGAACTTATGGATATTATTTGCATGTTTTTCAAGTACTTGGACCACACTTGGATGGATGATAGAGATGGAGGGGCCGAGAGAAGCCCAAAAGCTCTCCCAACCTACCCCTAGTGGCCAAGAGTCAATCTTAAGCAAAGAAGTCGATGGATCATGAAATTTGAAGCTCAAAGTGCAAGCAAATCCCCCAACACGATCGTGGTAACATGGAACAGTCGTGCTGCAAATGAAGAAATCACAGAAAAAATCCCAATTTTGAAGCAACTGCAAAACATACTCCAACACGGTCATGCCACACAGCATGGTTGTGTTGTCACCCCCCCCCAACACGGTCGTTCTATGCAGCATGACCATGCTGCAACCCTCCAATAAGGTCGTACCACGCAGCACAGCCATGCTGCCACTAACCCAACATAGTCGTGCCACATATAGCCTAACACGGCCGTGCTACCAGCTCCCAACATGACTGTTCTACCCAGTACGGTCGTGCTACCAGACAGCCACTCCCCCAAAACAACCTGATATTTTTCACCTCAGTTGTTCCCATCCACTACGGCCGTTCCATTCACACCCCACTTTGGTCGTACTACCCAACACAGTCGTGCTACTCACAAAAACTAGCTACTTTTCCACTACATTTCCCTCTTTACCCCTACTTGACCTATTTCTTCATCCCCACCTATATATGTGTGGGTGGTGGATGGAGGCTGAGGTTGGCCACCCCTAGCTACCTTCTACCACCTCCTAGCTCCCATTTTCCCCCTTAGCCATTCCACTCCATTTCCACCACCAAAACCCCCATTTCCAAGCCTTCCATCCACTTCCCACTATCATTCCATACCATTCCATCCAAGAAGAAGAAGGAGGTCGACCTTGCAGTGGCTGGAGACGAGGATTCATTCATCTACACTGAGATCTATGGCGACTTCTTCCTCTTTCTCTTCTCTTTTTGTACTTTGCATTGTCATAAGTAGCTAGGCCCCTTGGGTGGGCTGTTTGGGGTGTAAAATGTTACTTTGATACCATGTTGGGGGGGAATGATATGTAAACTTTATAATTCCATTTTCTAATGATTATGTTCGATTTCTATCTCATTCTCCAAGAATTTCTTATTGGTTTGTGATTGAAATCACCTAGGAATTTAGGGAAATTGACTATATGTATGAATTTTGGGATTTGCTCCTAGGTCTAATTCTTGGATCCCTAGCTAGCTACCCATCTTCCTACATCATAATCAATTCTCCTAACCCTAGTTGAGAGATCTAAGTATCTATTTTATATGAAATTGGTGTTTTTAGCATGGAGCTTTCTCGAGATTAGAATGTGGGTGATGGGAGGCCTAAAACCTCACTTCCACCCCCATTACTAATCTCAGCCCCTAATCATCCTAAGATCATCTAACGAGAAACCTAGACTTGTTTAGAATCTAATTGAATTACACCTAATCCCTAATCCAATTAAGCCTCGCAAGGGTAGTAGGGAGTGTTAGGGACTAGTTCCCCTAGATACAACCTAGCATATTCATGGCCAGTTAGTAGCTTAGGATAATTTATCAGACTCTAACTTGTTGTTTGGTTTGGATAATCTAAATGGAATCATAATGTTCATATGTCTCCCCCCAACTTAATTGATAAGTGCATCCCCTAAACAGGTCACATCTTCCTTAATTGCTTTAAAACCCTAGTTTTGTGCCTTATTAGCTTAATGAGCTCTTTTCCCTGCTTAGTTAGCTTCTTGCCCTGTTCTTGCTTTGTTTTTACTAGCTTAGGTCTTTAATTGCTCTTTTGCCTTGTCTTATTCTCTTCTTGCTTGCCTTAGTATAATTTGTTCTTTTCATATCTAGCTTAGTCTTTTCCTGCTTAATTAGTCTTAATCTAGTCTAGGGTTAACTTAGATTTCATTCTCACCTTTAATTTCTTTCTTTCTTACCTTAGTTTATCAATTAAAACAACCTTCAAACCCTTAACCCTAGTCTCTATAGTAGGAACCTAGCAAAACAAACCTAGCTCTAGTGCCCCCTTTTCTCTCTATGGATCGACCCTATACTTGCTGCCCTCCTATACTATGACACGACCCCGTGGGCTTGGGGGTGTAGTGTTTTAGTAGACGTAGGTGTGTTGGTCTAGGTTTATAGATATTGAAAGTAAATCTGCCATGTGTTTCAATCTCGTGGGGCGCATCTAGTCAAATCTAATCGGTTAGTGTGTACACCTATGGCGGACGCACCATCTAGCAACACATCATTGTTATCCAACTAATTGAAAAGTTAGAGAACAACTTCAGCCTACATATGTGATCAGTGTTATCGTGATCGTATAGTTCTTTTGTCACTGATATCCAAATTGAACATGAGGCATGAAATCGTCATCTTCTTATTGTTCAATCCATGTTCTTTGAACTAGAGAAGGTTGTCTGAGATGTATGTGAGCTCACATATCATATATTGACTCGAATGAGTATGACCATACGTTTCTTAGTCTTGCTTATTAAGTGTCAAGGATATGAACTCTAGTGGGAGAGATCCATCTACATCACTCACAATCAATCCCCATGTATCACAAATATCTGAGCACCACCTTTATGGTAACCCTTATTCTATGTCATGTTGGATGGTGTAAAAGTACACCAAACAACATGTGATGAGTGTAGTGACTTTAGGTCTATGAACCACAATCACCATTATCACTATGAGAGATAATTTTGAATACCATGAAATGGTTTCCATGTATCACTCTCAAGGTGGGTTTGTCTGGTACACTATTCTCTAACAAGTACCTATGTGTTTGGCTTGATATCGTATATCATGAATAATGAGATTCTATCATCAGTCAAAACACATTCTAGTCTTTTGTATTATTGTTTTCTATATATTTTTGACAATAATATCCAACTAGGGACATAACAAGAATGTATATACTCTTATCATACATATGATCTCATTATTCAGGTCCTCAACCTAAAGATATATGTCATTGAGTAACATCATTCTTTAGACATCTATCATGTTATACCATCATCTAATTAATAAACATATAGATGAAATTTTGATTTATTATTAATCAAATCAAGTACATGACGCCACATTATAATCATTGTATGATTGGATCTCTAGGCATACATACCAACAATTACAAGTAAATTGGGTTTGGGCTGTAACAAACTCCCTCCTTAAGGAGTTTCGTCCTAAAAATTGGTAGGTACGTAAGAATGGTACAATGAGATTATCTTTTTGTATATTAACTCATATATCTTTCTTATTTTTAGATTTACATCAACATTCTTATCTGTTTAACTTTTATAGTAAACATGGTGTAGAAAAAACATCTCAAACATTATAAGAATGTTTCTCTCTCATACTAAGTTACCAAAATAAATCTACTTTGTACTGAGTACTCTTTCTTGAGGCTCCAACCTCAACTAGCATTCTGATCTTTACTAAAACAGCTTATGCAATATACTTTTCTATACTTTTGAACATGTTATAACTTAACAAAGAAATCATGTTTTATCCTCTTTTACCACACTAAGCTTCAAATCTTGAAGCCCCAAAATATGTAAACATGAATTAAAACAACCAAGATGTAATGGACTACTGACCAATCAGGAATATTTGAATAATGGAGTATTCCTTTTACTATGTAAAATACACCCATGTTCATGGTTGAATTTATGTCTACATCCTTATTATGCCCTTGACAATTATACTTCTAGAAATTTTACTATTTAAAAATATTTCAAAAGTTTTTACATGCCTACTTTCAGATCATTACTTTTTTATCCCTACTCATTCTTTCTTTTTTGGCTCTTTGATTGGAAGGAAGTTATTTAGGTTGAAGGGATGACCATATGGTTCAATGTGTTGGAACATTCAAGAGTCACTCTCCTCACTAGATGAGCTAACTATTACTTATGTATTTGAAATTTCCCATTAAAAGAAGGGGTGGTCTATTTCTGATGGGTTTAAGGTATTAAATTCCCTTGCATAAAAATGAGGACAACATATCTTTCTAGTCTTTGAATTAATTGATGTACTGAGACGAAAAGGGCTACACCATAGAAAATTCAACCGATTACCTTCTTGTATTTGTAGGATATCGATAACTCCTTTCCAGAGATGGTCACAAAAGAATATCCCTTGTGAACTCTATTTAACATCAACCCAGAAGGTGGTTAATCAAAATTAGGCTTGATTTGACCTAAGCTTTGATGTGGGATTCTAATATTTTAATATAGTGGGAAGATGAGATGCCCAACTATCATTTCCTTACTATGATATTGATAGGTACATGCAGTCATTAATACTAGAGCTAGCAATGGGTAGAGGAACAATAGAAAGCAACTAAATGTAATAGGGATGAAAGATAGTTTGGCTTTTTTAATATTGTTAACACCAACATGTATTTTATAGGCAACCTATCCAACGCTTGTGTGAACTTGGGTAAGGATGAGTGCAAATTTTATTTGAAAAAATAGCATCCATCTCAAGGTTATTCAAAGGTTCTAGAACTTTCAAGAGTACACAGACACCAATAATCAATAGTTAAGAAGTAAGAAATGTCATATTTGTCTAGCTATATAGAATTTTTTTCATCCTCAGTACTGTCATATCCTAATTTCGTGTACTTTAACTTATCATATGACCCTTTTTTGGATAAGAGGGTAGCAAAATAGGCAATGAAAATAAAAAATTTACAACCATATTCCCATAAACCAGTAGATCGCATTAATGAATATATAATGGAAAGGATGGTTTCAAGGATATATCTGGTCCTGGAGGAAGTCCGGCGACATATTCCTTGTTTTTGTATATGCGCAATTGTCATCTAGTTGCTCTTGGACGGTGTTTGTGCAGCTCCTGATCTTCACCATGGATAGCAGACTGGAACAACATCTATAGTGGCTCCTGTGGTCTTGCCATGAATAGCAGACTGACATTGTCCTCCAAGTGGATACAATGGCCTCCTACCTATAGAGTAGTCCACATAGACCATCGGGAACTCCACGTTGCGTTGTCACAGCCAACAGGAAGGAGTTGTCCCCTTCTGTCAGCGTACTAGTCACCGACATGCTCTCCCACAACGATCCTTAGTTGTTCTATCCCTCTCTATCCCTCCCTTTATCATGTAGGACTTGCTTGGGATCTCTATTGGTTACCACAACTAGATAGAACAACAATTGTCAGAGCAATTGATTCTCAATTGTGTGTCTTGGGAAGCCCACCCCTCTATTTATAGTAGAGACTAGGGTTAGGGTTATTGATCGATGTGGGAGTAGAAGGGTCCGGAATCATGAATGTTCTAGAACCTACTAACTGTGAGATGGTCATCTCACATAGAAAATTGGTTGTCTCATGCGCGAGACGATCATTTCGTGCAGTTTCCTATTTTGAATCAAATTAAAATTTGGAATTCAATTAATGCACAACATGACGTCAACACTAATCCTTGATGCAATCGAATTTCCCCATGAACTGGGTGTCTCGCTCTTGCGAGCCTGTCATCTCATGACCATGAACCGATTGTCTCGCTTAGGTAAGTCTGTCGTCCCACGAACATGAACTAGTCATCTCGCTTACGCGAGACGGTCGTCTCATGTCCTAGATCTGGAAAAACTCAGCCAATTCAATTTCTAATCAACCTGACACTCCAGATAGTCAGTCCAACACATGAACTTGATGATTCTGAGTCCATTCAATTGATCAATTGTTTAATTGAATACCTAAACACCTTTAGCATTCAATCTAAACATCATTCATGAATATACTCCTTTAATCCAAGTGTATTCTATATGTGCGACCCTATAGGTCCAAAATTGTGTTGGTAGTGAATGTCCATAACAAATTTATGACATTACAAGCAAAGAGTGGTGCCTAGTCACACATCATTTCTACCCAAATAATTCGAAAAGTTGAAGAACAACATCAACCTATAATCTGTGATTAGTGTTACAATGATTGTATAGTTCCTTTGTCTCTGATATCCGGATTGAACTCGAGGCATGGATTGTCATCCTCTCAACATTCAATCCATGTTACTTGAACTAGAGAGGACTGTCTAAGATGCATATGAGTTCACATATCACATATTGAATCACATGTATATGACTGTATATTTCTTAGTCTTGCTTATCAAGAGGCCTGGATATCAAACTCCTATAGGAGGGACAAATCCCATCTACATCACTCACAATCATTCCTCATGTGTTAAAGCTACCCAAACATTACCTTTATGGCAACCCTTATTTCAAGATTATGTTTGATGATGTTAAAGTACACCCAACGAGATGTGATGAATGTAGTGATTTTGGATCTAAGAACCACAATCACCACTATCACTATGAGAGATGATTCTGAATACAATTCCATGGTCTCCATGTATCACTCTCATGGTGGGTATGTCTGATACACTATTCTCTAACATGTATATGTGAGTGACTTGATATCATATATCATGACAAATGAGACCTTGTCATCAGTCAACACACGCTCTAGTCTTATGTATTATTGTTGTTTATTTTGCTTCCACAATAATATCTGACTAGGGACATAACAAGAATGTATGTACTCTTAGCATCCATATGATCTCATTCTTCAAGTCACATACTTGAAAACATATGTCATCAAGCAACATCATTCTTTAGACATCTACTTACGTATATGTCATCACCTCTTTTCTATGACAAACATAATAGACAAAATTACCTTTTATTATTGTCCAATCAGTTATCTAATGCCACATTCCAATCATCATATGATTGGGTCACTGGGCATACATACCAACAGACTCCCACTTGCACTTAGAACCAATCACCCATGAACCAGATTCCAAGTGACCTTAACATGTCCATCATGTTTCTACTGTACGAGCACTTTTATAGTGTGTTTATCAATGTTTTCTTAAAGTCAATATTTTGCAATTTTCACATCTCTTTGTTGTATGCCATTTCATATGAGATGGAAGTGCTGCAGTATTCTATCTGATAGTCCTTGCTTATCATATAGCTCCATTTTTGTCAAAGTATTTCTACTATGCCATCAATGGTTGGAACCTCGTGCAAGTTCACCCATATGAACTTCTTGATCCATTCAGTATCCTATGTTGTTCTTATAACACAAAGATACTCGATTTTCTTTTGTAGATTTGAATAACTATCATTAGCTCAGAACCCTTTCTAGCTTACGGTTCTCATTTAAGGTCAAACATAAATTTAGATTGCGATCATTAATTTGTCAGTTTGGAAGCTTGCATTGGTGTAACCATTTACACCCAATTCTTCCTTCATTAGCATAACCAAGGAATTGATCCTTTTAGTGCTTCACAAGTACCTAAGTATGTTCTTTTTATGGTGATCCAGTGACTTTCATTGGCTTCTGACATGCACCCTCTTGTCATTTCCAATACATACAAGGTTGATAGGTGTGTGTGTGTATATATATATATATATATATATATATATATATATATATATATGTCATCTCATCATGTCCAATGAGATGACTGGATATCCTCTTGTCATGTCCAATACATATGAGATAACATGATAAGTACATAACATTACACTCAAGATAGATCCAATTGTGAATGCATATGGCATCTATTCCATGTGTTCCTATTCTTCATAAGAATTGGGACATCAGGCTCCTGAGAGATTAACTCCATGAAACATGGAAAAGTTCTCTATCATTGAATCCTACATGTTGAACCCTTAAGCAACTTGCCAATGTATGTTCTCTTTACTTAGATCAAGAAGGTTTCTAGATCTATCTCTATAGATCTCAATCCCTATCACATAGGTTGTCTTGCCTAAATCCTTCATAGAGAAAGTGTTTCCAGTCAGGTTTTAACATTAATAGGATAAGGATATTATTCCCCATCATCATGTGGAATATAATTAAGCTCCCACTAAATCTTTTGCAATCACAGATTTCATCTTCATTCTAATCCAAGTCAACCCTGTGTTTGTCTTGTCAAATAGAAGATTACAATTTTGAGATGCTTACTTCAATCCTCAAATTGACCTTTGTAGATTATAGACTTTATTGGTATTAATGGATTTATAAAACCTTTAGGTTGTGTCACATACACATCCTCATAATTATTCCACTTAAGGAATGCAGTTTTAACATCCATATGCCAAATCTCACAGTCATACTAAGCCCCAATAGCAAGCATGATCCTAATGGATTTAACAATGGTAATTGTTGAAAGACTTCATCATGTTCAACACCTTGAACTTGTTGAAACTCTTTGAAACCCATCTACCTTTCCATGTTGGTCTTATTTCAAAGACCCAAATGCACCCTATGGGTTTCACCTCTTCACATGGATCCAACAAGGTCATACCTTGTTGGTGTACATGGAGTCCATCCTGGATCTCATGGCCTTAAGGCATTTATCATATTATGATCCCTCAATAGTTTCTAGGTAGGTTGTTGACCAATCATCTATGATCAATTTACCACCTTTCTGAGTTATAAGATATCATCATATTTCAAACTCAAGGTGTGTTCTACTAGAACAATGAGTTCTGTGTGTTACATAAGGAACTTGAGATTCCATAGTTGCTTGTGATTCTCTTTGTCCCCATTGTACCTCTTTTAGGTTCAATATTTTCTTATTTGTCTTGAACACTTCGAGTTCTACTTTTACTCCCACTAATTCCTTTAGAACTAATTTCCTCTAGGAATGTATCCATCCTGGCAACAAACACCTTTGTTGTTGGATTGGGATAAAAGTAATATTTCAATAAAATAACATTTATGTGATTTTTATAAAACGTTTTTAAGAAACTATTTTTCTTATATAAGCATTCATCCTAATCACTATAAAAGACATATCGAGGCACCTCCCATGCCATATCTCATATGGGGTCTTTTGAACTATTTCAGACGGTACATTGTTTAGTGTAAAGTCTGCACCCTAAAGAAAATTGGAAGATTACCTAGATTTTATTGATAGTTGCACCATGACTTAACAAGGTGTGATTCCTTCATTCTAATACACTTTCATGATACACTGTCTGTGATAACCTGACCTTTTCTCTCTCCTCAAGTGATATGTTCCTCTCTCATAAAGTGGCCCATTACTGAATTTGATGTCAATTTCATAATTAGAGGGTTGAGATTTTCTAATTTGGCCACTATAATGATCAATTTCACAATGTGTACATTTGATTTGCTCTCTTGATCTAAATTTCACCATTTAATGATTCACTACTTTGTAAAATATCTTGAACCTGATTAGTATGATCACCTTGCTCTACAACATGTTTCAAAATATCGAGTGTTCTTTTATCTTCCCAACAATACAAAAATTACCTCGTTTGGACCATCCTAGCCCAAGATATGGGTATTTGAAAATTGACCTAAATTGTACATGTTTTAATTACTTTTGTGAGTTTTGGCCTTAATGGGCCTAGTTAGGCATGCGACCCATGCCTTACCCTTATGCCTCGCTGACCCCCTTTTCCCTTTCGGGAAACCATCGATGGGCAGGGGTTGCTCTCTTTTCTTGCCCTCTCCAAATCGAGTATCAGAGGGAATTGAGAACCCTAGTTGGATGCTTCTTTTTAAACCCCTTGGTTTGCCCCATCTTCTTTCCCCTCTTTTGCTCCAGCCGTCAACCCTCTTCCCCCACCCTTTCTTCTTCTTCTTTCTTTCCCTTTTCCTCTAGTCCTATAGCAGCGACATAAGGCCTGCCTACCCCTCATGCTCCCGGCGCCAAACAAGTTGTTGTCTGCCCACATGCCGACGACATACCAGAGGTAGGCACGGTGGGGGAGCCTCAAGCGAGGATGGTGGTGTGCCCCAGAATCCTTCAGTTGTTGACCATCTTCCTCAATCTGCCTTCCCCATCTCTTGCTCCAGAATGGCTCCAACACAATCCTAGCAGGTCTTCTTCGGGCTGATCACAGTGGCCAAGGGTACAGGTGAGGAGGCGGCCCAGGCATACCACTGACAACACCACCGGTGGCCATTCGATGTCTAACCCCTCATCTCCTATTCGTCTCCAGCGGGTTTTGACACCTCCACCTCGGCCCCTGTTTCTCCTATGTTCAGAACAGGAAGAACAGAGAACGCGGCCACTGGGGTAAGATAGGGAGAGCCGTCCCAGGCACATATGAACCAAGATCGAACCAGATCTGGTCCAGGCTACATGTGAACTGGTCGTGACTTGATCATGGTAATACTCAATCAAGTTTTTATATATTTCTTATTTGAAACTTCAAAAAATGATAATTCCTAGACCCTAAGTCCAAAATACATGATCTAATATATCAATGTGTTCCTTTCGAAAAGATCTACAATTTGGGCATGATTTCAGACCCTAGTTTCACTTCGTTTTTTCCCTATTTGCCTAAAAGATGGGTGCTTTGATTATCTTGAGTATAATGGATGTATATTGATGATAAGAGTTGGATCCTTATTACCTAAACCACTCTCATATCTTGAAATTAGTAATCTTGTGATGTTGCGTGATAATAATGCCTAAGGTAGTCCCTCATAACCTATGATGGTGTGTATAACCCTAAGTAGCCTAGAAGTTACTTATTTGAATTTTATCAGTTACTTGTTTTCCTTGTGCCCAAAATGTGATATGGAGCCTATCCCTTGTCCTTCCCCTTGTAAATAAGGAAATCCTTTCTCACATTTATACCTTGGATGAGTATGTTCTACCTAAGTCAAATCTTGAACCTTGATGGCATATATATGAACTATGTTGATGGTTGAATGTATGTGAATATGTTGATGATACCATGTTGGTTGTATGGTGCCCAGACTCTAGGGATATCCACCTATCTTACAATAAGATTTTTATGACACTATTTTCTGATATGAACCATATCTTATGATTGATCCTCTTGCCTTGATATACCTTGACCATGTTTCCTCTATTATGGATCCTTTGACCCTGATATGCAAGCAAGTGACTCAAACCTTGAAATGCTCTTATAAAATGAATGAAACCTCAAAATGACTTGAAACCCGAACCCCATCATCATGATGACCTATAAATTAGTACATGACCATCTAATGAACTAATAAGCAACTTGGAACCTATCTTGGCCAAAACCCTAAAATGCATCTAATTAGGGTAAATGATGAGAATCTAATGCATATATTTAATCTTGTTGTTAATCAGGTTTGGCATATGGCTAGATGATGAAGGATATGTTAGGTTATGAATCTCTGAATCAGGTATGGGCCTTATCTAGTCATATGACTACCGCTTTCTTGCTTGAACAGACATATATTGTATGCTTGTTTGTCTATTTTCTCAAATATTGCCATGTAGTATTGCTATGTCTTACTCGATGTTTGCCTCGTCAGTTTTATAACTTGAACACATATATAGATAGAACTCCATTATAATATTGATTGATAAAGGGTTAGCTCTTGGCTACGGCCTTGAGGTCCCTCTCGTATAAAAGGGTTAGCTAAGCTTGAGCACCCTTACGGACCCTTCCGACGGGAAGTTTGTCAAAGGCCTTAAACATGCTTGATATTGTTGATATAATGGAGTGAAATGACATAAAATATGGTTTCACATTTGTTAAACAATTAACATGTTTATTCGTGTTCATTTAGTCTTGAAATCTTTTCAAAATTATGAAAAGCTTATACATATATGTATCTTTCTGCCCCATACTCAACACCTTGTGTGTTGACCAGTTTCTTGTATTTTGTTTTTAGGTTCAGAGATGGCTAGAAGGTTGATGGACTTCGTGAGCCATGCTAGGTGTACTTGTTGTAAGATCCAGATTTAGTGCACATGAATGACTTGTACCTTGACTATGGAAATATGTAATTGAATTCATGAATATAATGCATTTTGTATAATTTATAATTGTTGAATGTTGAGACTATGTTGGTGCCTTTCTCTTGTTACTTATTCATGTGTGCTAAGCTTTACGCTTCCGCATTTCGCCTTTGGTATATGTTTGGTTCATGGGACTGGAATTCCGGTTCCGTTACAGATGGTATCAAAGCATGAACAATAACTACACCAAACATTGCTCACATGAAACACAAACTAAACTCACCTTACATCTCAACCCTAGAAACTTAAAAAGATATCCTTGTGGATTAGGTTGACTTAGCCTCTAGGTTAGAACCTAGATGTTCTAGAACTAGGTGTAGACTTGTGTAAATTACCTCCCTAGAAATGATTTGCGACATGTGCTTAGGATGTCTACACAAGTGTGCACCATGTTCTTGCTAGTTCTCTAGGTGTCATGATACTAGACTGCCTAATGAGTGTGGTAACTCATTTTGGTTTTGGTTTTATTCAAATGGAGTATGGTGGTTTTCATCGCCTGTTTAAACGTTGGAGAAAACATATTTCAAGTATTATTATATGTACATATGAAAAATGTTACCACACGTAGAAAGGCAGTGAGTTTCCATGCAACCTAGGAGAAAGAGATGTAACATCAAGTCTAGATGAGAGAGTTTAGATTATAGTTGTAGTATCTAGGGTTGTCTAGAGCCATGATATAGGTTGGGCCAGTGAGTAACCTAGAAACCTAAGATGATGATAATGATATTGATGATGATGTTGATGTTGATAAGACCCAGGTTTGTCCTTGAGAGGGCCAAGTAGTTTGATGATATTGAATGAGTTTGACCATGCAACCCTAGCTAGACCTAGCACCTTGTTGATACATATGACTTGGTTGATGTGCTAAACATAGCTAGTGGGTTGGCATGTTATCTTGTACCTAGTCTTGTGCTTGTTGAGATATGATATGTGACATATAGTTTGAGACCAACATGGGCCTCAATCTCTTTACAAAGGAGGACCTCTAGCATGGGACATATGAATAGGGTGACCTTTTGATATGAGTCGACCCACCTTGGGAGAAGGTTAGAGACCTAAACTCCAAAATATTTGAAATGTTAAAAAATAGGAATGATGAAATACTTGATGACGAGTCCCTAGCTAGAATACTTCTAAGTATATGAGTTGAGTGACCTAGTGTGTGGTTTCCTTGAAAATGTCAAACCCTAGATTTCCTATGAAAATATCCAACCTTAGAGAGAGAGGAAATTGAAAATGTGATGCTTGTTATATAGGTGAGGGAGATGTCCCAAGACCCTTAGATGATGTTCATGATGTGTGATATCCATGATGAGCGTCATACTCAGGTTAGTAGTTGTATATAAAGGAATCTAGTGGTTATCCTTGTTTCTTAAAAGATGGATAGAAAAGTTTGTTATGGGTAGATGGTCGTGGTTAGCATGTCTTTTTGGACATAGATAGGCCTTAGCTTGAGTGGCTTGAGCTTGTGGAGCTCCTTTGATATACAAGTGAGATAATTATGAAAGCTTGATGTTGATTTTAATGTTGCATCTCGAGATGATGCATGATGTATGAAAATAATCTCACCTAGTTTAAAACTTGATATATGTCCAATGAGTCACTCACATAAGATAGACCTAACACAAAATCATACCATACATAAAATATGTAGAGTGGGAATCATGAACTTGATATGATGATACCTAGATATCTTAGCTGGAATAATGAGGGGTAACATATCTAATCTCATACCCAAATGAAAAAAAACTAATATAGAGATACTAAGGGATGGGTAAACCCTAATGCCATGATGATGTCATAATATGGTGGGATAATAAGTAAATGTGTATATCATTGAGATGAGTACACCCTTGATGATGACAACTTAGTGTGCATCCCATTATGGAGAATGTGTTGACAACCATGGTTGGATACCTAGACTCGATGAATTTTGACTTTGACTCTTGTTTATGATCTTCGATGAGTTTCGAGGATGAAATTTCTTTTGAGGAGGGAAGGATGTGATAACCTGGCCTTTTCTCTCTCCTCAAGTGATATGTTCCTCTCTCATAAAGTGGCCCATTACTGAATTTGATGTCAATTTCATAATTAGAGGGTTGAGATTTTCTAATTTGGCCACTATAATGATCAATTTCACAATGTGTACATTTGATTTGCTCTCTTGATCTAAATTTCACCATTTAATGATTCACTACTTTGTAAAATATCTTGAACATGATTAGTATGATCACCTTGCTCTACAACATGTTTCAAAATATCGAGTGTTCTTTTATCTTCCCAACAGTACAAAAATTACCTTGTTTGGACCATCCGAGCCCAAGATATGGGTATTTGAAAATTGACCCAAATTGTACATGTTTTAATTACTTTTGTGAGTTTTGGCCTTAATGGGCCTAGTTAGGCATGCGACCCATGCCTTACCCTTGTGCCTCGCTGACCCCCTTTTCCCTTTCGGGAAACCATCGATGGGCAGGGGTTGCTCCTCTTTTCGTTCCCTCTCCAAATCGAGTAGATGGATGCTTCTTTTTAAACCCCTTGGTTTGCCCCATCTTCTTTCCCCTCTTTTTCTCCATCCGTCAACCCTCTTCCCCCACCCTTTCTTCTTCTTCTTCTTTCTTTATCTTTTCCTCTAGTCCTATAGCAGCGACATAAGGCCTGCCTACCCCTCACGCTCCCGGTGCCAAACAAGTTGCTGGCTGCCCACATGCCGACGGCATACCAGAGGTAGGCACGGTGGGGGAGCCTCAAGCGAGGACGACGGCGCGCCCCAGAATCCTTCGGCTGCCGACCATCTTCCTTAATCTGCCTTCCCCGTCTCCTGCTCTAGAATGGCTCCAACACAATCCTAGTAGGTCTTCTTCGAGCTGATCGTAGTGGCCAAGGGTGCAGGCAAGGAGGCGGCCCAGGCATACCACTGACAACACCACCGACGGCCATCCGATGTCTAACCCCTCATCTCCTATTCGTCTCCAGGGGGTTTTGACACCTCCACCTCAGCCCTTGTTTCTCCTCTATTCGGAACAGGAAGAACAGAGAACGCGGCCGCTGGTGCAAGATAGGGAGGGCCGGCCCAGGAACAGATGAACCAGGATCGAACCAGATCTGGTCCAGGCTACATGTGAACTGGTTGTGACTTGATCATGGTAATACTCAATCAAGTTTTTATATATTTCTTATTTGAAACTTCAAAAAATGATAATTCCTAGACCCTAAGTCCAAAATACATGATCTAATATATCAATTTGTTCCTTTCGAAAAGATCTACAATTTGGGCATGATTTCAGACCCTAGTTTCACTTCGTTTTTCCTTATTTACCTAAAAGATGGGTGCTTTGATTATCTTGAGTATAATGGATGTATATTGATGATAAGAGTTGGATCCTTATTACCTAAACCACTCTCATATCTTGAAATTAGTAATCTTGTGATGTTGCATGATAATAATGCCTAAGGTAGTCCCTCATAACCTATGATGGTGTGTATAACCCTAAGTAGCCTAGCAGTTACTTATTTGAATTTTATCAGTTACTTGTTTTCCTTATGCCCAAAATGTGATATGGAGCCTATCCCTTGTCCTTCCCCTTGTAAATAAGGAAATCCTTTCTCACATTTATACCTTGGATGAGTATGTTCTACCTAAGTCAAATCTTGAACCTTGATGGCCTATATACGAACTACGTTGATGGTTGAATGTATGTGAATATGTTGATGATACCATGTTGGTTGTGTGGTGCCCAGACTCTAGGGATATCCACCTATCTTTCAATAAGATTCTTATGACACTATTTGCTGATATAAACCATATCTTATGATTGATCCTCTTGCCTCGATATATCTTGACCATGTTTCCTCTATTATGGATCCTTTGACCCTAATATGCAAGCAAGTGACTCAAACCTTGAAATGCTCTTATAAAATGAATGGAACCTCAGAATGACTTGAAACTCGAACCCCATCATCATGATGACTTCTAAGTTAGTACATGATCATCTAATGAACTAATAAGAAACTTGGAACCTATCTTGGCCAAAACCCTAAAATGCATCTAATTAGGGTAAATGATGAGAATCTAATGCATATATGTAATCTTGTTGTTAATCAGGTTTGGCATATGGCTAGATGATGAAGGATATGTTAGGTTATGAATCTCTGAATCAGGTATGGGCCTTATCTAGTTATATGACTACCGCTTTCTTGCTTGAACAGACATATATTGTATGCTTGTTTGTCTATTTTCTCAAATATTGCCATGTAGTATTGCTATGTCTTACTCGTTGTTTGCCTCGTCAGTTTTATAACTTGAACACATATATAGATACAACTCCGTTATAATATTGATTGATAAAGGGTTAGCTCTTGGCTATGGCCTTGAGGTCCCTCTCGTATAAAAGGGTTAGCTAAGCTTGAGCACCCTTACGAACCCTTCTGACGGGAAGTTTGTCAAAGGCCTTAAACATGCTTGATATTGTTGGTGTAATGGAGTGAAATGACATAAAATATGGTTTCGCATTTGTTAAACAATTAACATGTTTATTTGTGCTCATTTAGTCTTGAAATATTTTCAAAATTATGCAAAGATTATACATATATGTATCTTTCTGTCCCATACTCAACACCTCGTGTGTTGACCGGTTTCTCGTATTTTGTTTTTAGGTTCAGAGATGGCTAGAAGGTTGATGGGCTTGGTGAGCCATGCTAGGTGTACTTGTTGTAAGTGTGGGCTCCGATCTCCAAAACTATGATATAAACTCAGCGGAAGCATTCGATTAGCAGCGGAATAAAAAAATCATCAGAAATTAAAACTTTTTGAGACAAGATCTTGAAAACCATAAAACGTTTTTCATAGAAAGGAGATAAATTGTTTACATATCTGTTAAATTACTTCTTGAGTAATTATACACAACATGATACAAAATCTCAAGAGTCAAAACCAAAAATCTCAGACCACTAACTCCAAGGACCTGAGAGTACACAGATGGCATAGGACTATCTAACTATAACTCAGCAGTCAGTATCTCCACCTGAGATTCACTACTGCTCCTGGTGTTGCTGCTGTTGGTATTGGTCACCTGTAGGCTGGTTCCTTCGTCCTTGACGACCACCTAAAAAGTTGAAATCTACGGAGTGAGACAATTATAAATAATTGTCCCAGTGAGAGTTATAACTCTCAACTAGAAGCTTTATAATAGCAATCAAAGAACAATATAAGAAATAAAAGCTTTCAAGGCAATCAACAGTAGATTGACATTAAGTAGAACAATAGCATTTAGGAAATGTGAACAACATATGTACTATGCAGAGTAACATCATTCATGTATCTCGTAGTTCAACCTAAGCAGATATACTACGCGGTTGATTATGTTTTACAAACAATATTATGCCCTGCGGAGATGAGATATACCGCTCATACTCCAACCGATCACTGTAAAGTCGCATCGGTATCATACCTAGGTCATCAAAAGAGCTGGATTCTTATGACCTCATCTTCCTCAGTCAGAGTGAGGATAAACATGCAGGACATCTTGTGTCTCTGCTATTATAGCTCACCAGGGTAATCTGGTACTTTGCTATTAGAGTCACAGTGGCATTCTGTACTCTCTTCGTCATCGAAAGATTTCTTGTTTATCTCTCATCGATGCGGTATAAGGATTTCCTCGAGAGAATTGTATTACAACATAAACATATAGTGAAAGGTTGATGGATTAAGATACATCTACATCAATTCCTACACTAGGATGTAAGGATTTACACATCCATATTCTCCCACATACTCAAAAATATGTGATCCAGGAATTCCCTTAGGAAAACCTGTTTCACCATCATATAGCTTCTGACAATGATGGATCTATGATCAGGGTTCTACATGGTACGATTATACTTGATTAGTTAGGTACATTTCAGTATTCTTTTAACATCATACATGTTCTCAATCATTAATCATTAGCATAGCAGCTATGAAAGTAGAATACTAAATGTAACAGGTCTAACTCACATCAATCATCATTTTTTATTCATTTCATCATAAGTCATTTAATTAGCATGCCCTTGATGATATTCATGGCTCTTACAACCTATCATCTCATGTGATGCCACTTACCCGGCAACAATGTTATTTCATTATTGATAAAGCTAAAAACATGCTTTCAATGAATATGGTATCATAATCCATACCTGGATATGATCATCCTCATATAAGATCCTGCATGGTTAATTCAACTGATAACAGTAAACAATTCATACCAAGAGTTGTACCTTTTTACTCTTACAAGAGTTAGGTTCCCTGATTTCTCATCAATTAGGGTTTACTATTCACATTACATATTATCACCCTAGAATTAGGGTTTACTATTCATTTTATAGTGAATTGAACTCATATCATCATCATGTATGAGAAATATCACCATTGATGCCTTCAGATTAGATTAAGATTCATCAATTATCACAATTAGGGCTTCCATGATCTCACATAGGTGGATCATACCCTAATCATGCACATTCATGTATATTGAAGGTATTTTACTTGAATTGTAACCATAAATGGTACTTTCTCTCTCCTCTTACTAATAGATGTGATTACATCACTCTAGATTAGGTTGAGACAAGTCCTCACTGATTAACATAAGCCAAAACACTACTAACATGTCATTAGGGTTTGATTAAAACAAGCTATCCTTCAATTGAACCCTTCAAGGGCATTTTGGTAAATTATACCATTAATCACCTTCATGGGTCAATACATTAGTCACTTAGTCCTTTAATGTCCTAGGTTACCATTAGGGTTTAGATCATACCACCATTGAACCAAATACACCTTCAAACGATTAAGTATAAACAGCCCTAAAAGTCTCCAAATGGTTTCAACCTTCAACCTCCAAACGGTCTTGAGACCATTTGGGGGCGTTGACCGTTTGGAAGGTTTGACCTTCAAGACCGCATGGATCACCAAGACCGCATGGGTGCGTTGACCGTTTAAGAAAGTTGACCTCCAAACCGTTTGAGGCTATGCGACTTGAAACCGTTTGATCTTAAATGATCTTGAGATCGATTGGTCCAAATGACCTTGAGATCGTTTGAGCCCAAACGGTCTTGAGACCGTTTGGATCCAAACAGTCTTAAGACCGTTTGGTCCAAATGGGCTCAAACCGTTTGGTCCTCAAAAGTGACTCCAAGGTTTATAATCGATTATGGTTATCTATGTTGAAGCCTCCAATTGGTCAAATCCTTGTTAACCACTTGTAAATTGAGTCAATTAGGATTAGAATTAATCAATTAGACACCAAATTGACCCTCAATTGAAAGCCAATTAGGGTTGAATCCATCTCAATTAGGGTTTTTAATCGGATAATCATCAATGTTCAACAATGTGAATCAAATTGATGTTGAACCCATCAATTGACCTCCAATTGGGCCCAAACTTGGCCCAAACGGTCTTGAGATCATTTTTACATCCTCCAAACGGTCTTGAGACCGTTTTCCCAAAGTTTCATCAAAATCTAAGTCGATTGGATAAGGGTTGAACCCTAATTGGGTCTAAAATCAGCACTTTTATCAATTCATCAACCTATTGTGATTGGACCCTCAAATCATCAAATTACCTTAACCCTAGACCTCTAAACGGTCTTGGGTTGTCACCAAATGGTCTTGATACCGTTTGGATGAACCCCTAAATGGTCTTGAGACCGTTTGGGTCCTTCAACCCAAAGTTCACCAAAATCTATCCTTGAAATCAGCAAAACAACCCGATTAGGGTTTAGGGGGTTGAAGTGCCTTCAACATGTGATTGGTTTGGAATTAAGCTATGATTCTTTGTAGGAATTAAATTCAATATGTTACCAACAGACCCTTAAATGGTCGTCCCTTAGTCAACCCTATCAAACGGTCTTGAGACCATTTGATTCCAAACGGTCTTGCAAGATCGCATGAGATCAAACGGTTTGAGACCATTTGATTTCAAACGGTTTGAGACCATTTGATTTCAAACGGTTTGCAACCGTTTGGACCAAAGGGGTCCAAGGTCGTTTGATAAAGTTTCCTAGGAATTCACGCCCATCATCTTCAACCTCTGTTCAGGTCAGTTACTCCACGGATTTTCTTGCAAGAGTGCAAGGAAGAATGGGGAAGAAGAACTAAGCATAACTTGCAAGAAAATAGATATGCATAATAAAGCAAGAAGTTTAGAGTTATAAAACCCACCTCAAACGTTGTTACTAGAGCTCCAAGCTTCCAAGATTCAAGCCTTTAATGGCATCTTGAGCTCCACAGGTCGGCCAAAGGTGATTTTCCAAAGAAAAGATGGAGATGGTCGGCTAGAACAAGAAACCTAAGTAAGTTAACCATAAAACCAACCTTATACAAGGATTTCATCCAAGAATCCGAGATAGAAGATGGTTCCTTCTCACCTTAGAACTAGTTGGTCGTCTCCTTGAGTTCCTGAGCTCTGCCTTGGTCGGTTGAGGAAGATGAGAAATGAAGAAGAGAAAGGATACGTTTACTTGGTTTGCAAAGGAATAGGCTTATATAGTATAGGCTAATTCTCACCATAAGGACCTCTAAGTTGTGGATTTCTCATCTAGGTCCCTCCTTCCTTCTAAGGCACGTCCAAACCATCATAATTTTAAGCAAAGTCCATCAAAACTCAAGGTTTAAGGGTAAGGAAAACCAACATACAAACTAAGGTACATATGTGAAGGATCTCCTTACTCATACTAGGTGAATTTTATTACAAAGATCATTCTTCTTATCTGATTATTTCATTGAAACACCCCTTTCATCATTTCTACTCTAAATGATTTCAAGAGTCATAAAGGATATTCTAGAATGTGTATTTTACAAGTTGCACCCCACATTTTGGGTAAATTGCATTTTACTCCAAAATTAGGGTTTTAAGCACAAGGATTGTTCCACAAGCTGCATCTTGATGCTCAAGCTTAGGAAATCCATCATACATTATCATATTTACTCATATGATATCTCATTATCAGAGGGACATCTTAACCTGTGAAATTTTGCAAGTTAACCCCTCTAACTGGGTAATTTGCACATAGGTCCCTGCATTACAAAACAATATTACAACTTTGTTTAAAAAGGGACAAAATTGAAAGTGTATGTTCCTGAGGAACTTAATTACATGCCAGAGAATAATCACAAGTATTTACTTACATATTTAGGCAAAACATCTAGGGTTAGTTTATAACCCAGGTCAGGGATGTTACAAATTATCCACCCCTTACAAGGATTTCGTCCCCGAAATCGATAAAACATATTAGGAGAAAAGAGTAGGGTATTTCCTTCTCATCTCATCCTCTAGTTACAAAGTGGCTTCTTCGACACCACAGTGATTCCAGAGGATTTTCACAAGACTTGTGTCTTTCTTCTTTAACTTTTTAATTATGTTATCAAGGATTGACATTGGTCCCTCCTCATAAGTTATATCTTCATTCAATTCTACTTCCATAGGCTGTAGAACTGACTCGGTATCAGAGTGACATTTCCTCAGCATAGAAATGTGAAACACAGGGTGTAACTTCTGCAACTCTGGAGGTAACTCTAGTCTATAGGCTACCTTTCCAACTCGTTCAATGATTGGATAAGGCCCCATAAATCTAGGAGCTAACTTTCCCTTCCTTCCAAAATGAAGGACTCCTTTCCAAGGTGAGACCTTAAGGTACACTCTGTCTCCAACCTGGAACTCTAAGGGTTTACGACGTCTGTCAGCATAAGACTTCTGCCTATCCTGTACAGTCTTGAGCTGTTGTTGTATAACTTTGATCTTCTCTGTAGTCTGCTGTACAAGATCAGGACCTAACAACTAATGCTCACCAGTCTCATACCAACATAAGGGTGATCTACAACGTCTACCATACAAGGCTTCATAAGGTGCCATATCAATACTATGTTGATAGCTATTGTTATAGGCAAATTCTATCAAGCTTAGGTGTAGATCCCAACTTCTGGTAAACTGGAGAACACATGCTCTCAACAAGTCTTCCAAGGTCTGTATAGTCCTTTCTGACTGTCCATCAGTCTGTGGATGAAAGGCTGTACTAAACCTTAACTTGGTGCCTAAAGCTCTGTGTAACTGCTCCCAAAAATGACTAGTAAACTGGGGACCTCTGTCATAAACAATGGTAACAGGAACTCCGTGCAAACGCACTATCTCTTGGACATACAACTGTGATAACCTTTCAGCAAAATAGGTTGTTTTGACAAGTAAGAAATGTGTTGTCTTTGTCAACCTATCAACAATTACCCAAATGGAATCATGTCCTTTGCTTGTCTTGGGTAGGCCTACAACAAAGTCCATGGTCACATGGTCCCATTTCCACTGTGGTATGGGTAAAGGTTGCATTGTCCCTGCATGCTTCTGGTGTTCAGCCTTAACTTGCTGACACACAAGACACCTCAGAACAAACTCAGCAACATCCTTCTTCATCCAAGGCCACCAATACATATCTTTCAAGTTTCGATACATCTTGGTGCTCCCTGGATGCATAGCATACATCGAAGAATGAGCTTCTTCCAAGACTAACTTCCTCAAGTTATCCACATCCGGTACTATCATCCTCCCATGATAGCATGCCACTTGATCATCTGAATCATGGAACCCATCTCGCTTCTCATCACCATACTCAGATCTAATCTGCTGAACTGCAGCATCAACTTGCTGTGCCTCCTTTATCTGTTCTCTTAGGGTAGGTTTAATATGCATCTCAGCTAACAAACTGGATAACAATGACACCTTCAACTTCACATTGTCTTGCTTTAAAGAGATAAGCATATCTCTTCTAGAGCATACTAGGGAACTTAGTTGTGCTCTATTCATGGTTGATGTTGCTGATTTCCTACTCAAGGCATCTGCAACTACATTGGCCTTCCCTAGATGGTAATCAATTGTACAATCGTAGTCCTTGATTAACTCCATCCAGCGACGTTTCCTCATGTTAAGCTCATGCTGAGAGAAGATATACTTGAGATTCTTGTGGTCTGTGAAAATCTGGAAGGTTTCTCCGTAGAGATAATGTCTCCAGATCTTCAAGGCATGAACCACAGCAGCCAACTCTAGATCATGTGTCAGATAATTCTCCTCGTGTTTCTTAAGTTGTTGGGAAGCAAAAGAAATCACTTGCTTATCCTGCATCAACACACATCCAAGTCCATTCTTGGAGGCATCACAGAAAACTATATATCCTTTTCCTTGCTCAGGTAGCACAAGCACAGGTGCATTTGTCAACCTCTCCTTCAACAGCTGAAAGGACTGTTGACACTTATCACTCCAGGCAAAAGGAACATCTTTTCGGGTTAATTTTGTCAAGGGTAAGGTTATAGAACTGAAGTTCTTAATGAACCTTCGGTAGTAGCCAGCTAACCCTAAGAAACTTCGAATCTCCATCGGTGTCCTCGGTTGTTCCCACTGTAGAACAGATTCTACCTTTTTAGGGTCAACACGAATACCCGAGGCAGATACCACATGACCAAAAAAAGACACTTCCGGCAACCAGAACTCACACTTGCTAAACTTAGCGTATAGCTTGTGTTCTCTTAGCAAGGTCAAAGCTTGGAAAAGATGTCGTTCATGCTGCTGAGCATCCTTACTATAGATCAGAATGTCATCTATGAAGACGACAACACACTGATCAAGGAAAGGTCAAAAGACTCTATTCATGAGTTCCGTAAATGCAGCTGGTGCATTAGTTAGTCCAAACGACATAACTGTGAACTCATAGTGACCATATCTTATCCTAAAGGCAGACTTAGATATGTCACTGTCCTTAATACGAAGTTGATGATATCGTGACCTCAAGTCTATCTTTGAGAAGGCTGTTGCACCACGCAACTGGTCAAAAAGATCATCAATCCTCGGCAGAGGGTACTTATTCTTTATTGTTACTTTATTGAGTTGTCTGTAATCAATGCACAACCGCATTGACCCATCTTTCTTTTTAACAAACAAAACCAGAGCACCCCAAGGTGAAGTACTCGGTCGGATGAAACCTTTCTCAAGTAACTCTTGAAGCTGTCTCTTGAGTTCTGCCATTTCGGCAGGCACCATCCTATACGGTGTATGAGCTATGGGTTGTGTATCTGGGACTAAATTGATTTCAAAATCAATTTCTTGAGGCGGTGGTATACCTGGAAGTTCTTCAGGAAACACATCTTCGAATTCCCTGACTACATGAACTTCAACAAGGTTGGGACTCTCTATGGTAGTGTCTACCACATGGGCTAAGAATGCATAACATCCTTGCCTCATCAGCTTATCAGCACCCATAGCTGACACAAGACAGGTGGGTAGAATCTTTCTTTCTCCTTGAAAGATCCATGTGTTTCTTTCATCAGCAAACACAGCCAACTTGGATTCACAATCCAAAACAACCATATACCTTTCCAAGGTATCCATCCCAAGGATTATATCAAATCCTTGTATATCAAGTGGTATGAGATCCACTTGAATGCGATGATCAGAAAAGAAGAGGATGTAGGAAGAGCATACCTCCTGCAAAATAGCAGACCCTCTCAAGGGACTCTCCAGCAACAAGCTATCTGCCATATGACTGACTGTCATGTTGTAGTTGTGAATCACTCTTCGAGTGATAAAGGAGTGCGTAGCACCCGAGTCAATCAAAACAGACATAACATAGGATTTTGACATATCAGAATATAAAAGTTCCATCTGACCTGCCACAACTCGTGGATTGACCACTGCATCAGGTGGGTTCATAGCATAGAACCTCGCTGTCGCCTGAGGTGGGGTTGGTGCTGATGATCCAGCTTGAGACGCTTGTCCACGTCCTCTAGCTGCTCCTTGAGATTGCCTTCTCTGTGATCCCTGTTGACTCTGTCTCTGAGGCTGTGTCACACTGACAGGCCTAGACCTGCAGTCCTTCATCAAATGACCCACCTTCCCACAGTTGTAGCAGCTTCTTTCCAGTTGTTGTGGTCTTGGTGGTCCTGTGACTGACATTGATGTTGAACTGCGAGTCTCTTGTGGTGGTAAACTCTGTCCTCTACCTCTACTTGGGGACCACTGAGTCTGAGAGCTAGATCTGGGTGGTGGAGGGTTATGTGCAGAGGATCTAGGATTCTTAAAGTCTCTAGATGAAGAACCCTGGAATTGCGGATATCTCTTTTGGGTTTGCCTTTTCTCGACTACGGATCTCTCTATCCTTCAGACTGACTCAACGAAGGTAGCAAACCTCTCCTGGTTTTCTAGAGCAGACACGGGAGTAGTCATGTCAGCATTCAAACCCTTCTCAAACCTTCTGATCCTTTCTTCTTCTGTGGCAGCCATGTGCGGATAGAACCGCAACAATTCCATGAACTTAGCTTCATACTCGCTAATGTTCATCATGCCCTACCTTAATCTCTCAAACTGAGAGATCTTCTTGTCCAAGAAGGTCTTCGGGAAATATCTGTGGACAAATTCCCGTCGAAAGTCTTCCCATGAGATCTCTATTCCAGGCCTCTTCTGCTCTTCCATGGTCCACCAGTGACCAGCACTTCCTTTGAGAAGATAGACAGCGTGTCTAACCTTCTCAGCTTCAGGGATGTTCAAGATTCTGAAGGCTTTCTCCAACTCAGTTAACCACAGATCGGCATCTGCGGGGTCAACTGTCCCAAAGTATTTGGTAGCTCCGACACGACGAAGTCACTCGAACGTCTTACTGATACCTTGTCCTTCAGACTGGACAGGTGCCCTAGGTGCAGGCATGGGCATCCTGTCGGTTATGTGAGTCATGGCAGTCATAAACTGCCCGAACATAGATTGAACAGCTGGGTTACCCATGTCAGCCTAGTCAAACTGTGGTGGCTCCCTGGGTGGCTCAGGTACGGGTTGCTCTATTTCTGGGTTCCTTGCACCTTCTCGAGGTGCAGCAACACTACTCTCCACCACGTACTCCTCATGTGGCTCAGACATCCTTATATATCTTCTTATCCTGAGGAGCAGAAGATTCTATATGATAAGGAAGAAAAACTAAGGATAGACTCGACATCCTAAGTCCTATGTCTCTGTAGACTCAGCGAACCTAGAGCTCTGATACCACTTAATTGTGGGCTCTGATCTCCAAAACCACGATATAAACTCAGCGGAAGCATTCGATTAGCAGCGGAATACAAAAATCATCGGAAATTAAAACTTTTTGAGACAAGATCTTGAAAACCATAAAACTTCTTTCATAGAAAGGAGATAAACTGTTTACATCTCTGTTAAATTACTTCTTGAGTAATTATACACAACCATCTCAAGAATGTCCATGCTTTTATGTTGTACATACAACTCATAGTTCATACAACAAAGTATTAGGTATTCAAATATCTATGGAATCATTGGCATGCTTCAGGTAAGCATCCATTTAGCCTTTAGGTTCATTTAGAGTAGGTTCCTATGGCTTTGGTCTATCAAGGACATAGAGCTTTTTCTCATAGTAGAGAACATTTCTCAAAGTCCTTAACCATTTGTGGAATTTTATCTCTTGTTATCCTTCTTAAGGACTGATTGCAATTTGAACATATTTGTGTTTGACATTAGATTCTATAGAGAAATATTACAACTTTTTAAAACATTTTTGGATTCGTTTGATTTGATAAGTTAACGATATTAATTAGGTCTTCAATTAATTATCGCTCCCACTATTTTGTTCAAATTGATAATCTTCACATATCAATTCAGACTATTGCAGCGTACAATATTCTAGTGGTCCTCCTCAGTCCTCCAGTTGGTCGTTGCATCTCCGAGATAGTCGGTTGGAATCGTCAGAACGTATTTCTTCTTCTTCATGACAGGAAAGTAAACTATCCTAATATTACATGATTATAGAGAAACCTCGAGTTACATTCTAGGGGAGCAAGGGTAGGAAAGAATTAACTTTACATTGGAAAGATAAGATAGAGACTCAATAAGTAGACTAAGATAAAATAGTATTAACCAACCATACAACCATGCACAGATAATAGGGGTTACTGGCCATAACCATGCTACACATCCACCATCAAAACTCGCTTTAAGGGTGACACATGTAAATTGCATTTATATATCATATATCATATATCATATATCATATATCATATATCATATTATATATATATAGTTTGGGATTATTGTGGTATTTGATTAGACAAGAAATTATTTGCACCACATGTAATAATTAAATGATAAAACCAAAATCCGATCATATCAATTATCCCAAAATATAGTAGAATGATGTGACTCTGATACCACTATTGGAAAATAGGGTTCCAGAAGAGGTAGCGGAAACAAAATTTTTACAACCATATTCCCATATACCAGTAGATCACATCAACAACTATATAATGGAAAGGATGGTTTTGAGGATATACCTGGTCCTGGAGCAAGTCCAGTGACATATTCCTCATCGTTGTAGTTGCACAACTATCATGTAGTTTCTCTAGGATGGTGTCTATGCAGCTCTTGGTCTTCACCATGGACAGTAGACTGGAACAACATATGCACTGGCTCATGCAGTCTCGCCACAAATAGTAGACTGACATTGTCCTCCTAGCAGCAGACAACGACCTCTTTCCTCTAGAGTAGTCCATGCATATCATTGGGAACTCCACGTTGCGCTGCCAGGGCTAATAGGAAGGAGTTTTCCCCTTCTGTCAGTTTAGTAGTCATTGACATGCTCTCCCACAATTAATCCTCAATTGTTCTCTCCCTCTCTATCCCTCCCTTTATTGGGTAGGACTTTCTTGGGCTCTCTATTGGTTACCACAACCATAGAGGACAGCAATTTTCAGAGCAACTGATTCTCAATTCCGTGTCTTGGGATGCCCCCAGTACCACTTTATTTATAGCAGAGGCCAGGGTCAGAGTTCCTAATAAGTGTGAGAGTAGAATGATCCAAAATCATGAATGTTCTAGAACCTACAAACTATGAGACGGTTATCTCGCATAGCAAAGTGGTAGTCTCGTGCGTGATACGAACGTCTCGCTTAGCAAGACAGTCATTTTTGTAAGGACCCTGACCCACGTTTTGGGCTAACCCTATTTGTTTTGCTTAAGCATGTTGCTTAGATCCTTGCTCTAATAATCTGGGATGTAATTAGGGCATGTTGGAGGTTTGTGCTCCTTGTTTGAGCCTATTTGGTTGATGTTTGTGCTTTGTGGTGAGGTTTTGGTGCAACTTGCAATTTACCCAGAGTAGGGGTTGATGTGCAAGTTTTCCACCTCTAGTGCATTTATTCTCTCTCTTGGCATCATCTAGAGCAGAGAGAAAGTGTTGGGCACCTTGTTTTGGCTTTGGTTGAGTGGTGACATCTTTGGTGATGTTTTGGGCACATGTTTGAGGTGTGCTTTGCCCTTTTGAGTGTTGTCTCGGGCTTGAGAGCCTTAGTGAGACCCTGTATCGATTTGTGGTTGCCTTGAAGAGGCTTGGAATCAGTTGAGGGTGTATTGAGGGACATCCTATCAGTTTGTGACACCTTGAGGATCACCATATCGGGTTGTGGTGACTCTAGCAGGAGTGCCATATCGGTTTGTGAAGGAGGTGGATAGGTGTGTCGACCTTGACCTTCCTTAGTGACCAAGTTGGCAAGCCATGGATCCTTTCACCTCGTTGCATGGTGTGGCATGTGTCCTTTCTTCTTGGACAAGTGTCTTATTTGGTTCTAAGGTGGTGACACCTTCCCCTTTCTCTCTCTCATTGACCATGTATATATACCTCTACCTTCTCATGCAAGAGAACTCTTTTAGCAATCCTTGCTTGTTGTCCTTGGTGGCCGACATTGAGCTTGAAGAGCTCTCTCCATTGGATCTTAGTGGGTGATCCAAGAGCTTGTGGTGCTCTCTTTCATCTTCTTCCTTGGTAAGCCATGATTTTTTATCTTTCCTTCTCTTCTTCTTTCTTCTTCTCATCCATGGACCTTGGTACCTTCTTTTCTCTCTTTTTCTTTCTTAACCTTGGTCCTATCTTCCTTCTTGGAGGTGTTGTGGAGATCGATCTAGGAGGATCTTATTCTACCTTGAGCTTTGGGAAGCTTGGAGCTTGACCTTGGAGCTTAGAGGTTGGTGGTTGTTCTTGAGGTGGGTTATACAACTCTAAACCTACTTTGTTATTATTACTCTTCCACATGCTATCTTGCTAGCCATTTCTAGCTCGTTATCTCTTGATTTCTAGTAGCTTTACTTGGTAGCCTTGTGTTTGATTTTGAGAATAGAACTTGTAAAGTTGCTGCCATAAGTTGCTCTTTTCTTTGCCTTGGTAGTATCATCATCTTGAGGTAGAAGATGACTAAATGAATATGAGTTGCTCTTTGCAAACTGACATGGTATGCTAACTGATATCCTTGTAACCCGACATGCAAACCGACATTCCTTGTCTAGACCGATATGATTCTTATGATGTGACTTGTTATGATCTAGTGATGCCTCTAGAAGCAGATGACTCATGATGTCACTGCATGTTTACTCATGCTGATTGAGGAAGGTGAGGTCGTGGACTCTGACTTTTCCATTAGCCTTGTATGGTACTAACTTTGACTATATACATATAGAGGTCAGTTGGATTTGGATGGTACAATCCAAATCCTCGGAGCATAATGAATATGTAATCATCTGTGTAGTATAATTGTATAGGATCAAATACGAAAACATTGGTTAAGGCCTTGCTTGATCTTTATTCAATGTTGTTGATAGAAAATATACATGTTCTTCATATTCCTTTTTAAATTATTAAAATGTTTCATTCAATAGTAATTGTTCTTCCTATTATTTGTATTGTTGCTCAGTTTATCTTCTCTGTGATAATAATAGAGTTGGCAGAGAGTTATATCTCTCGCTCGGATAGTGTGTCTCACTCCATTGGTTAACAACCTTTTTAGGTGGACGAGTACGAGGAGGTAGAGATCGTGTAGAGGAGGTTGAGCAGCATCCAGAGGAGCAGTAGCTGATAAGGTTGGAAGTGTTGTGGGTTGTCTTTTATTGGTAGAGTCCTAGAGTTGTCCCTGTACACTCACGTCTTTGAAAACATTTTGTAGATGTTTTGCGAATGTCATCTCTTTGTGTTCTTTGTATATCAGATGTGATGGAATCATGTATATATGTTCTGGAATAGTACCTTTGCTACAATTTGGCAACATGCCTTGTAAATGCTTTGAGGCATGAAAGTACTCATGTGTAAAGGTTCTTTCCATGTGGAGGTTTTATGCAAAGGTTTTAAGTTTTTAGCGTTATCTGCTAATAATTTTGTTAATCTCTCTGCCGCGATTTTGTTTTGAGTAATCTCATTTCACTATGGCATGGGGCATCACAATTTGGTGACGTCCTGCATCACAGTTTCACATAGTTTCCTGTTCTGAATCAAATTGACAATTTGAATCCAATTAATGTACAATATGACGTCAACACTAATCCTTGATGAAATCGAATTTCCCCATAAACTGGCATCTCACTCATCTAAGTCTTTCATCTCACAACCACAAACTGGTCATCTCGTTCACGCAAGTCGGTCATCTCGCTCTCGTGAGACGGTCATCTCACGACGGTCACATGAGGCGGTCATCTCGTGCCCCAGTTCTGGTAGAACTCAACTAATTCAACTTTTAATCACCCTGACACTCCAGATAGTCAGTCCAACACTTGAACTTGATGATTCTGGGTCTAGTCAATTGATCTATTATTTAATCGAATACCTAGACACCTTTAGCATTCAATCTAAACATCATTCATGAATGTACTCCTTTAATCCAAGTGTATCTTATGTGTGTGACCCTATAGGTCCAAAATTACATTGGCGGTGAATGTCCATCACAAACTTATGACATCACATGCAAAGAGAGGTGTCTAGTCACACATCATTGCTACTCAAGTAAATTCGGAAAGTTGGAGAACAACTTCAACCTACGATCTGTGATTAGTGTTACAATGATCGTATAGTTCCTTTGTCTCTGATACCCAGATTGAACTCGAGGCATGGAATCGTCATCTCGTCATCGTTCAATTCATTCTCCTTGAACTAGAGTAGACTATTTGAGATGCATATGATTTCACATATCACATATTGAATCACATGAATACGATCGTATATTTCTCAGTCTCCTTATCAAGAGGCATGGATATCAGACTCCTGTAGGAGGGACAAATCCCGTCTACATCACTCACACTCAGTCCCCATGTGTCAAAGCTACCCAATCATCACCTTTATGGCAACCCATGTTTCAGGATTACATTTGATGATGTCAAAGTACACCCGACAAGATGTGATGAATGTAGTGAATTCAGATCTAAGAACCACAATCACCACTATCACTATGAGAGATGATTCTAACTACCATTCCATGGTCTCCATGTATCACTCTCATGGTGGGTTTGTCTGATCAATACACTATTCTCTAACATGTATATGTGTGAGTGACTTGATATCATATATCTTGACAAATAAAACTATGTCATCAGTCAACATACACTCTAGTCTTATATATTACTATTGTCTATTTTGCTTTCATAATAATATCAGACTAGGGACATAACAAGAATGTATGTACTCTTAGCATATGTATGATCTCATTCTTCAAGTCATGTACTTGAAGACATACGTCATCGAGAAACATCATTCTTTAGACATCTACTTACGTATGTGTCATCATCTCATGACTAAGACAAACATAATAGCTAGAATTACCTTTTATTATTATCAATCAGTTATTTAATGCCACATTCCAATCATCATATGATTGGCTCTCTGGGCATATATACCAACACATTTTTGTTAAAAACTTGCCCTAATCATGGTAACGTGCAAAATTCTTATCTTAGTGTCATAACCCATCATTATTTTCTTTAACCTTTGTATTCAACTAGACTTTTGAATGTTCCTCATTATTTTCTCATTGGTTTACTTTCAATGTATTTCTTTTTCTTTAGTCTCAAGCATGACATATACAAAAAAAGAGTGTCTATGTGAAGCCAATATTATATCCCTTCAAACACTCTCTTACTATTGTTGTTTCATCCTAGTCTAGTTGATAAATCTTTTTTATGTACCTAAAATTATTTAAGGTTGTCTCGCTCTTCACATTATCTTTAACAACTAATTATCTCTGAAATTATCATCCATATATTTGATTTATTTAATATTATAATCTTTTTATGTAACATTACACCCATTCCCTTTCATTCTCATTTATAACCATCATTATGCATTCCATAATTATGTTTCTTAATATCTCTTAACTATTTTCATACTTTAATTTCTAAATCAACATTCTCCTTAAATGTTTCATATTTAAGTTATATACATATAATATCTTTTTCCCAAGTCATATAACTCGTATTAAGGTCAAACTTCTCCTTTTTTAATTGAACTCTATGTTGTTCAACATGCTCATACTCACGTCACTTATTCTTTAATTTAGCATTATCTTTATCTTTCATGTTAAAAAAAAATCACAGGACTCCATTAAAATACAATATAGTAGGAACAAAATAATTACTCTATAATGGCAATTAATCTTAAATAAGAGAAAAAAAATCATTTATCAAGGCACATATCTTTGTCTTTCTCTCTTATCACATGCACTTTCTCTTTAACTAGGTTCAGTCTTCCCATATACATCTTTGTCACATTTTTATTCCTACTTTGATCTAATCTTTCATATGTTCAGGCAAACTTTTTTAATTTTTATACTTCTGACAATACTCCTTCTTTTATGCCCTTCATTATTCTTCAACTCTTTTCCTCTTATATATTCTATTATCCAAAATTTGAATAGAATGTCTCAGTTTTACAATCTATTTCTCTTAACTTGTTATGTCTTCATCATTTCTTTATATTTATATTTCAAGCCTTACTCTCAAAGTTTCCCAAATTAACCTAATTATCATTCTCTTTAGAATTCTTTTTTTAATCCTTACTTTTTAAACTATAGAACTCCTTTTTATTTCTTATTCTAAGAATTCCCTTTAAATCATAATAATATTTCTTCCTTGAACTATTTTGAAACCCACGTTATCCTCTTTCCTTCTCTTTTATTACCCTATGATAGGGTTAATTGACTAATTTTTCTTTTATGTCAATCCATATGTACCAAAGGTTGTTATTATTCCTTCATTATTTACTTTGCTCCATATTATTCTATGTCTTAATTTATATCCTTTATTCCTATATTCCTCAAATTAGGGTTTCTTATTTTGTGTCCAAGGTGATACATAGTTATTAATTTCAACTAAACTTTGTTTATTCAATCCATTCCCTTAGATTTCAATATCTTAGTCTATTACATTCTGCATAGATTGATTTAGATTTTACTCTCATTATATTGTTAATAAGAGTCATTTCATCCCAAGAACGCATCATACCAGCTGAACCAGGCCGAACCTATAATCTTGAATCCAAGAGCTACTCGGGGTTTACCAACTATCTTAGTCAAGCATATGAAAAGGATATTCACTAAGGTGAACTCACATAAGAATAACTTTAGACCTATTTTATGTCCACAATAGCAAACAATATATGATGTGATTTTGGATGTACAACAATCTTCATTGAAAAGAATACTTCTAATAATTTAATATTATAGGGTTCACATAGATAAAAACATTTCTATTCATTTAAAATTGAATCAATCATATAAAATAAAAGTCATATCATATTCTATCTTTATGATCTTATTCTTTTCTTACTTTTTGGTCTTCTAACCCTAATACTTCTAGGATTTCTCTCTAGCCCATACTTCCTCTACATAACTGGTCAGGACATACAGGGAAGTATAGACATATTAGTTTATTATTGGTCAACCTAAGTATTTAGATATTGAGCCAAGGTATCTAAATGCTTAGACTTCACATATCTATAATCACATCACCTCCTAACTACCACACTTATGAATCTAACTATCTAACTTAATAGTCTATGATGACTTGACCCAGGCTTTGAAACCGAAGTTTTCATACCCCATATCCAACAATCTCTCTTAGACCACATGATTATAGCCTAAGTCTATGAAGATGGCTAACATAAACATGTATCAACCTTTTCTTTGATATTGTGCAGCAAAATGAGATAACTCAAAACAAAATGTGGAACTAATAATAAACATCCATATTACCATAAAATAGGGTAAGTAAAAAACATCATATAACCATAAAAGTGGAAAATTATTACATCTGAGTCCTAAAAACTATACCATATATTATGCTAAAGATATTACATATCATTGTTTAGTGGCTAACTTGCCACAAACCTGTTTCATGTGATAACCTATTCACATATACATGCCATATTTGTACAACCATGTCATACTTCCAAAAACCTCGTATCGATGTACAACTTCTACAAAATACCCCCAAGGACCTGAGAGTACATGGACGACAAATAGGACTCTACTAGAAAACACTAGCAACACATCCAACCTTTGACAGTTACTGCTCCTCTTACTGCTCAGTCTCAACCACACTATCTCTACCTCGTCATGCATGCCCACCTAAAAGATGTACAAACCCATGGGGTGAGACCAACATCCCAACAAGAGATATAAATCTCCACCAACAACTATTATAAGCACAAATATACCAAAGCAAGAAGATAGCATTCTTATCATGTTGATCTGATTCAGTTAAATGATATAAGGAAAGTGGGTAACACAGATTAGGCAGTTTAAGCATCTACAACTGAGTAGTAGAACATCTTATACTTTTAGAAGGAATATGAAGAACATGTATAACCTTTATCAACTAAACAATATAAGAAACAAGGACAAAGAGTCATCTAATGTGATTCGTATTTAACCCTAAGCAAATATAAGACACGACTGTATTACGTCTTTTATTATACCCTAAGGAGATGAGGCATACCACTCATACTCCAACTGACCACTATTAAGTCGAAATCAGTGCCATACAACATCTAGGAGAGTCATACTCCTATGATCTCACACACCCTCGGTCAGTCCAAGTCTGCCACAGTGACATATAAAGTCCAACTACAAAACATCCTAGTCTGCCTTGGTATATAGGCACAACACTACTGAAAACTGAGTTACGACCGTAGCCACACTCCTACCGAGGTATGACTGCAGCCATCCTTAGAAACATATCATATATATACTAAATCACATTATCTGAGATACAACCTCAGATGTTCTCCTGCCAGGGTATGACCACAACTGATCTTGTGAAAATGCATATCTCAAAGTATATGACTTTGAGCTTCCAATGAGGGAGAATCCATTTCACCATTCAACAAATACTGACGTTGACAATGGATCTATGGCATAGGGAAACTACATCGATTAGGGTTTCACTTGATTAATTAAGCCAATTGGGTGTCTTTTAGCATCAATCAAGTTACAATGTAAAAACCCTAAACAAACTCTACAAAGATAAGGGTATGTTGCAACATTAGAAGATATAAAATGTATGAGGCATATACTTGTCACATCATCACATGATACCACTACCATACAAGACCACCATCATTATCACATCATTCCAGATAATCATCCTCTGTCACATCAGAAGAGGATATCATCTCACATTAGGCATTGAGCCTCTACCAGGTTATAGGCCCAATCACATGGTTTCTGTATAACATCATTATCTCATCATGCTTTACAAAAGCTCATAATCATCACCTTGTGTCATATCAAATACACCATAACTATCATTAGCTATGATATTTATTCCACATGCAAGGTTAGGGTTACACAAATAGGGGAGAGAAAACATCATTACTTGCTAATCATTTAAGAAAGCTCAACAAAGTACATCATACATTTAAAATTAGGGTTAGGGTTCTCATATAGTCAATTAGCATTTCCATTTTAATACTTGTCATTAAACCCTAGGTACGTCACTTACCATATTCTTGGAGCACATCAGGGTTAAGCATCATAGTCACAATCAATCAATCATTAAGAAACACTATGTATCGGCCATTAAAGAGCCAAAATGTAGCAACCATCACTTACTTACACACATGTAGCGACCTACTAGGTTAATACATTGTACAAACCATAGTATCAACCCCACAGGTAGCGATCATAGGAGGTCAACACCTTGTTGTGATCAAGCTAGGTATGTGTAGCGACCAATCAAACAAAAGCATGTGTTATGACCACAAGAAGACCACATGTAGCGACCATACCAAGTTAAGAACTGTATCGACCACCCACTTAGGGTTAGGGTTTGTTGCACCCGCAACACCTCATCAAGCATGTAGCAACCTCAAGCACCAGGGTGAGTGTAGCAGCCAAAAGTCAGTCCACTCCAAATAGCACATAATTGACCTCAAAATGGAGAAAAACCTCGATCAAATAGATGATAAACATCAAGGACACTATACATCATCAAGGGGAAAACTCCATGCAAGGATGAACATAAAAACCCTAAAAATGACCATCACCAAGATCAACAACGAAGCCATATTATAAGGGATAAAAACAAACATCCAACACATGTATACTAGAGTCAAAAAACTCCATCCAACACATAATAACTTAACCATAAGAATGGTGATAAAACCATCAATTGATCATGCATGTAAGAAGAAACTAATCCACCATCACTAGGGTTTCAGGTGTAAGAATTAGGGTTCAGGAGAAAGAGTAATATATGAGAGAATACTTCAAAATCTTATACCCTAAATCAAGGTAACATCATCTCACATCTTAGGTTCACATTTTAGAGATGAAATCGGCAACATACAAGTAAGATAATGGTGCAATAATAGAAGAGGGGAAAGTTATATAACCCACCTTAAGAAGAAGATCAAGCTCCAAAGCCATGAGCTCTAAGAGAGAAGAGGAACTCCAACTTGGATCAACTCCAAAGCCAACAAGGTCACCTCAAGAAGAGAAGAACACACCAAGGTCAAAGGAAAGCTCAAGAAGAAGAAAACACAAACCTTGCCCAACAAGGAGAGTTTCATATCACATAGGTACTACCATGTTCAAACCATTGTCTTGACCTCTATGGAGAGAAGATCTTCAAGAAACCACCATGAAGAACCATGGTCTCGGCTAAGAGAAGAGAGAGGGGGGGTATATGATTCAAGAAAAATGAGATCAAGGATAAGAAATCACTTACTAAGAAAAAATATCACCAAGAACCACCACAATGAAGATGATCAAGCTCTAAACCACTACATGTAAAGGTGATTGGCCACCAAATCTCCAAGATCAACACCTTCTCTTGCTCCTACAAGATCAAGGTTGAACACAAGGAAGAAGAGAGACAAAGGGGATAGTTTCATGTGAAAGAAGGAGCATATATACTCAAGAGTAAGAGAGAGGTGAAGATCACAAGGTGTCAAAATATGAGAGCACCAAAAGGACACTTGTCTCATAAAAGAACGACCATGCAAGCACTCGGCACAAGCATGCAACAAAGGGTGATAAGAACAAGGTAGTGTAGTGACCGCTTAGGTCCAATACACTCCTAGGTTGAAACAAAACCAAGGGAAACACCATGTACCGACCGCTACAAAATATCTCTCAACAAAATAGGTCACAACACCTCTCAAGTCAAGCAAACCCTAGCAATGAAAACCAAGGGTAGGACACCTAGGTCACAACAAACATCCACCAAGGGATTGTTTTGGTCGCAACACCTCAAAAACCAATATACAATGTCGAAACATCCATCAACTCAAACATCCATTCAAGGCCATGTAAACCCTAAATCATCCCATGGTGCCACCTCATCAACTAAGGTCCAACAAGGCAGCCCTAAGCATCATTCTATCTCTCATGATGCCAAGGCACAAGAGGCACAACCTACATGTGACAAAATACAAGATAGACCCTCAACATGGGTAAATTGCAACATCATAACTTGCTCAAACATTAACCAAACATGACCAAACTGAAACCGTAGACTTGTCACATGTCATTAAGGTGCATCATATGATCAAATTAAGGTTCAAGCATCTTATTAATCAAAGAAAACACAATCAAACACTAAGCTAGGTTAGGGGTCTTACAGATCTTCTTTGCATATCTTTACAAGTTAGGACACAAAGATAAATTTCATTCTTCCAAGCACACTTCTCATAAACAACTCATAAAACTATTCTTATTTCATCTTTTGATAGTTAAACACATTCTAATACATGATTCACATAATTTACAGTCCATTATACAAGGAAGGAAGATACAAAGATCTTCACTTGACTATTACGACTCTTTCTTTTACTCATTATAGGACCTAGAGTGGATAGGGACCAAGAATATCGAATTCTACCTCAAAACTATGCTAACATTCTTTTATGGCAGGACTCTTATGAAATATGTAGCTATCTCCACAATCAATAAGGTAGCCTACAAATTTGATCAATAGAGAGTGAGCTAATGACTCAGTGAATATAAATTCACCAAGAACACAAGATAGTACAAATACTCATTATTTAAGTGGATTAAAACATAAACATGCTATTAACTACTAAACTAAATGAGAAATAATTTAACATTCATCAACATACCAAATACTAAAAAATTACCAAACAAACATTTCTAAATCTATATCACTGAATAAAAAATTCATGATCTGGCTTCTTAGTCTTCTAATTGCTTTATTAATGTCTTGGACCCAAATTAGATGTACCACAACATGTGGAAACATCATAGTAAGCTACAACATCACGATGTAAGAATTAGAGTTGACTCTTGATTCTAAGTCTTCTAACTAGTTACCCAGTCTACAACAGACCTTGTCACGTCTGGCCTCAGTGGCTATATCACTTGGCCGAGTAAAATAGAATCATCCTCTAAACCTAGGTACTCAGGAAAAGAGTACACTCTGACTTAAACTACCTACATCAATGGTTCCAAAAGGGATGGCTTATTACGTAATAACTGGACTGAGTACCATCAGGATTTTGGTAATTATTAGGTACTTATCTAGTAATGTACTGAAACTAGGCACCACAAGGATGTCTGCATTGTTGGGTATCATCGAGATCTCTGATTAATATTGGACCCCCCTACTAATATTCAGGAGGTCATCCACACTGGGCATAACCCATCATGGCCCACCGACACACTCCAAATTTCTCTTTTGGATGCTTCCAGTGGGTAAGTCATTTCCTCCATTATGGCGTAGACCTCCGCAGAGAGTATACATGTTCATGGCATCTAACTAGGGGTGAGAATCAGTCCAAAATTGGATCAGACAGGAGCAGACTGAAGATTGTATTTGTTTAAAAGTGTGGACCGTAGACCGTACCATTTTGGAGTAGGACCGGGATCAAGCCCAGACCGTTTGGACAACAATCAAAACTTTTTAGCATTTCACAATGTTTTTAATATTAGAACTTTGATAATTTTAATTACTTTTAACGCTTGTTTAACATTAGTAACAAATATACACACTACTAGTGTGTTTAGTATGTGATTTTTTGTACTTTAGACATAATAAATGTCATACTTAAAGAAATTTTACATGTAAAATGGTCCACAGTTCGGTCCATAGTCTGACCAATTTTGGACCTGACCAAACCACAGACCAAAACTTTAGAATTTTTGGACCACAGAGTGGACTGAACTCAAATTGTTCTAGGACTAGACCGGACCAAACTGACCAGGCTGGTCCGGTTTTGTGATCTGGACCATGTTTTTCTCACTCCTACGTCTAACTGTCTAATGATTCTTTAGTTTTACTTTTCAATGAGTTACTGAACTTTTCTTAGTTTTATCCAGTCAATCATACCATTTTCCTTTTCGAATTCTCTATGGCAATAATGCTATTGGATATTACACTAAACTAATATGAGTAGTTCTGATACCTTGAAAAGGGCACCTAACTAAACTACCAACTCTCAATATTGTATTCCACTTAAACTGAATAATATAAGATTATTAATATAATTTTATATATAAACAAAACCATCAATATTTCATACATAATGCAACTTATTTTGATCTAATTAATCTGTATTAAACTGAACTTCTAACTTTCAATAATGTTTTCCCCAACAGTGAACAATGTATATCACTTATACTTAATACTTGAGCATTTTCTAATACACTGGCACAATCTATGTTAAAACAATACCATATATCCTTCATACAAAATTCTACTTAATCTATAATAGCTAATATAAATTGATCTAACTAAACCAAGCATTAAAGAAACAATTATATAAAGAAGTATGCACTTTTATTATCTCATATTCGTAAATGAAAGAAAATCAAACCGTGTAATATTTTTCTTAGCATGTATTTTGTTATTGAGGATTTAGGACAAACCTGGATACACCATTACCTTCAAACTGATCTATATTTAGACCTCATACAAATCATACACACTCATTTTAGAACTGGAATCACTCAAATCTTATAAAGTTTCTAGTTACTTTATTCATTCATACCTTAGAAATCAGAATTAGGACTTACTAAACTAAGAATAGTAAAACAATAAACAAACCAATACACAATATTCATGTTTTGGCATAAGTTATTTGAGAATCATGGATAAAGATGAATTTTCACTCAAATTATGTTTGATGCAATCTACAGATCATGAATCTAAGTTTTGTATGTCCATATTTATGTTTATTGAGCTTGAATTTGAAGTAAAAATTTCAAAGTCTGCCTTGTAACAACCTACTGGTAACTCTTTGCTCAAAAAAGGGACCAATAGAGGGAGAAGGTGAAGAAGAGAGGTATGAGAGAACCTCCAATGAGACATATAACATATTTAGAACAAGGACAAGAGAAAAAGAGAAGGAGTATATTGCTAAACACACTTGCCACGAAGGATCTAAAACTAGGTTTTATCTTTTTTTGTTGTTGTCTATGTTATTCCATATATATCACCTTATAAATCATATCTATTTGTCTTTTTACATGGTTTAAGACCCTGATTATGTAAAATATTGAAATACAAATCCAACAAAATAAATTTTGTCAAATTCTGATAAGTATATAAAAAATTATGACCCTTTTTGTAACTGGCTGTGTTGAGCGGCGACACAAAACAAACATTTGATTTGTTAAAACCATCAATTTGTACCATCAAAAGGCTTACCATCGGAAGGTCTTCCATAGGAAGACCCATTTTCAGAAGACCCGCAATCTGGAAGGCCCACCGTAGAAAAACCCATTGGTTTTCAACTGATGGTAATTCTGGATGAAAATCGAAAGTGCCATAACTTTCTCATTTTAACTTCGAATAGGTTCATTGAATTCATGATTGAATTATCTAAAATTATAAGTATTTTTTTGATGAAACTATTAGTTAATAATTTCTTTATTAATAAATTCCTAAGATGTATAAAATGCTCTTTAACATACATGTGTGAGCTATTATTAAATGAACTATGGTTCAAATCGTGCTGTATATTCAAATCATGATTTTTTTACCTATAAAAGAACAAGTTTAAGCTAAGATAAAATTTAAAACAACCAGTTAATAATGAAAAATGTTAATAAAGATAAATAAATGTGTAATTAACACCAAAATTATCTTAAACTCTCCATTTTCCAGTAAAACAAGATATTCATTGAAACATTTTATATACATGAGTTAACTAATGCAAACTAAGATTACAAGAATAACCAGTTTGGGTTTGTTTTTAATGGAATCAGATGAGGTTGGTTGATGAAAGGACATGTAGTTTAATATGAAATGAGGCTTGATTCAAGCTTTCATGGATTTATTTATATTTCTTCTCAACAATTTTAATCGTCTTTGTCACGGATATGATGTTTAATTTCATGACAAGGTTAGGTTTAGAGATTATATAAAATAACTAAAATTTTTTATAATAGAAAAGGAAGTATTTACGCCTAATTTTACTAGTTATCACTATAGTGCCGCCCACACTCCTAGCCTTAGCGAGTGGGTTAGAATTAAAGACCTTAGTGGAGGTGGGGATAGTGATTCTGAATTATGGGATATTCAAGGTTGCAAACCTATCTTAAAGGACAATGGAAAGTCATTTATGTATATGTAGGGGGATTAATTTGGGTTGCTACGATGTTGGACCTTTTTCCATTTGTGATTTTTCATAACGACCTAGAAAAAATGTGATCATACATTTGCTGGATGCCCTCTTTGCATGTAAGGCTTTGAGAATTAGCTAGACAACCCGATCAAGAGTGTTATGAGAGAATCCAAGATAACAACCTAGGCCAGGCAACACCTCTTTTGGGCACCCATGTGGCTTTCTAAAGAAAATATCACGATAAAGGTTGGATGGTGATGAGGGTTTTGCAATACACGTTGGAATCTTCAAAAGTATGAGCACCTCTGATAGGTGACCAACTTATCATACTGCCTCATGAGTTTGGAGTAGTTATAACATGTCTGAGTGGCTAGATATTTGGGACCTATGCAAAGCATGATGTGTCTGTGATAGACACCCAATTGTACATGATAATCTATGTGTGATTTGCTGAATCAATTGGGTGTTTTGGAATTTTTAGGCGGCAATGTGGTTTGAGGGTAGATACCTCCACAACTTCTTTTGTTGGTTTTGTTTCAAGCAAGGTATTTTGTGATGGTGTGTTTTGATTGACATCCATTATTGATTGGGTCATCCCCATTGTAGGAATTGCTATTTGAATTGATTGGGTCATCCCCATTGTAGGAATTGCTATTTGACTATGTAGTGTGTGATCCATATCATAACAGATATTCAGATTGTTACTTTAAGAACTTGGAGGATAATAATCAACTATCATTATTTGAAATCATTCAAATATACATTCATATGTTCAACAAAAAGTCAAGTAGTCTATTGGATTATTGAGCATTGAATAGAATGTCTTATTATGTCGTGACCTTTCCTAGGATGTATGTCCAGACTCATGATATTCTTTGTGCTTTTCATTGTACATTGTCCTTTACTTTCTTCCCGTAAAAAAATGTCCTTTACTTTCTTACGGCCGAATAATGTACATCAAGTTACGTCCATACCTTACAATTTAATCTGTTTGGAATTGACTTGTCTAGAGGTCAGATTTGTTTTATTATCATTTGGTTGATGATTATAGAATTTTCAAGAACGAATCAACATGCTTGAATCCATTGCAAATGCGAGTATTTCCTCTCATAGGGACATACCAAAAATAAACTGTCCTCACATCCTTTTCATAAAATGGATGATAATTTCTTTCATAAAGGAGTTTACACCAAATTTGAGCAAACCACAAATTGCAACATCACCACAAATTTAAACATGAGAGCTGCCTAATTCAACGTCTGTGGATGTGACGTGTGCAGGGGTTCCACGTCGGCGAAGGCCCAGGAAAGAGGCAGGGAGAGGGAGGGTGGCGGCCATGGGCCGTCAGGTAGGCGGCGGTGGGGCCTGGCGCGGGGTTCGGTCCCCCGCGCGCATTGAACGGATTTTAATTGATCATCCAACGAATATCCTCCCCCATCCGTCCTTCCTCCCCGTTCCTTCATCGCCTAAGTTAAGTCTATTCCGGGTGTCCCGTACGCTCACGGCTAGTTCAGAAGGCGAATCCCGGCAGGCTTCTCCCCTGAGATCCCGAGACCGGTTTTCGCCTACTGGGATCTCTCCGTTCGTCGCCACGGTCTGGCCCCGGCTCCGTTTCTGTCATTAGGTAGCCGGACGGCCCCCTTGGGTAGCTTTCATCGTCGAATTTCGCTGGAATTGGGGAAGATCAGGAACATTCCCGTATTTGGTTCCAATTGCACACGACGGCAAGCGTTGACGTCCCTCAGCTGTGAGATTGGGGACTTTAGCATTCAAGGTCGTTGATTTTCAATTTATAAAACGATCGTTTATATTCCTCACGGACGGTTGGTAATTCAGGTTGAAAGATAGTTTCGAATTCTTTCAAAGGCCGATCGTGTGCAATGATTAGGAGAGTTTCCGTCTCAAGGCGTTTCCGTGAATATGTGCAATATTATTCTCACTAGACGCTAAGCTTATAACTGTCCGTTGAATTCTTCATTGGCATTCTGGCTACGGTCCTGTTCAAACGAGAATCTTAGTTGGTCTTCATTTCTGGGTTCCTTTTGCTGCATGTCAAGAAAAGCTCCGATCTTTGGGAGATGCAGGCCTTTGGGAGGCTGAGCAGCTACATCAGTCATGGCGTCTACACGGTCTCTGCTCCTTTCCACCCATTCGGGGGTGCCGTTGACATAATTGTGGTCCGGCAGCAGGATGGCAGCCTCAAGTCCTCCCCTTGGTACGTCCAGTTTGGGAAGTTCCAAGGTGTACTCAAGTCCCGGGAAAAGGTTGTCAAGATAATTGTTAATGGAGTCGAAGCTGGGTTGGAGATGTACTTGGATCACAAAGGAGAGGCCTTTTTCCTGAAAGAATCTGATGATGGGGCTGATGACGGGCCTATTGTATCTCCTCTTACTTCAGAAGACGACACAGATGAAGGGCCACATATGCGAAACAGCCAGATGCTGGAATTTGAAGCAAACCAAGTGGAATCCGTGTCAAAAATTGAGGTGGAGAATGGGAAGTTAGTGACAAGGACTAATTCTCGTAGCTCAAGAATTTTTGGTTTATTCCGGAGGAAGTCAATGAAGGAAGACAGTACTCAAGATAAAATAACTATTACACGCTTAAATTCACTAGAGTCCGCACAGATGGCTGCCGATCTCTATGAGACGAAATGGTCGACCAATCTTCCTGCAACTGGAGCTGCAGGCAGAAATCTCCCAAAGCCTCCATCAAGAAAGAATGCCAAAGAAGAAACCTGCATGAACGTAGATGAGAAGAGAAGCTCTTCAAGTTGTGAAGATCCGAGTTGTGGTAGTCATGAAGGAAATCTCCCGAAGTCTCCATCGAAAAAGGATGATAGAGGAGAATTCAAAATGAGCATAGATGAAAATAGAATCCTGTCAAGCGCTGAAGAGCTAAATCCTTGTACCCAGGTGAATAACTCTGTGTCTGGTTCTGCCTTAGCAAACATGGAATGTTCAAATCCGATGGAAGTTACTCAGGTTTCTCATTGCATTGAACCCCGAGTGGAAGAAGCAGAATGCAGCTTAGAAATCAATCCATCACTCGATAGGGATGAAACAATCAATGACACACAGACTGTTATTCGTGAGAAATGCAGTACATCAGTTGTTTCTGATGGTGGTGTTGTCAAAATTTCTGAAATGGAAAGAAGGGAAATAATAACTCCCCAGGATACAGTATTCCAGAATTCTTGTGACTCAATGAAAGCTCCTCCTTTATCTAGTGATTGTGCTGTCAAAACTGTGATGTTGGATGCAAAGTTGTCTCCACAAGACACACTCGTTGAGAATTCTGATAAAGCATTGGAATGTCCTTCAGTCACCACACCTGTAAACACTGATGTTAAAAAACCAGTAATTGATACAGTCGAGAAATTCAAAGCATTTGAAGTTCCTTCTGTATCTAGTAAATACACTGTTGAAACGGTAATTTCGAACGGCAATGAAAACACATGCAATGATAGAAATGTGGATGTCTCAGGGTTCAGAAATTCTACTATAAATGCAGAACTTTGTGAGCATGTGAGTGAAGACAAAGGTGTTTCTTCTTATGTAGTCTGCAAAACAGAAATACAGGGAAGCTCTATTGTCTCACTTGATTTGATTAATGATGAGCTGCAGACTTCAGGTCCAACAATAGACAGGAGTGACCTAGCAGTTAACGATCAGCAATCATATGGAACTGCTACGTTTACATCTGAAGTAAATCTGACTCCAGAGCTAGTTACACCTGCAAGTCATAAACAACTTGCTGGTCATGATTCACACTGCACAGAAAACTCTGAGCATTGTGGAGACTTGACTAACCTTGAAAAAGGGGCTCTTCTGGATTCTACTGAATGCGATAAGACAAAATCTCCTCAGATGGAATCTCAAACACCTGAAATGCAATCTCCGAGTAACACGGATGTAGAGAGTTATGAATCTATAGTGAAAATTTTACAGGAAAATGAAATCCATCTGCAGAATGAAGAAAAGGAACATAATACTACACATGATAACATTTTCGAGAATCAGGTACAAGTTGAAGAAAAGGGAATGAGCACTACCACTTCTGATAAAGTTGGCATTGATGCTTTCCAACATTCTAGCTCTTTTCATGATATGGAATCAAAGAACACCACCACAGTTACTCTTACCAGTACATGCAATCAAATTAACAGTATTACTGAACAAGTAACTATTGGTGGAACAGATGTTCCGTCAGAAATTCTTTCTGCTAGATATTATGGTCCTGACAGTTGTTCAAATTCGGATGCAGTAGCTAGTGTTGATGATGAAATACCTCTTTGTTCAGAGGATGGTCGTATCATGGCCAGAAAAATTGACACAGTTGCTAGTTGTGAACCTTCTTCTCAGCACCTTATTGCAGATGTCACATTTGAAAAAAACCTGTCTCAAGATAGCAGGCCAACTTCTGTAAATTACAACACATCTTCTGATGACTACAATGAGGTGTCAAATAATCAATCTAACAAAATAGGTTCTCCGACTAGTGCCAGTTGTGTAGGAAACAATTCCTTTGTTACGTCAACATCATCTAGAGTTCCTTCTGACATCAGTAACTTGAGTGATTCAGAGGATTCCTACTCAGTAAGTTGCACCAACCAATCGTCCTCAAGTAAAACGAATATGGGTGAAAATGAGACATGCATCCCATCAGTCTTGGAAGAAGGTCTCGTACAAAAGCAAGTTGACCCAACATCTAATACGTCTGAACTAGACGATGATGTACACAATATATCTGAAGTCATCAAAGTAGCTAAACTATCTGTTGGTAAGAAGAGAGTCACTTTGGTAACTAACTTATCATGATTCTTTGAAGTATTTTCTTATAGCTGTTGCTAGATGTGATAGTCTTAGAAAAAGAGTTTAACTGTCCTTAGTCAATGTTGTAGCATCATGCACTTTCAACTCGATTTATTATGCGCCTAGTAAGCTAGCCTTCATCATCCATTTATAAGTTCAAATTCCAAATCGCGATGCTTGGTTATTTCCCTTAGTAACTGAATGTAGAAATTGACATGATTTGATACGCTTCTTGCAGAAGTATCCCTATGTGGGCACTTGCTCCTTGAAGGAATGGGAGAAGAAGCGGCATCTAAAGCATTTGATGCAGAAAAATTGAATCTAGAGAAATTTTTGGCCGCTGGCCCTGAAATTGTGAAAAACAATAAACTCATTGTGAAGATTGGTCACGGTTATTTCCCTTGGGAGTCCGCTATTCCTATAATACATGTTATGCACTCTTCTGGTAGGGATGATTTCGTCGAACTTAAGGGTGCAATACCTGTTGAAAAAGTTCAAGTATCCGCTGACCAAGACACTTCAAAAGCTGTTAACCCTTCTGGGGGAAGCTGGAAACTATGGCCATTTGGTTCCACAAAATCCAAGGAAAAGGGATCGGAGGACAAATCACCAGATGGAAGTAATGAAAATGGCCCTGCAGTTGGTTCAGATGATTCCTTCTCTGATATTAAAGCTATCTCCAATCTAAGGGATACAAAGAAGGTTCGGACACCATCATCTGAACAACTTGCATCCTTGAATTTAAAGGAAGGCCGGAATTCTGTGACATTTAACTTTGAAACAGCGATGCTTGGCAGACAGCAGGTTAAATCCATTATCATTCTAGCATTTGAATGATAGTTTTGAACCTGGAAGTATAATTTCCATGTAACATTGTATTCATGAGCTGAAAATCTTCTTCGACAGGTAGATGCACTTATTTACCTGTGGACTTGGAATGCACGAATTGTCATCTCAGATGTTGATGGGACAATTACCAAGTAAGCCCACCTATACCTTCTATCTCATTTTCTGGTTTAATCTACTGAATGGCATCTATAAATGAACTAGCTTTTCCTCAACTCATACCAGAATTTAGTTTACGACATTAAAGCTCAAATGATCCTTGGATAATGCATATGATGTGGAATTAGAAATAAAAATACCATTTTCTTTTAAAAAAGCAACAGATAAAAATCAGCATTTCATAGATGAATAACTTTCGAAGTCACATATGGGGTTGAATCCTTTGGTACTCCCCTACATTATTTAGTTTCACAAAAGAAGAAAGTAGCTGCTATAAATAGAAAAAGGAATGAGGATAGAGTATGACCACATGTAAGTGCCCTTTGGTGCTGAAGATACTATCTGCCACTTGATCAAGACAAAACCTTGAAGTACAAATGCTGCCATAGCCCCCAATTTTCAGGAAAATGCATCATGCAATGACTTTTACCATTTACGTTCTTAGATCTGATCTAAGCTTGAAATTAAACTACTTCCATCAAATGCCAATGCCACGAGCAGCAAGTTATCCAAGATGACTAAACTACGATTTCATAAAGCAATGTACTCTGTCTAGATCAATCTGTCCAACCAGTGTCTCAATCTCTCAGCAGGACCTTTGAAACAGGCTTAAAACTGCATTATATAAACCTATAGGCCAGTAATTAGAGGCCATTCACAGCAGACATTTCTTTGCATTCAAGGTCATACATATTTGTTATAGATAACCAAACCCAACCAAGATCATAGAAAATTCTGCAACTATCTCTGAACTCGCCTTTATTTCTTCTCATAAAGGCAAGAAGCCTTAAAGGGAAATATGATATTTGTGTAAAAGCAATACCCAGCTCGAGCGCGTTCTCCTTTATTATATAAGGTGAGAACATTTACATAATAGACCCAATAGATAAAAGAAATAGGAAAGTGGTACACAAATAGAGAAATTATTTTCTAATACTCCTTCTCAAACTGGAGCATACACATCATGCATGCCCAACTTGGAATGCATATATTTTAAAGCTGAAGATGGAAGTGGCTTGAAGATATATGCCACTTGTTGTCCAGTGAGAACATGAGGAGTTTGAATCTTCTTGGAGAGCGCTAAATCACGAACAAAGTGGCAGTCCACTTCAATATGCTTGATCCGCTTATGGAACACTGGATTGCCAGTGATGTGAATGGCTTCTTGGTTATCACACATGAGAGAGATTAGTGTCTCAACAAACACTCCCATTTCAGACATATAGACATAACCCACTTTAGCTCACGACAAGCATGTGCCATTATTCGATATTCAACCTCTATGCTGGACCCTGCTATCAAATTTTGTTTCTTGCTCCGCCAAGTCACCAAGTGTGACCCAGGGAACACACAATGGCCAAAAGTAGACCGTCTATCTCTAAAATCACCTGTCTAATCAACATCAGTAAATCTAATAAGCTTTAAGGGTGTGTGTGCGAGATCTTTCCTTCTAAAGTAAGACCTTTCCCTGGCGATCATTTAACATAACGTAGAATTCTGGTGACTGCCATCCAGTGTGACATCTGGGCGCACTCATGAACTGGCTAACAACTTCCACAACATATGAGATATCAGGATGAGTAACTGTCAAGTAAATTAGTTTCCCTACAATCCTTCTATACTTTGCTGGATCAAGAAAATCACTGTCATCAGAAATAGATGCCTTGGTGTGATAATCCATAGGAGTGGAGACTGGTTCGCACTATGCCATTCCTGTCTCTACAAGTTATAGAATATATTTCCACTGAGAGAGGTTTGTGCCCTTCTTGAAACGTAGAACCTCTATTCCAAGAATATAGCTGAGATAGGCCAAATCTTTTGTCTGAAAGTTTGCAGCCACTTCTTGAGCTGTCAAATGGTAGTAGTCATCATCTGTGATGACAATATCATCTACATAGAGAGCCAGAATAGTAGTGCTACTTGAAGACTTATACACAAATAAAGAACAATCAGTAGAGGACCGGGTGAACCCAAACTGTATAAATGCAACACTAAATTTATCAAACCATGCTCGTGGTGATTGCTTCAAACCACACAAGGATTTATTCAATTTGCATACCTTTTAATACTCCCCCTGAGCAACATACCCAGGAGGTTGCTCCATGTATACCCCCCTAAGATCACCATGAAGAAAAGCATTTTTTACGTCTAGCTGAAGAGGAGGCCAATCATAATGAGTAGCAACAGAGATAAGGATCCACACAAAATTGAGCTGAGAAACTAGGGAGAAAGTCTAAAAGAAGTCTACACCATGTGTCTGAGTGTACCTCTTTGTTACCAAACGAGTCAGCCTTCAAGCGGTCAATAGAACCATCTGGTTTTTGTTTCACAGTATAAACCCAATGAAAACTTATAAAAGACTTGCAAGGAGGAAGATCCACCAAGTCCCAGGTGGAGTTCTCATGAAGAGCTGCCATCTATCTATCCATAGCTTGGATCCATCCATCATGTCTGACTACTTCTGTATGGGAGCGAGGAACAACCATAGAATAAGCTGAAGAGCAAAGGTGTGGGCTGCTGGTGACAGATAAGACAAGCAACATACACTTGACAATGGAATACATATAGTGCAAGAGCGAACACCTTTACGAGCTGCAACTGAAAGGTATACGTCTGAAACATAAGCATTAAGAGAACTCTCAATAGGAACAATTACCTCTAAAGTGTCCGACAATGAGGAGTCAATCTATTGGACTGGTGTCGCTACATCCTCTTGGTGATGCCCTGCTCGCCTGGTGTAAAGTAGTGGAAAAGGTTGAATAGGTGGAGTAGGTGATGGTGGTAGTATCTAGAACACTCTCATAACACAACACATGAATTGGTGGCTCTTTCTCATGCTCAAATATATAGTCACTCTCAGGATTGTGCTCCCCCTCACACTGAATAGAGTCATGAAAGAACGGAGTACACTCATGAAAAGTAACGTCAACCGACAGAAAAAGACGATGAAGACAAGGGAAATAACATCTGTATCCCTTCTGTGTGGGAGAGTATCCCAAAAATACGGTGCAAAACTGTGTGAGACAACTTGTCAGCACGTGGATCAAACATATGAACAAACGCAATGCAACCAAACACACAAAGAGGAACAAGGAAAGGTTGTTCGTCAGCTCGTAAAACAGACAAGGGGGTAGCACCATGTAAGACAGAGGATGGATGACGGTGAATAAAAAAACATGTAGTGAGGAGCATTAGACCAATACTTCTTTGGCACAGACATATGGAAAAGTAGCGTACGTGCTACATCAAGTAGATGGCAGTTTTGCGTTCAACAACCCCATTTTGTTGAGGTGTATGAGGACAAGTCGTTTGGTGAATCATGCAACAAATTTACAAAAAATGGAAACAACCTTTTGAACGTATTCTAGGGCATTATCAGTACGAAAAATCTTTATAGGATCATCAAATTGAAATTTTATTAAATGATGAAAAGTTTGAATAACAGACAAAACTTCATTCCCAAACTTAAGTATACCCAAGTCATGCGAGAGAAATCATCAATGAATGACAAAAAATATCGAAAGCCATTATAACTTGGCTCTTTAACAGGGCCCCAAACATCACTGTGAACAAGATCCAGAGGACGCTTAGAGTGTTTCACAGTGCGACTCCGAAAAGAAATGCCATGATGCTTGCCTAGTTGACATGGCTGACTTTCTAACGACTTTGTTGATGCTAAGCTTGAAACAAGCTTTTGAAGACTCTACAAAGAAGGATGCCCATAGCGACAATGCCATTGTAAGGCAGAGCAGCTGAAAACGGTAGATGTGGTTGATGGAATTTGGCGAGCTGGGTGACCACATTCAAAGAAGTAGAAATCACCTTTTGTAGATCCCCGACCAATCATCTTCCAACTCTTAGGATCCTATAACACAAAGAAAGAGTCTCCAAAAATATGCTGAGAGGTCCCAGAATCCACCATCCATGTAGAAGATGGATGAGAGGAAACAATCGAAGTCTCCTGGTTACTTGTATCTGAAACCAAATTGACGGAGGATCCAAGGGAAGCTTGCTGGGTAGCCTGAAGAAGACGATCATACTCCTCCTTGGAGATTGTCACATCTGATTACACTTGTTTAGAGGCTCCAGATGCAGATGCTCGCGTCGAAGTAGCCATATAATGTGCAACAACAATAGGGGGTCGATCATGCTTAGAATAACATTTTTCTTATGTATAACCAAGTTTTGTGCAGAACGTACATTTGTCCCTAGGACGATTGCCTCGTCCTCGACCAACAATTACTTTGGCGACAACAATAATAGAGGCATGATTCTCAGAGTGTTGTCCTCCTAGAGTAGCAGAAACAAAGTCAAATGAAGACTATTGAATCCTCCCAAAGGCTTCTTCAAGGCTTGGCAGTTTGTCTGTAGCAAGAATAACTAGGAGTGGCAATTGGGTCCGGGTTGAGCGGGTTCTATTTCGGGTCAGTCCAAATATGCTCGACCCGAACCCGACCCAAATTATAATTTTGGGTCATACTTGCTCGACCCAAACCGAAATTCCTATTTGCGGTCCAACCCGATAGACCCGATCGACCCAATAATACCATGTTAAATCAAAACCTGAAAACCCCAAAAATGCAAGCCCGAAAAACTCATATTTCAACCTAAAAAACCCGAAATGCAAACCCTCTAAACCCGAAATTACTGGAAATATTTGTTGGCTAAATATCTTTTTATAAATAAAGATTTGTATAAACTATTATAAATCAAAAGACATTACTCATATTTCTCCTTGAAAAATACAAGTATGCTTGTACATATTAAAATTTATATTCTTACATAATGGAAAAAAGAATAGTAAAATAATATTAGATTTCATTTTAGGTCGATTGGGTTTTTTGGGTCAACAAGTGCAAACCCAGACCTGATCCACAAATATGTTCGGGTTTTTTGGGTTCATGTCATGTTTCGGGTTGGGTCGAAAAAATCAAGACCCAAACACGCTTTAGTCGGTTAAGGTCCTATTTTGCCAGCCTTTAGAATAACACCCCTAGATGAAGCATAGACATGATTTAAGCCAGATAAAAACCTTGCTGTTACTATATCATCTCTATCTTTCATACGATCATCAGTCTTCAACGGTTGGTAGAAACTATGTTCCTGAGAGATGGATTGTATAGCACCAAAATAATCCTCTAGAGAGCAACTATCTTGTCTTTCTGTAAAGAGACAATCATAAACGGTATAGAGACGGAGAGCATTCTTCTCGTGAGAGAAGTGTTTCTTTACATCTTCCTAGATTTGATTAGGCTATAGAGTAGAACATAAATCTGGAAACAATCTAGGGCTCCATGCTATTCCATAACCAGGACTTCATCAGTCTAATTTGTTTTCGCTAAGTAGGGTAGTCTTTGCTACTTTCATCAGGAGGCTCTGATTCAATGATATCCGCCTTCTCTCGAGATTCAAGAATAGTGTAAATAACATTAATCCAGAGGAGATAATTCTATGAATAAAGCTTCAGAGATGTGAATTTATCTGAGATTGATCGTTGTAGACGATTGTCTTTTCGTCTCCCATGTTGAGATTGGATCAAGAAAGACAACATCAGGCAAGACATGCAACACACTGTGTAGAAGACTTGACACGACGTGTATGACAACAACACATAGTGTTGAACACTTGACTCTTCGTGTTAGTTGGTGAAGACAAAAGACATGTGAAGTATTTGGGTCAAAGCGATACCCGGCTGGAGCGGGTTATTATATGAGGTGAGAACATTTACATAATAGACCCAACAGATAAAGGAAAGAGGAAAGGGGTACATAGATAGAGAAACTATTTTCTAACAAGAAATGTTTTAGGCCCAGAAGCATCTTCCCTACACAATGTACTCATAAATTCAGCTTTCTAAGAGTTCGCAACCCAGGAGATTGAGAAGTCATAGCCATCCCAGCAAGGCTATTCTAGTTTCTAATTACACGTTCCCTGATGTTATCTCTCTAATGAGACCTGTGTATGTAAAACAACTTAGTAGTAAAGGTTTTTCCTGTACCTGAGCATAATTGTGAAACGTCATTATCAAGTTGCAATATTCCTGATCATTTACCTGTGCATAAAGGTGAAACAAAGGAATGCCATTATTGAATGGCAATATTCCTGATCGTTTTTCATTGGTTTGTAGAGAGTTACGGTCTCAAGATATAAACCTATAGGTCGTGGAGCTATATTGCTACAAAATCTCATGGGTCAGGTGCACAAGTACATTTCTAGTCACACATAGGAACATGGATGCTTAAATGGGACATATTTGCTCTCAAACTATAGGATACTACATAGGTATGTGTATATATATTGTGCATGTGGCATCATCCACTTTCAACTCCATGCTAGAGAGATTCCTTGTCAACTTTTGAAGATAAATATGACAAGTTAGAAATGTGGCTGTGATTGTGTGTCCATGAAGGGCTAGATCAGTTGGTTGCAAATGGGCTGCAAAGTTTGATTGCTATGTAAATTTTACATTCCAAATTCACACTTTTGTATATCACACACTAACATTTTTCTACTGTCATACCCATCCATATTATTATTTTGTATATCACACTCTTAACATTTTCTCTTTCTATTTATATGGAATTCTGAGAAATAAAATTGAAAGCAGAAGCTAGTAACTAATGCAACACAAAATTGGAAGGAAAGTAAGAAACAACTAACAACTATCAAGCCAAAGGACCATAATAGAGTGGAAATAAAAGATGAAAAATTATAAATAAGTAGAAAAATAGTTTTATAGAAGTTATACCTATAAAAGATGAAGCAAGCCGCACCTAGTTCAAGGTTGCAAATATCCCTTCAAGCATATCCCACAACCATCTATACAGTAGAACCTCCAAGCTGCACCTCCCCTCATGGCCATTGGAGGCTTCTCTCATGGTATCATTGAAGGAGGAATGAAGAGCAACATGAAAGGAGGAAAGATCATCCTTCGTCTCTCATAGGAGAAGTAACCACTTACAACCTAACAGAGGAGTAGGAGGCTACTAGATCTACTCCAAGATCCCTTAGACCATCACTTCTCGGTTTTCATGGCCTTCCAACTATAGAGGAGGAAAAAATAGGGACATGGATAGAGAAGGATTTAGTTGTCTCTAAAATTTTATGCCCGTATATGTTCGTTCTTGTTATGGATGAGTTGACAAAGAATATTCAGGATGATATTACTTGGTGTATGTTATTTGTTGATGATATTGTGTTGATTGACGAAACTAAAGATGGATTGAATGATAAAGTTGAACTTTGGAGAAAGGCATTGGAATAAAATAGATTTATGATTAGTAGGAGCAAAACTGAGTATATGCATTGCAATTTCAGCCAATCTCGCTGTGTGAATGGTGGAGCCAAGTTGGATGGAGAGATATACCAAAATGTGATGAATTTCGTTACTTGGGTTCTATTATTCAAATAGATGAAGATGTTCAAGATGATTTTTGTAACATGATCACTACAAGATGGTTGAAATGGAGGAGTGCAATTAGAGTATTATGTGATCAAAGATTCCTCTCAGATTAAAAAGCAAGAATTATAGAACAACTATATGGCCAGTCATGCTCTATAGGAGTGAATGTTGGACGGTGAAGAAACAAGGTCTTTACAAGATGAACGTGGTTGAAATGCGTATGCTGAGATGGATGTGAGGGAAGACAAGAAAAGATCGCTTGAGAAATGATTTAAACAGGAATAAAGTGGGGTGGCGATATCGATGACAAGTTACGCGAGGGTTGACTTAGATGGCATGGGCATGTGCAACGCAGACCAACTAATGCTTCTATACGAAGCAATGCTATTGAGTCAATCAATATTAATAGAAGAAGAGAAAGGATTAAATTAACATAAAAAGAGCTTATAAAGAGAGATTTTGAATTTTTACATCTCAATCAGAATATGACCCATGATAGAGCTGAATGGAAACGAAGGATCCATGTAGCCGACCCCAACATGGTTGGGACTGAGGCTTAGATGATGATGATGGCTGAGAATTATCTCTGTAATGACCCCGCCCCCCGGTAACCCCCAATTAAGGGAGACTAAGAGGTCAAAGCCGTTATCCCAATTTCCGGATCAAATGTTAGACAAATAATCAATAATAATTATAAAATTCTACAAAACTATACTGAAAGCTGGTATAAAATAAAACTTTGCATACCTTTTAAAAACTTTGGATATCTACTTCTATCCACAACTTGAATCTATTCTATCTAATCCTCCTTGCACTTTAATTCTTGTTTTCACAATATGTCACTTTACTGTTTGTCCTTTTCAACATTGTACCTAAAACGCCGACAAACAAAACGTCGGTCAGCATAAATGAATATGCCGGTATGTGGGGACAAACAAAATATCAAACATAAGGCTAATGACCTATTTATCACAATCAAGGTAGTTAACAATTCAAATTACATTTTCAATGTGTCAATCTCCACCGCTTTTGCCCTAACCCTGGAATATCCCCATTAGGGTTTCTCTTTTGCCATTGACTTAAGGCCACCTTCTCAGTCCCGAGCTTGGTGCCTGGGGTCACCTCTCATGGTGCCCATTAGTCATGCAACAAAGACCACCTTCTCAATCCTGAGCTTGGTGTCTGGGGTCACCACTCATGGTGCCCATGGGTCTTCCCTCCTGGGCTTGACCTTCTGGCATCATCCATCAGGGTGGCATGTAGGTGCGAGAATACACATTTATATCATAATTGTGATAATCATAGTGAATTTATGATTTGCAAGTATGAACATCCAAACTGATAGGTTGCAATCAATGCGATCAATCATCCGGGAAAACCTTCGGGAAACTAATGCGATTAACCATAATTAACCACATACCTGCTCTGCTGATTTGAGATAGAAATATTCCATGCAAGTAAGAAATCCAAGCAAGCAAGCACATACAACAAGATCCTGAAATAATCATACAATTTCCTTTTATTACTCATGTTATCAATATCTATCCAACCTAACTTGCTCCTTGGGGTTTCTACTTCTTTTTAGGGTTTCACTTGCAATTAGGGTTTTGCCATCACTTTTATTGTTACAAACCCTAATTAAGCAAAACTACTTATAAACCCTAATTATCATGTCCTATCTCTCCTAATAGGCTTAGGATCAACAATTATCCACATATTTCCATGTATTTCGATTAGACATAATCATCTCTTCTTTTACCCTAAATTAGGGTTTCTAGATGCATTATCATACATACTTGGTTTAAAACCCTAAAACGTGCAATTACTCATCTAGATCAGATTCAAGTCTATCATTATCATTCAACATGTTACTATTACTCAATTTAACCAATTAAGCATCATAGACTCAACCATTAATCTCAATTAGGATTTTAACCTAACTTTAATGCACTTTTCATCAACTTAATGTACTTTTTTTAATTAGGAACGGAATCAAGCTTTAATATCATTTTTATTGGATTCCTCTCGTTCTCCTGATCAATTTTCATATTTTACTTGTCTTAATCGGAGTTACCAATCTTTTGCTACGATTTTTGTAAAGTATTTACCTCTCGACCAATGGGACGCCGCCACATCAGCCTGGCGGCTTGTTTTATCCTTTTCCACGCTGGGTCAGGGTCCAGCGAACCGGACCTCGCCTCCTCAGCCGCGCGCTCTCACGCGAGCAAAGGTCTTCGGACCCGCGATTGTAGTCTTTTGCCCCTGGTCTCCTTCATGTGCGTCGGGGGTAGAGTTGTAAAGAGATACAGACTCGCCTTCAACCTCCCGTCGCCTGGTTCGCGAGCCTGGTTCTCCGCCGAGTCAACGCGAGGGTTGACTCCAGGCTTCCAGGCCTCCGATCAGAGGGCAACGACACTGGTAGCTCCGCCTCCACCCACCGAACTCATTGGGGATACAAGCTCGATCGGCGATGGTCCAAAACTAGCAGACGGCAAGGAGCTGTCTCCTCCGCGGAACCTGCTCTAGCGGCGAGTCTTCGCGCTGAACTGGAAGAAGGGAGAAGGGTCGGGTGTTTTGGAAGCATCATGCGAACGTTTTGGAATTCTCAGAGGGTACTCAAACCCCCCCCCTTATATACTAATCGGTCCCGAAATGATCTAATGTGAGCCCTGAGAATTAGGGAAACCCACTATCCTTCACGAACTAGGTCCATCTGGGGATTGTCCTACTCGGATTGGGTTTCTAAACGCAATGGGAAAGTTTCCCATAGGTGCTCGATCCTTGATCAACAAGGAATTTGGCCCCGAAATTCCCATATCCCTATCTACTTTTCTCGTTCTTCGTTGGAGTGCAGCCGCCGTCGGATCCTTGATCCACGGCTATCAGCTATGCGCCAAGAACAAAGAATATAGCCTAATATTGAAAAATCGTGACATTTAAAGTGACTCCTCTCACTTTAGGGATTCTTCAAAAATCCATAACTCATAAACCGTATATCCAATCGATCCCAAATTTTCAGGGAAAGTCTATAAAGACTTAATCTACTTATATTCCAAGTTTGAAGCCGAAACTCAAGAGAAATAACTCCTTTCCTTCATTTGCAAGTCAATGACTTAAAAAGCATGTATTATGTATAAAAACACATATTTTCTCTCTCCTTTCCTATTTTCTCTATTTCAATTTTTATAAACATTATAAGGCAAGTGGAATCGAAATCCCATTTATAATGATTCCATTATCCATATTTCCACATGTTTCTTATATTTTCATCATTATTTCAACTTTCCTTCTTAATAATGCTTTATTTGATTTTATCTTTTTTTTTCTCCTATTATCTTTGCAACTTGGACTCTTTGAACCCCAAGAAATCCTAAGATTTCAAAATTCCTTTTTAAGGATACTTATCATCTTTCTAGATGCATCTACATTCTTCATTTTTCATTATCTTACTTATTTCTTTATTAAGATATTTCTTTTAAAGGATTTCTCTTTATCTTTCATTTCCTTTTTCCTCTTTTCATATTTCTTTTATTAGAAATCACATAGAAACAAAATTTATTTAATTGTGGCCATTAATTCCACTTTCTAGAGATTTCTATGTATTTCTCATAATTACTTTGCTTAATATCCATTATCTTGTATCTTTTCCTTTTATTTGGACTTTCTTCGTTTCTTCTCTTTTATATCCCTTATTGGATTAATCTAATAATAGAAATTATGAAATTCCTATCAAAAGGGAGATTTGCAAAGAAATCCATCTTTTGAAGCAAAGCATACAACCTTTTCAATTAAGTCCATATTCACAAAATCTTTACAATTCAATTATGCAAAATTGAGGTTGTAACAATCTCCTACTTATCATAGAGCATCTAAGACGTGTCAATGTCTATAACGTGTTGTATACATGTCCATGGTCTGTTTTAACGTGTCAGAGTTCCACGCCTTAAGGTTCCATTGCTAAAGCTCAATCTAATTTTTTAAGGAGTTTGGTTTCCCACATAGGTGGATTTATTGGGTGAGGGCTTGCATCTCCATTTCCAGATTTTTTATGATAATTAATGGCAAATCAATGGGTTATTTCACTACTCTTCCTGATTTGTCAGGTGAGAGCATAATTGCATCTCATTGTGAGGAGTGTAGAAAGGGTAGGGCTATCTTGTAGCATCTAGTTCGAACATATGTTTATCATTCTGCTTCAACATGTAGATGATTCCATCTTCGTTATAGATTTTGATGATAAATTAGTAGCTTTTTTACCTATCCAATTTATATTTAATGGTATTTAGAATTGGAGATGAACTTATGAGCAAGCTAAAATGATTTGTATGAGGATTTATGATAAAGGTGCTTCCTATATGGTTCTGTTAGATTTGGATGTAGTGAGGGAGTTCACTTTTCCTTTTTGGATTATTATGTAATTTCTATACTCTGATTCATGAATTTCATGTATTTGGATTCTCGCTGGACTGCTTTCACACCCTTCTTTTAGATTGAAAGGCAAGACCTAGGAATCACATAAACATTTCTGGACACATACATGGTTACATGTGTGGATAGAAAACTATGAAAAATATGGGACATGAGCAGAATGGTAAGATAAAAGGTTTTTGCTATCCATAAGGAATTATAGATGGATATGTAGTAATAGTATATATGTATTTTTTCATATTTCTATTGAAATAAACTACCAATAATTGCCATTTGTAACTCTATCATAAATGTTGGACTCATTGATCATGTACTTCCTACTTTTTAAACTTCAGACCTTCATTGCAAATGATCAAACCCCAACTATTATTTTTATAAGTTATGGTCCACTCAACAAATGATAGATGTATAAGATACAATATGTACAACATTGTTATGGTCAATTTCCCTTTGATCTTACACCCTAGCTTCGAAATGAAATGAGTGAAGCTATCATCATCATCATCATCATCATCTAAGCCTTAGTCCCAACTATGTTGGGGTCGGCTACATGGATCCTTCGTTTCCATTCAGCTTTATCATGGTCATATTTTGGTCGAGATGTAGAGATCTAAAATCTCTCTTTATAAGCTCATACCATGTTAATTTAGGCCTTCCTCTTCTTCTATTAATTGTGCTTGACTCAATAGCATTGCTTCGTATAGGCGCATTAGTCGGTTTGTGTTGCACATGTCCACAACATCTGAGTCAGCCCTCCTGCAACTTGTGATCCATGCTCGCCGTCCCCACTTTATTCCTGATATAGTCATTTCTCAAGCGATCTTTTCTTGTCTTCCCATACATCCATCTCAACATACTCATTTCAGCAACGTTCATCTTGTTGAAATCTTGTTTCTTTACCACCCTACATTCACTCCCATAGAGCATGGCTGGCCGTATACCTGTTCTATAAAACTTACTTTTTAACCTGAGAGAGATCTTCTGATCACATAATACTCCAGTTGCACTCCTCCATTTTAACCATCCTGCAGTGATCTTGTGACAAATGTCATTTTGGACATCCTCATCTATTTGAATAATAGAACCCAAGTAACGAAATTGATCAAATATTTTGACACCAAAATGAGTGAAGCTATCCCTTTACATATTTTGACATCAATATCTTTTAAGCATAGTAAGCGAGTTTAAAAGAAAATAGTAGCCAAAATATTTACAAGAAAGAGTAGCATATTTCACCTTTTGTCATTCTTTATTGAAGTTGGACACACCTAGACACAAATAGGAGTTCATTCACGCCTAATCATGATTAAAAGATGGCTAGGTGCCTTCAATACGGTTTAAGATGTGTACAAAAAGTGTCGATGCCCAATACACATGGGACACAAACATGTGAGCTTTAGTGAAGTGTTTGTTCTTCCGAGAGCAAGATTCCTTTGAGGGTTGAGAGACAGATGGACACTTTCCAAGGTACTATTGGGTCTTCTTCCTTCTTAGACAATTGATTGATTTTAAACCCCCCTCAACTATATTTGATAAGGTCAATGAGGATGTTCTCTTGGAAAAAGGGACCTCTACCAAAGGTACCATCATCTAATTTCTTAAACAAGAATGTGCTCTTTGAAGAAGATCGATCTAGGTGAACTTATCCACTTTGGCTGATTTCAATTTTGGCCCTCCCTACTATTTGTTTATGACTATTGAGGAGAGCCATCTTTGGATCAAGTGGTATAACATAAGTATTTTCCTTATAGATGATTTTCAAGAGGCATCAATATCTCTCCTATTTTCGCATGGTGAAGCATGCCAATAGCAAAGTCGACCATTCTACCCTTGTGTGACTTGGGCACCTATTGCCATGATAAATGTGTTGATTCCTCCTTGGAAGAAAAAAAATCTGTGTTGTTTAGTCTGTCCTTGAAAGAGGTAAGCATACAAGATTGCTCTATAATGGTTCCTACATATTCCCTTTACTTCAACAGCCTGAGGATGAGCTGAAGGCCTGTCTCCATATTACGAGTTTCTTCTGTTTGATCCCATGCCATAGAAAAGAGAACTTTAATAGGGGATCAAGCAAGATTGTACAACTTCTTGGTTGGTATGGAGGAATCTCTAGGGGATCAAGCAAGATTGTACAATTTTTTGATTAGAAAACAATGAGGGAAACCCACGACACACTCTCACGGTGGATGGGGTGCTTGTATTATATATACAAGAGACATTGCAAAATTTACACATAAGGCCCTGACCTTTTCTAATATTTACAAGTAGGTCCCTACATATACATATTAATACTCCCCCTCAAGTTGGAGCATATATATCATATGTGTCTGACTTGTTACATAAGTATTGGACTTGACAACCATTCAAGGACTTTGTAAACAAATCAGCTAACTGGTCTTCTGATTTGACTGGTGACAATGAATCAACTTTTGTTGAATCTTTTCTCGCAAAAAATGACAATCAACTTCAATATATTTGATTCTCTCATGAAAGACAGGATTCTGGGCAATGTGGATAGTAGCCTGATTGTCACATTTCAAGTCCATGGGAGCTTCCTGCATGAAGCCAAGCTCCTCTAACAAGTGGGGAATCCATAACAACTCACATGTTGCTAGGGCCATAGCTCTATACTCTGATTCTACACTAGACCTTGCTACTACAGTTTGCTTCTTGTTCTTCCAAGGCATGATATTTCCTCCTACAAACACACAATAACCAGGAATAGACCTCCTATCGATGCTAGATTCAGCCCAATCTGCATCTGAGAAACCCTGGACTTGTAGATTTCCGTGATTTGATAAAGAAGTCCCTTGCATGGGGACTTTTGAAGATACCTCAGAATGTACATAACAACCTTCTTATGACCTGTGCATGGCTTATCCATGAACTAACTAACAACACTAGTTGCAAAGTCAATGTCGGGTCTAGTAATAGTCAAATATTCCCAATAAGCCGCCTGTACCTTTAAGGATCATCAAGTAATTCTCCCCGCTCCATGGATAAGTTGATTTTGAGATCCATTGGAGTATCAACATGTCTAGCCCCAAGAATCCCAGTCTCAGTAAGAAGATCTAAAGCATACTTCCTCTGTGAAATTGCAATCCCAAACTTAGACTTGGCAACTTCAATCCCTGTAAAATATTTAAGATTGCCCAAGTACTTTGTCTGAAATTGGCCCTGCAGAAAGAGCTTTAATTGTGCAATGCCAGGCTTGTCATCCCCAGTATTCACAATATCATTGACATATACCACCAAGAAAATGCTCCCAGAACTCCGTTTTTGTAGAAGACTGAATGATCCATGGTACATCTATGGAGTCCAAACTCAGAAAGAACACTGCTAAATTTGCCAAACCAGGCACAAGGTGACTGCTTCAGACCATAAAGAGACTTGTGAAGACGATATATTAGATCCGACTTCCCCTGAGCAATAGACCCAGGTTGTTCTCCATACAAATCTCCTCATCAAGATCGTTATGCAGGAACACATTTTTGATATCAAGTTGGTGTAGAGGTTAAGAGTGAGTAGAAACTGGAGACAAGAAGATGCAAACAGATGCCATCTTTGCCACATGAGAGAAGGTCTCTCAGTAATCCTCTCCATAAACTTGAGTGTAGCCTTTGGCAACCAAATGTGCCTTGAGTCGATCAACACAACCATCTGCACCCACTTTGACAGTGTAAACCCATCGACATCCAACAACAGACTTGCCATGCTGGCGTGAAACAACCCATCGACATCCAACAACAAACTTGCCATGCGGGCGTGAAACAAGGACCATGTCTTGTTAAGGTGAAGAGCTGACATCTCTTCCTCCTTAGCATGACACCAACCTGGGTGATCAAGTACAATTGAAACATACAAAGGTATAAAGACAGAGGATATAGAAGAAATAAATGAATAATATGAAGGTGAAAGATGGCTATATGAAACAAAGTTAAAAATGGAATGTGGAATATTTTTAAGAGTGCAAAATATAACACCTTTACTTAAAGCAGTAGGAATATTCTGTAGTAGAGGTGAAGGAACTGTCTCTACCCAACCTTCTAACAAGGAAACATCTGGAGAAGGAGATGAACTGGAACGTGTCTCTACTCCACATGCATTGGTACCTGAATTGGATTGCCCACCCGCACTTGTACGACGAGTATATACCTGAGTGATCGGTGTCCTAGTGGAACTGGTTGGAACAACATCATGTGGACAACCACTACCATGAGACAAAGGAGCAACAAATTGGACAACAACAAGAAGAGGCAAGATCTCCTCTATAATGACTTGTGTCATTGAAGCACTATCATCAAAGAAGGGTGTTTCTTTAAAGAAGGTGACATCCGCAGACACAAAGAAGTGACGTAAGGTAGGACTAAAACACTTATACCCCTTTTGTACTATAAAGTAACCTAAGAAGACACACTTGGTGGCCTTGGGACCCAAGTTTTCTCATGGGAGATAGTTAAAAAAATATATCTTATTCACTTATCAATGAGGGTTGAAAATGTTGGCGTTGGTTCTTTGTAACAAGGAATGAGGTATCCGATTCCGATTTCATTTGAGCAACGTGCAAATCAAAATTTATTGAAATTTCGACGAAGGTTTTGATGAATGCAATTGTGCCCGTTTCCATACCAAAATGAAGGAATTAAGCCATGACATCTTACAGGTGTGATCTCTACACTTAATTGCATAGTTTTATGTAATGAAATTTCATATGGGGGGAGGTTGGGGGCATAGTGACAAGTTCGGGATTCGACAATTTTTCGGCTGGCTGGAAAAAAATTGAAATTCGGAAAAAATCGAGATAAGTCGTGAAAAAATCGATAAATTTTGGTCAAAGTTCGGTCAACTATTCGGAAATAATCGAGAATAAGTCGGTTATATAAGTACATATATGTATATATATACATATATATCGGAAATTGGTAATATATATATATATGCATACATATATATATACATACATATATATATATATATACATATATATATATATACATATATATATACATATATATATACATACATATACATATATACATACATACATACATACATATATATATATATATATATATATATATATATATATATATATATGAGTCATCAAGGAGACTTCTTCTCCCCGACCCCTCATTGACCTGTGGAGGCCCGACACAGGAGGAGTATGGTAAACTAAGTGTGCAACCCATTAGTTCCAGCGCAAACCATGTCAGACATAAATCCCAGTTTATTCGTCCCTGTGAGGATTCGAACCTAAGACCTCTGCCTGCGTTCACGGTCCGATCACTAGTGAGCTACACCCTTCACGAAGGGACCGGGGTTCGAATCCCAGCTGCCGCCTTGGTTTACCACCCTCCCGGACGTTCGGCCTCTGTCACGGGTGTGGGAGAGGAGGAGAGAATGCCTCACTTTATCCCATCTATATATATACATATATATATAGATAAATGTATGTATGTATGTATATATATACATACATATCTTATGCATGTAACTATAAAGGTCACAAGACATACAATCTTAGTGAGTGAAAAAGTAGGAAAACAAGAAAAAATAGTTGATCAATAACAATGAACTGTCCAGAGGAGTGGGGGGTTGGAGGTTTAGTGTATATCAGGAGTTTTGTCTACATGGTTTGGTAAAAAAACAACAAGCAACTTAAAAGAGAAAAATCATGCAAAATCGTGAAAAGTCATGAAGAATCGTGAAAAATCATATAAATCGTGAAAATGCGGAAAAATAGTGAAAAGTCGTGAAAAACCGGCAACTGGTGTATTAATCGTGATGAACATTCGGAAGCCTATAAAATCGTGAAAAATCGCCGATTTTTCATAAAATTCAGAGACTTTTGTTACTATGGTTGGAGGTCCTTCATGTGGGAGGTAAGAATACTTGCATGTTTCTTGCGGATTTCAAAATTTGGGCAAATTTTTTTGCTGAATTCGACATAGCGGCACAACTGCAAGGTTTCGTAGAAGATGTTGAAATTGAAATTTTTGCCGAAATTTCATTCCTTGCTTTGTATAATACTTTTTATTTTCTTTCAGTGAACTGAACTTGCTTCCTTCTGATAAACACAATTGTGATTTCCCTATTTATTTAGCGACTACACCTTTTAACTGCCAAATCATCATCATCATCATCATGAACAACAACTAAGCCTCATTCCCAACCATGTTGGGGTCGGCTACATGGATCCTTCTTTTCCAATCAGCTCTGTTATGGGTTATACTCTGATCAAGATGTAAAGATTCAAAATCTCTCTTTATAAGCTCTTTCCAAGTTAATTTAGGTCTGCCTCTGCTTCTTTTAGCTTTGCTTGACTCAATAACCTTACTTCGAATAGGTGCATTTGTAGGTTTGCGTTGCACATGTCCATACCATCTTAGACGGCCTTCACGCGATTTGTCCTCGATGCTCACCAACCCCACTTTGTTTTCTGATATAGTCATTCCTCAAACGATCTTTTCTCGTCTTCCCGCACATCCATCTCAGCACACACATTTCGGCCACATTCATCTTGTTGAGACCTTGTTTCTTCACTGCGCAACATTCACTCCCACATAGCATGGCTGGCCGTATAGCTATTCTGTAGAACTTGCTTTTTAATTTGAGAGGGATCTTCTGGTCACATACTACTCCAGTTGCACTCCTCCACTTCAACCATCCTGTTGTGATCCTGTGACAAACATCATCTTGAACCTCACCCTCCTTTAATTGCCAAATTAATCTCAGAAGAAAAAAATATTACTTTGTAGTTTCCTTGACCAAGAGATTTTCAGTATGGACAATCACTTTCCAAGGGGAAGGTGGAATCTTCTCCCAGTCAAATAGGGCTACCTTCATTTTTTAAATCCTACCCAATTTCTCTTGTCATCTTAAGCTTCATGAAGAGATGAAGCTGCCTAATTTTGATCGCCAACAACTGGCTTGCTAAGGGGCTAACAAGGAATGTGAGCATCCCTATTCTCTCATAATTTCTGGAGGCTACCTTTCCCATCTGTCTATTAATGCAACAAATATGTCATGCGATTTGAAGGTAAATTAGCAGGATATTCGATGAGCACCCAGTTGCTTAATATTTCAACGGAAGAATCCTATGTCACTTTTTTCTGTAGACGTCAAAAAGTTCCCCAATCACTCCCGGGGTACAAAGCCTTTTTGCAACCAATGCTATTCCTGACTATTGCTTAGGTGGCATGTTGATTTGGCTCAAATCCTCTTTGGAGGAATATATGTTCAGTCTTTATATGAGGCAACTACCAATCTGGGATGTGATAATTCAGTCACAACCCTATTGGCTTATTATATAACCAATCTGGAATGAGTTAACCGTGACTTCTAAACCTGGATCTGACATTTCTAAGCTAAAATTCTTGACTTCTAAACCTGGAAGTTACATTTTAAAGCCAGAATCCGAATCCCATTGTGAGTGCGAGTGGGGTTGGCTCGCGCTAGTCTCAAATCCCAGTACAACCAACTCGGATTAGAGCAAGAGAACAAGATTGGTCCATATCCATGTTCGTCTCAAATCCCAAATCACAACCCCTTGCCCGACCAATGGTTTCTCCATGAGAATTTGCACTTGCTGACTTGTTATGTTAATTTTTTTTATCTCAACTGGTACAAATCTCCCTTCTTGAGTCACAAAAATATCCGTTTATTTTTCTACCTAGATGAATGTAACCAACTCAAGTATTATATTGACTCGTGTTATCGTTTTCACTCCTCCGCAGTTCACGTATTTCCTACTGACCCACCACCTCTACATTTGCTTACAACTCTCCTCCCCAACCACTCTTGATTCTGTTTGTGGTTGGTGTCAGGGGGAGAATAGACGAATAAAAGAGATGAATAAAGGAAAGAATTGAGATGAAGAATGAGAGGAGATGAAAAAAGAAATGAGGTGAAGAATGAAGAGGAAGAATTTGTTTCTACTGCTATCTATGTGGATCTTCCTGCTGCTATATAATATGTAGATCTTCCTTTTGCTGCTATTATATGTTGATCTTTCTTCTATTATTTCATCATGGAGAGCTTGTGGAGCTTATTCATTATCACCTGCCTTGTTTAATTGCTATGGAGTTTTCTACTTTACCTGTCCTATATGTTAATTAGATAGTACTTCATTTGCATATTTTCTCATGGTCTTCTATTCATCGACGACCTTCTTTCTACTTCTGCTTTGTTAGCACATTTTATCATCTAGTTTGTGCATATGTACTATCTGTTGTATGTGGTTTATTTGCATGCTGACTTTCTACTTGTTCATATGTACATTGAGTACTAGCTTGTAAATTAACACTATATGGATTGTGACCCAAGACCCTCTGGACTACGATGTCTACTAATGTGATGGAAGCTATATGATGAGAGAAGATGATGAAGGTTCCTCAAATGACTTACTTTTGCAAGTGTACATATGATAGAGCTTCATGTTTTTCTTTTACTTGGCATCTTGGAGTCTTGTGTCTTCTGTTAATTTGTGCAATACTTTATTCATTCCGACACATCACTTTTGCTACTATTCAATGCCATATTTTCACACATTGACAACTAATTCTTCTGTGCCAACACTCTCTAGTATACTTGATTCTGTCACCAATACTCTCGGGATTACTTATGACATTAGCGACTGAGTTGAAGAAACTTGCACCTACATGTTGTTATTTACTACTACTCCAGATGCTGTTTCATTGATTGAGAAACTTGCCTACTACTTGCCTTTGTACCTGCTCCAAATCATCTGCTTGAGGGGAAGTATTTGATTGTTGAGTGCTTAATTGTAAGATTGTGGGGGGAGTGGCATTCTTGTATGGGATGATTTTTATTTAGTTTAGTATGCATGGTTTCTCTTGAAGTCACATGTCTTTTGTTTTTTATGTCTGCAAGTTGAACATGTGATTTTCCATGGTCAAACTTAAGGGTATATGAGTCTTTTAGTTTATATTGCATGTGATTAGTGTTTGGACGCCTAGTTCAGTAAGGATTTGTTGACATTAATGCTTGTCTGTTCTCCTATATATAGGATAGGGGTCCGCCCCTCTGATATTAACAACTTATAGGGAGTTTTTAAATCTCATGTTTTCCCAAAGCTCATGTATATTGTTGAAGAATATGTTGGCACATATAGTAATTGTGATTATAATGATTAGGTGGACCAAATATAATCACGAATAGGAACCTCACATGAGACTTCTCCAATTTAAAATGATTCTCACGTACCTATTATGGCTAGTATTTTGGTTGTCATGTATTATGTATATTTGTGCGTGTAGATGCATTATGAACGTGTGTGGGTGCACATGTGCAAGCCTATATGCTTATATATGTGTGTATGCGTATGACCACAAACATATTTGTGTTTGGTGTGATATCAGTGTTAGGGGGACTTCAATAGTCAAGTAGCATGCCATGTGCAAGTCCTATACTCACAATGTAAGCATAAGCCGTTTACATATTCCTCAACCCACATATACGAGTGTTCGGTTACATGCCATTAAATTCTTCTTTTAGTTCTTATAAGGTATTAGAGCCTTTCTAGGTTGAGGTGATGGACATGTATGCTCCAACATCAGTGGATGGATTCCTTCTCTAGTTTGGTTTCCAATGAGCATTATAGCCTACACCCCAATGTTCAAAATTTTGACGAAATGGTCGAAATTTCGACCAAAATTTCTGTTTCCATGGCAATCAGACATCGAAATTGACTGACGAAACTCTCGAAACAGGCAGATTATCGATTTTTTTTCTACTTTTTCATGTACTATGTACTACCTAGAGCATATTTTTTTGTACAGTTTTGTGTCTTTAAGTCTATATATTGTGCTTGCAAACTATAATGACTTAATTCATTGAATTCGCTATTGAAAAGTAACATAAAAAATTCCCATCGAAATGCCCATCGAAATAGTTTAGGGTCATTCACTAAAAAATGACAAGACCCCACCCCCCACGCAACCAATATGAAATATTATTACATATTTGAGTAGATCTACACTAGTAGATCATTCTGGTAAAATTTCATAAATTAATTCGTTTATTTTGCCGTCGAAACGCCAGGAACACATTTTTCGAAATTTCTGTCGAAATTTCTGTTTTTGTGGCCACCGAAACGGCATCGAAATCAGACATTTTCTTCCTTGCTACACCCTTTGAGGCATTGACGTCATACCTAGGTCCTGGTCATGAGAGATCCAAGTTCAGGCACCTCCAATTTCTCAATGCATACTCTTTAAGAAGATGGATTTGTCTAGTGACAGACTCTCTTAATATGTTAGAAGAATATCAAGTGCATTAATCAAGTTAACATTTCACGCTGTCTTCCCTCATTGCATAGCAGGTGGCCTTTGGTTGCCTCGTCCCTTTCTTTCCTTCAATAGGGTCCTCATACTCCACAAGTTTAAGTTCCCGTGACTCCTATGACCAGCCTTGTAGCTGTCGTGGAATAGAAAGGAGTAGGGTCCATATCTAATGATGTACCCTACAGTGTTATGAGAACTGATGGCCTCTAGATGTAGATACAACTTCAGGGCAGTCATAAGCTGCTGAGCACGGAAGCTCCTTTTGGTGAGGATATGGAGAAATATGAGAAGGGATAATCACACCATTTTCGACATACGCTTCCTGCTGGCTTCCCTCATCTATGTCTTGCCACAACTCATTTCTCAAGTTAAAATCTAGTTTTTTGCTATCACATGTCCATATTTATTTTATTAGATACTTGCTTATTCCTTGTTAAATCTCAATACAGTTGGCTTTCTTCAAAGGAATGCTTCTCGAGTTAGTGGCATCCCATCCTTATACTATTCCATTCCTCCCTCATAATAGTTCTAAGTCCTGTCTACACCCCCCCCCCCCCCCCCCCCCCCCCAATGTTTGTTTTATGGTTATGCAATCGACATTTGGTTTCATAAATGGGTTCTGGTCACATTATTATGTGCATGCAATTTTAGTCACAATTTTTCCTATTCCTTACAATTAGTATCATATACTTATATACTAATTGTTCACTGTCATCTACGTATACAAAGAAGGGTGCCATGTACTTAAACAATTTATTCACTTGAATTTCCGTTTGCTACCATGTGACAGATCTGATGTTCTTGGACAGTTCATGCCATTGGTTGGAAAAGATTGGTCCCAGACAGGGGTTGCCCCTTTGTTTTCTGCTATTAAGGTTTGGTCATATCCCTTGCTCGGAGATTTTATAGTATTCACAACATTAATGCTATATATATATATATATATATATATATATATTGGAACTTTGGCTTTTTAGTATTTAAGTAGATAACAAAAATTTGATGGCTTCATTTGCATGTAATTCGAATAAATTAGCAAATAACTGAACCATCTAATCATAATCTGAATTTTGCAGATATCACTGTTTTGTGTCTTTTATGGAGCCTCTATTATGTTCTTATTAACAAATTTACTTGATCTCTTGTTACTCTTTATCTAATCACTGGGTGTTCTTAGTTTGCAAGTTTTACGTAAATAAAAGGTGTTAGGTACATATATATAAGGTGTTAGGGTTAATATGCTAACTTCATTCACATTCTATACAAGGGTTCTACATATTGTTTTCTTTTCCTCTACACTTATCGTACCCATTGTAGTATTGTACTTGCAATGCATCCATTTTTATCATGGAAGACTACTTATGCTTTTGAGATTTTCAATCGAGTCACCTTTTGTGATTGATGAAGCAATGGCACCTAAAGAGGAGTTTGCCTTAACTTACCTGACAACTATAATAAACTTGAAGATCAAATGAAAATGCTATTTGGATTCCTGTAGTTATTCTTTAAATGATACTATATGGGAAAATTTTATACTGGACCAAGTGATGGACACTGCATATAATTGCATGCAATCAGGATTGGATGTTACTGTGCCCAAGACGTGATACTTTTGTGACTTATTAGACCATGCATGATTTAACCAATTCATTTCAGGCTTTGTTCATGCAATTTAGTGATGGGAAAATATGCAGAGCCACATGTGGGGTCTTAGCTGCTCCCCTTGACTTATTATCAAGCCTTGCTATGCCCAAGGCTTGATACTCTTGTGAGTTATCAGACCATGCAAGCTATAAGCAATTCATGTAAGGCTTTGTTGCCGTTTATCAATGGGAAAATATGTAGAGTCATAGATGGAGTGTAGATGCTTCCTTTGTCTTCCAAACATTCGGACAATCAATAACGTGGTTGTCTTTGTTGATTTTAGTGCAATAAATTGCTTTTGGCTGCAACTTTCCATTTTAACTTTTTCTTGTGGGGTGTTATTGGTAATACTGGCAAACCACCACCTAAAAGTTAACACCCTAGCGAAAGTACAAATTAAACTTGAACCTTAATGTGATATCATTACTTGTGTTTGACAATTCCAGATCAAGAAAATGCTTGACTTGCTAGCAATATATAACCCACATCATACATGAACTTTCAATTTTATTTTTTGGGAAAGTCATTTCCTTTTATTGATAATCACCACTCAAAGGAATGTAAATGTACATACAAACACTAGGGCAATGATTAGAATCCCCGATACAGTAAGTACGGACTACAAAGTTACATCAATGCATACCTAAATAACATAAGAGTTACATCAATGCATACTATTAGAAAATATTAGCCTATTTAGTTAATAGGTTAATTAGTCTATTATGTACATGGGCCTGTTTGCCTTGACCCATTAGGGTTTAGTCTGCTTCCTTGTAATTGCCTCCTCTGCTATATATACGACAAGGGTGTACATGTCAATATACAACGATTATAGTGTCCCACACACTTGTCAACTTGCCTTGGGAACCTAACCCTAGCCGCCTCCATTTCCCTCTTCTCTGCGTACACCATCGCCTTAGCCGCCATCTCTTGTTCCTAGAGAGAGCAACAGAGAGAGAGTGCCGCATGCGGGCGGCCCCCGTCTCCATGGCTTAGGTTGGCCGCCTGTTAGATACTTTCCGACCTATATGGTCGCCACTCTTCCCCTTTCACATAGATCCCGACCATCTATGCTTTTCGGTCCACAGTGAAAGTAGCCACTGAGTTTCCCTCGTGGCCGTGATCATCAAGTCGTCACTTTCCCCGAGTTCTCAGAGAAGATCCATTCGTCATGCAACTTCGTATGTAACCGCCGCCATTGAAGCAGCCACACCAACACACATCTACCTTATGCTCCAACAATTGCCTCCAACAACTGCCACCATGTTCACCGCCTTTTTCCCAGCCGTGGTCCACCCATCACTCCACCGCTACACCACTCCTCGGGACCTTGACGCTAATTCCTATCCAGTTTGGGTCATGTTCAAGCAAGGAGCCTTCATTTTTCATGTTTACATGATGTACAGGAGTACAAAAGATGACGCTATTTCCCGTTGATCCATGGTGTTAATTTGATGGATTCTTTATCTCCTTGACAACACTAATTCCCGTCAGATCATGCTCCAGCAACATCTTGCACGACGTATTGGCCAACCAACACGACATGTAGTAGTCCAGAATTCACTCAGCGACGCAAAGATTCGTCCAGATTGCAAGGTACATGGTGTGTTGAAGATCAACACAATGTGTTGGCGAGAGTCTGCCATCTTTAAGTTCGCTTAGATTGCAAGTCACATGGCGTGTCGGCGGAGATCAAGTTTACGCCTCCGACTTCCTACACGACGTGTTGCAAGGAGTCTATCATTTTTTAGCAAAGGAGCTACACAGCGTGTTAGCAACCTCACACAGTGTGTTATTAGGAGTCTGCCTCTCACCTCCGACAATTTACACGGCATGTCCACACCCTACACGACATGTTGCAGATTGCCTGTTTCAAATCCAAGTTATGACGTCCTCCAAAGGTCTATCTTCTCTCCAGTACCTAATGATAATCAAATCTTAAAAATAGGTTGTTTTATCTCCTCTCCAAAGGTCTATCTTTTCTCCAACCAATAATCACACCCCCAAATTTGTCGGCCTAAGGGCCGGACAAATGTCCTTTTTGGGTCAAGAAAAGATCCATTTTATTTCTCTATCCAGATCGTATATGTTACATTATATAGTTCCTGTTTTACATAGCCTGCTATTTGTTTTGTTATTTCTCTTTTATATATGGACCTCTCTGTAATTCTTTCAGTATTATATATATGAGGGTGCACACATTGTGCAACCCTAAGCTCTCCAAATCTCATTGTTCTTCACATTGTATCAGAGCGGGACGATCCACCTTAAACCTAATCCCTATCTCCACCAACACTAGCCGCCACCACACTCCGAAATCTCCTTTTTTTTCGCCGCTACAGTGCTGCTACAGTACCGCCCGCACTGCTACAGTACCGCCGCCGCTACCGATCGCCGTCCACCCCTCCGCAGCCCTCCATCCACCTCTAATCCCCTAATAAACTCCATCCTTGTGGCCTAATCCACCACAGGACCCTCCGTCTAGCTCCGTTTCTCTTTCCGAAATCTCCGGACAGCCTCGGTAACTTTCCAGTTCTGGCATGTTGACGGCGTAACGGGCTTCATCCTCTCTGTCTGCCTGCGCCTCATGGTGGAGTGATTGATCCTCCATGTTGGCGTAGGTTTTTTTTCTTCATCTGCTGCCCCTACGTGGGGTTTTTTTTAAGATCCATGCGTGGATCTTCTACCTTCTACTACTAGTCCATGTGTTGGACTTCTGCCTCTGACTGCTGACTACTCCTGCCTGTGCCTGCTTGCCTGTGCCTGCCTTCCTGCCTGTTCTCATGGTGTCTTCTGGAGATGACTTCTGGAGAGACTCGCACCGTCAAGTTACCACTGTTAAATTTGACGGGCGCAATTACCAGCTTTGGGTGTGCTCCTTTGTGATATATGCCAAATCACAAGGGAAGTACTCTCATCTGATTTGCACTGGTCCGCCTCAGCCTGCAGCGAACGCGGATGAAAAAGACGTCAAAACTTTTGATGATTGGTCCGTGAAGACTCGACTGTGATGACATGGATTCTCAACAGTGCCGTTGAGAAGATCAGTGCTACTTTACTTAGGCTACCTACTACGAAGCAGATGTGGGATCAGCTTGCCAGTACCTACTCTCACAGTCAGAATCCCAAGAAGGTCTTCGACATAACCAAGCAACTGGGGCGACTCCAATTCACGGGATCTGACATCTCCTACTACTTCTCCACCTTCACCGGCCTGTGGGGTGAGTTGAAGACTTACCACCCGCTGTCTACTGATCTGGCGACTATGCAGAAACAACGGGCGGAACTACAACTGATATAGTTTCTGAGTGGCTTGCCAGAATCCTATGTTGGCGTTGTGGATCAGATCTTGGCGAATGATCCGCTCCCTACTTTGCAGAGTGCCTACCAGCGTCTCCAACGCCTTTCTTCATCGACACCGTCTCCTGAGACTAGAGATTCTACTGCCTTGGCTGCTTGGGCCGGGCGTGGCCGTGGTTGTGGCCGTGGCCGTTCCACTGATGGCCGTCCTCCCCTGGGTACACGACGGGGACGTGGACCTGGTGCTGGACGAGGAGCCCCTCCTGCTGCCTCACCTCTTGCTGCTGTGCGTCCTCAACAAGGACAACGTGTGTGTACCTTCTGTGGCCGGTCTAACCATATTGAAGAAAAGTGCTGGGAAAAGTACGGTAAACCGGCTTGGGCCAATGCTACTACAGATTCATCGTTTACTGCTTCTGAGGCTGTTACTCCGTCGCCTGAGCCAGCGACTGCGGGAGCGACCGCAGACTACATTCGTGCTGAGGTGGAACGCCTCCTTCTTGAGCGTGCTGGCTCTTCGACTGCTGCTTCTACTAGTAGAGCACATGCTGCATACTCTGGTTATGATATTGCATTCCTGAGTTCCTCCTCACCTTCTACTTCTGGTAATATCAAATGGGTGATAGATTCTGGTGCCTCTGCACATATATCTGGCAATAGATCTCTATTTAAAACTCTATCTAAACCTGTCCGTAACTCTTCTGTTATGCTAGCTGATGGCTCAAAGTCTTCGGTCTTTGGAGTCGGTGATATTGTTTCTCAGTTTTGGCTCAAGTCTGCCTTATTTGTGCCCAAATTTCCTCTGAACTCATTATCAGTCAGCAAAATTTTACGAAGTTTGAACTGTAGCCTGACTTTTGTTCCTGGTTCATGTGTTTTTCAGAACCTTCGCACGAGGACGAAGATTGGTGGGGGGTATGAAGGTGCTGATGGACTCTACTACTTGGACCAGTTACCGCGATCAGAGAAAGCTGCTATGGTATATGCTTTATCGGCTTCTGTTTCTGCACTGCAGTGGCACTACAGGCTGGGACATCCATCGTCAGAGAAGCTGCGTCATTTAGTTTCTGATATTGGCAGTTGTAATTTTCAGTGTGAATCTTGTCAGCTGGGAAAACAGACTCGTATTGTGTATCCCAGACGTAGTACTGTGAGCAGTAAAAACATTTTTGATTTAGTTCACTCTGATGTATGAGGTCCATGCCATATACCGAGTTTGTCTGGTTACAAATATTTCATTCTATTTATTGATGACTTTTCTAGGACTACTTGGTTGTTTCTATTAAAAAGTAGATCCGAAGTGCTGTCTACTATCAAATAATTTTTGCTGAAATAAAAACGCAGTTTGGTTTGCCCGTTAAAGTTTTCCGCACCGATAATGCTTTAGAGTTTGTTGAGCAAGAAGTGGCGGTTTTTTGTAAATCTGTTGGTACGCTCCACCAGACATCATGTGCCTATATCCCACAACAAAATGGTGTCGCTGAGCGGAAAAATAGACACTTATTAGAAGTTACCAGGACTATCATGATGCATTCTCATGTGCCCCGCTCCTATTGGCCTGAGGCTATTTTGACTGCGTGTTTTCTGATTAATAGGATGCCATCGTCTGTATTGGAAATAAGATTCCGATACAGGTGCTCTATTCCTGTGTTGATAAACAATAAGAGGAGGATCTTGAGTTTCAGTAGTCACAGTGTCAGTACTGTCAGGCACACAGTCAGAAATAACAGGCAAAGGAGAGGCAAAAATGTCTGTCTGCAAACTATCTCCTGCTGAAAAATAATACGGTGTATCTTCAAAAAAGACAACATCACTACTAGTAAACCATTTCCTTGTACTGCGATTATAACATGTTAAAGTGTCTATATTAGTCTATTAGTTAAATAGGCTAATTAGTTTAGTGGGCCTTTATATTCAGGCCCATCTAGTTTAGATTACTTGGGTTCTAAGTAATAGGGCGTCTCTCCTCTCCTATATAAAGGAGAGGCCGTCAGTCTTTGTATCTATCGCATTCTATTCTATTCAATCAATCTTTTATTTTAACATGACACTTGTAACCCTTTTGAGTTCTAGAATAGCCCAGAAAAATGCATTTAGCAGCTCGAGGAGACAATTTATCAGAAGTAGGTCCAAGTAATCTGACAAAGCAGGTACACCCAAAAATTCTAGGAGGCACAACAAACAAAGAAGTCTCAGGTTGCAAGGCAACCAATCTTCTCCTCCAGAAGGTTCTGCTGCACCTGAGGTACACTCTGACCTTGACATACCTATTACACTCAGAAAGGGTACTCGTTCCTGCACTTCTCATAGCATTGCTCAGTTTGTATCTACTGCTCATCTGAACACTCATTCTAGCAATTTTGTATATGCTTTATCTGCTGTGGCTGTACCTAAGAATGTTCAGGATGCATTGAAAAGTACTTCTTGGACATCTGCTAAGAAAGAAGAAATGATTGCTCTTACTGACAGAGACACTTGGGAGCTGGTGGATCCACCTCCTCAGTGTAAGCCTGTGGGCTGTAGGTGGGTATATGCCGTAAAATATCAACCTGATGGTACGGTTGAGAGGTTGAAAGCACGGTTAGTTGCAAAGGGCTATACTCAGACATATGACATTGATTACTTTGAGACTTTTTCTCCTGTTGCTCGCCTTAACTCTGTCAGGATTCTCCTATCTGTTGCTGTGAATATGAACTGGCCTCTTCTGCAACTTGATGTGAAAAATGTGTTTCTGTATGGTGACTTGCAGGAAGAAGTGTATATGGAGCAACCTCCTGGGTTTGTTGCTCAGGGGGAGTCTCACAAAGTATGCAGGCTTAAGAAGTCTATCTATGGGCTCAAGCAGAGTCCTCGTGCCTGGTTTGATAAGTTGAGCAGGATCATGATTGATTTTGGTTTTCTGAGGTCACAGGTTGACCACTCTGTGTTCACAAAAAAGACTTCAGCAGGTATTACTGTTCTGATTGTATATGTTGATGACATTATTATTTCTGGCAGCGACTCTCTTGGTATTCAGGCTACCAAAGATCATCTGGGCAAACACTTTGTTACAAAAGATTTGGGCAGACTTCAGTATTTTCTTGGCATAGAGGTCTCTAGAACCTCTAATGCCCTGGTGCTTTCTCAGAGAAAGTATGTTCTTGATATTCTGCAGGAGACTGGTATGCTTGGAGCAAGACCTGCGGATACCCCTCTTGATCCCAATGTGAATTGGGATGATGATTCCCCTTCTGTGTTTGCTGATCATAAAAAATTTAGGAGGTTAATTGGTAAATTGATTTATTTAACTGTTACTCGTCCTGATATTGCTACTGCAGTGGGTCTTCTTAGCAGGTACCTTGACAAACCCAAACAATGTCATTGGGATGTTGTATGTCAAGTCCTGAGATACTTAAAAAAGTCGCCTGGCAAGGGACTTCATTATAAAAAGAATGGACACTGTGTTCTTGAAGGGTATTCTGATTCTGATTATGCAGGCAGCAAAGTTGATAGAAAATCTACCTCCGGTTACTGTACTTTTGTAGGAGGCAATCTTGTTACTTGGAGGAGCAAGAAACAGAATGTCGTTGCCAAATCTAGTGCTGAAGCTGAGTACAGGGCCATGGCCCATACTGCCTGTGAGTTACTGTGGGTACGTTCTCTCCTGAAAGAGTTTGGGATTGAGTTTTCTTCGGCCATTCCTATGCACTGTGATAATAGAGCTGCCATCTTCATTGCAAATAATCCTGTCTATCATGAGCGCACCAAACACATTGAAGTTGACTGCCACTTCATCAGAGAATCTATTCTTGCTGGCAAGATATGCACTCCATTCACGAGATCAGAAGATCAAGTTGCTGATATCTTCACCAAGCTGTTGGCGAAGAAACAGTTCTGGACACTGATGGACAAGTTGGGCATGATTGACATCTATGCTCCAACTTGAGGGGGAGTGTTACATTATATATTTCCTATTTTACATAGCCTGCTATTTGTTTTGTTATTTCTCTTTTATATATGGACCTCTCTGTAATTCTTTCAGTATTATATATATGAGGGTGCACACATTGTGCATCCCTAAGCTCTCTAAATCTCATTGTTCTTCACAGTATAAATGGGTTGCTTTGCATATTGACTCCGGTTATCGGTTTCCTACGAGATCCATTCTGGTAGTGCCACTCCTTTTCCTGTCGAGTTCCATTTCGGTAGTGCTCCTCTTTTTTCTACTGAGTTTTCATTCCGGTAGTATGTTTGTTTTATATTTTTTCTTTCCCACTCTCCCATCCATAATATGTGCGTCTTTCCACTTGTAGGGGGTCACATGTCCCTTTTCGACACCATCTACTCACTCTTGCCGTATTTGGTGTGTATGGGGATATAAAGGAGAGGGAGAGTATGACAAAGAGGAAGGTATGAGGAGAACATGAGAGAACATATGAGGAGAGAGAAGAGAGATGAGAGTGATATATTTCTGGCTATCTTAATGGAGCTCTGTATTCTTCAGCATATCTGCTTTACTGATGTCTTTGTGGCGTGTCATTCCCACTTAGCGCCACTTTACATGTGAGACAACGTTGAAGGATCTCACAGTTGCAACATTGACACCAAGCCTTTGGCGTTCGTACCACATTATGTACGTCAAGACAAGAGCTGTTGCGGCTAATTCCAACCTCTAGTTCCCTTTGGTATTAATGACATTTCAGTTGATCATTCCCACTGCATTTTAATGAGATAGATGGTTGCTACTTTATCAGATTTCTCTGAAGCTCGTCATCTTCAAGCCTGTGCATTCTGTATCTGCAAGGATTCATCCAAATTGATCTCACCGAGATACTTCCGGTACGTCTTGTCCGAGTTGCATCTTTTGCTGATCTTCTTGGGCTTCTCCTTGATGGTTCCTTCATTCCTATCAAGCCCCCAAGGTTCATGCCCAGACTTATGGAACCAATATGCCAACCATCAACACCTTGTCCAGCTCGTATTTGTCTATGGCCTTCTGTGCTAATTCCAGCTGACTACAGTTCTCAGATGATTTGAAGACACTGCTATTGATACATCAACACTGTGCCTCCGCTTCCATGCCGCGTTATGTACGTGGGATGTGTTGATTGTGCGCTTATTCCACTCACACATTCCTCTCCAGTGAAGATGGCGTAGTCGTGGTTCTTCTGATCATTTGCTCCAGTTTGATTGATGCAAGATTTTGTTGTGGCGTTCAGATTCCATATATCAGATTTTCTTCATTACAGATGCACTTCATAAGACCTTCTCCAAAGCTTGAGCATTTCCAGCCCGCTGAATACATCTCAAAGAGGCGTCATCATATGTTTAGTTAGGGAGTATTGTTTAAGGAGGAGTAACAATTTTTGTATGGGGACTGACAATTTTATCTTTCATTCTCTCCACACAACTTGATCTCTTCAACAATGGCATGGTGGTTATTCATAGCCTTTAGGGTTTCATTCTACTCTACTTGATGAGCCTTTCTTCACATCCCTTTCCTTTCTGTGGCTCCCGGCCGCGTACAGTCGTACAATCTTTCTTTCACATAGAACATTATGGAAGAACAATTCTTCATGAACGGGAATGTTATTCCAACTCTATTATCATTTCTATCTTTTATCGTTTAATTGAGTCATGTAACTCCAAACTTGGACATGTGTTCACCTATGATCCAGCTTGAGGTGGTGTTAGAAAGTATTAGCCTATTTAGTTAATAGGTTAATTAGTCATGTTAGAAAATAGTTTTCCTACTTATGTATCTTTTTACTATTTCCTTTTCCAGTTGAGTCTATTATGTAAATAGTCTCCCTCTATATAATAAAAGAGAGCCCGCTCTAACCGAGTATCGCTTTGACCTAAATCCTCCCACATGGTATCAGAGTGTGTCCCACTGCTGTAACCCTAGCCGCCACCCTCTCCCTCTCTCTCTCTTCCTTCTACTTCTCTTCTTCGTTAATACCACCCACTGTCACTGTAGGGAACAACTGCCACCGTCTTCACCGCCGGTGTCGGCTCTCACAGGGATGGTCTTCCCTCCTCTCCGTCAGAAGCACGGTGGCCACTTGAAGGAGAGAAAGAGAAGACCCTAGTTCTATCCAACAGAGAGGAGGAGCAACTTCGTTCCCATCTTTCCTCCACGTAGTCCCCGTACGTGGATGAGTGCCTAAGTCTCTAGGGGCTGTTGATGCGTCAAATTCACATCCTCAATTGAAAAGTGACGACGCTAATTCCCATCACGCCCCCAACACGTCTTCTTGGGGTCATCCATCTCTTCGGTGCATCTTCCTGGAGTTCTTTACCTTGTTGACAGAGTTAATTCCCATCAAGGTCTATGTTTGCCGCCGCTGCACACGGCGTGTCTCATTAAAGACACGGTGTGTCCTAGCTACTGTTGTATACACCTTCGTCTCGGCACACGACATGTCCCATTAAAGACACGACGTGTGAAAGGTTCTGTCAACACTTCTATCTCCAGACTCCGTGTGCCTAATATAAGACACGATGTGTGAAAGGTTCCGTTAACACTTCTGTCTCCAGACACGACGTGTCTAATATCAGACACGACGTGTGCAAGGTTGTCAACACTTCTGTTTTCTATTTTCGCAATGAGACACGACGTGTCCAAAGTGTCACACGGTGTGTACCATACTCTGATTCAACTTCAATATGGGTGATGCAAAGCCAGCTGCTGCCTCTGCAGTGGTCTATAATGACCAATCTCAGATAACTTCTGTCAAGTTGGACTCACAAAATTATCTCCTCTGAATGAATGCTATCTACACTGTCCTTGAATCTCGTGAGAAGGTGGATATTATTGAGTCAGAACCTCCTGATGAAGGCAACAAAGACTACCCTACTTGGAGGAAAAACACTGGGCTGGTAAAGTCATGGCTATGGAATAACATGGAGCCTCAGATTGCTTCTAGATTCATATTCTATCTACACCAACCAAATTTGGGAAGCTGCAAAGAAACATTTTTCTCATGAGAAGAATGCTCTTCGTCTTTATACTGTTTATGTCCGCCTCTTTGCAGAGAAACAAAATAGTTGCTCTCTCAAGGATTATTTTGGTATTATCCAGTCTATTTCTCAAGAACTCAGTTTTTACCAGCCACTAAAGATTGATGACCAGATGAAGGACCGAGATGATCTAGTGACAACAAGGTTTCTATCCGGATTAAATCCTATGTATGCCTCAACTAGGAGTGTTATTCTGGCTACAAACAAACTACCAAGTCTTGAAGAAGCCTTTGTGCAAATTCAACAATCATCTTTTGAATCCTTTTCTGCTACTTCAGGAGAACACCACATTGAGAATCAAACTTCCCTTGCTGTTGTTGCCAAAGGAGTAGGACAAGGTGCTGGAAATCGTCCTAAATGTACTTTTTGTGGGAAACTTGGACATGTAGAAGAAAATGCTATTCTAAGCATGGTTGACCTCCAATTGGTGCTGCACATCATACTGCCAATTCATCCGGAGATTCTGCATCTGGAGGTTCTAAACAAGTGCAATTAGATGTAACGATCTCCAAGGAGTACAACCGTCTTCCGCAGACTACCTAGTAGGCTTCCCTTGGCGCCTTTGTCAATTTAGTTTCAAATGCAGGTAACCAGGGGACTTCACTTGTTGCCTCTCATCCATCCTCTACATGGGTAGTGGATTCAGAGCCTCCCAGCATATGATGGGTATACGATCTATGCTTCTTTCCTCTGACTCATACATCCCACATTCTTCTGTGACACTGGCTAATGGCTCTGTCAGAAGAGTCCAGGCGTGTGGCACCGTACAAGCATCATCTGATTTGACTTTACAATATGTCCATTATGTCCCAGACTTTCCTTTTAACTTAATGCTTGTTGCTAAGATGGTTGATTCTTTGAAATGCTTGGTAATTTTTGCATACTCTTTCTTTGTGTTACATGATCCAAGGAGCTGGAAGACGATTGGTGGGGGATCTAGGAAAGGTGATCTCTACTTCTTTGAAGGTGGTCGCCCAGCTCGCCAGATTCCATCCACCACTCCACCATTTTCAGTTGCTCTCCCTTGCAATGGCATTGTCTCTATGGACATCCATCCCTACAGAGTCTTCAGAAGCTATTCCCAGGCTTAGCCTCAATAAAGTCGTTAGAGTGTCAGCCATGCCAATTAGGCAAGCATCATCACATTTCTTTTCCGACTTGCACTGTGAAACCTTCTAAGCGTCCTTTTGATCTTATTCATAGCGATGCTTGGGGTCCTGTTAAAGAGCCAAGTTATAATTGCTTTCGTTATTTTTCGTCTTTTATTGATGATTTCTCCCGCATGACTTGGGTTTATTTACTTAAGTCTCGCGATGAAGTCTTGTCTGTTATTCAAGCTTTTCATCAGTTAATTAAAATTTAGTTTGATGCTCATATTAAGATTCTTCGTACTGATAATGCCCTCAAATATGTTCAAAATGCTGTTTCTATGTTTTGTAATTATGTTAGCATGATTCACCAAACGACTTGTCCTCATACACCCCAACAAAATGGGGTTGTTGAACGCAAAACTATCACTTAATGTAGCACGTACGCTGTTGTTTCAAATGTTTGTGCCTAAGAAATATTGGTCTAATGCTCTTCTCACTGCCTATTTTTTGATTAACCGTCAAACATCTTCCGTCTTACAAGGGGCTACCCCCTTCTCTGTATTATGAGCTGACGAGCAACCTTTTCCTGTTCCTCTTAGTGTGTTTGGATGCACTGTGTTTGTTCACGTGTTTGATATATGCGATGACATCCTATCTCCTCGCGCAGTTCGCACCATCTTTTTGGGATATTCTCCCATACAGAAGGGATACATGTGTTATTATCCTCGTCTTTGTCGTCTTTTTGTGTCAGCTGACGTTAAGTTTCATGAGTCTACCCTATTCTTTAGTGACTCTGTTCAGAGTGAGGGGGAGCACAATCCTGAGAGTGACTACATCATTGAGCGTGAGAGAGAGCCACCACTCCCTGTGCCGTGTGATGAGAGTGTTATAGATACCACCCCACCATCACCACCACCACCACCACCACCACCTCCACCCCGCGTCCATCTTTTCCACTAGTTTACACCAGGCGAGCAGGGTGCTGCCAAGAGGATGTAGCGTCACTAGTCCAACAACATGTCTCCTCATCATCTGACACTCCTGAGGTACCTGTTTCTACTGAGAGTTCTCTTGATGCTTCAGTTTTAGATTTACACCTTTCAGTTGCAGCTCAAAAAGGTGTCCGGTCCTGTACTATCCGTCATCCTTTGGCGAATGTTTGTTGCTTGTCTCATTTGTCAACCGCACCCCACACGTTTGCTCTTCAATTGGACTCTACGACTGTTCCTCGTTCTTATATAGAAGCAGCCCGACATGATAGTTGGATCCAAGCTATGCACACTAAGATGGCAACACTTCAGAGAACTCTATCTGGGATTTGGTGGATCTTCCTCCTGGCAAGTCTGTTGTAGGCTGCCGCTGGGTTTATACTTTGAATAAAAACCCGATGGGTCTATTGATCGCTTGAAGGCACGTCTGGTGGCAAAGGGGTACACTCAGAGACACGGTGTTGACTTCCTTGAGACCTTTTCTCCAGTGACTCGGCTCAATTTTGTGCGGATTCTTATATCTGTTGCTAATCATTTTCACTGGCCTCTTCTTCAGCTGGATGTCAAGAATGCTTTTCTTCATGGTGATCTACTTGAGGAAGTGTACATGGAACAACCTCTTGGGTATGTTGCTAAGGGGGAGTGTCAGAAGGTGTGCAAGTTAAAGAAATCCTTGTATAGTCTGAAGCAGTCACCTCAGGCATGATTTGATAAATTCCGTGTTGCACTTATACAGTTTGGGTTCACCCGGTCTTCTACTAATCATTCACTCTTTGTGCATAAGTCTTCAAGTGGCACTATTATTCTAACTGTTTATGTAGATGATATTGTCATCACCGGTGATAACTTTGCTGGCATTCTACAACTCAAGAAATGGCTGCAAACACAATTTCAGACAAAAGTTATGGGTAATCTTTGCTATTTCCTTGGTATAGAAGTTCTACGCTCGAAGAAGGGCACAAACCTCTCTTAGAGGAAGTATGTCCTTGACCTCCTTGCAGAGACAAGCATGGCACAGTGCAAACCTATCTCCACGCCTATGGATTATCATACCAAAACTTCTATTTCTGATGACAGTGAGTTTTCTGATCCAACAAATTATAGAAGGATTGTAGGAAAATAGATTTATTTGACAATTACTCATCCTGATATTTGTTATGCTATTGGAGTTGTTAGCCAGTTCATGAGTGCGCCTAAGATGTCACATTGGATGGCAGTCACCCAGATTCTTCATTGTATTAAAGGATCTCTAGATAAGAGCCTTACTTACTTTACAGGGAAAAATTTTGCACATACATCCTTGAAACTCACTGGGTTCACTGATGCTGATTGGGCAGGTGATGTTGGAGATAGACGCTCTACTTCTGGCTATTGCGTGTTTCTTGGGTCACATTTGGTGACTTAGGAGCAAGAAACATAATGTGGTAGCACGATCCAGCTCATAAGCCGAATATCGGCCATGACACATGCTTACTGTGAGCTACAGTGGGTTGTGTCCGTTTTGTCAGAAATGGGAGTGTCTGTTGAGACACCTTTCCCTCATGTGTGATAACCAGGTAGCCATTCATATTGCTAGCAATCCGGTGTTTCATGAGAGGACCAAGCATATAGAAGTAGACTTCCACTTCATTCGTGATTTAGCGCTCTCCAAGAAAATTGAGACTCATGTTCGGACTGGTCAACAAGTGGCAGATATCTTCACCAAGCCACTTCCATCTTCAACTTTCAGGCATATGACTTCCAAGCCGAGCATGCATGATGTATATGCTCCAACTTGAGGGGGAGTGTTAGAAAATAGTTTTCCTACTTATGTATCTCTTTACTATTTTCTTTTCCTGTTGGGTCTACTATGTAAATAGTCTTCCTCTATATAATAAAGGAGAGCTCGGTCTAACCGGGTATCACTTTGTCCCAAATCCTTTTACAAGTCTATTATGTACATGGGCTTGTTTGCCTTGGCCCATTAGGGTTTAGTCCGCTTCCTTGTAATTGCCTCCTCTCTTACATATAGGACAGGGGTGTACATATCAACATACAATGATTACAGTGCCCCACACACTTGTCAACAAATACCTAAATAACACATCTTTATTCTTCTTATATCAAAAGCCTAAACCAGCGGGAAGATCAAGATTAATCTCCATGGTTAACAATCCACATCAAGAGAATCCTTCAACTTAACCCTTTTCAGACTCTTATGATCAATCCTCGACTTCCCAGATAACAAATTGCATCATGAGAAACTATGAATTGTATTCATTTAGAACTCAGTGATATATCCTCATTCTTCTCCTTGGGCAGTGTCAGAATGTCTGTTAGCAATTGTCTATCTGGCTCCTAGTACTTTCAAAATGATCTTCACACCAATTATTATATTTGGGAAATATTCTTGTATTTTACGCCAATTAATGCTTAATTTAATCATGTACATGATTTTTATAGCATCAGTGAGCTTAACGTTGACTGATTTTAATTTTGCAACCATACTTGTATGGCCAAGAAACATTCTGAGTTGGTTAGTACTCATTGTTGTTGCATGTAGGCTTAAACAAATGAAGATGCTAAAGTCAGTCCAACATACACAGATGCTGAATTGTGTGAACGGAATGTTATGCACAACAATAAAGTGCCTAATTACACGCCAAAAGGTGGGGGCAGTGGGGACCTAGCCCCTAGGGCCTAGGTCTTTTTCTTGATTGACCAGGCTAGGTGTCTGATTAATTTACGTCATTTCTGGTCAATGTGGCTGTAATTTGCGTTAAGTTAGATCTTAGTTCTGATCTATGTCTATTAGGACATGATAATGTAATTGTATACGATCAAGTAGACTTTAATCTTAGTAGGTCTAATTTTATCTCATCTACTTAATTCGTGGAAATTTAGTTTTTATTTACATTTATTTTAGGTTAACTATATCAAAACTGAATTTATTGAGTCGATTGAGGCATTATTTGGATTTAGGTCAATTTAGGACTGATGAAGTGTAATAGCAATTAATTATGTTCGATTTAGTCCTAGTTTAAGTTTAATGTGCACCAGATTTACTCAGGTTAAGTTTTTATTTATGAATGAAAAGTAGTTTATGTGTTGCTTACATGAATATATAAGCAAAAAAATAAACATACATATATATATATAATATATATATATATATATATATATATATAGAGTCAGGCTAGAATACACTCGAGTGTATTCGGAGCAGAATACACTAAAGTAGTTTTTCATGATGCAATATTTTTTTCAAAAATCTATTCCGCTGATCTTCTTAAACATGTTGTGAATAGCTCATACACAAAATTTGAGCACATGTGGACATTTATAGGTCATGTTATAAAGACCGCAAAAATTATTCATTTCAAATTAGTTTCGCGCATCGATTTTGTTGCCCTTGGATGAGTGACTTACACTCATCCAAATGGGCTCAAAATTTGTATGTAGCCTAGTTATAGTATGACAATGAAGATCAATGGTTTACATTTTGCAAAAAAAATCTTGATATGCAAACACACTTGAGTGTATTCATGCGATCTGTACACTCGAGTGTATTCTAGCCTGACTCTCTCTCTCTCTCTCTATATATATATATATTAATATAATTTATCTGATAATATATGTGAACTAAGTAGAATCTGAAGTTTAAATATTAAAAACACCTCGATAGTACGTGGATAGTCAGCCACCTAAGCAGCTAGCTGCCCAACCTAAGACACAACTACCTAGTTTCCATAATAATATTGGTATGTTGTGATAACAAATGTCTCTGGCTTGTCTAGGGAAGTTGGTGATTTTTGTACAGCCTTAGCTATACCGGTTTTTATTATACCCTCAAGGATCTCACTTAATTGCATGCTATGGGGACATCTTTAGTGCAATTGTTTGTAAGAACAAGATATTACAGAATGAAGTCATGTATACGATATTAAAGACATGTCTAGGAGATTGGGTGTGTAAACTAGCTAACCTCACCCCTTTGAAGCTGTACCTTTACAAGTATCACACCATCACTGATTCTCATGGGTGATTTTATATTAAATTGAGAACCTGATGAATAGGATAAAAAGCCATAACTAGAAGCACACTTTGAGATGTAAGACTTTTCCATAAAACAAAAAATGATTTAAAGGAGAATAATTGAAACCTGCAAACATTCATAATAAGACTTGATGATACTTACTTTGGGGGAGTATTTTGGAAAAAGTAATTTAAATGAACTTTTAAAAAACTTTCTCTTGTTTAAAATTGGTAGATTCTTATGGACCAAATAATAGTATAACTAGTAGAAGGATGGTAAATGTAAAAGAGTCAGTAATTTCTGGAAGCGTAGGGTTGCACAATGTGTGCACCCTTGTATATATAATAATGGAACAATTACAGAGAGGTCCACATATAATGTAGAAATAACAAAACTAATAAGAGAAGATATAAAACAAGATATATATGTTAACACTCCCCCTCAAGTTGGAGCATAGATGTCAATCATGCCCAACTTGTCCATAAGAGTGCAGAATTGCTTCTTTGCCAGCAGCTTGGTGAAGATATCAACAACTTGGTCTTCAGAACGCGTGAAAGGAGTGCAGATCTTGCCGGTAAGAATAGATTCCCGAATAAAATGGCAGTCAACGTCAATATGTTTGGTGCGCTCATGATAAACATGATTGTTGGCAATGAAGATAGCAGCTTTATTATCACAATCCATGGGTATAGCAGAAGAAGAATCGGTCCTAAATTCTTTTAAGAGAGAACGCACCCAGAGAAGCTCACAGGCAGTATGGGCCATGGCCCTGTATTCAGCTTCAGCGCTAGATCTGGCAACCACATTTTGCTTCTTGCTCCTCCAGGTGACAAGATTGCCTCCAACATAAGTACAATACCCAGAATAGATTTCCTATCAGCTTTGCATCCTGCATAGTCAGAGTCAGAGTACCCTTCAAGAGAACAATGTCCATTTTTTCTGTAATGAAGTCCCTTGCCAGGAGACTTCTTCAAATTTCTCAGAATGTGACATAGTGCATCCCAGTGACACTGTCTGGGTTTATCAAGGTACCTGCTAAGAAGGCCCACTGCAGTAGAAATATCGGCTCTAGTCACAGTCAAATAAATCAACTTACCAATCAACCTCCTGTACTTTTTATTATTAGAGAAAAATAGAGAAGACTCATCATCCCAATTGACATTAGGATCTAGAGGGGTGTCAGCCGGTCTAGGTCCAAGCATACCTGTCTCCTGTAGAATATCTAAGACATACTTCCTCTGAGACAGTACAAGAGCATTAGAGTTTCTAGATACCTCTATGCCCAGAAAATACCGAAGCTTGCCCAAATCTTCGGTAGAAAAATGTTTACCAAAATGGGCTTTAGTAGCCTGAATACCAAGAGAGTCACTACCAGATATAACAATATCATCAACATAAATGATCAGAATAACAATGCCAGCAAAGATCTTCTTAGTGAAGACAGAATGATCCACCTGAGATCTCAGAAACCCAAAATCAATCAGAATTTTACTTAATTTGTCAAACCAGGCACGGGGACTGTGCTTGAGCCCATAAATAGACTTCTTCAACCTGCACACTTTGTGTGACTCCCCCTGAGCAACAAACCCAGGAGGTTTGCTCCATATAGACTTCCTCTTGTAAATCACCATACAAGAAGGCATTTTTCACATCCAATTGCAGTAGTGGCCAATCAAGATTAATAGCAACAGAAAGAAGAATTCTGACAGAATTAAGACGGGCAACTGGAGAGAAAGTCTCAAAATAATCAATACCATAAGTTTGCGTATACCCTTTAGCAAATAAGCGTGCCTTCAGTCGTTCTACAGTGCCATCAGGATGGTATTTCACAACATACACCCATCTGCAGCCTATAGGCTTACACTGAGGAGGTGGATCGACCAACTCCCAAGTATTTCTGTTAGTAAGAGCAAGCATTTCCTCTTTCATAGCAGACGTCCACGCAATACTTTTTAAGGCATCATGAATATTCTTGGAACAGCTACAACAGACAGGGCAGATACAAAATTGCTAGCATGGACGTTTAAATGATCAGTAGAAACAAAGTGAGCAATGCTGTGAGACGTGCAGGAACGAGTACCCTTTCTAAGAGCAATGGGTATATCAAGATCAGAGGTTACCTCAGGTGTAGCAGAACCTTCGGGAGGTGAAGATTGGTTTGTCTGGGGGGGTTCTTATTCAGGAGGTGCCCGGTTCCTGCGCTGATAGACAATAAGAGGTGGAGGCGTATGCTCAGGAGTCACAATAGCAGAATTATCAGACACACATTCAGTAGTAACAGGTAGTGGAGAAGCAAGAACATCAGGCTGCAGACTATCTCCTCTAGTAGAATAGTAGGGCGTATCCTCAAAAAACACAACATCGCTGCTGGTAAACCATTTTTTCACAGTAGGGTTTTAGCATCTATTTCCTTTTTGAGTACGAGAATAACCCAAAAAAATGCATTTCTCAGCACGAGGAGACAGTTTATCATAAGCTGGTCCAAGTAAGCGCACAAAACACGTACAACCAAAGATCCGAGGAGGCACAGTAAATAAAGTAATGTCAGGTTGCATAATTTGAACGGGTATTTTGTTCCCAATCACATATGACGACATTCTATTGATCAGAAAACAAGCATTCAAAATAGCCTCAGGCCAAAACAACCTAGGAACATGGGTATGCATCATAATAGTTCTGGCAACCTCTAACAGATGTCTATTTTTCCGCTCAACTACTCCATTTTGTTGAGGTGTATATGCACATGAGGTCTGATGTAAAGTACCAACAGATTTGCAAAAAACAACCACAACTTTTTGAACAAACTCAAGTGTATTATCAATACAAAAAACTTTCACAGGCATACCATATTGGGTTTTCACCTCAGCAATTTTTTTTTATAGTAGACATAACTTCATACCTACTTTTCATCATAAACAACCAAGTGGTCCGAGAAAAATCATCAACAAACAGAATGAAATATTTATGACCAAACAAACTTGGCACATGACACAGACCCCATACATCAGAATGTACTAAATCAAAAATGTTTTTGCTGCTAATATGAGTGTGTTTAGGATAAACAGATCTAGTCTGCTTTCCCAACTGACAAGACTCACACTGAAAACTATGAGGGCCAACATCAGAAACTACATGTCGGAGCTTTTCAGAAGACGGATGCCCAAGTCGATAATGCCACTGTAGAGCTGAAACTGATGTAGATAGTGCAGAAGCTGCAACTGCTTTGTCTGCTTTCGGCAAATGATCCAGATAAAAAAGTCCATCAGGCCCTTCATACCCCCCACCAATCTTCATCCTCATGCGAAGGTCCTGAAAAACACATGAACCAGGTATAAAGGTCAGGCTACATTGCAGACTCAATATCTTGCTGACCGATAATAAATTAAGAGGAAAGCGAGGCACATATAAAGCAGATTTCAGCAGAAAATCAGAAATAATATCTCCGACTCCAGAAACAGCAGACTTGGACCCATCAGCAAGCATAACAGACGAATTACGAACAAGTTTAGATAAATGTTTGAATAAAGATCTATTGCCAGAAATATGAGACGAAGCACCCGAGTCTATAACCCATTTTGTATTACCAGTACTAGGTGAAGGAGTACTCAGGAAGGCAGTGTCATAACCAAAATAGGTGGTTGCATGGGCTCCACCAGTCGATGCAGTAGACGACGAGCCATAGTGCTTGAGTAGTAGGGCGCTCCACCTCAGCACGGATGTAGTCCGCAGTCGCACCCGAAGTGACAGGCTCAGTAGGCTGAGTCGTTCCCTCCGATGCAACAGTAGTAGAGTCAGCAGCCGCATTGGCCCATGCCGGTTTACCATATTTCTCCCAACATTTTTCTTCGATATGGTTGGACCGACCACAGAAAGTACAAACGCGCTGTCCTGGCTGAGGACGCGCAACAGCAATAGGAGCAGCAGAAGGGGCCCCACGACCAGAAGTAGCACATCCTCGTCCTGCACCCAGGGGAGGACGACTGTCAGTAGAACGACCACGGCCGCGACCACGGCCACGATCCGACATGGCTGCGACCACGGCCACGATCCGACATGGCTGCAAGGGTAGTGGATTCCCCAACATCAGTAGACAAAGACAGTGACGAAGAAGGCAGGCGCTGAAGGCGCTTGTAGGCACTCTGCAGTGACGGAAGAGGGTCACTTGCCAAGATCTGGTCCACTACACCGACATAGGACTCTGGTAGTCCACAAAGGAACTGGACTAACTGCAGCTCCTGGCGCTGACGCTGCATGGTGGCCAGGTCCGTGGATAGGGGGTGATAGGACTCCAACTCCCCCCACAATCTAGTAAAGTCAGAAAAGTAATCCGCAATGTCCGACCCCGTGAATTGTAGACGTCCCAGCTGTTTGGTGATGTCAAACACTTTCTTGGGGTTCTGGCTATGCAAGTATGTGCCGGCGAGCTGATTCACATCTGCTTCGCCGTAGGCAGGTGAAGTAGTGTGACACTGATCTTCTCAACACTGCTGTTGAGAATCCAAGTCATCACTGTCGAGTCGTCCCAGACCCAGTCATCATACGCCTTCACATCTTTAGAGTCGGCGTTCTCTGCAGGTTGTGCCGAACCGACACGGATCAGGTGTGAGTACTTTCCCTGAGATTTTGCATAAATCACCATGGAGCATACCCAGTGCTGGTAGTTGCGCCCGTCAAACTTCACAGTCGTAACTTGACGACAGAAGTCATCTCCCGAGGATGCCATGAGAGCAACAGAAATAAACAGGTACAGACAGACACGAGCAGGAAGAAGACGGACTACGTCGTCAGGCAGGCAGAGGCAGGCACAGATTTACTTGGTGGAACCTCTCACATACAAACTACACCGAAGCGCATCAGAGAACCCGGTGGCACAACGGCCTACACGGGCAGGTAGGCAAAAAACCAAAAAATCGGTCTACGTTACGACAACCTCAGGCCACCAGACGGTTGTGGATCTTCACGAAGCCAACGATCCGGCGACGATCAACCACGGAGGCACGCCGGCCCCCGACGGCTAGGTGGGCTCGCGGCCCCGGCGGCCCTGCCGGCTCGCAGGGGCGGCGGGCTGGCGGCGGGAGGGTGGGCTGCCGGCGGGGGGGGGGGAGGAGAGATTGGGAAGGGAGGGAGGGCGGCGGCTGGCCTGTATCTTACTGCTCTGGTACCATGTGAAAGAGTCAGTAATTTATGGAAGCGTAGGGTTGCACAATGTGTCCCCCCTTGTATATATAATAATGGAACAATTACAGAGAGGTCCACATATAATGTAGAAATAACAAAACTAATAACAGAAGATATAAAACAAGATATATATGTTAACAGTAAACCTACTATCCTTTTATGTTTTGTCTAAAGAAATTGCTGGATGATAAATTTAGAAGATAATATCCTAATGGGATTTGGCAAGAGGTCCACTTATCTCTGTGGTCTTTCTTCTTGTTTTTAGGGCTATCATGTAATTTCAAACTACATATAAACCCATAGTCTCTTTTTGATATTTCCACCTCTTTAACCCCATGAAGATTAAAGAGGGATAAACTTTTAGGGTCTCTCTTTTACGGACATAGGATCTCTTCGTTTAGATATTGCTGAACATGTAAATCTCTGATTTTCTCTTTTCATTGTATTCTTCTTGTTTTTCTCCATGGTAACAGAAGAACTCCAATCACATGAGTAATTCAGCACCCCATCTCTTTCTTATCAGTGACTTAGATGATTTGGAGCTATCTGCTTCTAAGCATGGTATTCTTCGAATCATCATGAGCCTTTATTGTGATAAATAGTCTTCGTAATAACCCTATCCAGAACATGAATGTATGAAGCCATTGAGATTGATTGCTACTTCATCTTAAAAAGGGATCGACTCTGGTCTCCTTTATCTACACTACACCAAGTCAAAAGATCTTGTTATTGACATTGTCATGAAAAAAATTGGTTCTGGTCTCCTTTGTTTACCCACATCTCTTCCAAGGTGTTATTTACAAGCCATGCATGTTTGACCTCAATGCATATTTCTGTGTGTGTGTGTGCGCGCGCGCACGCTGGTGAGGATGGCACTATAATGAGCCTTAGTTGTGAAGCCCATTGCCATTGATTTTCTTGTTTTGAGGGCTGTTTTGTTACCTGTATTCTTATGTTTTCTCCTCGCTGTGTAAACCTTGATTCCCTTCTATAATAAGCCTCTTTGTAACATTTTGAAGTCTAGCTAATGGAACATAGTAGGATGGATTCCTCCTCTCATGTTGATGTTGGATGCCTTCATTTAAGATATTGCTAAACTGCACATAAATCTCTTGATATTCTCCTTTTATCAGTTATCCCTCTTTTGGGAAATGGTTTCAGTTATGATATCTACATTTATGTTGATCATGATGGATGTTGTTTATCTAAAAATTATGTTTAGGATGGTTCGGGGTTGTTCATCACTTGGTATTATATGATTTCTATCAAGTTGTACAATTGCACATGAAGTAGGTATAACTTGATTTTACAAGCAAACATATTCTACAACTTTCATAAACTTCTTCTTTGATTCTTTTCTAAAGTATCTTGATAACCTGAACCACTCAATATGCAAGTTAGTAATATTTATGGGAAATGCTGGCATCATCAAAAGAGGATTTGGCATGATATCTAATAAAGCTGACAATGCTTCCTTTTCTCATGAGTTGAGAGTGTGCTTTGTTTCTTTGAGAGTAGTAGCTGGAATGACTCTTTCTTCCACGTCATATGAGTATATGACTGATACGTCTTTTGGAATGTTGTCCGACGGAGCAGCTTATGCACTCTTTAGGAGTTTTCATGGACTGCTATTCTCTATTTTTCTTTTGGTCAATTCTCATAGTCAAATATCTTCTCTGATAGTTCTATCAAAACTTGAGGATATCCACTAGGGTTCGCCACGGGTTGCCATCCATTTTGTCACTAGAACATATCTTTTGAAGGAAGCTGTGGCATCACTTACAGTGATCATTGGATTGGCCAACTCTTAGGCATGAAGGTGGTACCTCACTCACTTGCGATGCACTAGCTATGATGGTTTTGAGCTTCCCCATCTATCTACTATGATTTGAGTGTGCATTTTTATCTGTAGTTGTACACTCTTAAGGGCGTGCTATATATATATATATATATATATATATATATATATTGTCTTGATTCTCCGTCTAGTTTAAATGAAGGGCCTTTGATAATTCTTACATGTTAATGTTACTGTAGATAGTGGTCAATCCTACACTAACCTTATACTTAGTTAGCAAAAGAAATGTTGCATGTCTGCTATTCATGATCATTATGTTAATGATCCGCTGAAGATCTTAAAAGCTGAATGCTGATGCACAAACACTGCTCTCAGTTGGCAAAAGAAATGTTCTATACAAGGAGTGTAAATATGTCTTGATCTTTATGTAATTGAGTTAAAATATTGCCATTCAGATGATGAACTTGAAAGTTTAGGAGGCAATACTAGTGATTGTCCATAATATATTGACAAAATAAACTTATCCTGCGCATTCTAAGTATTTATTTGATACTATTTTTTTCTAGACATGTATCTTCTTGCCTGTTACTTGAAGTGCAATTAGGGAAGGATATTTGTAGAAAACCAACTATATCGACATAAACCCTGATTATTGTGGTTTGTGACTCGTAGAATGTAATTATTGTTAACTTGTTTGTATCCTTGCATAGAAGTCTGTTAACAATTTTCTGATGCATTCATTATTCTAGTCGCCTGTGCAAATTTGAAATACTGTTGTTCCATTTATTTCAGGATAATGGTTACCAGTTCATTTTTCTCAGTGCACGTTCCATTTCACAGGCTTATATTACAAGACAGTTTCTTATCAACCTTAAACAGGTAGATGGATATCTTTATTCTTATTTGATGCGATATTATGTTGCATACTCTGTATAACAGCAGGTATGGCTTATTCTAGGATGGGAAAGCTCTACCTGATGGTCCTGTCGTCATTTCACCGGATGGTCTGTTCCCCTCACTCTATCGAGAAGGTGGACAAAATTAATTGTTACCAGTTTTTTGAGTTTTTATTGTGTAGTATACCATATTTTCTATTAAACAATGCATTTTTCTAGGTCTCCTAACTTGCCTACATTATGCAATTATCGTGAATTGCTTTTATACAAGATCGTGAGTCTACATTTCATCTGAGATCTGCTCTAAATGACTCAATTCTGCAATTGGACTTCATTGTCCAGCAAAAGGACTTCTCTATTTTAGGATTCTTATTATGACTATTGATTAGTTATATGAATATATACAAGAAATGTTGTAAGTGATGCAATGTATGAGTATACCTCCAATGATAGTTTAAAGGCAATATTTGGATAAAATCTAAATGGGATATCTTTATGGAACATGGGTATCGCTAAGACCTCTATATCCTGCCTAAATGGGTGGAATTTTCAGTAATGGTTTCATTTTGTTCTTCTATCACCTCCAGTTCACTCACTTGTCATAGCCTTGTTGCCATTTCGCCCATTGTTACTGTTAGAATTGTCCCACACCGCTGAGCTCTGGGAAAGGTCCTAGGATTATAAGGTGTGTGGTCCCTTCACCCATTGCCAATTGGTTTTGGGTTGAATACCACACATTCTAATATGGTATCAGAGCGGACCCCACGAGACAAGTGTGTGGACCACACCCTACCTAAAAAATAACAAGTGCAATCACACAAAAATGACTGCACTTGAGGGGGGATGTTAGAATTGTCCCACACCGCTGAGCTCTGGGAAAGGTCCTAGGATTATAAGGTGTGTGGTCCCTTCACCCATTGCCAATTGGTTTTGGGTTGAATACCACACATTCTAATAGTTACTAGCACGGCCAAGTTCAAATCCGATGGGATTTGTATTGTGTTATGCAAGTTATAGTTTTGAGAAGGTGTTAGGCCCCGTTTGGTTCAAAGTATTAGGCATGGGAAAGGATTCTAATGCCGAGTCTAATCCTAACCTATGTTTGTTTGTAAAAAAATACACACCGGAAAATTATCCGGTCAGCATAAGAATCCTGATGATGAAGGATTATCAAAACCCGCCTAACAGAAGGTACCTAATCCATCTGAACGAAACTACCCCGCTCACGACTGTCATACCCGGACTCGCGTAAGTCCTCACCACGACTCCTGTGACCGCATGGTTCTTCGTCTATCCAGTTTCTAGTTCCGCCACCGGAGTGTTCACATCCGTCTCCGCCACCGTGGGGTCTTCTTCTTCTCTAGACGCAGACCACGCCAGAATCCTCACAGCCGGGCTTCTCACCCCCTAGCGCGGTCTGATGATTGTACCCCCAACTAGCATGACTCCATACCCTGACTCCAGTAACTGCCATGGTTTTTCATCTTTCCCCTTTCCAGTTTCCAGCATCGTAGCTGATGTCCTTTTGTTCGTCTTTGCCACTGTGGGCTGCTCTTGACCATGCTTGAATCCCGACCATCAGGTTTCTAATTTCTTATTGCGGTTTGAAGACAGTACTGGAAACGATCTGACTGAACAAAAGTCTTGTCACCAGAATTAGCAGCAGTTGGTCGCCGGAAATTCCCATGCAAAGGAAAATCGTGATTTCAACACCAACAAAGGGGACAGTTTTCCGTCCAAATTGGTTATAGGCATCCATTTTATATCGATTGTATTTGCTTTTTTTGTGTTATCTTCCGTTTCGTTTTTCTTGATTTATAATTCATACTCAAGTAGAAGCGATTAGGATGTAATCAAGGTTTGTTGGCATGATTATACGTACTGTGTGGTGGTTGTTTCTTGAGTTTCACAATTTGGCTCTTGTAGTGCTATATCGGTTTGAACAAATGTGCATCGTATCTTATCCTTTCTTACGTGTTATCCAAACATGGAATGGAAAACTACATCCTACAGTTCACCACATCCTACCATATCATATCCATGGTTTCATCGCTCTTATATCCTTTCCTGCGAACCAAACGGGGCCTTAAGGTGCATGTTTGGGAACGTACACATTCATTATTAAGTTAAAACTGCACATAACAGATAAAACCTCGTTGAATTTTATTGAAATAACAGAAGGTGTAAGCGTTACCTTATCATTGACAATTCCCCAATTTTTAGAGACTTTGAAAAGGTTGTGTATGAACGAAAAGTCTTCCGGTCCCTTTCATGACGAATGAATAACTCCCCTTTCCCAAATAATACGTTCTATTCGCATATTATTGAAGTATATCAATTTTACCTTTTTTTCTCATTTACTTTCTTCCTCTTTTTACCCTGACTTAGTTCGGGTGTATATATGTGTATAGCTATTTGTAATACACACACACACACACACAGAGAAACACTAACACACATAAATGGACTCTAGTCCCAGGTGTTGGAATTTTCCTATATGTAGGCTTGATCCGGCCCTAATACAAGTCCATTATCATTTTCCAACCTCACATATATAAAGTACTACATTTAGACAGGCTTTGTTTATTACTGTTTTACTCTGTAAACACACACCATTGGTTACAGTAGTGACTTGTATCTACCACACAACTCTTTGATGACATGTCACAAATCACACATGATACTCCGATGATGTTTAATTCATATTTTCTCTTAGTTCTTCTGTATGAAATTCATATGTATGGATTGTGTAAAAAGGTTCATTACTGATGATATCTGGGAGTGTCTATGGGTGCCTACACTTTTAGGTATAGGCTCCCAATTCTCTCTATATGTGTATAATATGACAGACACACACACATATTTACTATATATGTACAATGCATGTGTTAGAAAATATTATTAGCCTATTTAGTTAATAGGTTAATTGGTTAATGGGCTCTAGTGTCTCGGCCCATATAGCCTTGCTTAAGTCAAAAGTCTGTAATGTTTCCCTCCTCCTATATATAGGACAGGGGTGTGCCATCTAATATCTATACTACTATATAAAGAGCGAGTTTGATGCTGCGCTCTCCTTGATTCACTCTCTTCTCTCATTTTTTCAAGGAATTTTGCTCCTACAAATATTTATTCTCACACTCTCCTATTAACTTTTATTATCTTTAATTCTGTATTTCTCTCTCCATCCCACGGAAACGGTTCCTGGATTCTCTCCTTTCAAACAATCAACACAAATATCTTTTACCGTAAGGACCCTTTCACGGATGAGTCCTCTCCCCGCACATTTCCAACAAATTTTATATGTCACGTGCATGTGCACGTGTGCGTTCACTAGTAACACAACACAAGTGAGTTTTCCCCTCACACTTTTCAACATGGTAAGAGAGCACTTACCCTAACCCTAGAGAGAAAAGAAAGAGAGCCTCTGCATGCTGGCTACCGCCGTCTCTCCATGGCTTAGGCCGGCCACCCACCTGACATCCTCCGGCCTCCATGGTTGTTTCTCTTCATTCACATAGATCTTCATCTATCTGCCGACGACATTCTTCCTGAACATCTACGCTCAATCTCTGTAGGACGCTACTTCCCGTCCAAATTTCTTTGTCGTCTCTTCCCCAAGGTTGTCCTCCCAATCATGGGAAGGCACTGATCATCCCATCCATCATCAACCATTATTTGCCACATCGTCATCCTGGACATCTTCTTTGCCGTCGAGCAACAAAGAATGATATAACAGCAAGGGAGCCATCATCATCCCCTAATCCTCGTTCCCTGGACAACGCTAATTCCTATCCAGATGGATCGTGGTCTAGCAAGTGTTCCCTCTAGATATTGTCATCTTTGAAGCCTCCATTAATTCCCTAGACGTCCTTCCTTGGATGACACTAATTCCCGTCCAGATTGATCTTTAGTCTAGCAAGGGGCTATTGTTGTCTCAGATTCACACAATCCCTTATCACAAGTGATAGTGCTAATTCCTGTCACCCTCTAGCACGTCTTCTCGGAGCTGTATTCTCTTAGACAATGCAAATTCCCATATAGATGGTGCATCAGCTGCCGCCGACACGACGTGTTGTCCAACCAACACAACGTCGTTGTCTAAAAATCATCCCGATGGCGCAAGGTTTTGTTCGCTAAGATCGCAGGGGGGGTCTTTTTTCCACACCACCTACTCATCCTCTTCGTATTTGGTGTGGGGGGGATATAAAGTAGAGAGTATGAAGAGAGTATGAGAGAGAGCATATGAGGAGAGAGATGAGAGTGATATATTCTAGGCTATCTTCATGGAGCTTTGTATTCTTCAACACATATGCTCTTTTAATGTCGTTGTGTCGCGTCATTCCCTCTAAGAATCACTTAAATGTGAGTTGGCCATCTACGCTAATTCCAGTTGGTCACCACTTTCAGACGACGTGTAAGGATCTTAACTGCAGGATTGACACCAAGATTTTCACGTTTGTAGTGCATTATGTATGTCAGGACAAGAGCTTGCTGTGCTAATTCCGGCCTCTTATTTCCTCTGGTGTTAACGAGGTTTCAATTGATCATTCTCGCTGCATTCCCATGAGACAGACGATTGCTTCTTCACATCATAAACTCGTTAATTTCTAGCATGTCCATTCTGTATCAATAAGGATTCATCAAGATTTATCTTCACCAAGCTACTTACTGACGTCTTCTTGCATATGCTCACATGGCACTTCATGTGATTTACTTGGGTTTCTCCTTGATGGTGCCATTCATTCCTATCAAGCCCCCAAGGTTCATGTGCTATATTTATGGAATCAGTATGACACCTATATAGCTACATCGACATTGTACCCTCGCGTTCGTGCCGCATTATGTACATGGGATTTGTTGATTGTGCACTTATACCACTCACACATTCCTCTTCAGTGAAGATGGCATGTCGGGGTACTTCCAATTGTCTGCTCCAGTTTGATTGTGGCGTGATTTTTCTATGGCTTTTAGATTCCATGTTCTTCATTCCAGATGCACTTAAAAGGCCTTCTCTAAAGCTCAAGATTTTTAGCCTGCAGAACATAACTCAAAAAAGGCGTCATCATATGTTTAGTTAGGAATTATTGTTAAAGGGGGAGTGACAATTTTTGTATGAGAGTGACATTTTTATCCTTTAATTGAGTCCTGTAAGTCCAAGCTTGGATATGTATTTCACCCATGCTCCAGCTTGGGGGGGGGGTTAGAAAGTGTTATTAGCCTATTTAGTTAATAGGTTAATTAGTTGATGGGCTTAAGTGTCTCGACCATATAGCCTTGGCCCTTGCTCGAGTTCCAAGTTTGTATTGTTTCCCCCTTCTTCTATATATAGGGCAGGGGTGTGTCATCTAATATAACACAACACAAGTGAGTTTTCCCCTCACACTTTTCAAGAACATGCTTGCATGTATGCCTATATATCATCCATAGATATATATTTTTTGTACTGTTATTGCATTTCACCTGAATATCTCACGTTATTCCCAAACTTTGATTTTTCACTTTGGCTGGACATCCTATATACCGAACTTGTCATGATTGCCATTTAATATATTTGTGATTAGCTAAGTGGACCCAACATAACCCTTGCACAAAGTCACTGATTTTTTTGTTAACGGGAATGTATTTCTCTTGTAATCAAACCAAAAACACTATTCTATAATTAATTTTGTTTTTATCTTTATTGTCAAAGAACATATTGAGTGCTACAACCGAAACCCCACCCCTCTGACTTTCGTTTTCCATTTACACCTTAAAAGCGAGAACACATGCCCCAATCCTACATTTCTAGTCCTTTTCCTCTCTTCATCCTTCCACTTCTACACATGGTCTCTCCTCTTCTTGTTACTTTGTCACTCTTCCTTTATTCTATTTGTGGTGGCAGTTGAATTAGAAGATAAATAAGGTTGGGCAGGAAGAATAATGAATCTGAAGAAGCACTCTTTGAAAGAGGAATACATAGGAGTTGGGCAATGGAGGGAGGATGAAGGCAAGGGGGTAGAGGAGATACAGCTTGAGATGGAAGTAGAGAATAGACAGTCAAATTTAAAAGAGAAAGAGGCAGGATGATGGTGAGAATAATGAGAACGAATATAAAGTAAAAGAGAGAGGTATGATAGGAAAAAGATGAGTAAAACATAAGTAACTCCACTGGTCTTTTGAGATATATTGATTGATCAATTATATCGTTAACTAGCCAGCAACACAATAAGTAATCTAACCACGATTGCAGAATATGTATATGCCCACTTAGGCTAAGTCAGTCTTTACTAATTTGTGATATGTTTAGTTAATTCTGATATGGGCACCACACTTAGGGTCCATTTTGTTCCTATCTAATTTGGATAAAATATCCGATCCCAGCATAAAATTGTAGATTGAATGTTAACATAGATATATTATATATGAAATACTATAATTACATCTGCTAATATGTTTGTATAGGGATCTACTTGTAAGTGTAAGAAAAGTTCAGGGACCTATATGTAACATCTGTAAAGTCTCTTGTGTATAAATGTACAAGCAACCCAACCGTGAGATAGGCTGAGGGATTCTCCCACTTTGCTCTAGTTTTTACATGGTATCATAGATAGAAGGAAAACCCGAGGAGAGTCGTCAATCTCTCCAAGGAAATTGTCATCCCCAACATAAGGTCTTCAGTCATCAGGATCAACAACATGCCAAGCTTTTCTGCTCGTCGCTACGACACCATACTGTAGCACGACGACCCTTGGATTGGTTGCTGCTCCTTCTCAGCTTGGATTTTGGATCAGCCCTTTTGGGTGTTGTATCCCCTTGGTCCCAGCAGCTCCACATACCGGTTGCTGGCTGCTGATCCCTTATTTTTTCTGCAAATCAGCTTGCATTGGGCTGCTGTCAACAACCTTTTATTGCGGAAAGAAGTTTGGCTTCAACAAAAGGGTTTAAGGGCTGTTTTCCTCCCTCAAATCTGGTCCGTAGAGGGCGTCCTTGACCCTACTACCTTGTCCTAGATTACAGACATTGGAACATTGGTCATACTCTGTAGGTACTATAGCCGCGAAGTACTGTAGCATGGCTGCTGCAGACTTTGCAAAAGTTTGTTTTCAATGCCAAACAGTCCTATTTCAAGGTCCTCAACTTTTACAAAGTGTGCAGAAGTCGGATTTCAAGGTCTTCCATTGTCCATTGCTCTGATTTCTTGAAAAACAAGTCTGATTTCTTTAAAGAGAAAGTATGAATCTTTGCCATAAAGTCTGGTTTTCTGTCCCTGGTCTATCTTTTGCTGATTTGATTAATATCTCATTCGGTTGGGTGCATTTGTGATCAACATGGCTGATAAGGATTTTTCCATTCGCCAATCTTGTGCGACAATCCATATTGAGTTATCTGGACTCCCTATGAAGTGCACTAACATGATAATTGTTGATGATACTTGGGAGACAGCGAAATATCAGATGTCTTTGTCTAATGAAGAATATGCTCATCTGATGGGTCTTTGAGCTTCAAAGCAAGTAATGACTTCATTATCTAGTGCACCGAGGTTTGATTTGTCAGCATGTATTTCACATGGATCCAAGGCATCGACGTCTAAGTCAGACTGGGTCCTTGATTCTGGTACAAGTTGCTAGAGATGATTACCACCTACACCCATAAGCCCAACCTACCCGATGTCACCCTTGCAGACAGTTTTGTTGCTTCAGTTAAGGGAATTGGGACAGTGTCACCAACCCTACATATATCCTTCACTCTACATTGTTCATTCCCCAATTTCCTTTTAATTTTTTATCAATAAGCAAAGTAACTCGTATGTTGAAGCCTCTGTTACTTTCTTACTAGATACTTGTGTTATACATGACTTGAAGATGGAAAGGACGACTGGTGAAGGATATGAACTGGCTGGACTTTACTACTTGCAACAACTTTACAGAACATGTGTAAGTGCGTCTCATTTAGTGGTACATAGTCGTCTTGGCCATGCATCTGTAGAAAAGCTCAAGTTTTTGGTTCCAGGTTTGTCCAACTTGGAGAGTTTGCAATGTGAATCCTATCAATTGGGGAAACACACAAGGTCTGTCTTTAGCATGGTTCAAAATTTTGGTCAAAATCTTGAAATTTCGCTCGAAATTTCGGTTTCGATGGGTATCAGACATAGAAATGCACATGCCCAGGAATAGGTAAGTAAAATTTCGAAATTTTGATAGAAATTTTTCTAAGGGGGTCGAAATTTTGACAAAATGCAACAATTTTGTTGAAAAAAGGCCAATTTGGGCATGCATTTCGTGAAACACAACTGAAACGGGTTCACAATTTCGAAAATCAACGATCCAAAGCCTGTTGCACTTGGAAGGTTACATAATTACTTCTTTGGTGATTTTCTTGCATTCTCTTGCTCTTGAAGGCTTTGTTCTTCGGATCTAAGGTAAGTTTACTCTCTCTCCTTCCCATCTACATCTATTTCTTCTACTTTTACCCCAACTTGATCAAAAGATTATATCGAATTTCTAGTTGCAAGTGATAGAATACAACTTAAACTTGAGGATTTATGAAATTATGCTATAAGTTACATATAATACGATTATTTTACAAATCTGACGATATATGTCCTCTTTGTCAAGATAATGGATAAAGTATGATTATTAACGTGATAACACCTAAACTAATTCCTTCATCATGTTATTCAAATTGTCATCGAAATCCCCCTCAAAATAGTTTTCAATCTTTTCACGTGTAGGACCCCCCCACCAACATCAATATATGATTTTATTGCATAAATAGGTGTATTTATGTATGTAGATCATCCTGGTAAAATTTCTTGACTTCCTTTATTTGGTCGTCGAAATAAGCATAAATGTCGAAATTTCCATCGATTTTTTTGCAAAATTTCTGTTTCTGAGCCACCAGAAATGGCGTCGAAATCGAAATTTTAAACCATGGTATTTAGGTCTAGGGAGAGTCAAAGAATGAAGTTTGTGCTTGAGTTGGTACGTTCAGATATATGGGGTCGGTGTCGAGTTACATCTAAGCCTGGGTTTAGATATTTTGTGAATTTTGTCGATGATTATTCTCGTGTTACATGGATTTATTTGATGAAGGAACAATCTGAACTTTTGTCCATATTTAAAACCTTTAGTGCAGAAGTGGGAACCCAATATAAAATGAAGTTTTGTACTATTTGTACTGACAATGCCAGCGAGTACTTCAGGTGTGAGTTCATCCATTTCACCTCCACACATGACATCATTCATCAATCATCTTCCCCACATACTCCACATCAAATCGGAGTAGCTGAGAGAAAAATCTGTCATAATGTTGAGACCACTCACACTCTTCTCCTTCATATGCATGTTCCTGGAGAATTTTGTGGTGATGTAGTCTTCACTGCCACGTACCTCATCGACCAAATGCCATCATCTGTTCTCCAAAATCAAATACCTATTCAAATCCTTCATCCTATAAAGCCATTGTACAATGTTCCACCCAGAGTGTTTGGATGTGCTTGTTTTGTCCATTGTCTTGGTCCATCATGGACAAGTTAAGTCCAAAGTCCGTTAAATGTGTTTTCTTAGGTTACTCTCAGGTTCAAAAGGGGCTTCTTTGTATCTGTAGATGTCACCTTCTTTGAAGACACCCTATTTTGATGATAGTTCTATAGTGACACCCGTAGTTATAGAGGAGCTCTTGCCCCTTCCTATCATTGTCGAGTCTACTATTTTTTATTCCCCTAGCAATGATGATCCTCGTGATGTAATTCCACCCGCCTTTGCTAGACCCCCAATCACTCAAGTTTACACTCATATAGGTGTAGGTAGGCCGTCTAGTTCAGGTACCAATGCAGGTGTAACAGAGGTTCCCTCCGGTTCAACTCCTTCTCCAGATGCTTCCTTATTAAAAGGTCAAGTATCGATAATTATTCCTCCACCTTTACAATAGAATCCTCCTATTGCTTTAAGTAAAGGTGTTAGATCATGCACTCTTTAAAATATTCAACATCCCATTTCTAACTCTGTTTCATATCTCCATCTTCCATCTTCATATTATGCCTTTATTTCTTCTATATCCTCTATCTCTATACCTCCATCAGTTTCAGTTGCACTTGATCACCCAGGTTGGGGTCATGTTATGGATGAGGAGACGTTAGCTCTTCATCAGATCAAAACATGGTCCCTTGTTTCACGCCCGCATGGCAAGTCTATTGTTTGATGCCATTGGGTTTTACACTGTCAAAGTGGGTGTAAATGGTTGTGTTGATCGGATTTAGGCACATTTAGTTGCCAAGGGATACACTCAAGTTTAGTGGTGAGGATTACTTAGAGGCCTTCTCTCCTGTAGCAAAGATGCCTTCTATTCGCTTTTTCTTGTCTTTGGCTGCTATTCACTCTTGGTCTCTGTACCAACTTAATAGAAAAAATGCTTTCCTACATAGTGATCTGGATGAGGAGTTTTATTTGGAGCAGCCACCTGGGTTTGTTGCTCAGGGGGAGCCAGATCTAGTGTGTCGTCGCCACAAGTTCCTCTATGGTATGAAGCAGTTCACCTCGTGCCTAGTTTGGTAGATTCAACAATGCCCTTTTTGAGTTTGGACTCCATAGGTGTACTACGGATCATTCAGTCTTCTATAGAAGACAGACATCTGGGAGGATTTCTTGGTGGTATATGTTGATTATATTGTGATTACTAGATATGACAAGCATGTCATTACACAAATAAAACTCTTTCTACAGGGCTAATTTGAACAGAGGACTTGGGAGTTCTTAAATATTTTCTGGGGATTGCCAAATCTGTCTGGGGTTGTAATTTCACATAGGAAGTATGTCTTAGATCTTCTCACTGAGATAGGGATGCTGGGGGCTAGAGCTGCTGATGCTCCTATGGATCCTAAAGTCAGATTTTCCATGGAGCAGGGGGAGCTACTTGATGATTCTTGGAGGTAGAAACGACTTTTTGGGAATTTGATTTATCTGACTGTCACTCAGCCCGACATCGCCTTTGCCACTAGTATTGTTAATCAGTTCATGGATAAGAAGTGCACAGTTCATATCTAGGCTGTTATGCACATTCTAAGGTATCTTAAGAAGTCTCCTGGTAGGGACTTCTATATCAAAATCATGTACATCTACATGTACATGATTTCTCAGATGCTGATTCGGTTGGATCCAAAATTGATAGAAGGTCTATCTCTGGTTACTGTGTGTTCATGGGAGGAAATCTCGTGTCTTGAAAGAGCAAGAAGGAAACGGTTGTAGCAAGGTCCAGTGTAGAATCCGAGTACAGAACTATGGCCGTAGCAACATGTGAGTTGCTATGGATTTGTCACTTGTTAGAGGAGCTTGGATTTATGCGTAATACTCCCATGGACTTGAAGTGTGACAGTCAGGTTGCTGTCCACATTGCTCGGAATCTGGTCTTTCATGAGAGAACCAAACATATTGAAGTGGATTGTCATTTCTGTGAGAAACGATTCACCTGAAGTTGATTCATTTGTCACTAGTCAAATTAGAAGATTAGTTAGCTGATTTGTTTACAAAGTCCGTAAATGGTTGTCGGGTCCAATACTCACGTAACAAGCTGTGCACGTGATATATATGCTCCAGCTTGAGGGCGGGCATAAATATGTATGTATAGTGACCTACTTGTAAGTGTAAGCAAAAGTTAGTGACCTATGTGTAAAGTCTGTAAAGTTTCTTGTGTATAAATGTACAAGCAACCCAACCGTGAGATAGGCTTAGGTATTCTCCCACTTTGCTCTGATTTACAACATTTAATATTCTAGAATATGAGGCTAATTGTCTTACTATTGAGATAATTAAAACAGAGTACAGTGGTTCTCTTTTATAAGACAAGAGAAAGACACATGGTTTAGATATAACCAATATGGGATAAAACAAGACAAGGAAAAAAGAGAGAAATAGACTAAGTAAAAAACACAGGAAAGTCTATATACTAATACTCCCCCTCAAGCTGGAGCATAGATGTCTAGCATGCCCAGCTTGGATGTCATAGCAGTGAACCTTGTCTTTGGTAGAATCTTTGTGAAGATATCAGCCACCTGATTAGAGGTATGAATATAGGGAGTAGATATTTGTCCTGAGAGAACAGCCTCGCGAACAAAATGACAGTCCACCTCAATATGCTTGGTCCGCTCATGGAAGGTAGGATTACTAGCAATGAAGGTAGCTGCCTTGTTGTCACAATACATAGGAATAGCAGAGGAATCAGAAAATCCAAAGTCCTTCAGCAGGCTCCGAATCCAGAATAGCTCACAAGTAGTATGTGCCATGGCACGATACTCAGCTTCAGCACTAGAGCGAGCAACAACAGACTGCTTCTTGCTTCGCCAAGTGACAAGGTTACCTCCCACAAAGGTACAGTAGCCAGAAGTAGACCGACGGTCAACCTTGCTGCCAGCATAATCAGATTCAGAATAGCCAAGGAGTTTGCAATGCCCATTTTTTTTGTAAAGTAGACCTTTTCCAGGAGAACTTTTCAAATATTTCAGAATATGACAGACAGCATCCCAATGGCATTGTCGAGGCTTGTCCAGGTAGCGACTAACCAATCCAACTGCAGTAGTGATATCAGCCCGAGTAACAGTAAGATATATGAGTTTCCCAACCATACGTCGATACTGCTGATTGTTAGGGTAAGCAGGAGACTCCTCATCATCCCAGTTGATGTTGGGATCCATAGGTGTGCTAGCAGGTTTCGCACCCAAAAGACCAGATTCAGATAAGAGATCCAGGACATACTTCCGTTGAGACAAGCAGAGACCAGAAGAAGACCGGGACACTTCTATCCCAAGAAAATACCGAAGTGAGCCAAGATCCTTGGTAACAAAGTGTTTCTCTAGATAGCGCTTTGTAGACTGAATACCAACAGGATCGCTTCTAGAGAATAATATCATCAACATAAACAATAAGAATAATAATACCCGCAGAAGTATTTTTCACAAAAACAGAGTGATCAGATTGGGAACGTCTGAAGGAAAATTGCTGAAGAATATTGCTGAGCTTGTCAAACCACGCTCTAGGGCTCTGTTTCAAGCCATAGATAGCCTTTTTTAGCCTGCAGACTTTGGAAGCCTCCCCCTGACACACAAAACCGGGAGGTTGTGACATGTATACCTCTTCATGAAGATCACCATACAGGAAAGCATTCTTGACATCAAGTTGATACAGTGGCCAGTCATAATTGATAGCAACAGAAATCAGAATCCGGACAGAGTTCAGGCGCGCTACTGGAGAGAAAGTTTCAAAGTAGTCAACTCCATAGGTCTGGGTATACCCCTTTGCCACAAGTCGCGCCTTAAGTCGTTCGACAGTACCGTCGGGATGGTATTTGACAGTGAACACCCATCGGCATCCAACTGGAGAGCAATCAGCAGGTGGCTCAACTAGGGTCCAGGTATGACGGTCAGTAAGAGCCTTCATCTCTTCTTCCATAGCCTGACGCCACGCAGGATGGCTAAGAGCCTGAGCAACATTCTTAGGTACAGATATCGCAGACAGAGCCGCAGTGAAGTTAGCAAAATTAGCACTCAAATTATCAGTAGAGCAGAAATTTCCAATCGGATGCATAGTGCAGGTACGGGTCCCTTTCCTCAGACTAATAGGAATATCAAGATCAGAAAATACCTGCGAGGATGGTTGATCTGGCACCGAGGAAGAGGACGATGGAGGGGCCATGGAGGGAGCTGTCGGCTTCGGTCTTCTTTGATAAACTTTCAGAGGTGGCTTTTCAATCAGATCCTCAGAAATAGCAGGTACATCGTCCATCACAGGCAAAGGTGTATCAGCAAGTAAATCGGAAGTGAGCGCAGAACCACCCGTGGAGTAGAAAGGCATATGCTCAAAAAACACCACATCCGCAGAGACAAACCACTTTTTAGAAACAAGATCATAGCACCTATATCCTTTCTAAGTGCGAGAATATCCCAGAAAAATACACTTAGTTGCTCTAGGATCCAATTTAGTAAGGCCAGGCCGAAGATTTTTAACAAAACAGGTGCTCCCAAAAATGCGAGGCGGGACAGAGAAAAGAGATGCATCGGGAAACAGAATCTGAAAAGGAATCTGATTGCCGAGCACAGATGAAGGCATGCGGTTAATTAGATAGCAGGCAGTGGCTATCGCCTCGGGCCAAAAAGCTTGGGGAACATGATAGTGAAAGAGAAGGGTACGAGCAACCTCGAGAAGATGACGATTTTTGCGCTCAGCAACACCGTTTTGTTGTGGGGTGTAAGCACAAGAGGTTTGATGGATTGTGCCCTGGCGACGACAGAAAGAGCTAACAGATGTTTGCATGAATTCCAAAGCATTATCAGTACGAAGAATTTTGATAGGCTTAGCAAATTGAGTGCGTATCTCAGTAAAAAAGTCAGTAATTTTTTCAAGGATAGTGGATCTATCTTTAAGTAAAAACAGCCAGGTAGTTCTAGAAAAATCATCAATGCCCAGAAAATATCTAAAACCGGAAGTACTTGTGACAGAGCAAGGACCCCAAACATCAGCATGTATAATATCAAAAGGTGCTTTAGAGCTGATATAAATTTTTTTTGAAAAAGTAGTACGAGTTTGCTTGCCAAGCTGACAAGTTTCGCAATGAAAATCAGAACTAACTATATCTGGTAACATGACTTTTAACTTTCCAATAGAAGGGTGTCCCAATCTATAGTGCCACTGGATGTCGGTCACCGATGATGTCAGATATGCAGCAGTCTTTGGCTCGTCCAGGTAGTAGAGTCCATCCGGTCCCTCATGGCCCGAACCAATCGTCATCCTCGTGCGCAGATCCTGAAATAAAACACCATCCGGATCAAATGTAATTGAGCAACGAAGGCTCTTCACAGTTTTACTCACAGAAAGAAGATTAATAGGAAACTTCGGGACATAAAGTGTAGAGCGCAGAGGCAGACGACCAGTAGGACAAATATCACCAATGCCAGTAACAGGTGATTTAGAACCATCAGCTAAGGTAACAGGAGGTATAAAAGAAGTCTGCTGCAGTTTAGAAAATAAAGCAGGATTGCCAGATATATGAGAAGTCGCACTAGAGTCAATAACCCAGGAATTTTTACCAGCCGTAGTCAGAAGAGCAGCACTGCCAGAATTTGAAGCCTCAGTAGAAGACGCCAGACGAGCCTGTAGGAGTTTTTCAAACTCGGAGCGGATCCAGTCAGCCGTCGGCGGAGCAGGTTCATCAGTTGTCACTTTGTTGGCCCACTCAGGTTTGCCATATTTGATCCAGCACTTATCTTCATTATGGTTGGTACGTTTGCAGTGAGTGCAATAGCGGGACTCAGCCTGATCGGATCCAGTTCCACGACCAGGAGCAGAGAATCGTCCTCCGCGACCACGACCTCTACCACGGCCACGACCACGGAAGGAATCACCAGAGCGGACAGCAAGAGCAGCACCGTCAGAGGTGTCAGGCACAGGTTGAGACACAGAGGGTAGACGCTGAACTCGTTTGAGAACATCGCGGAGAGTAGGCAAAGGGTCGCTGGAGAGAATCTGGTCCACAACACCAGCAAAGGACGCAGGTAGGCCGGCGAGGAATTGAACTAACATAAGTTCATTCCGTTGTCGGTGCACTTCTTCAATATCAGCAGTCAGAGGGTGATATACCCGGAACTCATCCCAGAGAGCACAGCAGGAGTTGTAGTAGTCCTCAACGGAGTCGGTGGCCGAATACTCCTGTTTGGCAAGCTGTTTGAATATCTCGAAGACCTTCTTCGGATTCTGCTGGTGAGAGTAAACATGGGAAAGCTGGTCCCACATGTCTTTGGCAGTCTGAAGTCGAAGCAAGGACTGGCTGATTTTTGCTTCAACACTATTCACCATCCAGGTCATGACCCCATAGTCCTCTTTGGACCATAGATCATATGCGTGCTTGGTTTTCTCATCAGCGTCTGCAGCAGGAAGATCAGGGCCCTTGGTAGTCAGGTGAGAGTAGCGTCCTTGAGATTTGACATATAACTCGAAGGAGGCAGCCCATAGATGATAGTTGGAGTGATCCAACTTCACCGTAGTAACACAGAGAGTGTGCGGCGGGAGGTCGGAAGTCGCCATCGCAGCAATAGCAGAAGAAGAGAAGCAGCACGGGCACAGATCCAGACAGTAGTCAGCAGCAGTAGTAGACAGCAGTAGAAGTCCAACACATGGACTAGTAGCAGTAGATAGGAGATCCGAGCATGGACCTCAGAAAACCCTTATAGGGCAGGAAGAAGGAAACAGAACCTACGCCAACATGGAGAAGAGATCACTCCACCATGAGGCGTAGGCAGTCAGAGCCGGAAACTTGTTTTTAAGCCTTCAACGTGCCAGACTGGAAAGTGACCAGGCTGTACGTAAGCTTTTCGGAAAGGAAACGGAGACCGAAGAGAGAACCTGTGGTTGTCTAAGCCACAAGGGAAGATGTGCGTAGGGTACGGAGATTATAGGAGAGGGGAAAAAGATGGTGGAGAAAGGGTGGCGGTGGCTGATAGTGGTGGTGGGGATGAGGAGAGGGCGGCGGCAGCAAGGCCTGCCGGCGGCAGGTCAGGGAGAGAGGGAGAGAGGGTGGGTGGAGGAGGGAGAAGAAAATGGGAGAGAAGAGAGGAGGGGATGGGCGGCGGCAGCAGCCTGCTGGGAGGGAGTGGGCGGCGGCGGGAAGATGGGGGGCTGGACGGCGGCGTGAAGGAGGGTGGCGGCTGGGTTAGGGAGAAGATGGGTGGCGGCTGGGGTAGGGTTAGGAAAAAGGGCTAGGGTGGATCGGGTGGCTCTGATACCATCTAGAATATGAGGCTAATTGTCTTACTATTGAGATAATTAAAACAGAGTACAGTGGTTCTCTTTTATAAGACAAGAGAAAGACACATGGTTTAGATATAACCAATATGGGATAAAACAAGACAAGGAAAAAAGAGAGAAATAGACTAAGTAAAAAACACAGGAAAGTCTATATACTAATAAATATTATATTATACAATATTTATTTATCTATATTTTTCTAGAAAATAATATATTGTTAATAGTATGTGTATATTATTGTTGAATGCAAATCATTTTCCCGAGCGTGTCGGAATGAAAATTTTCAGATCTACTCTGAAATCCAATCCGTATGACACGGATATTTTTTTTTAAATTTTGGATGAGTATCCGGATCGAATGTGCATATTCTGGATATTCATTTATACGTCTAAAAAAGGATGCATGTAGCTGACTCCAAGTCTTAGATGACAATAATGAACTTACGCAAACATTTTTCCCTCAAAATTTCTATGTGACTGCTCGCAGCTCCATTATGAAACTTATCACTCGTTTGTTTTTATTTTATGATCTTTATAACTTCTCTAAGGATTCTCACTGTCATGCGACCATCCATTGACAATTGCCATAATCTTGCCCTTTTCAACTCTAGCCGCTCTGTGCACCATCCTCATCTTCTACCTTAACAAATCATAGGAAAGCCACTTTCCTGGCTCCATAATTCACGTTGAGCACCTCTTACCTTCACTTTACCAATGACTTGCTGTATAAAGTCCAACTTTGACATTGAGTCACTTGTTTCGATTGAGGAGTGAGCCCTATCCCAAACTTCAGATTGCTGCCTGCCCACTTGTACTTTGAGGTGAAACATAGACATACTGAAATGACTAGAAATGGGCAGTCTTTTGCTTTATTATATGGTTTTGTCTGAAGATTATACTAAGTCTCTAGACACTCTATTGAGTAAATTTAAACAAAAATCTTTGCATGGAATCCTAATTTTGATTTATTTCATCAGGATCTTTTAGGGTTATCGTAGACATTCCAAAAAAGCTGCCCCTTTTGTTTGGATTTTCTTCAATATCAACGAAAAACTTAAATTTTCCTTAAAGTCTCTTTCTCCCTTTATATATATATTTTCACTTGTTCACTCTTCTTTTCGAAGAAAATCACTATCATGATTCTTTGCCATGCAATTGTCTTAAAAAACATGCCAGGCTTTTCCATATGGTAGTTGCATGTCTTATATGAAAGGCAAAAGTGAGCATGGACTCCGTTTGATTCTTAAGCAGTATGTCCAGGTTGTTCTAAAAACTATTAGCTCCTGATAATAGGTATTGGTAAAAATTGTAACAAATCTGACAAGTTGATTAATGCATGCATGATCTCAGATACAAGTTGGAGCTCTGACTATTTTCTGTTTTGAACTGTATTCAGCTGTTATTGGAAGCTGAAAGTTATATGCTTTTTAGCTTTTATTAATAACTACATTGATAGATGAGAATTTGAACTGTATTCCATGTAGCAATCTGATTAGCGTCATCACATAACTATCATGGTTGCATATCCTATATATTTTCTTAATTGCTGCAGAGATCATATTCTCATCCTTGAAGCAAATTTAATGATAGATGAGAAAACAAAGATATTTACTTGTCCTGTTTTGTTTTTGGTTTTAGTTATCCGAAGGGCTCCTCATGAATTCAAGATTTCTTGTCTAGAGGTGAGTCTTAAAATATATCCTTCGACTTATTTTCTGAAGTCAAAAAGCTGTTTAGTAATTGTTGGCTCTGACGCATTTCTAGTATTCACAGATATTCTAAGAATAGTATTGATTTGAGATTCCATAACTATGTTGAGCATTTTATACTAGTACTTGCTACTTGAAATTAGTTTGAAGTTTATAAGCTTTTTCTCTCCTATCCGTTATAGATTCTAGTTCTTAGAGAAAAGTGCTGTTTAATTTTTATTTTAATTAAAGAATCAAGTTAGTCGAACTCCCAAATTTTCAAAAACCAATACTTTCAAGTTTCAATATCTGAAAATGGTAATTTTAGAATTGCAAAATTCTAGACTTGTCAATGTGCATGCACATATGCACCCTGGATGGCGCATCTTGGGATTCCTGACTGATATTCTACCTCGTTTTGTTTTCAGGGTCCTATATTCATGTTAATTATTGTTTTACATGATGGGTACCTAAAACTATTGATTATTGGAAATTAATACCCTTAATGCCCATTTTCTGGTTTATATTGCTCTATGCCTTGAATCCGATATCTTTGTTGAGTTTTTTTTAATATTTATTTGGGCTGGTTAGTGAAAAGATATCTAACGAATAAAAAAAGATAAATATTCTTTAATATTTGACGTATTGTTTTGTGAATATTTTTCTGAACTTTAATCTCACAACTTTCTTGATATTTTTGTGTTTCCACAAACTTCCATACCAAATACGAAATTGACTCAAAGTTGAAAATACTGTTATCTTTCTAGTTACTACCTTGCCGCTCCAAGGGGCAAGTATAAGTGGATGCACTAGCTACATGTTGCATTCCTGCAAATGTAGATCAAATTGGACAAATTTCATGCAATCTTTCAATATTTATTTAACCATCAAATACCAATTTTATACCCAAAAGTTTATTTAAGTTGACTTAGGAAAGTAGCATTGGGCATAGTTTTGAAACCTGACCATTCCCGACCGGTTGACTTATCCTCCACTCGACAGTTAGAATAAGTCGGATGGGGTGAAGCCCCTTCTTGACCAAAACCTAGCTTTAATCCGGTGACCCTACCAGTTCCACCATCAACTTGGTGATCCACTCGAGTTTTGTTGATAATGTTTTTTCAACTCCTAAATGATCAGGTGATCAATATGACTCCCCTTTCACTCAACACAAACATTTCATAGATTGAAATATTCACTTATAAGTCATTTATAACTTGTTTAGAGTACGGAGAAACCATTGGGTTTGCTTGTTTACAAATGGACGCTTTGATGTTTCACAATTCATCATAGATGCTTTCATATAGTGGATTATATGGCATTTATGTCAAACACACATAAATACACACACACACACACAGATATATATATATATATATATATATATATATATATATATATATACATATATATATACACACATATATATAATATGTATATATATGTTTGTATATATTATTACATTATGTATATGGTGTCATATTGACGTCACAAGGTCAACTACAGTTGACCTGACAGTTGAATTGAGGAGTCGTGACCCATAAACTTTATTGTGTCGACCTCTTTTTACTAAAAAAGTCCCTACTACAATTTTTCTATAGTGATTTTTTTCCTAAAAATCAGGTGAGGTACGTGCCTCACTTGGCCCCTGTGTGGTTCCACCACTGCCCCCCACCCGATTGTCGCACTGCCTCTGCCCCTGCCGCCTTGCCCATCCCGCTGCCTTGAAGCCCTCACCATCCACATAAAGAGCATGAAGCATATATGTATCCGTAAGCATTTTTCAAATCTCATATTTATCTTTATCTTTAATTTATACTTGTGAAGCAACCTGCATCTTGGTCGATACTATCGACACACATGTCGATAGTATCGAGATTGGTTCAGGCGTAAGAGAATACTCCGTCGATACCATCGACACAAGTCGATGGTATCGACACCGGCACAGTGGCGGAACGGCAAACCGGCGGTTGACCTATTTTGTTTATGAAATGTTGTTTTTATGCTTTTTCTCTCTTTGTACCTCATGTATTTACCCTAATATATAAATACAAGTGTGTAGGCTCAAGCCCTACTCATGTTTTGCTGCACCTAGCAGCCGACATGTGATTTGTGTTCCCATCTTCTTCCTCCTTCATTTCTTCTTACATGGTATCAGAGCGGAGATCGATCTAGGGTTTCTCCTCTCTCTCTCTTCGGAGGATCTCTCCAGGTCTCTCCTTCCTTGACGGCCAACTGCTTCCCACCCGTCTCCTTGGCGAAATCCACCTACTGCAAAGGACCACCGTTGGCTACTCTGGGTCTGCGGTAGATATCTAACTCTACCGTAGCCACTATCATAGAGCAGTTGAGGATCTCCAGGTGATCCAACGATCATCTAAAAACACCGCCGGAGGACTAGTTTCATCTCAATCATCATCCTAGTCACACCTCCTCTATGTGTGATTAGGAATATTCTTTGGAGGCTGTGAATGCGTCAGTAACGCATTTCTTCTTTCTTTTCGTCTGTGTGTGACGTGTATCTCTCCGTCACCACATTCTCTTTGACGTGTATCAATCCGTCATATATTCCGTTCTACAATGGAGGATATCAAGACACCTATGATCTACAACGAGGTGTCACCTATCGCCTCCATCAAACTCAACGGGAAAAATTATCTTCTATGGATGAACGCCATCCACACCGTCTTGGAGGCTCGTGACAGAGCAAGGCATGTTGACTCGGGTCCCAAGGCATCTACTGACGAAGGATATGCTGAGTGGAAGCGACATGATAGTCTTGTGAAGACTTGGTTGTGGAATAGTATGGAATCTGCAATCGCCGCAAGGTTCATGTTCTACTCTACGGCCAAGGAAATATGGGACGCCGTGAAGCAACATTACTCTCAAGAGAAGAATGCTCTCCGTCAGTTTATGATTTATGATTGTTTGTTTGCTGAAAAACAGGGTGACCGATCTCTTGAGGAGTATTTTGGGGCTATTCAGGCTCTTTCTCAAGAGCTAAGTTATTATCATCCTGTGACTGTTGCAGAACAGATAAAGGACATAGATGATCTTGTTACGGCCAAATTCTTATCTGGGCTTAACTCGACTTGTAGCTCCGCTCGGAGTGTTATCTTGGCTACTGATAAACTACCTAGTCTTGTGGAGGCTTATTCAAGAATCCAGCAATCACTGTTTGAGTCTGCTTCCTTTGTGCCTGATATACCTTCTGGAGAATCTCATGCTTCTGTTGCCACTGCCGCTGCAGTACGAGGAGGACGCCCTGGTATGGGTAGAGGGCGTGGGACACGTCCGAAATGTACCTTTTTTGATAGACCAGGACATACAGTGGAGAAGTGTTGGAAGAAACATGGAAGACCTGCTGCACCACCTGTGAGGGCAGCACATTGTGCCACCACTACAGGATCCTCATCCTCTACAGCTGTGGGTACATCTTCTGGCACAGGCATCACTCTCACTCAAGAAGAATATGATCGGTTCATTCAGGCGACACAACATATGAGTATGGGTTCATCATCATCTTCTTCATCGGCAAATTTGGCATCTACAGCTGGTAATCATGCTACATCTTTCATAGCATCTGGCTCATCCTCATCTTGGGTGGTTGACTCTGGCGCCTCACAGCATATGACTGGTATGAGGAGATTGCTCCACACTATTGACTCATCAATTCCTCACCAATCTGTTACATTGGCAGATGGTTCAATGAAAAGACTTTTAGCTAGTGGATCTGTCTCCCTAACACCCAAGATTGATCTTAAATCAGTTCACTTTGTGCCTGAATTTCCTTTTAATCTTCTTTCGGTTGCAAAATTGATTGACACTTTAAAATGTTGGGTAATATTTGGACCTTCTGGTTTTATGTTACAGGATCTCAAGAGTATGAAGACGATTGGTGGGGGGCCTAGGAAGGGTGATCTCTACCTTTTCAACGGTGACAGTCTACCTCGCCAAATGCCTGCTCCTGCTCCATCCATCCTGTTGAGTGGTTCCCCCTTACTATGGCATTGCAGATATGGACATCCTTCTTTGGAGAACCTGTGGAAGTTGGAACCATAGTTATCCCAATTATCCTCCTTAGAGTGTCAGTCATGTCAACTGGGAAAGCACCATAGGTTATCCTATCCCAGTCAGGTCAATAAGCGGGCTTCTTGTCCCTTTGAGTTAGTGCATACTGATGTGTGGGGTCCTGTAAAAGACCAAAGTTATAATGGTTTTCGTTATTTTATATCTTTTGTTGATGATTTCTCACGCATGATATGGATCTACCTTCTTAAAAGTAGAGAGTCCGTGTTGTCCATTGTGAAACATTTTCATACTGAAATTGAAGTCCAGTTTGATTGCAATTTAAAAATTCTTCAGTCTGATAATGCCTTGGAGTATGTTCAAAAGGCTATGTCTGATTTTTGTAGCTCGGTTGGTATGCTTCACCGCACTTCTTGTCCTCACACCCCTCAACAAAATGGGGTGGCAGAGAGGAAGAATCACCATCTTCTTGATATTGCTCGATCTATTATGTTTCAATCTAATGTGCCCAAGAAGTTTTGGTCTGAAGCTCTTTTAACTGCTTGTTTCTTGATCAATAGACAACCTTCCTCTGTTCTTCAAGGACAGACTCCCTTTTCTGTTTTGCGTCCCAAGGACTCTCCCTATCCTATTCCTCTTAGAGTGTTTGGTTGCACTTCCTTTATCCATAACTTTGACCCTAAGACCGACAAGCTGTCTCCTAGGTCCATTAAAACACTGTTCCTAGGTTACTCTACTACGAGCAAAGGATACAAGTGTTACTGTCCTAGTCTTCGCCGCATGTTTGTGTCTAGGGACGTCACTTTCCATGAGACCACTCCATATTTCTCCAATGCTATTAGCAAGGGGGAGCATTTGAGAGAGGGAGAGCCACCAAAAATACAAAATGAGAGACTGCAACCATCAATGCAGAGTGAGGGAGTGCCACCTATCATTCCGGATTTTACTTCTATTCCGGATGAACAAGCAGGAGATAGACCTACCATTGAGCATTACGCACATGTATATCATAGGCGAGGCAGGCAGGATCCAGAAGAAGTAGCGGCACCAGTCCCTGAGCCCTCATCATCGCCTTCTACTCAAGAGAATCCTACAGAGACATCTGATCTCAACCTTCCTATTGCTGTTCGGAAAGGTACTAGGTCCTGTACTATTAAACACCCTATTACAAATGTATGTTGCCTGTCTCATCTGTCTAAGCAGGCCCGTGCATTCGCTATTGGGATTGATTCTGTGTCTATACCAAGAAACCATTTTGATGCAATGAAGAACAGTAGCTGGACACAGGCAATGCAACTTGAAATGTCAGCTCTCTTGAATAATGGTACTTGGGATCTGGTTGATCTTCCTGCAGGAAAGAAAGTAGTAGGCTGTAGATGGGTTTTCACTATTAAACACAATCCGGATGGATCAGTTGAAAGGTTGAAAGCCCGATTGGTTGCAAAGGGCTACACCCAAACCTATGGTGTTGACTTCTTTGAAACATTTTCTCCTGTTGCTCGCCTGAATTCTGTGCGGATCATTATTTCTCTTGCTACTACCTTTGATTGGCCATTATTTCAGCTGGATGTAAAGAATGCATTTCTCCATGGTGATCTACAGGAAGAAGTATATATGGAGCAACCTCCTGGGTTTGTTGCTCAGGGGGAGTGTCAGAAAGTATGCAAATTAAAAAAGGCTATTTATGGGCTGAAACAGTCACCTAGAGCTTGGTTTGACAAGTTCAGTGAAGTTATTCTTCAGATGGGTTTTTCTCGCTCCAAGATTGATCATTCCTTATTTTACTCCAGCTCTTCCCGTGGATCCATTATTCTTCTGGTATACGTTGATGACATAGTGATTACTGGCAGTGACACAATGGGAATATCTCGTGTCAAAGAGGGTTTGCAAAAACATTTCCATACAAAGGATCTGGGCAAAACTAAGATACTTTCTAGGCATTGAAGTGCTTAGATCTCATGCAGGTGTCAATTTATCTCAGAGAAAGTATGTGCTTGATTTGTTACAGGAGACAGGCATGGCTGAATCTAAACCGGTAAATACTCCAATGGATTATCACATCAAAGAGGTGGTTGATGATGTTGAGTATCCAGATCCAGAATATTATAGGAGAATAGTGGGTAAGTTGATATATCTAACTGTCACCCGACTGGATATTTCATTTGCTGTGAGCGTAGTCAGCCAATATATGCATTCTCCGCGACAATCACACTGGATAGCAGTTTGCAGAATTCTGAGGTATCTAAAAAGTGCTCCCGGTAAAGGTATCACATATTCTAGACCAAAGGCACCTCCATCTACTCTGTCTCTCACAGGATATTCATATGCTGACTGGGCTGGTGATCATACTGATAGGAGATCTACATCAGGCTATTGTACCTTTCTAGGTGATCATCTTATCACATGGAAAAGTAAAAAGCAACATGTGGTTGCTAGATCTAGCACTGAAGCTGAGTATCGTGCTATGGCCCATGCATGCTGTGAATTAAAATGGGTCAAATCTGTTTTATCTGAATTACAAATTTCTCTTCTACCTTCTATGGAGCTCAAGTGTGACAATCAATCTGCCATGCACATCGCCAAAAATCCTATCTTTCATGAGCGTACAAAACACATACAGGTTGATTGCCATTTTATTCGTGATCAAATAAAAGACGACACTATTGTGACTCCATATGTTAGGTATGAAGATCAACTAGCAGATATTCTGACAAAGCCCTTGGGTTCAGCAATTTTTCAGAAACTCTGTGGCAAGCTGGGCATCCACGATGTGTACTCTCCAGCTTGAGGGGGAGTGTGAAGCAACCTGCATCTCGGTCGATACCATCGACACTCTGTCGATAGTATCGAGATCTGTCCAGGTTCATGTTGAAGCCAGCTGCATCTCGGTCGATACTATCGACACACATGTCGATAGTATTGAGATTGGTTCAGGCGCAAGAGAATACTCCGTCGATACCATCGACACAAGTCGATGGTATCGACACCGGCACAGTGGCAGAACGGCAAACCGGCGGCTGACCTATTTTGTTTATGAAATGTTGTTTTTATGCTTTTTCTCTCTTTGTACCTCATGTATTTACCCTAATATATAAATACAAGTGTGTAGGCTCAAGCCCTACTCACGTTTTGCTGCACCTAGCAGCCGACATGTGATTTGTGTTCCCATCTTCTTCCTCCTTCATTTCTTCTTACAATACTTATTGAAAATTATGTATGCCCTATTTTTTGAGTTATAAAATTGGAGTTGTAGAACAAAAACACTGATAAAACATTATTGCATACAACTTATATTATAATTTGGTGGTCCATTGCTTTTAATCCCTATTTTTTCTTGTTAGCGTAGTACAAACTTTCTGTTTTGTTTTAATTTTTCTTATACATACATATATATATTATACATACACACATTCATAGAGACATAGATATGCAAACACACACACACACACACACGAGTATTTCTGGTGTACATCACCCAAAACGTAATGTTACTATATAAAATTAGTTTTATGAGTGTCTTGCGTTGACGTACGGAATATCTTATGAAATTATTGTTGAAAATATTCTATACATATCTTCATGTTGCTTTACTTTTTTACCCGTTACCCTACCCCATTTACCCTACGGGTAAACGGGTGTGGGTAAGGGTATTTACCCTACCCGTTACCCACAACTTTGACGTGGATAAGTGTAAGTGTAAGCCTTTACCCTATCCTACCCTACCCATTTACAACCCTACTCATTGCACCAACACACTTATAAACCTTGAAGAACAGAGGCCTTTAAAGGAACAGAGTGAGTCCGGGCATTAGTAGGTAGGACTGGGCACAAAATCAAACTAAACCATAGAAACCAACCAAACCAAATCAAACCGACCAGCTTTGTTTGGTTTTATCAGGGTGAATGGTTTGGTTTGGTTTCTATAGAGAAACTGGGAATTGTTTATTGAGTGAGTAAAACAATGTACAATACAATCTCATATATAACAGAAGAGAATAGAGACTAAAGCAGAGGTGAGCAATATGGGACTAAACTACAAAAGTGAAAAGCATAAGTGAGGCACGTGCTATGCACATGACACTCAACAAAACATAACAGAACACAACATATCTCTATACTCCCCCTCAAGCTGGAGCGTAGATGTCGAACATGCCCAACTTGTCAATTAGAGTCTGAAAACAAGCTTTGGGAAGTATCTTTGTGAAGATGTCCGCAACTTGCTTGTCAGTGCTGAGATATGGAGTGCAAATCCGGCCAGAGAGAACTGCTTCTCGAACAAAGTGACAATCAACCTCAATATGTTTCGTCCTCTCATGAAAAGTGGGGTTGCTCACAATAAAAAATGGAGGCCTTATTGTCACAAAACATCGATATAGGGCTGGAATAGGATATATCAAACTCCTGGAGGAGATTCTGAACCCACAAAAGTTCACATGCAGTATGAGCCATCGCTCGGTATTCCTCCTTTGCACTGGATCTAGCAACAACAGTCTGCTTTTTGCTTCGCCAGGTAACAAGGTTTCCGCCAACAAATGTATAGTATCCTGACGTTGATTTACGATCAGAATGACTTCCTGCATAGTCAGAGTCCGAGAAGCCAAATAGGTTGTAGTGTCCATGCTTCTTATACATCAAGCCTTTCCCGGGAGAACTTTTAAGATGGCACAGAATATGACATATAGCATTCCAATGACATTGCCAGGGTTTATCAAGATACCAACTGATGAATCCGACAGCAGCAGTAAGGTCAATTCGTGTGAAAGTCAAATAGATAAGCTTGCCTACCAACCTTCTGAACTGGTGATGATTAACATAGGGAGGCGAGTTTACATCATCCCAGCCCATGTTTGGGTCAAGTGGAGTGTTGGCTGGTTTGCAGCCCAGCATGCTAGTTTCCTACAAGAGATCAAGTACATATTTTCTCTAAGAGAGACAGTCTTGTAGATGATCTGGAGACCTCAATGCCTAAAAAATACCTCAGCTTTCCGAGATCTTTAGTGACAAAGTGTTTCTCCAAGTAGGTTTTAGTTTCCTGTATACCCACAATATCACTGCCAGATAAGATAATATCATCTACATAAACAATGTGAATGACAAGTCCAATCGCTGTTTTGCGGATAAAGACTGAATGATCAGAGTGAGAACGACGAAAGTCAAAGGTGACTAATATCTGACGGAGCTTGTCAAAGCAAGCTCGCGGGCTTTGTTTGAGACCATAGATAGCCTTTTTCAGCTTACATACTTTGAAGGCAGACTCCCCCTGAGCAACAAACCCTAGTGGTTGCTCCATGTATACTTCTTCCTGTAGATCTCCATAAAGGAATGCATTTTTAACATCGAGCTGAAAGAGAGACCAGTCTTTATTAACAACAATAGAAATCAAAATACGAACAAAGTTTAGTCGTGCAACAGGAGAGGTCTCAAAATAGTCGACACTGTATGTCTGTGTGTAGCCCTTTGCAACAAGACGGGCTTTTAGACATTCAATAGTCCCATCAGGTTGACATTTAATGGTAAAGATCCAACGACAGCCCACAGTAGGGCAGGAAGAAGGGCGATCCACAAGTTCCCATGTCTTGCGATCGCATAGTGCCTGCATTTCCTGGTCCATTGCCTTTCCATGCAGGAATAGTAAGAGCCTTTGTAGCATTTTTGGGAATGGTGACAGTAGAAATTGCAGAAGTGAAGTAGGAAAAGTTGTTATGCAGATTGGCAGAAGTGCAGTAATGACTGATAGGATGTTTAGTACAGGAGCGAACACCTTTCTGTAAACTGATAGGAAGATGCAAGTCAGATTTTACCTCAGTGTTTGGTTGATCATCCACAGACAGAGGAATTGGTTGGGGAGGGGCCATGGAAGGAGTGCTTGTCTTCGGTCGGCGTTTGTATACTTGCAGCGGACACTCTTCAGGCGTGTTAGAAACGTCGTCAACAATATCTGGTAGAGGTTTCGGTGCCAACATATCACGAGACAGGCTTTGTGCCATCATCAGAAAAGTAGGGCATATGCTAAAAAAAGATCACATCCTCACTGACGAACCACTGTCTGAGAATAGGATCGAAACATCGATAACCTTTTTGAGTTCTCGAATAACCCAAGAAAATGCATTTAGTAGATCAAGGGTCAAGTTTCGTCATTACTAGGCGTAAATTTTTAACAAAGCAGGTACACCCAAAAATGTGAGGAGGAACAAAGAAAAGAGGTGCATCAGGGAACAAAATGGAGTAAGGTATCCGATTTTGTAAAACAGAAGAAAGCATGCGATTTATAAGAAAACATGCCGTAGTGACTCCCTCAGGCCAAAAACGGTGAGGAACTTTATAATGGATAAGAAGAGTGCGAGCAACCTCTAATAAGTGGCGATTTTTCCGTTCAGCAACACCGTTTTGCTGTGGAGTATAAGGGCAAGTGGTTTGGTGGATGGTGCCATGATCAGAACAAAAAGAAATGACAAATTTTTGCATAAATTCCAGGGCATTATCGGTATGGAAAATTTTAATGGTTTTATTGAATTGGGTCTGTATTTCAGAAAAGAAATGCGGATATTGTCCAAAATAATATTTTGATCTTTGAGCAGAAATAGCCAGGTAGCACGGGAATAATCATCAATAAATGTCAAAAAATATTTCACACCAGTTTGACTCGGGACAGGGCATGGACCCCAGATGTCCACTTGAACAATATCAAAAATTTCTTTAGAACCAAGTTCTTTCTTAGCAGGAAAGACAAACCTCGTTTGTTTTCCCAAAACACAAGATGCACAAGAGAAATTGTTTTCAAACAATGCACGAAATAAAAACTTCAATTTAGCAGCAGACGGATGACCCAGCCGGAAGTGCCACTGAAGTCTTGAGACTGATGTAGACAAGAGAGCTGAAGCTGCAGGCGGTCCATCCAAGTATTATAGTCCATCTGGTCCTTCATGGCCCGAACCAATCCTCGTCCTCGTACGGATATCCTTCAAAACACAACCAGAGGGATTAAACTTAATAGAGCATTGAAGTTGTTTAATAGTTTTACTGACAAATAATAAGTTAACAGGAAATTGGGGTATGTATAAAACAGAGTGAAGATTCAGCTTGCGAGATAGAGGAACTTTGCCAACGCCATGAATAGGCGTCTTCGAGCCATTTGCAACCATGACCGATGGAATATTAGAGGTTTTAGACAGAGCAGAAAATAAGCCGGTGTCGCCTGCCATCTGGACAGACACACCAGAATCATGCACCACTTATTGTTACCAGCAGAGGGAGACGCAAGCATTGCAGAAGAACCAGTAGCATATGTCGAAGGCAGTTGAGTCATGCGCTCCTGGAAGAACTTCTCGAATTCAGAGCGAAGCCATTCAGTGGTTGGAGGAGCAGCTGGTGGATCGGATGCAACATCAGTAGTAGTTTCTGTAGAGGCCTGGTTTGCCCAGGCTGGCTTGCCGTGCTTGACCCAACACCTATCTTCAGTGTGATTATCCCGACCACACCAGTTGTAGTAGCGAGGTCCAATGGCTTGATCTCGTCCAGGAGCAGTAGAAGAGCCTCGTCCTCCAGAAGGGGGTGGACGTCCTCCACGACCGCGGCCACGTCCACGACCGCGGCCACGTCCAAAATCAGTAGTGTGAGCAACCAACAGAGGATGCTCAATAGCAGGAGTGGAGGATACATATGGTAGCTGTTGAACTCTCTTGAGGACGTCACGAAGAGTAGGTAGAGGGTCACTCGAAAAAATTTGATCAACCACGCCTGAAAAAGAAGCAAGTAGGGCAACCAGGAATTGAACTAGTTGTAGTTCATTGCGCTGCTTCTGAGCCTCTTTGATGTCAGCAGTCAGCGGATGGTAGATTTCATACTAATTCCAGAGAGCAGAACACTGGTTGTAGAAATCCTCAATAGAAGCATCTGAAGAGAACTCCTTGGCCAGGTTTTTGAAAATTTTCAAAAACCCATTTAGGATTTTGCTGATGCGAGTAGACATGAGACAGGTGGTCCCACATTGCTTTGGCATCATGAAGGCATAGGAGAGACTGACTAATACGCGACTCTGTGCTATTGAGAAGCCTGGACATAACACCAGAGTTGTCTTTGGACCATTGAGCATAAGCCTGTTTGGTCTTTTCATCAGCATTAACAGTAGGGGCAACAGGCGGATCAGTGGTAAGATGGGAGTATCGTCCTTGAGCCTTAACATAGAGCACAAATGACGCCGACCACAGATGGTAGTTCGAACCATCGAGCTTGACGGTGCTAACACACAGGGAGCGAGGAGGCTCAACTGAAGCCATAATGGGCAGAAACAGGCAGTAGTAAGGTGGTGGCATAGCAACAACATGCAGTAAATAACAGACCCACTATGGGGCAGTAGCAGCAGCAGGGATCTGACGCATCAGATCAAAGGAACCCGTGTCGGGCAGATAGATTGATAAAGGAACCTATGTCGGCATGGGGAAATCAATATCCCATCATGAGACGCAGGCAGAAAAAGAACCTGAGAGTTAGGAGACTCTCAACGTGGGATGGCTATGGCTGTCCGGAAGATTCTACGGGTGAAAAGGAAGGAGAGGGGGAACCTGAGAAGAAGAAGGCAGCAAGGAGAAGGAGGGTGGTGGCTGTGGGGAAGAAGATGGAGGAGAGGAGCAGCCCGGCGGCGGCGGGTAGAGGAGTGGAGAGGGGCGGCGGACGTGGAGAAGGGGAGGGGGGGCGGGCGGCGGTAGCAGGGAAGGGAGGAGAGGGGTGGGCGGCGGGTGGAGAAGTGGGGGGTAGGGGTTGAGTGTTGCAGCGGCGGCGGGCAGGGGAGGGTGGGGCGGCGGCGGGCAGGGGAGGATGGGGCGGCGGTGTGGGGGAAGGGGGGGGCTGAGGTCTCAGGACATAGGGGCAGGGAGGGAAGAGAAAAATTGGAGAATCAGATCTGCTCTTGATACCATATAGAGAAACTGAGAATTGTTTATTGAGTAAAACAATGTACAATACAGTCTCATATATAACAAAAGAGAATAGAGACTAAAACAGAGGTGAGCAATATGGGACTAAACTACAGAAGTGAAAAGCATAAGTGAGGCACATGCTATGCACATGACACACAACAAAACATAACAGAACACAACATATCTCTATAGTTTCAATTTTTTGCAAACCATTAAACAATAGTTTGGTTCGGTCTGAGGGTACAGTTTCACCAGACCAAACCAAATCAAACCGAACCAACACATATGCCTAGATATTGATAACCAATAGAGTTATATTATGGAAAAAGACCAATCTGAACTTATTTATACAATACTGAAAAGTATATGTTAAGATGTACAACTAATGCTAGATAAATGAAATTTAATAAAACAAATTAAACTATATGGTATGATGCATGGATATCGATCTATAGTTAGTTGTACTATGTCAGAAATCATTTATTTATGTATGCTCTTATATTAACCATTGTAAAAAAATCTATTTGAAGTTCATTTATAATGTTAGCCGGATATGATAAATTGTTGGATTACAATGAAAATTCTTGATAAAACAGTATAGTTCCTTTAGATTACACTTTGAAACCGAACTACATCAAACCAAACTACAAATTAACAGTTTGGTTCGGTTCGATTTTTGACTGGTTAACTGTTTGGCTCATTTTCGAATTTTCAGAAACCAATGTATACAGTTTGGTTTGTTGTTTTAGTGGTAAAGTAACCAAACCAAACTATGCCTACCCCTAGCAGTAGGCCACAAGGGGACTGCAGGATATAGGGACGTAGTGGCTAATTTATGGTGGCTGCTTGATCGCTGGGAACACCATGCTAGTTGTTGGATCCTGATGAGCAGGTTGTCAGCTGGCGTCAAGCAGCCTAGAGGAATGCTTGGATGCCACAGAGGGCTGGATTGGTAACGAGGAAAGTAGATCGAGGGCTTTGCATGATGCCGAGGCATCTACTTGTTATCAACAGTTTTGGCGACCTAGGCCAGGACTTTGCAGCCTAAGGGGTTGCCTGCCAGGTGGCCTTGGCCTAGCACAGGCTTGCTGCCCGATGTACTACATGGCGAGCTAGGGGAAGGTGCTAGCTTCGGGCCAGATGTGGTGGTGATGGGTGGATGTCACAATGGCTGGCTGTATGCTGGAGGATGGTCGTGTAGCCGGAGAAGGGGGGGGGGGTTAACTGCTCCTTTGGATGGCTGAAGGGCAGCAATTTTCTCCTTTGGGTTCCATGGGGTCTGCAACAACTAGAGTAGACGGCGTTTACAAGATGACTATGCCCGACACGCGATAGGCAAATTGCAACATGGCGAATGATACTGGTGGAGGTGGGGCACAAGGGTTCCTTCTGCTCATGCCATGTCAACATGGAGACGTCTTTGCATGGGAGTGGATGGGGTCCACAGTTTAAGCATGGACAATAAACAACAATCGAAGCAGTGAAAGGGAGAAAGCATGGTATGGAGGAAGAATGTCGGGATGAATCCAACCTAGGGTTTTGACTCTTTGCCCTGTTAGGGGATCCTGGGATCCAGGCCTATGTTTAAGATCTCAGACCCTAATTCCAACATATGCAGTTCCAGAACCAAAACACAAATTTATAATCAAAGTCTGTGTCGGATAAATACCCCAGGGCTGGTATTTAGAAAGAGTGACTGAAATCCTAGGCCTAGGTGATTATGCACAATTGCCAAACTAATAACGACACTCAAAACAACTCAAATAAAATAATAAAACTGAAAACTTGGTATGAAGTCCCTGAAATTAAAGAAAAGATGATTTTTTTTTATGGAGCTCTCTCAGTTCTACACAGTCCTACGCTGGAATCAACAGACCAGGCTACAAACGCCCAGAGCTAAACTGATGAAGGTGGTGAAAACCATAGTGACAAATTCGGTATGCGATACGGTCGAGCTGAAAAATTGGAAAACGGGAATTATGCGGAAAAATTGGATAAAAAAGGTCAGTGTGCTGCAAAAGTACGGACAACGATTCGGGAAAAAGTTTGAAAAAATATAAAAATATATGTGTACACACACACACACACACACACACATATATATAGACATATACGGACATACACGGTGTCTCCTAACAAAGGGATCCGAGTTCGAATCCCAGCTATCGCCTTAGTTTACCACCCTCCCGGACGTTCGGCCTCCGTCACGGGCATGAGAGGGGGAGAGAATGCCTCTCTTAATCCCATATATAGACATACACACATGTATATACAAATATGATAATTTACTCCGTACAATTTAGAGTGGTGAACAAATCAATTTGCTATAAATGAAAATCAAAGTTGAAATAAAATTGACGACCCTAAATATTTCCAATGTACAATTGGTCAAATGTAGCAAATCAATCTGAATTGAAAATCTTAAGCAGATGAAACATTCGTAACTAGTTGATTAATTGCAAATAAGAAAAAGAGAACAAAAAGAAATACAAGAAGAAGGGTATAGAACTACAGTGATCATAGTGGGTGATTGAGAAGGCTGCCAAGCTCGGTCCCCCTCCTTTAACTTTGAAGTCGTTTGACTTGTGTCAAATTTGCACTGCAGGCTCCAATAACCATGCCTTCAAGATCCTTAAGCTGTAAAAGGGGGGGGGGGTGAGGATGTTAGACACTGGATGAGGGGGAAGAAGTAGGAGGAAGAAATGTAACAACCAATGTTTTAGAAAGCGGGAAGCGGGAGGCGTGCGGATAGCACCTTGTGGCCGCTTGAGCGCCAGGCGGCCGCTCAGGCGGGCGCTTTTTGAAAAAGCGGATACGGAAATTCTTCTATAATTTGATAAAAAGATATACATGTTTGTATATAAGTAATATATATATATATATATATATATATATATATATATATATATATATATATATATATATATATATATATATATATATATATATATATAAGGAAGTTTTAGACTTATCTATACAGCCTACACAACAAAATAAAGCACCCAGATAGTTTTTAACACAGTTGTAATATGGTATTTGGGTATTACTAATACCCAAATTGTTTACTTTTACTGTAGTGAATATATTTATAACTATATATACTAAAATGCAGTAAGCAGTAGAAGATATATAATGTATTAATGTAGCTTATGCAGTAAACAAATAGAATATATATAATGTTTTTCATTAATATCCAGTAAACAATAGAATATATATTACACTATAGAATGTATTAGTACATTATAGTTATATAAGGTAGAAAGGTAAAGAAATACAATTTGCAGTAGATAAGTAGATATTTATGTATGTATTATTGTATTATAAAATGTATTATACAGTAATGTTTCATATTAAATAATGTACAGCAGCAATGTATTACACAGTAATGTTTCATATTAAACAATGTACAACAGCAATGTATTACATTATTACAGACTTCTAGTATTACACATTATATTACATGGTAATACAGTCAGTCATGCACATAGATAGATACTAGGAAAGTCAATATATAGTAGCAGCAACAACATTTGATTAGAAAAAAATGAAAAAAGAAAGCAATTGTACAAAAATCCAGCGCCTAAAATTTAGGCGGCCAAAAGCGGGCGCCCAAAACAAGGAATCAGGCGGGCAAATAGGCGGGCCAGGCGGGTTTAGGCGGCCGCTTAATGGGCTGCCGCCTGAGTGGCCGCTCAAGGCTGTAACCAGGCGGTTGAGCCTCCTGGCCGCTCAAGCGGCCGCTTAGGCGGGCGCCTGGGGCGCTTTTCAAAACACTGGTAACAACCATAAGAACATGAAAAAGAGGCAATGATGAAGAAAGAGGAAGGGGAAGAAGCAATAGGAGACGATGAAGGAAGAGGGGAAGAAATAAAAAGCAGAGCATAAACAGGGAGAAGAGGGGGACACGGAAATTGAGAGGAAGAAAATGAAGCAGCAAGATGAACAGGAAGAAGGAAGGACGATGACGGAGGAGCAATGGGAAGAAGGGGAAGCAACAATTGCAGGACGTTGGGGGATATGAGGGGAAAAGGGTACAAAAAGCAAGGAGGAAGATTGTAAAAATGTTTAGCAAGAGGGGACATCTGAGGAAGAAGGGGGAGAAGTGGAAGCAGGTAGGATGAATGAGGAAGAGGAAAGCTCGTGGAGGAAGAGAGGACAGTGGAGGAGTGCGAGGAAGAAATGGAACTAACAAGAAACAAGATGATAAAATTAGGGACGGTGGGGGAGGAAGAACGGGAAGAAGAAAAGAGGGAAAGGAACAAGTACCTGTAGCCGCTGAGAGGAGCCGTCACTGAAGAGGGACCACCGCCTAACCACCAAGGTTGGCCAATGCCAAGGGTGATGGACGCCACCGATAAGCACTTGCATCTCCTCCGTCGAGGGGGTCATTGCCTCCTGGCTGCTCTGCCAGTCGACGGATCAAGGACTTGAGGGTTGTGCACAAAGCCCCGTGGGAAAAAAAGTAAGCAAAACCCCAACTGAGGCGAGCGTACAAAACCGTTAATAGTGTCAAAGAAACATATGAAACATGTATAAAATGGAAGACGTGTATAAAATATGAATAAAACGCATATAAAACACATGAAACATTTTGGAGTATAAAACGGGCGTACATACGACAGAGGAAAAAGACGTGTTTTAAACGCGTCTTTTTTAAAAAAGGCGAATATTGGGACTATGGTGTAAACAACATAGTGAGTTCAGGCGACCACAAAGTAGAATATTTTGTTCAGGAAGAAATGATAGGTAATCAATTGGAAATGTTATCTATCATGAGAGTGCAGGGATCCACAGTTCAATTGTTCTTAAATCAAATGTGGATAGAAAATATGGGCCCTGGGCTGGTAGCATACACTAAGCTCAACAATCTTAATAGGCAAAATAAATGGTTGTGGTAAAAACCACCTACAGAAAGTCACGAACTATTTAAACAATCACAAGCCCTTTCAGGAGGACATTGTGATGCGCCACAGAAGGCTCAACAATGAAAAGCACGCTCTTCTAATGGTGACGCTATTGCAGTGCATTTTCCGAGCATAAGAAAGACAAGAAAAGGGAAGAGGTATCCTCCACAGGGCAGTTGGAATCTCAGGAGACAATGTATTCTGGACATACAAGCAACAACTGAAACGGCAATATTCCGACCCATGTCCTTTAGCTGGGATCCTGATTGTCTATTATAGATCATCTTAACTTCCATGTCTTATTGGACTGAAAAAGAATCATCTTGCTTCTTCAGGGAGGTCTTCAGATAACCCTTTATTCATGTATGTCAAACTTTGTTCCCACAGATTGCACATGCCTACTTTTTCTTTTATGTTATTGGGCTTGTTTCTGGAGTTTCTCCCAGGATCCATTGTCCTAAGGTATGAGGTATTGTTGGCAATGTCATCCGCTGATTTCTGCAGTCCTTTTCTGAAGCCTGGGGGACTTTGAAGTATTCATCTTGTCAGGTTACTGACAGCTCAGCTGGCCAGTTATTCATCTGCTTACTAGGCTTTTTCCTCCTGGACACTGTACTGTGTGAAATCTCTCAAAGCTTAATCATAAAAAAGAACAAGTGAGGGAAAAAGTATGGAGCATTTCGAAGATTGACAGTATGTCTTGAAATCATGTATTAGTTAAGAGGATTACGATCTGTTTCTCTATAATTGTTATGTATTCCAGCATATTTTCCATTTTTCTGAACTGATTTCAGGTATAAGAAAAGAGAGGTTTAGAAGGCTTTTTTCATGCAGTTAGATGCCATTTTTCATTTCGATGCTAAGTCTGTATTGTTCTTTCTTTGGACTTGAATGCCTGTACTTCCTCTTAGGCATGCCAAACATTTTATAAGAAATTCTAGTTGAAACATATTTTTTAATGATTTAAATTTGTAAATTCAGGACATCAAGGCATTGTTCCCTCCTGATTGCAACCCATTTTATGCTGGTTTCGGAAATAGGCATACTGACGAGATTAGCTATATGAAGGTCGGAATTCCAAAAGGGAAGATCTTCACCATTAATCCCAGGGTACACTAAACGAAATCTCATGTTTCATTCTTGTTTGAAGATACAATTTAGTTGTTAATTCCCATCACTGTTTGTGACCAGGGTGAAGTTATAGTAAACCGTACTGTAGATGCAAAGTCATATGTCTCGTTATATGCTCTGGTTGATGCCATATTTCCAGTCACAGATACTGAACAGGTTGGTCTTAGATTTCACTGCAGTAGTTATTTACTGGTCTAATATTTTCTGCTGCTTATCTACTAGGAGGAGTTCAATTCCTGGAATTTCTGGAGATCATCCCTTCCTGATATCAAGATTTGACCTACCATCCAATGAGTAGATTTTAGCAACCTATGGCTGGTACGTATGAGTTCAAGTCCACTGTTTTGTTTCTGTACTTTGCACTTCCATGTCATTTTCTAACACTAAAAGAATGGCATTGATGTCTTAGCACCACATCTTGGTCCCCCTGATCTGTGAAACTACAAATTTTGTTTTCCACCAAATTCCGCTTAAGCTGGTTGCATGTTATTCGATACAACCGTAGTGACAAATTTGGAATTAAACAACTTCTCGGCTGGCCAAAAAAGTCGGATTTCAAAAACAATCGAAAACATTCGTGAAAAAGTGATATATTTCGGTCAAAGTTCAGTCAACTATTTGAAATAATCGAGAATAAGTTGGGTATATAAATACGTATTTATATACATATATACACATTTATATAAATATATAAATATATATATATATATATATATATACACACATATATATACACATGTATATATATGTATATATACATATACATACATATTAGATACAAATGTAACTATTAAGGTCACTAGACATATAACCTTATTGAGTGAAAAAAGTAGGAAAAGAATTGAAGAATAGTTGAACAATAACAATGGAGTGTCAGGAGATTGGGGGGTTGGAGGTTTAGTGTATATTAGGAGTTCTGTGTACATGGTTTGGTAAAAAAAGAGAGCAAACGCCTTAAAAGAGAAAAATCATGAAAAAACATGAAAAGTTGTGAAGAATCGTGAAAAATCTTATGAATCGCGAAAAAGCGGGAAAAAATCGTGAAAAGTCGTGAAAAATATGAGACCAACGTATTAACCGTGGTGGACATTCGGGAGCCTATAAAATCGCAAAAAATTGCTGATTATTTTTGTACAGTTCGGAGACTTTTGTTACTGTGGATACTCTAGAAGTTGTGGCTAATTGTCTTATTATTGAGATGATTAAAAATAGAGTACAGGGTTCTCTTTTATAAGACAAGAGAAAGACACATGGTTTAGATATAACCCATGTGGGATAAAACAAGACATAGGAATAACAAAGAAAAGAGAAAAATAGACTAAGTAAAAAAGCAGGAAAGTCTATATACTAATAGATACAATTGTGTTCCAGTAGTGATTTATTAATTTACTGCCCCTACATCCTTAGCAACCTCTCCACTAACCCACTTAAAAGATACACACAAACATACACAAGAAAGAAGATGAAGAAAAACCATTTTTTTTTCATTGTCTCCATGAATAGTGAAGCTGGGTAGTCCTCAGTTTTGCAGCTTTACCACTTTGTGCTGCCTCCATCCATATCCTGATTCTGTTGTGCATCCTTTGCCACCACCTCCACGGATCCTTGAAAAGCCACACCTAGTATGTGAAAGGTCGATATGATGGTGGTTTTTGGAGGTTGGGTGAAGGCTTGATAAGGACAATTGATGGTGATTGTTGGAATGGGGAGGTGGACGGACAGGAAATTACTCGAATTAGTGAAAATTAAAAACAGGAATTGTGAGGGGAGTCTGTAGGGCTGTCAGCATTGATGGTATGGGGTGGGTAAAGGTCACCATTACCATTACGGCTTTACCCACCATAGAATATCTGGCAAGGGTAAGGGTAATTACTGAGTTCAACAATTCCCTTATCCTACCCTTACCCTTATCCTCTTCCCCACTGCGTAAGCAGGAAGGGTAAGGATAAATGGGTAATTCTGCTGCATATACATTTTAATTAGGTGTGGACATAGTCCGATTTTGTTTAGTTTACTATTTAAACTACAAACCGAACCATACATATCGGTTTGTAAAATTTCCAACCAGAACTAAACTGTTATGTACTTTAAAACCGAACTTAACTGAACTGTTACTTTGTAGTTTGGTTTGATTTAGTTTGGTCTCAAACTATTATACTTGAGTTGAAGTTTTTAATCGACAACCGACCATTTTTCATCGTCTTTACCAATCCATCTAGCATGACAAAAAGACTTACAGAAAAAAAAACGTTTAGAACTGGTAATATAAGAAGACATGTATAAACTATAAGTAGGAATTTCCAACTAAATTCAAATAAGTATGCCTATACCACATCTATATATTGTCAAGTCTTAGTTAGCATTAATCTCGCACATTCAATTACACAAACTTATTAAGTATTGTTTATTTTTTTTAGATAAGTATTTTCACAATATAAGTGGTTGTATAGTGGTTATTGGGCCTAGGCCCACCATCATCATATCTTTCTATAATGTTCTTTGTATACTAAAGTGAGAGCTGGATATATCTATAGAGAGAATAGGAATTGTGTATTTGATGATTCAACAGGTGTACAATACAGTCTCTTATATAAAAGAAGAGAGTAGAGACTAAACTACTGAAGAAAAAACAAAAGTGAGGCACATGCTAGACACATGACACTCAATAAAACACAACATATCTCAACATATCTCTATACTCCCCTTCAAGTTGGAGTGTAGATGTCGAAACATGCCCAGCTTGTCCACTAGAGTCTGAAAACAAGCTTTTGGAAGGATCTTGGTGAAGATGTCCGCTACTTGCTTTTCAGTGCTGAGATATGGAGTGCAAATCTGGCCAGAAAGAACTGTTTCGCAAACAAAGTGACAGTCGACCTCAATATGTTTTGTCCTCTCATGAAAAGTGGGGTTGCTCGCAATAAAAATGGAGGCCTTTTTGTCACAAAACATCAGTATAGGGCTAGAATAGGATATGCCGAACTCCTGGAGGAGACTCTGGACCCACAGAAGTGCACATGCAGTATGAGCCATGGCTCGGTATTCTGCCTCTGCACTGGATCTGGCTACGACAATCTGCTTTTTGCTTCGCCAGGTAACAAAATTTCCGCCCACAAATGGACAATAGCTCGATGTTGACTTACGATCAGAGCGACTTCCTGCATAGTCAGAGTCTAAAAAACCAGAGAGATTACAGTGGTCGTGCTTCTTATATAACAAGCCTTTGCCTGGAGAGCTTTTAAGATAGCGCAGAATGTGAAATATAGCATCCCAATGACACTGTCGAGGTTTATCAAGATACCTACTGATGAATCCTACAACAGCAGTGAGGTCAACTCTTATGACTGCCAGATAAATAAGCTTGCCAACTAGTCTTCTGAACTGGTGGTGATCAGCATAAGGAGGAGAATTTGCATCGTCTCATTCCATATTTTGGTCAAGGGGAGTGTTGGCTGGTTTATAGCCAAGCATACCAGTTTCTTGCAAGAGATCAAATACATATTTCCGTTGAGTGAGACAACCCTGCAGATGATCTGGAAACCTCAATGCCTAAGAAATATCTCAACTTTTCGAGATCTTTAGTGACAAAGTGCTTTTCTAAGTAGGTTTTAGCTGCCGGTATACCCAAGGTATCACTGTCAGATAAAATTATATCGTCAACATAAATAATAAGAATGACTAGCCCAACTACTGTTTTGCGGATAAAGACTGAATGATCTGAGTGGGAACGACGGAAGCCAAAAGTGACTAAGATCTGACTGAGTTTGTTGAACCAAGCACGCAGGCTTTGTTTGAGACCGTAGATGGGCTTTTTTAGTTTACAGATTTTTGAGGCAGACTCCCCCCGAGCAACAAAACTTGGTGGTTGCTCCATGTAAACTTCTCCTGTAGATCTCCATAAAGAAATGCATTTTGAACATCCAACTAAAAGAGGGGCCATTCTTTGTTAACAACAACATAAATCAGAATTCGAACAGAATTTAACCGTGTAACGGGAGAAAAAGTTTCAAAGTAGTCGACACCATATGTTTGCATGTACCCTTTTGCCACAAGCCTAGTTTTCAAGCGCTCAATTGTTCCATCAGGTTGATACTTAATGGTGAAGACCCATCGACAACCAACAGTAGGGCACGAAGGAGGGCGATCCACAAGTTCCCACGTCTTGCGATTACATAGTGCCTGCATTTCCTGATCCATCGCCTGTTTTCATGCAGGAATAACGAGAGCTTCTGCAACAGTCTTTGGAATAGTGACGACAGAAATCGTAGAAGTGAAGCATGCAAAACTGTTATGCAGATTAGCAGAAGAGAAGAAATGACTAATAGGATGTTTAGTGTAGGAACGAACACATTTGCGCTGATTGATAGGAAGGTGCAAGTCAGAAGTCACCTCAGTGTTTTTATGATCATCCACAGACGGAGGAATTGGTTGTGGAGGGGCCATGGAAGGAGTGCTTGTCTTGGGCCGTCGTTTGTACACTTGCAAAGGGCGACCTTCAGGCTGGTCTGAAGAAGGCAAATCCTCAACAACATCTGGTAGAGGTGTGGGTACCAACATATCACTGGAGAGTGTTGCCCCATCATCAGAAAAATAGGGCATATGCTAAAAAAAGATCACATCCGCACTGACAAATCATTGCTTTAGAATAGGATCAAAACAACGATAACCTTTCTGGTTTCTAGAATATCCCAAAAAGATGCATTTATTGGAGCGAGGATCAAGCTTTGTCATCCCTGGGCGTAGATTTTTGACAACACAGGTACACCCAAAAATACGAGGAACAGAGAACAGTTGTGCATCAGGAAACATAATGGCGTAAGGAATACGATTGTGTAAAACAGAGGATGGTATACGGTTTATAAGATAGCATTCCGTAGAAACTGCTTCAGGCCAGAACCGGTGAGATACTTTATAATGAAGAAGAAGAGTGTGAGCAACCTCTAACAAGTGACGATTTTTTCGTTCAACGACACCATTCTGCTGTGGAGTATAAGGACAAGTAGTTTGATGGATGGTGCCACGAACAGAACAAAAAGATGTGATAGATTTTTGCATAAACTCTAGGGCATTATCAGTACAGAAAATCTTAATCGGTTTATTGAATTGGGTCTATATTTCAGAAAAGAAGATACTGAAATTGTCCAAAATAGTGTTGTGATCTTTGAGTAAAAAAAACCAAGTAGCAAGGGAATAATAATCAATAAAAGTCAGAAAATATTTAACACCAGGGTGACTAGGAACAAAACATGGTTCCTAGATGTTCGCATGAACAATATCAAAAAGTGCTTTAGAACCGATTTCCTTTTTAGCGGGAAATACATACCGCGTTTGTTTTCCCAAAAGACAAGATGCACAAGATTTTTTTTTCCAGATAATGCTGGAAATAAATGTTTCAGCTTTGTTGCAGACGGATGACCAAGCCAGTAGTGCCACTGAAGTCCTGTGACTGATGTAGACAGAAGAGAAGATGCTGTAGGTGGTCCATCCAAATATTAGAGTCCGTCTCGTTCTTCATGGCTCGAACCAATCCTCATCTTCGTGCGAAGATCCTTCAAAACACAACCAGAGGGATCAAATTTAATAGAGCACTGAAGTTGTTTTACAATTAATAAATTAACAGGAAATTGTGGTATGTATAAAAACAGATTGGAGATGCAACTTTCGAGACAGAGGAGTAGTGCCGATGCCATGAACAGGAGTCTTAGAGCCATTTGCAACAGTGACAGATGAAATATTGGTGGTTTTAGTCAAAGCAGAAAATAATTGGATGTCGCCAGCCATATGGACAGACGCACCAGAATCAATACATCATTTATTGTTACCAGTAGGAGAGGCAAGCATGGCGGAGGAACCAACAGTAGATATCGAAGGTAGCTGAGTCATGCACTCTTGGAAAAACTTCTCGAACTCCGAGTGAAGCCATTCAGTAGACGGCGGAGCAGATGGTTGGTCGGATGCAATGTCAGTTGAGGTTTCTGTAGATGCTTGGTTAGCCCAGGCTAGTTTACCGTGCTTGATCCAACACCTATCTTCGCTGTGATTATCACGACCACACCAGTTGTAGAAGTGAGGCCTAGTGCTTGGCCCCGACCAGGAGCAGTAGAGGAGCCGCGTCCAGTAGTAGGAGGTAGACGTCCGCCACGACCACGACCTCGACCGCGACCATGTTCATAGTCAGTAGTGTGAACAACTAGAGCAGGATGCTCAATAAAAAAATTGGAGGTCATCGACGGAAGTCTTTGAACTCGCTTAAGGACGTCGCAAAGAGTAGGCTGGGGGTCGCTAGATAGAATCTGATCGACCACGCCAGAGAATGAAGCAGGAAGAGCAGCCAGAAACTGGACCAGTTGTAGTTCATTGCGCTGCTTCTAGGCTTCTTTGATGTCGGACGTCAAGGGATGTTTGATTTCGTACTCATTCCAGAGAGCAGAGTACTGGTTGTAGAAGTCCTCGATAGAAGTGTTAGAAGAAAACAAGATTCTGCTGATGGGGGAATAGACATGAGAGAGTTGGTCCCAAATCGCCTTAGCATCATGAAGGCATAACAAGGACTGACTGATTCGCGGCTTGATGCTATTAAGAAGCCAAGACATAACACCAGAGTCATCTTTGGACCATTGTGCATAGGTTTGTTTGGTCTTTTCATCCACAATAGCAGCAGGAGCGGCAGGAGGATCAGTAGTAAGATGTGAGTACCGACCTTGTGCCTTAACATAGAGGACAAAGGACGCCGACCAAAGATGGTAGTTAGAGCCATCGAGAATGAGGCGGCTCAACAGAAGCCATGATGAGCAGAGACGGAGCATCAGGGAATTAGGCAGCGCAACAACAATAACTAGTATATAAGGCTATGGGACAGTAGAGCAGCACCAGAGATCTGACACATCAGATCAGAAAAGACCCGCTACGTGCAGATAGACTGATAAAGTAACCTACGCTATCATGAAGAAGATCAAGATTCTGTTATGAGGCGCAGACAGAGAAATCCAGAGAGGCGAGAGACTCTCAATGTGCAGGAGCTATGGTCTAGAAGATTTCTCGTACGGAAAGGGGTGGAGGGAAGAAAGTGATATTAGAGCAGGAGAAGCTAGGGCACATGGCCAGGATGGGGATTTGCAAAGAGGAGAACCGGACCTGCTCTTGATACCATATAGAGAGAATAGGAATTGTGTATTTGATGATTCAATAGGTGTATAATACAATCTCTTATTTAACGGAAGAGTGTAGAGACTAAAGCAGAGATGAGCAATATGGAACTAAACTACTGAATAAAAAACATAAGTGAGGCATATGCTAGGCACATGACACTCAATAAAACACAACATATTTCAACATATCTCTATAATACCCACTTAAGTGTATCTTCTTTACTCTGTACTCATATATATAGGAGGACCATGTAATCCTCAACCCAACAAGCTTACTTTTCTAATCCATATATATAATAAGTATATTTTATAATAATGTGCAGAGATATGTATTGGTTTGGTTTGGTTAAACTGCACCCTCAAACTAAACCAACATTGTTTAATGGTTTGAACAAATTTGGAACCAAGCCGAACAATTCACCCCCAAAAACAAAATAGAACCTATTGGTTTGTTTTGGTTGAGTTCAGTGATCTGGTTTGGTTTTTTGCCCACCCCCAAATTTAATAATGCCATGTACTGCTGCTTACATAATGCAAACAAATGAATAAACCAATGTCTAGTCAGAAGACGCAATCTGAACACTTTGGGAAAGACAAAACAAATATAAAAGAATACTTTGGATGGATCAAAGTATCATAAACCAAGGAGCTTTTTTTTTCACAAAGATCTAGTCTTGCTTCATAAAGAGCACGATACTTGCTTCATTATTAATTTTGTTAATATATATATGCCTTTATTGAGTGTTTTGTTAATTTACTATTATATATGGACCTCACTGTAAATGTTCTTTTAGTATAAATGCAAGGGTACACACATTGTGTAACCCTATGCTCTCTATTTTCACATGTTGTTTTACATGGTACCAGAGCAGGACTGATCCAAGTCCTCCCTCACCCGGCACCGCCGTCCCCTCCCACCCGACCTCTCTCTCTCTCTCCCCCTCCCTCCTCTCTCCTTCCCCGGCCAGGCGCCGCCCGCCGCCGGCAGCTGCAGTGCCGGGGCTGCATGCCGCCGGGCTGCTGAGCCACCGGGGCACGTAGGCCGCCGGGGTCGCTTCACCCGCCTGGTTCTGGGCTCCGTCTGCCCGTGGGTTTGATTTCTTCCTGAAGACCACCGTCAGATCTGTTTTTTGCCTGCCTTCCCGTGTGACCGGTTGAGTCACTGAGCTCCTTGCTACACTTCGGCGTAGCCCGTATGTGAAGAGGTCCTTCCGATCCGTAGCTCTATGCCTGCTGCTACCTACCTGAAGACATAGGCAACCTTCTACTGCCTGTTCCTGCCTGCTACTGCCTGCTTGTCACTCTACCAATTTGTCTGCCTCTACCTCATGGCATTTACTCATGAAGATCTGCGCCGTCAAGTGACAACTGTGAAGTTGGATGGGAGAAACTACCAACACTGGCTGTGCTCTATTCAGATATATGTCAAATCACAAGGAAAAATTTCACACCTGACGCGAGATCCACCACCGGTGCAACAACCAACTCAAAAGATGTAAAAGCTTATGATGACTGGGTGAAAGATGACTCCACAGTCATGACATGGATTCTGAATAGTAGTGAGACCAAGATTAGCGTCACACTCTTATACCTGCAGACGGCGAAGCAGATGTGGGATCAGCTTGCCAGCACTTATTCACACAGTCAGAATCCCAAGAAGGTGTTTGATATCAATAAGCAGCTCAGCCGCCTGCGATTCTCTAGATCCGATCTGATAGATTACTTCCCTGCTTTCAAGGGACTGTTGGGGGAATTAGAAGCCTACCATCCCTTGTCTACTGATTTGGCTACTATGCAACGACAGCGACATGAGTTGCAAGTAGTCTAGTTCCTCTGTGGCCTACCTGATTTCTATGTCGGGGTGGTGGATCAAATTCTCACCAGTGATTCGTTGCCTACTCTATAGACTGCCTTTCAGAGACTACAACGCTTGCCTGCATCGTCATCTGAGACTCCTGCTGATATGGGTGATACTACTACTTTTGCTGCGATGTCTGGTCGTGGCCGTGGTCGTGGACACGGTCGCTCGCATGACGCTCACCCTCCTCTTGGTGCTGGTAGGGGGAGGAACTCTTCAGGTCGTGGAGCATCTTCTAGACCTGCTACTGCTGCTGCTCGTCCTCAGACTGGCCAACGCTTCTGCAACTTCTGTGGCCGGTCTAACCATGTTGAAGAAAAGTGCTGGGAGAAATACGACAAACCAGCTTGGGCCAATGCGGCCATTGAGGCTACTACATCTTCTGAGGTGTCTACTCAGCCTGATGTCTCGGGTACTTCTACTGCTGACTTCATTTGTGCTGAGGTCGAGCGCCTGTTGCTGGAGCGTACTGGCTCGTCATCCACTACCACCACCACTGGATCACATGCTGCGACATACTCTGGTTGTGACACTGCCTTCCTTACTGCACCATCCTCTACTACTGGTAATACGAAATGGGTCATAGATTCGGGCGCATCTTCTCATATTTCTGGGAATCGGTCGTTGTTAAGAAGTTTATCTAGACCGACTACGAATTCGTCTGTTATGCTTGCTGATGGCTCCAAGTCTGCCGTTTTGGGGATTGGAGACATTGCGTCTGATATTGTGCTGAAATCTGCTCTATATGTGCCTCGTTTTCCGCTGAATTTATTATCTGTTAGCAAGACTTTGCGTAGCCTGAACTGTAGCCTGACTTTAGTGCATGGTTCATGTGTTTTTCAGGACCTTCGCACGAGGATGAAGATTGGTGGGGGGCATGAAGGATCTGATGGCTTGTATTACCTGGACCATCTGAAAAGAGTGGATAATGTGGCTCTGGCTTCTGCAGTATCTTCTTCAGTATCGGCTTTACAGTGGCACTATAGACTTGGGCACCCATCATCTGAGAAATTGCGTCATATTGTATCTGATGTAGGAACAAATGTGTTTCAATGTGAATCGTGTCAGTTAGGCAAACAGACTAGGGTTGTTTATCCTAAACGTTCTCAGATTAGTAGTAAAAATGTTTTGATCTTGTTCATGCTGATGTATGGGGTCCATGTCATGTCCCTAGTCTATCTGGCAACAAATATTTTATTCTGTTAATTGATGATTTTTCTCGGGCCACGTGGTTATTTCTTCTGAAAAGTTGATCTGAAGTTCTGTCCACAATTAAATTCTTTTTTGCTGAGATTAAAACACAATACTCTATGCCTGTTAAAATTTTTAGAACGGATAATGCACTTAAATTTGTTCAAAAAGATGTTGAGTTGTTCTGTAAATCCGTTGGCACTATACACCAGACTTCTTGTGCATACACACCTCAGCAGAATGACATTGCTGAAAAAAAGAATAGACACTTACTAGAAGTTGCTAGAACTATTATGTTGCATGCTAATGTACCTCGGGGATTCTGGCCAGAAGCCATCTTGACTGCCTGTTTTCGAATAAATCGAATGCCTTCTTCAGTAATTGGAAATAAAATACCTGTACAAATTCGGAATCCTGATAAACCTTTATTTACTGTACCTCCTCGCATATTGGGCTCTACATGCTTTGTAAAGTTGCTTGGCCCAACGCATGATAAACTATCTCTGCTTGGCCCAACGCATGATAAACTATCTCCACGTGCTGAAAAATGTATTTTTTTGGGGTATTCTCGTATACAGAAAGGATACAGATGCTATAGCCCAACTACCAAGAGATGGTTCACAAGAAGCGATGTTGTCTTTTTTGAGGGTACACCATACTACTCTACTCAAGGAGATAGTCTTCAGTCTGAGCTTATTGCTTCTCCGCTGCCTATTACTAGTTACTGTGTTTCTGATGCTACTACTTCTGTACAACCGACACCTCCTCTTATTGTTTATCAGTGCAGGAACAGATCTCAACCTGCACAAGACCCCCCCCCCCCATCCAAGCCAATCTTCTCCTTCAGAAGGTTCTGCGTCGCCTGAGGTAATATCTGATCTTGATGTACCTATTGCTCTTAGGAAGGGCACTCGTTCCTGCATTATCCACAATATTGCTAACTATGTATCTACTGATCACTTAAGTGTTCATGTTAGCAACTTTGTCACTGCATTATCTGCTATTGCCATCCCAAAGACTGTACATGATGCCTTGCAAAGTACAGCTTAGACTACTACTATGGAGGAGGAAATGCTTGCTCTTTCTGACAGACAGACTTGGGAGTTGGTGGATCCACCTCCTCAGTGTAAGCTTGTAGGCTGCAGATGGGTTTATGCTGTCAAATATCAACCATATGGTACAGTAGAACGTCTGAAGGCACGTCTTGTTGCTAAAGGATATACACAGACCTATGGTATTGATTAATTTGAAACCTTTTCACCTGTTGCCCGTCTTAATTCTGTCAGAGTTCTATTATCTGTTGTTAATCTTGACTGACCTCTAGTACAACTGGATGTTAAAAATGCTTTCTTATATGGTGATCTGCAAGAGGAGGTCTATATGGAGCAACCTCCTGGGTTTGTTGCTCAGGGGGAGTCACATAAAGTCTGCAGGCTGAGGAAATCTATCTATGGGCTCAAACAGAGTCCTCGTGCTTGGTTTGATAAGTTGAGCAAAATTTTGACTGCTTTTGGTTTTCTGAGGTCACAAGTTGATCATTCTATCTTTACGAAAAAGACTTCCACTGGCATTGTGATACTTATTGTATATGTTGATGATATCATTCTATCTGGCAGTGATACTATTGCTATTCAGGCCACTAAAGCCCATCTCTGCAAGCACTTTGCTACTAAAGATCTGGAAAAACTACGCTATTTTTTGGGCATAGAAGTGTCTAGAACCTCTAATGCTCTTGTTCTATCTCAAAGGAAATATGTACTGGATCTGTTACAGGAAATTGGTATGCTTGGTGCACGGCCAGCTGACATGCCTCTAGATCCCAATGTTAATTGGGATGATGATTCTTCTCCGCTGTTTGCTAATAACAAGAAATACAGGAGATTGATTGGTAAGATGATATATCTGACGGTAACTAGAGCTGACATATCTACTGCTGTGGGGCTTCTTAGCAGGTACTTGGATAAACCCAGACAATGTCACTGGGATGCTCTATGTAACATTTTGCAATATCTAAAGAAGTCACCTGGCAAGGGCCTCCATTACAGGAAAAATGGGCATTGTTCTCTAGAAGGCTATTCTGATTCTGACTATACAGGGAGCAAGATTGACAGGAAATCCACTTCTGGCTATTGCACATATGTAGGGGGTAATCTTGTCACCTGGCGCAGCAAGAAACAAAATGTTGTTGCTAGATCTAGTGCTGAAGCTGAATATAGGGCCATGGCCTATACTGCCTGTGAACTTCTGTGGGTGCAGTCTCTTCTATAAAACTTTGGTATTGAGTCGTCTTCTGCTATTCTGATGCACTGTGATAACAAAGCTGCTATTTTCATTGCCAACAATCTTGTATATCACGAGCGCACCAAACATATTGAGGTTGACTGCCACTTCATCAAGGAAGCTATTCTATCTGGGAAAATCTGCACACCTTTCACCCATTCTGAAGGCCAGGTTGCTGACATATTCACAAAACTGCTGGCAAAGAAACACTTCTGTTCTCTAGTGGACAAGTTGGGAATGATTGACATCTATGCTCCAACTTGAGGGGGAGTGTTAATATATATGCCTTTATTGAGTGTTTTGTTAATTTACTGTTATATATGGGCCTCACTGTAAATGTTCTTTTAGTATAAATACAAGGGTACACACAATGTGTAACCCTATGCTCTCCATTTTCACATGTTGTTTTACAAATTTATTGAGGAATTCATGATAATCACAAAGGGTTTCAAAGCATAAAGAAGTGGATTATTGTATTACAGAACGACGAATACACAGTTTCTCCCTTATATCGAGAAACAAACAAAAAAGAAAATTCTGTTAGGAGCAGCCCAGGTTTAGGAACAAGCTACAAAGTGGATCATTGATCAGAAGGTGCCTCTGGTCGTACGAGGAGGCGCCAGGGTAGAGGGTGACGCCCACCACGCAACACTAAGCAGATTGGTTACCGGCTAGTTACTAGAGGAGCAATTGACGGGCAGAAATTGAAGAAGAAGTTTTCGACAGGCAACCTGGAGTACTGGGTGTTGGCTACCTCGCCGTAGTGCCACGGCTAGGAGGTGCCATAAAAGTGGGTAATGCGCAGTGCACTTACATTAAGCAGATTGGGTGTCGGCTAGTTACTGGAGAAGTTGACGGGTACAATCTGGAGGAGAGGTTTCAGCTTGAACTTGGAAGAGCGATTGTCAGCTGGAGCTCACGGTAGCGCACAAACAAGAGTTGAAGGGCACAAACAAGAGTTGGAAGGGCACCCATATAGAAAAGCTGGAAGGATTGCAAGATTGGATCTTGGAGCTGAGCTGAAGAAGAATTGACTAGGGCAGGGTCTAGGTGCGGCTGCAGGCAATCATCCTGGGACGGAGATGCTAGGTATTGGGAATAAATAGACCGGTTTGGTGTTTAGGAGTATTAGGGTTGGGTTATATTTCTAGGTAACAATGTAGTATATAAGTAGTACTGTCTTCTTTATTACGCGGGTAACATGTATGGATAATGTCTGTGCCAGTACACCTTACCCTTCCAAATCGATAAGTGGGTAAAGGATAAACGGGTTGCAGGTAACAAAACCCTTACCCTTACCCTGGTCTTGCAGGGTATAAAGGGTAAAAGGGTATACCCTTACCCATTGACAGACCTAGGAGTCTGGCATAGCTACTTTGTTAGAAATCATAGATGTTGACTGAGGCTTTTAGCAGTCAGTAGGTGCTTGTTCAAATATCAACTAGTTGGGCATGTCTGAGGTCGCACTCAAGTTTGAAGTTATATTTTCCCTTGAAGCCAATAATAACCTCTGCCCGGTTTCATTTTTAAGTATGAAGAAAGCAAATTTTTGAAGCTTATGCAAATAACGTTGATCATCGATATCATGCATCTTAGGATGGCTCGAGGGAAGGGCGGAAGAGGGCGCGGCCGTGGGCGCAACCCTAGTGCCGATGAGGAGAAGGATCGTGGTGCCGCGGAGTCGTCTTCGACTCCTGTTCCTCAATCGGCGAGGACTGGAGATGGAGGCATCCCTACCCAACCCCCTGGTCCATAAAAAGTAGCGCACCGCGAAGGGAAGGAAGCAGTGGCTCCGGCTAATGCCTCCCCAAGCGACTCTCCGAATGCCCCCCAAGGAATCAGACCGATGGTGACGCACCCTCTTCGTCTTCAACGATTACCGACTGGCTCTTGTCCAGTAGACTAGGTCGAGGCGTTGAGGGAGTCACGGACATCGATTTCGTCGAGCCCATCGATGTAGATGGAGAGAAGTGTGCCTCGCTTTCTAGTCAAGACTCCTCCATCCCTGATTGGGGCGAGTTCGTCTCGATCAGGTTCGTTGGAAGGAAGCCCTTCCGCGAGCAGCTCGCTAGATGGATCTGGAGACAGTGGCGGCCGAGTGGACCTGTTGAGATCTTCTCGGAGGAAAGAGAAGGCTACATCGTCAAGCTCCCATCGTCAAGTGAGCGGGATCGAGTTTTAGACGAGGCTCCATGGTTTATGGATGGTTCACTGATTGTGGCGCATTCATGGAGGCCGGGAGCTTCTCTTCTACCTTTATCCTTCTCGTAGGTCCCCATCTAGGTGAAGATCGAAAATCCGGGGCTTCCTTGGTCTCGCGATCACATTGCTAGAGTCGCCAACACTCTTGGGAGACCTGTTGATATCGATGACGCCTCTGTCACGGTGGGATGCCTTGGCCCTGCCCTCATCTGTGTTGATGTCAGATGTGAGTCCAACCTGCCCAGATTCACGAAGGCAATGGTGGACTCCGTTGTCAAGCAACTGAAGGTCGAAGTCATCTCGAAGCCTCTTGTCTTCCCGTGCTGTAAGAGATTCAGTCATCGCCAACCTTCCTGCCTTCAGAAAGCAAGGAAGCCTCCCCCAGACAAGGATCTGCAGGTGAGGTTCGGTAAGAGCACATGTGCTCGTAAGAATGCTTCAAAGAGTAGCAATGTTGTTGACTCTGATCAGGACAAGGCTACTCAATTGAAAGATGGGGATGCTGTCTCCCATACCACTGATGAAGATAACCTGTTTAAGGTCATCGAGCAGCAGGTTGAAGAGGTAGTTCTCACAGGGATTGGATTAGACCCTCCAGTTCAGACCAATGCGGCCCATATCTCATTGGTTGAGCCAGATATGTTTGGCTCTTCTCCAATTTGCAACGTGAGCATCATCAATTTGGATTGGGAGCTTGAGCTCAATAGAAGCGTCTCCGACTCTTGGAAGATCAACAAGATTTGGGAGAGCTGTGGGTTCTCGGTTGATTACCAGCAGAGCAAAGAAAAGCTGTTCAAGGATGATGAAGAATCCATTGGAGATTCCAACTCTGATGTTGATTCAGATCACTTGAGAGATATTTCCCAAGAGTATGAGGAATCATGGTCTAAGAGAAATCGGAAAACAACTAGGAAAAAAAGAGAGGGTGGTTAATTCTCTCTTTTGTCTCTCTCTAGTTGGCAAGGTTTCTAGCCTGCATCCTATCTTCTTCAGGCAATCTACTCTGTCCCATGGGTCAGTTCGAGCTTCTTTTGGTGGTTAGTCAGCACACTTTCAGAGAAATGGAGTTTTATTGCAGTGTTTGATTGGTTGTTTGCAGGGCTTGGACCTGTTTTCATGATTCAGGGTATGAAAACCTGGTGAGTTATATCTTACAAGCTGGTAGCCTACTGATCTGGTTCTTTGATTAAGTCGGGCTTGGACCTGCTGGGCGTACTGGAGGCTCATGCAACTGGTGTTTTAGCTCTTCTGCCAAGGCTGCACACCTTCAGAGAGTTGGTTTTTATGCTAGTGCTGCCTTGGCTAGTTAGGTCTATCTCATTTGGTTTCCTGGGAATCTGTTCGTTACGTAGTATCTTTTCCCTTCCTTTTCGTAGACCCAGATACCTAGATTGCTTGTGTTTTGTATTTTGTTTTCTTGGTTGGTGATTTTTTTTCCACCCTGGTTTGTAATATGGGGGCGCAAGACTTTGTACCCAAGGTTTTTTGGCAATATTATAGCAACAGAGTTTTTTACCAACCAAAAAAAAGATATCATGCATCTTCATAAATGTGTGTGTGTGCGCGCTTACTCATGTGTGAGTGTATACACACATTCATATTATTGCATATGATTTGGTTATCTAGCAAACAAGTATCAAGTCTGTATTGCCAGCAATGTGCATTACCACACAAAAGTGTAGAAACTTCTCTAGCAGTATGCAATGCATAAAGATAACCAAATGGAACATAAGAGAAATCAAGAAATGGAGTAGGATAAATTCTTTGTGGGTTACTTCACCTGTTATTGTGACATCAAAATTCTAAGCCAGTGTTGATTTCAATGCGTAATGGCTAATGCTTTAGTGTGAAGTCATAGTTGGAAGTTGTACTTTCTTGCATATCACATCTCATTACATAATGTTTTGCTTCTTTTACGTGGCCCAACACAGTTTGTGAAACTAGCGGTTTTCCATTTAAGTTATATGTTGCACATGTGCAGTGCATTGTTGATGAATATATATTGAATATACCTAGCTATACGAAATAGAGTTATTGTAACATTTTATACAGTAATTTGAAGACAGTTTAAGTTTCCCCAAGTTTCTCTAGTTGCCCCAAGATTCCTCTTTGTTTATCGAACGTCCAACTACCCACTTTGCAAAGTTGCCACAACCGGATTCAATTTTATACTGACTCTACAAACTAGAATGGCATGAGACTGATGATAATGGTTCCTACAGAGTAAATCAGATGAGAATGCATGTTAATGTAACATGTTCTTCACCTGTATAAATCTCAAGTTTATTGCCTTAGTATCTGCCAAACTACAAGATGGTCAGTTTGGGTAGTGCAAAAGCTTATCAAACACAAAAACTTCAAAATCGGCGCAGTCTGAGACATTTGCTGTGTTAAGCAGTGATTAATGTCCTTGCTTGGTTGCCCACACCTTGGTCCTCACTGCAGAAATATGCTGGTGCAAACGTTCCAAGGTAGCTAGAACATCCATGAAAATATGGTATTTGCCAACCGAGTGTTTGGTGGAGTGTATAGGTTCTGTACGTGCCTGCCTGTGACCAGTGGCACTTCACTAAATGCTGCAACTGTCATATGATGTGTGTCAGTAGCGAAGATCAATTGTCAGCAGGGGCAATTTCCCTTTGAATCATTGGTTTCTTTGGCATATGCAATTATAGAAATATGGCTCGCTATGTCTGAGTTTCACGATAAAGGACCCTGGAGTGTTGTAATATATAGTGTGCCTGCTGGTGCCCTGCTGCTAGGTAATAAGTCTGCTTCTGATTTCTCATTTGCATTCGAATATTTTTCTAGCATGATTCATACCAGCATATGCGAATGTGAACCATAATGTACGGTGTGATAGGTTGGTTTAGTGGTCAAACAAAACGGAAAAATTTAAGTTTTATTGTAGATTAATGTCCATTCAATTAGAGGTTCTTTGCTGATTGCTGAAGGAGGTAACTTGCAAAAATGCCGAATTGGAGAAAAAGAGATGAAACGCCAAGTGTTTTTTAGTTATCAAGTGCAGCTATCGTAAAACAAGTTCGGAGTAGATTCTAGAATATGGAGAGAATGTGTTGGAGCGAAAGCAAGAGGGTTTCTGTTTAAAAAAAAGAATGTAAGAGGATTTCAAGGGATTGCACAAATTTGCATTAGTCTACCGTATGTACCTCAATCAGCATTTTCTTTCTTTCTCGTAATGCTTTCATCATCATCATCATCATCATCTAAGCCTCAATCCCAACTATGTTGGGGTCGGCTACATGGATCCTTCGTTTCCATTCAGCTCCATCATGGGCCATATTCTGGTTGAGATGTAGAGATTCAAAATCTCTCTTTATAAGCTCATCCCATGTTAATTTAGGCCTTCCTCTTCTTCTATTTATAGTGTTTGACTCAATAGCATTGTTTCGTATATGTACACTAGTTGGTCTGCGTTGCTCTTTCTCGTAATGCTTTCAACCCAAGAAATATATGGAGTGCTGTAGATATTTCACATCGAAAGAAGCTGCTTCTTAATATTTACTTAAGCTGTATTATACCCACAGTAACAACCATTTCTTTCCTGCATGAACTTAGGTTTTTCGATGGCCATTTGTTGTTCATTCAAATGAGGCGCGGCAGTCCCTTTACTTGTAAGTGGCTTCATCTTTCGTCGGCCCAAAAGTGCATAGATATGGGTGGTCTTTGTAATATAAAGTTGTACAGCGTAACCAGAACCTGTCAGCCAATAGCAAAATTTTGGTCATTGATGTGTGTTGACCGGATAACATAGGTTCATCCGCTTGTAAATGTTCAATTTTGACAGTTGAGGTAGTCTCCTAATATTTAAAGAAAGGCTGTATGTGTGTCATTACTCACCGGTATGCATGTTTTATTGCTGCCATTTCTGAATTTTCATTGAATAGGGTCTAATTCTAGTTTTCCATTCTGCATATGATCTGTAATGAATCGGGCTTTCGTGGGGTTTATCAGTACACGTAACTTTAATTCTCACTATAGCAACCTGCACTTATCTCACCGCCTTTGCAGGTCAAAGTAAAAAAGAAAACCAATGTTTTTATCCGTTCCTCTATCATGTATAGGGAGGGGGTGCCGGTGGAGTTTAAATTATCCATTTTTTCTTATATAACTTGTGTTAGAATTTGTAGGCTAACTTTTAAAACCACCAAAAGTGAACTTTTTGTGACTAAAACGTCAATGATATCTAACTCTACTGTATATATTATTAGGTCTTACCCAAACCCAAAATCCAAGTCAAAATCAAAATCTGGTTTGTTGAGTTATAGGAAAGGGGAAAAACGACCAGCATGTCTACTTTTAAAGAAACTCAAATACGAATAACACATAATATTAATCAACATACTTTCATATGTGAGTTGTTTAACTTAAATGTATGACTGAAAAAACATGCAATGTAGTATTCTTACCAATCGATGGTTGGGCTTAACTTTTATAAATGAATATTGTTCGAATAGGAAGTCAACCATTTTTTAAAGCTTTAGGGGGCGGGGGTGAATAGAGCTAAGAAAATCTGTTTGCAACTTAAAACACAAACACAATCAATTGTAATTTGCTTAAAAAATCTTTGAAAGTAAAAAGCAAGTTAGTGGACAAGAAGTGCAAATCTCACGAATAGACAATTTAGAGTGGTTTCGTCAAATGATGTCAATTCACAACCTAGTTGTCTCCAATTAGGATTTTTAAATCACGTATTTTGTTCCTTTTATATGTCAATACATAATACACAAAATTTATTGGTGTCTTTTGTGGGTCAAGACTAACCTTCCTTTTCAGTGTAACGAGAACTGTCGCCTTCTTTAATGGGTCATTGAAAAGTCAATCTCTGCAACCTCTTCTTTGACGGATTTGGAAGAGCACCGTTCTTCACCTCTTTTTTAATAACCAATGGAAGAGCACCAAGTTGAGAAGACTCCTTCTCACATGTTACTAGACAACCTTCACTCTAAGTAGTCCAAAAGTAATACAACAATGAAGAAATAGATTGGAGAAAGAAAGAAACAAAATAAAGTCACAAGATATACAATCAAGCGATATTGGAGAAGTGGTGAAGATCCACTCCAAAAATAGTTTAGGCAACGCAGTATTAGGTGAAGAGGATACTAGAATTGAGACAAGGGCTTAGGTTAGAATGATCGCAACTTGAAGTGTAAAACCTAAACTCTTGAGAAAGATGGCAAGTAAAAGTATGCTCAAGTGTGTGTACTGTTCACAAATGTTGTCAAATTATTGTGTAGTTATTCGTTCCAAGTGTCCTAAGACCACTTCTATCTATAGGAAATGTTTACAAGTAGTTAGGACAATTGTGGGGAGTCTAGAGTGTTCTAGGCAGTGAAATAGTCGTTAGGAACAAATTAATTTAGTTGTAACGATTAATTTGATCGTTAATAAACTAACATTCTAGAACCATTCTCAGTCGAGAAAAACTTTGACCAGATTAGTCTCGGTCTACAAGCACTTTGATTGAGAAGTATCATGGGGTCAACTGACTCTTACAACTGCGTGTCTGTCTATCTTCTCGGTCCAACTAAGCACAACAGTTTTTTGTCGTTCCAATTTTTCTTCGATTGACATTTTCAATCAAGAATGTCTTCGACCGAGAATGACCCATGGATCAAGTTTATGCAATGGTTGTTCCCGGTTGACAAAGACTTGGATCGAAAGGCTTTCGGTCAACAAAGAGTTCAACTGAGATAGACTAAGTGAATGAATATGCAGAAGGAACACCTATCTAATGAATTTTCTAATGAAACCTAACAACCCTAAAGTTTTTAAATGAGTATGGGATATGATTTTGGGTAGGTTTTAGAAAATCATCACTTGTCCTTACATCATATCTATCAAGTTATATGAAAACACATTTGTGCAATTATATTTCATTATACAACTTGGTCTGCAAGCATGCAAACATATAGAATTACATGATCTTTGTATTTGAATCTTGTCTTAATTTCTTGATCACCTAAAATACTCAATAGATATATTAGTAATACAATTTAGAAAATATTTATATCATCAGAATATGAGTGTGGCACATCCAAAAAGTCAACAATATCCCTCTTTTTGACGATGAAAAATATTTCCATAAGATAAATTGAAAGTAGTCAATTTAGAATTTTAAACCTTCAAGAATGTTCGCCCCTTTTAAATTGCTTTGATGGCAGTTAATTTATCTCATGGATTTTTCTTTCCGTTTACCATGTCAAAAAAATAGAAAGTTATGAAAAGGACTCCCCCTTAGTGGGATAGTCCCCCTAAATATGATGCTCAATTTGGAGAGGGAAAAATGTATACCCAAAGACAATTGAAAAATAATACCAATTGATGGGGAGGTTGAAAATAAAGATAGAAACCAGTCACCTTATGGTAGAGTCAAAAAGCCATATGATTAGGGAACGATTTAAAATATTGTTTGATACCAATGAGAGGAATGTTAAATCCTTCATGATAAGAAGACCCAATTACAAAAATTGTTAAAAGGATACTCTAAACCAATGGTAAGGAGTGTAAGTCCACCATGGTATAGACATACCATGAAAAATACTATTTTCTAAAGAATATCTCAATATCAATGTAAGGAATGTTAAGTCCTCCATGTTATAGAGATTTTCCATAACAAAAGACAAAAGTAATAGAAGTGTGTTTGAGAAACAAGGTAGAATCTAGTATGCCCATGATATACCCATGATTTGATAAAATGTTCTTTAATTTCTCATACCAAGCTCTAGGCGCTTGTTTGAGTCCATAGAGTGCTTTTTGCAACAAATAAACATGGTTAGGTAATCTATCATGTTCAATGCCTGGGGGTTGTGTAACATGCACTTCCTCCTCAATTGTACCATTCAAAAATGCACTTTTAACATCCATTTGATAAATAAGAAAATAATGAATCATTTTCAAAGGATGTTGAGCTTAGAAATGATTAGAGAATCCTTTAAGCACAAAAAGAGATCAACAAAAGAATCTCTAACAAGGGATGTTAAGCCCATATTGATATAGAGAAGTCATGAAGCATCATAATAAAAATTCTAAAAGAATCTCTAAACCAATTGTGAAAGGTTGTTAAGACTTTATTGATATAGAGAATCAATTAAGAACAAAAAAGATATGCAAATTATATTCAAAATGATTTTGAGCTCCCCATTAGTCTCATACCATGTGAAATGAGCTCAAAAATAATAAGATGCCATTAATTGGGTAAAAATGGGGGCTACCCCCTTTTAAACTCATTCAATTTGTTTAAATATACCTAAAAATAGGGCCATAACACATAGGATCTTAGCATAAAAAGAAAGGGTGAAAATTCTCACCCCAGGAGGAATATTTGTGCCCTATATATGTATGGTTGCACATAAGCACAATTACTTTATATTTTTTAATAAAAACATTTATCAAGCATAATAGAGTGGAAAGATTAACATTCAGTCATGAATCACATCAAGTATTTCAAAGGCATAGTAGGAGGGGTCAAAAACCCATAAAATGAGATTGTCTCGATATTCACAATACTACAAATGATACCATTTCAAGAAAGTACAACTTCAATTTAGGTTTATAAAGGAACCATGTGCAACAAGGTGCCTCACTGTAGGAAATTAAGAATCATAGTCAATTAAATATCCAAACATAAATGGAGGTTTGCACATATATGATCTTCATTGCTAACCCTATTCCTAGGGGTGAAATTCACCACTCATCTTCCTTGACCTAAAAGTATTTTTTGCACCAATCTAGTCCATAATTTTCAAATGATAAATGAGAGTATATTTTAAATGTATTATTGGTTACCTAATGTGGAGTTAGGGTTTTTAAATATTTTTGTACTATTACTAGTAATATGTAGGGTTAAATATAACATATATCTAAATATATTAGTCTTATACTCATACTCAAATCTCTATATGTATATAAATACAAGTATATTCCATATGCTTATATGATCTGAAGTATATCCATATATGACCCAAATTCACATGTCATCTAATGTTAGTTTTGTCAAAATATACATTTATCCATGTATATAGTTATCAACATACAATATACTATACACTCTCTCTCTTTTATATCGTTCAATTCAAACAAGGGAGGTATAGTAAAGGTTATTCTTGATATCATCACATGGACATGGAAACACATGATTTTTAATTCATATATGACCAACATTAAGGTAATGTATCAAATAGAGAAACCATCATTGTACCCATGTTTAACATGATTGGATTAGAGTCTAATTTCTTACCTACTATAGTGTGTTGAAAATTTTAAAAAATTAGTAATTCACCATTTAGTTGAAGAAAGATACTGACTATTATATTAACATTACTATATTAATGCGCAAAAAGCATGGATGCTTTGGATAATTGTTATAAATACAACTATAAAGCTAGTTATCCAAGATTTATGTTGCCTTATCTATCTTGGATCAGTAGGGACCGATAAGAATTCTGACATGGGTGATGTGCGACCAGATATTTTCAAACTGCATGTGTCATCAAGACTTTACAGTCAGTTTGTTGGTTGTTGAAAGGTGACTAGCATCAATGAAGTGCATTGTCAATCGTCCATTACAGATTAGTAGAGAAGGTGGAGTGTATGGATGAGGAGTTACACACTCAGAGGAACTTGGCTGCGACATCTTGTTGTGTTGTAGGCCCATAGACAGACTCGACTGTAGGTATGTGTTTCATGGATTAGAAGTCAAAATGAGGCCATGAAATCATGTGGAGTAAGGATGGTACAAGTGAGGTGGCAGAAGGTGTCAGCAACTCTTAGAAGAAGAAAAGTGTCACAAAGAGTGGTGGTGGAGTTGAGTGCATCTAAAGAACCCAGTCCTGCAATATCACTGTTACTCCTAGTTTCTCTTTTGGGAATCGATGGTTCCTTTGGCTGTATGATTTTTAAGAAATTAGTAAGGTGGATCTGATTTGGATGATTGGACTTAACGTTGCAAAGATTGGAGCATCATGGTATCATCTATACAGGCATCCTAATTCCGCCTTTAAGCTAGTTGATGTATAGTAGTACTAGATCTTAAATCAATTGAGGTGATTTAGGAGTTGTCTTGTAGGGATTTAAAGGGTAGGGGAAAGATATTAGAGATGAGGTTAAAGAATGGCACCTCTTTGGGTTGGAAGATCCTTGGTGTTTGACAAGTTTGTCTAATTTGTTGCAAGGATGAGGAAGTACATGCCACAAGGTGGAGTGTAGGTCGTAGGGTGGAAGAATAAGATGAAGATGGTGTAGGCATGGTGTCATGTGATGCTAGAGGAGGTTGCAGTGCTACCACGGTTGAAAGGGAATATTGTCTTGTTGCTAGTGACAGTTTGCAAAGCCAGATGCATTCTACTATAGAAACTAAAGTTGACACATGGGGGAAGGGAACAAATGGAGATTAGGGTTTGGGACATGAGAAGGAAAGAGCAATGGAAGAAGAGACGGGAAGGAATAGGAGATGAAATGATAAAGAAGAAGAGGAGTGAGTGGAGAGGAGAAACAATAGTCTATGGTCTGTGACTATGGTCATGGCACAAGACATGTGACTAGGGAAGGAGAAACATAGGTGGGTACCAACAACGTGAACTAGAGGGAGAAGGGAGGGTTACTCTAGATATGAACCCACCTTATAGATTTGACCCAATCAAATGATTAGGTTAATTAAAACTAGGTGAATTAGTTTAGTTGTTTCTAGATCAAACCAGGGAGCAAATGATGTTTATTTGTCATGAAAAGTGACACATAGGCTAAGTTGTTAAGATCTCATTTTCAACATAAATTTTTTTGGCATGCATTTCCAAAGAGCCAATCATATAATGATTGTAATGGGACATCTTATACTTGATTTGATAATTATAAATGTAATTCCATCTATGGTACTTTTCTCAATCATGAGATGATGACACAAACATGGTAGATGTCTAAAGAATGATGTTGCTCGATGACATGTCTTAAGGTTGAGGACTTGAACAATGAGATCATATGTACAATAAGATTACTTACATTCTTGTTATGTCCCTAGTCGGGAATTACTATGAAAGCAAAATAGACAACAATAATACATAAGACTAGAGTGTGTCTCGAATGATGACAAAGTCTCATTAGTCATGATATGTGATATCAAGTCAAACACATAGGTACATGTTAGAGAACAATGTACTTGACAAACCCACAGTGAGAATGATACATGGAGATCATGGAATGATAGTCAGAACCAACTCTCATAGTGATAGTGGTGGTTGTGGTTCTTAGACCTGAACTCACTACACTCATCACATGTTGTTCGATGTATTTTGACATCATCCAACATGACCGTGAATGAGGGTTGCCATAAATGTGATGCTCGGGTGTGTTGTGTCACGTGGAAATTGAGTGTGAGTGATGTAGATGTGATTTTTCCCTCCTAAAGGAGATTGATATCCTGGCCACTTGATAAGAGAGACTGAGAAACATATGGCCATACTCATGCGACTCAATATGTGATATGTGATCTCATGTGCATCTGATATAGTCTACTCTAGTTCAAGGAACATGGATTGAACGTCGAGAGGATGACAATTCCATACATCGAGTTCATTTCGGATATCAAATACAAAGGAACTATATGATCACTATAACACTAATCACGAATTGCAGGTTGAAGTTGTTCTCTAACTTTTCAAATACTTGGGTAGCAATGATATGTTGCTAGATACCGCTCATTGCTTAGGATGTCATACATTAGTTATGGACACTCACTGCTAATGTAACTTGGAACTTATAGGGTCACACACATAGGAAGCACCTAGAAAAGGAATTTACTCATGAATATGGTTTAACTTGATTATTAAAGTGTTTAGCTATTCAATTTAAACAACAATCGATGGAAATTGACTGACAGGACTGTGAACCGATCGGTTCAAGTGTTGAACCAATCAATTAAAGTGTTAGGTCAATTTGAAAATCATTGGTTGATCTGGAAAATGAATCAACCAATTCATAAGCGAACCGACCGATTCAAATTCTAAAATGACTGGTTCAGATTATGAATCACCCAATTCAATGATCAATAGATTGGATCAAGGATTGATGTTGACCTCATGTTGTGCATTAGTTGTCATAATAAAGCCATTGTGTTTGTGAATAGGAAATAATGTGAAGCGGTCAATACAAGCATTGAACTGATCATTTCGCATGTAAACCGATCGTTTCATGGTTCACAACTTCTAGGAAATTCATGAAATTCTGTCTCTTTGACTCCCAGATGATATGCAAAACCCTGACCCTAGACATCCTATAAATAGGGGGGGGCAGTCAAGGCTTTCAAGAGACATAACAATAAGCTCTAACAATTTTTGTCCTCTCAAAGTTATGGAAACGTGTGAGCCTGAGCAAGTTCTATCCATAAAATTGAGAGATAGAAAGAGAGAGACGATAATTGAGAGGAACTCAATGCTAGTACGTTGACGTTTGAAGGGACAACTTCTTCCTGTTGTCTCTACTAGTGCAACTTGAATTTCTTGGTGGTCCGCGTGGACTACGTAGAGACGTGGATGTTGTTTCCACCCACTAGGAGGACAACAAACACCACCATCTGTGGTGTTGTACTAGGAGGCCGTCACCAACACTTGTTAACGTGCTACTTGCGAAAGAAGCATGCCATTGTAAGGATAGTCACTAGACCTGCTCCAAGATCAAGTATATACACATCAACTTTCCTTCTCAAACGATAGTTGTTAACGCGATCCGATGGTCAAGGGGAATATGGTAAGATTTTTTTGTTTCCACTGCCATCTCTGTAGCCATATTTCCCTATAGTGGTACTAGAGTCACATCAATTTATTATGTTTAGGGATTTAATCTATATGATAGGATTTTTTATTTTATTTTATTGCATGTGATATAAATATTTAAAATGATTTATGTATATATTTGATTAAATACCACATACAATCTATCTATATATATATATACAATTTATACATGTCACCCTAAATTTATTTTTGATGGTAGATGTAAGCATGGTTATGGTCAATACTCCTAAATTTGTGTGCTTGGTTGAATTGTTTTATTCCTACCTTTTAAATTCTATTTGCATAACAAGACTCTCTCCCCTTTTCTATATGTAAGTTATGCTTTGCTTCCTATGCTCCCCCAAATATAACTTGAGTTTTATGTGATTGCCTGAATATTTATCTCTCCTCACATATGTGCTATGCCCTTAACTTCACTCTTTCTCTCAATATTGAATTCAATTTCACAATTTGAATGTCTTTTGGTGTTTGATTAGTTTGTATAATTTATAGGTGTCTTATTGTGACCCTCAATTTGCTTCTAGACCTATGTTTCAAATCTTGAACATGACATCATATTTCAAATTAATTTGAACCACTACTACAGAAATGGCTTATAACGTCACTTTTAAAGGCGTCGGTTGTATAAATACACTGACACCTAAACAATACAACGTCAGTTTATAAAATAAACCGACATCAATCTGTGAAGGGAGACCAGACACGGGTATCACTTTTATTCAGTGTTGGTTCCTTAATAACAAACCGATGCCTAAAATTAACCGCCAAATCCAAAATTTCCAGCAAAAAAAATTACCTCCAAAATTTAACATATGGCGTCGGTTATTAACTAATAAACCGACAACTAAAGGGTATTCGTGAGACAGAAATTGGGCACATTTTGGTCGTCGGTTTTACAACAGTGACCGACGCTTATGGGTTTTCCCGTGCTATCTGAGGGAAATTTTTCACACCCTTTGAGCGTCGGTTTTTGATATAAACCGACGACTATGGTCATTAATCGAGAACAATTTTTTTAATCGGCATATGTAGATAGACGTCAGTTTTGTTTTAGTTAAAACCAACGACTATCATTGAGAACAAGTGTCGATTTTTCTGTAGAACCGACACCTTTAGTTTTATGTGTCAGTTTTATTAAATAACCGACATCTAATGTTAACTTAAAAGCACCTGCGCGATCCCGACTCTTCCCCTTTCTCTGTTTCATTCATCTCGATTTCGAGGGTTTAAGCTCCGGCGACGATTCCTCTGCTCACCGCTCATGTGCCGCCGCTCACCTCCACCGCCTCCGTTTGCTGGTCCTCCGACTGCTGCGCTCTAGGCCGGCCGCCGCCCTAGCTCGATCTCCCGCCCTCTCTGTTCACTGCCAACCTCGGCGCCACTAGTAACTGTGTGCGGTACCTCTCTGCTCGCCGCCCTCTCTGATCGCCCGCCCTCTCTGCTCGTCGTTGCCTGCTTCTACTCCTCCACCTTCTCCTCTGCTCTGGCCGGCACCTTCTCCTCTGCCTCACCGCCGCTTCTGCTCCGTCCGACCTGCTCCTCTGCTCCGGCCGACTTGCTTCTGCTCTCCGTCGGCCATCTGCTGCTGCTCACCGTCGACCACATTCTCCTCTTTTCCTCCTCCGCCGCCGAGGTACCCTTCTTCCTCCTCTTCTTCCTCTAGGGTATTCCTACATATGTCTACTGGTTGTTTGTTTTTTCCTTTGCTGATGCTCCCCTCTCACTCGATGAGTGATGGTTGAGTTTTTTGTGGGCTTGTTTCTTGGCTGGTTCTCTATAAGGTTACATGACTAATTGTTTCTTTGAAAAGGGGGTGTTATTCTTTACCTCTCCAATCTTATCATAGATACTCCAGATCTAACATATCAATCATTTTTTGTCAAACCCTTGATGAAAACTTCATATAGGTACTTTATATGTTTTAACCCTAATTAACACCAAAAGTGGATTAACGCGACCTCAACATATATGTTAATGCTTAATGTGATGCAGTAAGACATTGAATGATAGGTAGCAATGGTGAAATTCATTCCGGCCTGTGTTACTTTTATATGATAATTTAGTTCAACCCTTTTATTAATCACAACTTTAGAATAATCAATATTTAATTCAACCCTTTTATTAATCACAGAATAATCAATCAATCCAACTTTTGTCTTAAATATTAGTTAAATAATCACAACCTTAGAAACATATCAGTTTGTCCCCTAGTCAAATCACATCCAGACCTGTACAAAGATTAGACCAAGATTTTAAACCATCGCTCATCCACGAGTTTCTTCCACTACATATGTTGTTATGAATAACCTTAATGTTTCTTTTTTATAACAATATGGAAAATGTTGCTTTTGTTATATATTGGGCATGCTACTTAATTTTCTATGGTATAGCTACCACGAGTTTTGTTACAAATATCTGTATATCAGGTTAAGGACATGTTTCTATTGTGACATGTTGAGTTTTTTTCTATGTTATACCCACCACAATTTGTGTTATAAAATAATACATTGATTAATTTAGGAAGCATTGATATGTTGTTATGGCTGTCCACAAGTATTTTTATAAGAAAATTGTGTGTTGAATGAGGTTGTGAACAAGAGACTGGTGTTATATTATGTTGGCCTAGAAATCTGTCCAAGATTTACTCATTAGGAGTAAATCTTGGATAGTCCCCCGTTTGGGACTGTTCTTGAACACCTAATCTCACTTAGGATGTAAGTGTATAATGTGTATTTAGTTTTCAAGAAAATTCCAGTAGCATTTTCCCATTTGTTCTCTAAGTACATATGTACTTGGAGAATAGTGGGGAAATGCTGCCGAAATTTTCTTGAAAACACAATACAAATTATACACTTACTAGTGAGATTAGGTGTTCAAGAATGGGATAGGTGGTACACATTTATTATATATAAGAATGACATCACATGTATAAACCTTAAAGTTTTAACCATAAACTCTAATCTGTTTACCCTAGACCCTAATCTTGTTGTAATATATACTTATTTTCTCTTTGATCATAGAATGGATAGATCATGGATGTCCATTCGCAATCGCTGCACCCCAGAGTTTATTTCTGGTCTTGATCAGTTTATTAGATTTGCCGAGGAACATAGGAAACAACCTGGAGATAGGTTCTACTGTCCATGTAGGCATTGCAGTAACAACTTGAAAGTCAATACTGGTGACAAAATCAGAATTCATGTCATGTGTAACGGGATTGTACAAGGCTATACAGAATGACACTGGCATGGAGAGATTTCAAACCCGAAACCAGTGGATGTTGATAGAAGTGCTTGTGTGGAAGAAGAAATTGCCTTCGATGACGTAGATATTGAAACACTTGGTGAGGCAGTAGGCGGAGTGATACTGTGGCCCGAAGCGGATGTTCTCTATACTGATATTGTATGATAAATTTTCATTACTATAATTTGTTAGTGTATATATATATATATATATATGAGTCAATTGATATGAAATTATATATACGGGTCAAAAAGACGAGACCCGCTACATCTCGGCCTCCACCTCCTCGACTACCAAGTTGGCTTCCAGGAAACCTACACGCCTCGATAGGTCCTAATTGTAGGAGTGTGGCAGTAAGGATCGGCGAACATAATCCAAATTGCCCTATAAATGTTACTATTCCAGAGAATGTTGTAGGTAAATCATACGATAATAATCTATTTATACAAGTTTAGCATACGTATTAATGCATACGTAATAGAAGCTCTGGATACGTATTAATCCAGGTCAAACATTCGGAAACAACATATTTATACAAGATATTTTGGAGTTGTTTAGTTATGAATGGATGAACACATCTATGATAGAGCTGTGGATATGGTGAGATTAATGCATACGACAATCTGGTTTATACATCCATATACCTTATTTTATATATAGCAATCTGGTTTCTTATATATTAATGCATACATAATACATGTTTTGCAGCCACTTATACAAGACATGTATATATTTTGGGTTTTCCCATGTGGGATTTTTGGTTCCATCTTTGATTAGTCTTGTAGATACAGACCTGTATTCAGTTACTTCATACTGCTGTGATGCTTTTGAATATTTTGGTAAAAAATAATAAGACGGTGATAATAGCTCCATTCAATGTCGAGTAAGTTTACTTTGCTTGTAATTTGGACTTAAGCAAATTACATTTTTATTGCGGATATTGAGTTATTAATTTTCTACTTTCTTACATGTAGTGATAAGTATTGGGAGTTATTAGTTATTGTCCCCAAGACATTCACCATCTATTATCTAGATCCTGCGGGGAGTGAGTTGGATGTATTATATGGACATGCAATTAAAAGGCCATTATTCTCGTGAGAAATATTTTATGTTTTTATATCTGTTAACATTTGTTACTGCATTACTATTTAATTATACAATTTAATGTGTTACATTTACATATATAGGGCTTTACAAGAGTACAAAAAAGCTGGAGGAAAGGTCCCCAGGAAAAAAATCTGACACTCATTTGAGAGAATGTGAAAGTAATTTCCTGACTCCAATGTATATATTATTTATGTGAACTGTACTTATTTGTATTTTTGAATATTTTGTATGTTTCAATTTATAGTGTGTTACACAAGACAACGGCTGGGCATGTGCCTACTATGTGATGCGATTTATGGACCTAATCATCAAACATGCCGTATTGGAAATCGATAACATACAACATGTATTATACATAGTCTCGTTAGATAATATGAAATATATGAATCTTATTATATATTATTATAATTATGTATATACGTCATTCTCTTTGTAGGTCTTTAAAACGGAGGACTTCAACACAGGTGCAAAGCGTTTCGATGTACATGCTCCCTATACGAAAGATGAATTAGATATTGTAAGAGAAGATTGGGCAAAAGCCCTGCAAAGAGTGGGAATTTTTAAATATAATTTTGTTGACAATGATGGCAATGATGACAATGATGAATAATGAATAACTTTGTTCTCATAATTAATTTTGTGTGAATGTGAATGAATTTTTATGAATTGTCATATGTGTGCGAAAATCATCAATACATGAATGTTTCTACATGTGTCTGAATGTGAAAAGAGATGAAATAAATGGAACTACATGTTGCTACTGGTTTCTACATGTGTTTGATGAAAAAATAATATGAATTAAATGTTCTTATACATGAGTGTGAATCACATATATATAATATTGTCCATCATGTTAATTTTACAGGTTTGTGACCTGTTGTTGGCTAATATCAATAGATGTCATAAACCTGTAGTTCAATTCCAATGAACTGCAGGTTCTCATCCTGCGACCAGCCACAACAGGCCTGCAAACTGATAAGAAAAAAAAATCAAAACATAGGCGTCGGTTATTTGAAGAAAACCGACACCAAAGACATACCGCGGCGGTTTTGCACTTAAAACCGACGTCTATTTGACCGTGTTGTCAGGAGATATGACATTGGTTAATGTTAAAAACTGACATCTTTTCATCATATGTGGCATCAATTTCTTTTTGAAAACTGACGATAAATGGTTACAGTGTCGGTTGCCCTACTAATAACCGACATCGATTTCCCTAATGAGGCCAGACACCACGGCCGTGCTGGCCATCATGGTCGTGGCAGCGAGCCAGACACCACGATCGTGCTGGCCAGCACGGCTGTGGCAGCGGACCAGACACTACGCCCGTGCTGGCCAGCATGGCCGTGGCAGCGGGTGAGATGATGTCGGTTATCACTAATAAACTAACGCAGATAGTGCCCCAGATGACACCCTTTCTGTGGCGTGAAGGTATATGGCGTCGGTTTTTAAAACTAATAACTGACACCTATACCCCCCTGTTGGCGCATTTTCGGTGGCGCGCAGAGGGTTGTGGTGTCAGTTTGAGAACCGACATGTAACAGTTGGGCTTTTAGCGGCGCCCACATAGGTGTCGCTTAAAAACTGACACTAAAGGCCGGTTATGTACTAGTAAACCTAATGATTGCCATCAACTTACTCCCTTGTGTATTTTAAGTTGTAGAGCTTCTCATTATCTTTCGAACGACACAACAATCACTTCAATTTGACATCTAAATCTCAAGATATGACCTTTAGAGTTTCACATGCTTTACAATTGTTTTAGTCAATTTCATTGAACTTTTAGCCTTATTGGGCTTACTTTTCTAGGCGTGCATCCCATTTTCTGTCGCCTTCCCCTTGGTGATCTGACTCCATCTTATTTTTTCAATCATGTGCCTCCTTTCCTTGGATCTCACATCATGACCTTTAAAATCTTATAGCCGCATACTTTACTCCTAATTGGACGACTAGGGCCTCATCCCTTTCATCCATATTGTGCATCTGCGCAAGTAACACTGGTACCATCTAATCCACCTTTGCGCCCAGCCAATCCACCCCCTTCTCCTTGTGCCTTTGGCCAATTAACCCCACCTTTCTCTTCCTCCCATCCTACATTTTCTTTCCCCTCTCTTTTGTTCTCATTTTGCAAACCCAACACTCAAATTTCTCCCTTGTTCTCCTTCTATCTCTAGTAGCACTGCCACCCTCTCTTCTTTGGGCAACTCTACCATGGATTCAAATATTGAGACTTGACGACAAGAGTGGCTATGGCCGGCTTCCTCAAGCCACGACGGTCGGGCTAAACTTGTTCCTGAGGCCCAAAGACCCGACCTCGCCTTGCTTTGACGAGTCACTCTGTCATAGGATGTTGTTGTGCTACATGAGAAAAAGAGCAGGCTGAGATGATGACTCACGATCCATGAGATACTGATCCAAGGGTCGAGATGGCCCTCTGCCTCTCTCTCTCGTGTGAAATGCCATTTGGGCGGGCAGTAGTGTGGGTTCCCAAGATGACCCACAAGAGTCTGCCAGCAGCCAGATGCGACTCAGACCACCGGTTGGGCATTACGAGATGAGGCGTTGGAGTGGCCACTGTCATATGGATGATCAAGGACCCGAGTTCACTTCCGCATGATAAATGTAACACCTCCTGTAGTTCCTAATCTCGATTTCATAATGTTTTCATACAGATGTTCAAAAATTGATATCTTCCACACCCTTAAACCAAATATGCCATATAATATATGATTTTTATTAGAAAAATGAGATCTAGCTGCTAAAAATGGTTTCACAACCTATATCCACTCTTGGTTCTCCTATTTTTCTAAAAGTGATACATTTATACTTATTCAATGGTCTCTATGGCCTTTTTATGCTACCTTGTATCAATAATGGTCTCATGTTGTCCTAAATCATTTCAATCAATAACAATTATCTCATTTTAGATGTGATTGATGACTTGAAACATCTTGTGTATCCCTATTGGTTATCTTAACTCAAAATGACTTTTCTTGCAATTTCATGATGTAAATTGACCTAATATGATGTTTTGGCCTAATTTATAATCCTGAAACCTCTTTACCTTGAAAATTAGTAATGTACAATTCACTTTTACTATTCTTGATGTCTTGGTCTGCCTAATTGCACGCTAATGATAATCTTGACCCTCTATGGCTATCTTTGCCCTAAAATGGTCCATTTATGTGTATATATGATATAACTTGACCAAGTCTTGGACTTTGTCTTAGTTTGTTATCATCTAATGTTTAAGTATTGAAATCAATGATCTTTTCTATGACGTTCTACATAATGGACTAAGAATTCATGCTAAAATAACTCATGTTCGAGTCGTGATACCTCAAGTACCTACTTTGTGCATTGAAATGATCTGGTTGACTTGGTTTGCTTCCATATGATGGATATATGACTTTATACAAATCCCTTGCCCTATATTGTTCGAATAAGTAGTGTATCATGTTAGTAGCACAAGGTACCAACTTGATCTATACAATGCTCATTCATGATCATATGACTAAAAAATGTGACCTTATTTCATGGAATTGATCTAGTATGTCTAGCCATGATCTTATATGCTTAAATCTTGATAATAATCTAAATCTGATTCCTCCCCTATTGTTGAATGAGAGTTACCCTGATCTTGTAGTACTTATAATGTGGATGGTTCAGCAAGACCTAAGGTTTAGCATTGATGCTTATACTATGTTGAATCAATGCATGCACATTCGACAAGATGTGACTATACTTTAACTTTCTGATACCTAGTTTAAGAGAACATCCACATGACATCTTTCATGTTTATATTCACAAGACCCTACTGATCTAAGGCCTACTATTATGTCTTTTCACATCTTAGGTCCATGTTGGTCTGGGCCTTCTCTAGGAATCTCACTCAAGAATCTTTCATTGCTCATAAGGTATACTTAATCTGTTGACCCTACTATGATATTGGCTTGTTTGTATTTATGCGCGTATAAATTCTTAGCTAGATAACTTGTTTGAGCTACTGTTTCCTATGAATACTACTTTCATGTTGATTAAAGTACATTGACAAACCTTAAACATACTGTAGAGAATTCCATTATATAACAATGGGTACCTGCCTAAATTCTAAGAGTAAGGACACAAGGAACAAATGAAAAAAGGTTAGCTCATTGTCTTTGGCATTGAGGTACCTCACTTAAAAATAGGGAGCATATAGGTTTGAGTCTCAAATGCCCCTCACGGACCCTTCCTTGGGAAGTGGTCAAAGGTATATCTTGATATAATGGATAAAGAACCCTAAAACATGATTTGTATAGAAGAATTAATGTCATTAAGTGTTCTCACCTTATTTCTAATTCTTATTTCTTATGATGTTTCTAGCCAATAAACTTTTATATTACTTATAAATTGTGTTTACATGTTTTTCATAGCGTACTCAATGCACTCACATTGATATATTTTGTTTATTGAATTTGTAGTTTCTAAATGAAGATCCACTACACTAAAAGATTTAAGCTCTGGAATAAAATACAAATGGGTATTCTTGAATATAGAAATGGGTACATAGCTCTATCTCCATGGTTAGTATCTTGTTATCTCTTTAGTTTTGTTATTGCCGTTTTCATATATATTGCTTATGTGAAGCTAAGTGCCATTCTAGAGATGGATGCCCAGTCCACTCGCCTTTGGCTATGTAAGTGTCTTCATAATTACTTCTTAGTGTGTGGTGGAGATTTGCATCACTTCGGCCATAGATACTTATACTTCTGACTCCTTCAAAAATGTAACTATATATGAAACTTTAGGATTTCTTTTGTGATGACCTTGATTTTAGAACGTTGATGTCCAATATAATGTTTGAAGTTATATATGGAACAAAATTATTTATTTAAGTATCATGATGTGCATATCATCATATTAAGAAAATTGATCTTGTGTTGATGATGTTAGAGGTTAATTGATGTATATTTAAGTTTAATATCCTTAAATATGTACCTTCTTGGACTAACTAATTTGAAGGGGAAAACAATGAGTTTGGGCTCCAAATTTGAATGTAAGGTCAATTACACAATGAGGAATTATGGGTCAAACTTATAGGGTCAAAGTAGTTTTGTACGAGATTCTATTGAGGTTTAAAATAAAGAAGAAAACTAATTAATCCATTGAGAATGATATGATGACCAAATATTATTAAAATCAAGTTTCAACTTTTGTATGTTCACGTCAACTTTGGACGTGAAGTGACCAGAGAGAGATGCCAAAATGATTACTCATTCTTCAAGAACCGAGACATGTGCAGTGGGTGGCAACAAACTTAATCAACATTCCCACGTTTCCTGAGATTGTTTCATGAGAATACGGAGTGAGTGGTTGGATCTACCATCCTTGGAGGAGCATGTAGATGTCTACGAAACTATTTAAGGCTGGAGATAGACCAAAGCATTACCCTGCCTAGACCTCTCATCACTGGAAGTAGGTGACGAGGATGACTCCTCATAGTTGAAACTCTGATAGATGAAGGAAGGGTTCAGAGACCACCAACCCAGTCATCCTATCTCATTCCAAGATCTGCCTTTTTGTAGCCTCACTTAGCTTCTCATCGCCTCTGATCCATGAAAGAAAGAAGAGAACCAAGCCTTCAAAACCTGTCTCCATTTCCTGACACTGGCTTGAAGTTGCTGGTAAGGTTTGGCCGTATAGAGGCTCCCCTACCTTTAGGGATGATCGGGACATTGCTGAAACGTATCCCATGATTTAAAACCCATCACCGAGTAGCAAGTAGGTGTACGACTGCCAGGTTTCCTCACCGGCATTGGCTGCAATGCTATTGTCAACCCTCCTTGTTGTGCTACCACATAAGGGCCTTCCCGACAATGAGACTTATCCGATAGGATCCACACACCACTGTCAGACGTTCTGTAGATTGTAGAGACAAGTGAGGAGGCCTTGATCACATAGTCGTTTCCTCACCGTGTTTCAGCTTCTTAGTGGCACCTATCTGGCGAGCCCCCGACTCCACCGCTTCCCCTCCCTTCTGTGACGACGAAGGAGTGACAAAAGGTATGCTCGCGATCCAATGCGCATGAACCCTTTATATCCAGGCATTGAGAGGCCTTGATCCCATACTGCTCCTTGTTGGCTCCTCCTAACACGGTGGCATAGTAGCAGAAGACTCACACACGGAGTCGGGGAGATGGACGGGATGGTAGACTGGTTCAGTAGTCTCTTGACCGATCGGTTCATCAGGCCCAGAGAAAGCTAGGAAAGGATAAGTTGCGTGCCTACCTCTCCAGAATAGCGTGTTCCAATAAAAACCTGCCAACTCAGGCTGTGGGAGCCGCCATACATGGTAAATACTTTCTTTTATTCCAGAAAATGACACCATCTTAGAAAACACATAGAAAATAGCCCCCTTGTCCTAAAAATCCCAGAAAAATATCTCTACATTCAGAAAAATGCCCTATTTATGATGAAACTCTTAGATCAAACCTTTGAAGCAATATTGTTCCTAGTTTTTAATTTACAAGATGACACCTATATTAGGATATATTAAATGTAATAAATGATATTTATTGACATAAATTCTGAGAAATTTTATTCCAGACCCTAATATCATGTAAAGACAATATGTTGAACCTGATCAGAACTATATTGCCAAAATATTAGGTCTTTCTCCATTAATGACTTATAAGATGCTTTTCATCTCATAATAATTTTAGAAAATAGTTAAAGCATCAGAAAAATATGAAAATTGTACTAGACCCTTAGTATGACTTACTGATCATTATATAAATATTGAAAACTCTTTTTGGTCCAGTTGAACCTAGGTTTGGCCTAAACTTTAGTGTGGACCTAAATATCAAGTTAAATGATGATCCTATAATTAATGATGAATATTGTTAATAATCAGGTGATGACCAGAGTAGTAGATGAACTTGGATGTATAAGGAATCTCTGAACTCAGGTACATGGATATAAGTATAAGACTAAGTTTTGCTGGATGTTAACTATGAGTAATTGCTTGCATGTATTTGAATAACTTGTTGGATGTATATCTATATATATTGTCATTTTCCGCCTTGAACAATAAGAACACTAAGGGAAGGAAAATGGAATGTATTTACTGAGGGTTCATTAATCTCCCTATTAGAGAGGTAAAGTATTAATGTTGACTGGAACCTCCCTAATGGTACAAGGTACACATGGAGATCCCTAATGGTACAAGGTATGCGGTGATAGGGCCCAATAATGTATATTTGTGCTAAGTCCACCATAGTAATACATGTCCATTGAAATATGATTAATAACTTGGGTTTACCTGATTCCCCACCTTCAATAATGTTTTCATCTTCTTTCTTCTTCTTCAAGTATTTTATATATGTCAACATAGTATAGTATCTTTCAACCACATACCAACTCTATGTTGATTCACTATTTCACGTATGTTTTAGGTTCATAGATAAGATGGGAGAAAAAGCTAGGATTGAGCAGTTGCTCATGTTTTACCTATTGTGTAGATCCTGATTAGCATACATGTTCATAGACTTGTAAATCTTCTTTCAATATGTAAATGCAATTCATGTTGTAATAAGTCATCTTGTATTAATATACATGTTAAATGTTGAGAAATGTTATGGTGTATGCCTATGGTTGTATGTTCATGTATGCACATATTGCTTCCGCAATGCACTTTGATACAATTGCCTAACATTTTTGGATTTTATCTTCTCATCCTCATGTGGTTTTGAGAAGGTGAAAATCTGGGGACATTACAGTTGGTATAAAAGCGTGAACAATAGCTACTCCTAACAATTTCTCACCATGAAATAAAAAAAATCTCACCTTTCACTTTAAACTTTAGAAACATAGCAAGTTGTTCTACAAGAACTAGGTTTAACTTAGCTTATAGGTTAGAACCTAGATGTTCAAGAACTAGATTTAGGCAAGTGCCTGAAACCCTTTCCATATAGAGCTCATATGTATTAGGTAGCTACACTAGTCTACATCTCATTCTCACCATTTCACTAGGTGACATAGCACTAGACTATCTACTGTGTGTGGGACACTAGATTTTGCTAATTTGATTTTGTTTTTCAATCGGCTCGAGCCTTGACAGTTTTCTCTGACGTCTTCTTTCTCAAAGAAAAACTATATAATATTTTATTAAATATATGTAAATATAAAATGTGTCTCTCACACTGGAGAGTAGTTAGTGTTCATGCAACCTAAGTGAAAGGGAGTGACATTAGTCTAGAAGAGAGAGTAGATCTAGATTAGATGTCTAGAGACTTAATGGATATGTGAAAGTTAGAGTAGATGATTGATTTATATATATGATATCAACATGTGTAATCTTATCCAAGTTTGATCTCTACTATAAGTTTCGTTATAAAGATTTAAGTTGGATATGAGCTGAATCCCAATTTGGAGAATCTAAACTACATCCCGATGATGAAAGTACATTTTCTTTTCTTACTTAAGATGAGTTAAGTTAAGATAAAGTTGAATATGCATGAGCCTCAAGCTCTTTTACATAGGAGGACCTCCAGTGTCAGGACAAGATACATGGTGAACTCGAGAGAGAGTGAGACCCATAGGGAGAGGGTCATAGGACCTACCCCCAATATATGAAAAATATGTGATATATATATGACATGATGCGTCCTAAGCTGGGTTACTCCCGAGTAGACGAGTTGAGTCCATTTTGCATGATTCAATCCTATATGTGAGAGTTGGGTTTTAAAAAAAGATCATGATGGGTAGGTGACTTATAATGAGAAAGTCAATTCTTTTGGTTGAGTTAGGTCCTAGCTTGAGTGACATATGTTTGTGAATATCATCATTAGCTACAAGTGAGGTGATATATGAACTTTGGTTCTGAGAGTAAAATGCCTTGTGAATAAGATACTCATAAATATTGTTCTTTCCACTTCTCTTTCTTAATATATGATACTAGAAGCCTCACTTAAGCAGTGTAGATGATTTATATATGAGGAGCCACTCGTATAAGATTGACCTATTCTATATTCTCTTCCTATATAATACAAGTAATATCCAAGTTTGAAATAATGATAACCTTAATTTAATATCTTCTTTTTCCCTTCATTTCATACGTGAAAGACATAAATTTAAAATTTTGAGCTTGAAATAGAGATATATTTTGATCATTGAGTAAATGATCACGAAATAAAGTTCCTAACCTCAAATCTTCAGAGCCTAAGTTTCTAGATTAATGATACTTCTCACACAATAGGGTGGAAGCCTAATATGCAAACATGATGATCTATCCCCTCTTCTGATGAAATCATGATACTATGTCTACAATGAAGCATACTAATGATGTTAATAAGTGTGATAATCCTGATAATTAATGATATGAAATCTTGGTATCACCTTACACAGATGAGTAGGGTGAAACATGAAACTTGAGTAATACCTTCCCAACTCTATATGTAAGAATAAACCCTAATCTTAGGGGTAATGAGAGATGTACATCCTAAAATACTAGAATGTTTGTGTTATGACTAAGACATTAAATGATGCTTCAACCCATAAAAGGTGGGGTGGGTATACCCTAGATGATCTAATCCTAAGATGATAACTTAGGGTACATGGAGAACAATAGTAGTTTTGGCACCTAGCAGTAGTGACTAGTATGAAGTTGAACCTAGTTATATCAGCTTCGGTATGGCCTTTGTTGAATTTCGAGGACGAAATTCCAATAAGGTGGGGTGAATGTGATGACCTTGATTTTAGAACGTTGATGCCCAATATAATGTTTGAAGATATATATGGAACAAAATTGTTTATTTAAGTATCATGATGTGCATATCATCATATTAAGAAAATTGATCTTGTGTTGATGATGTTAGAGGTCAATTGGTGGTTTGTATGTGTTCTTGATCTTTGTGTGGTCCTTTAGTTTATTTTTCTCCTCATGTAGATGTCGTATGGCTCCTCCATAATGAAATTTGTCTGTTTAACTTCAAAAAAAAGTTTAATATCCTTAAATATGTACTTCTTGGATTAACTAATTTAAGGGACAAACAATGAGTTTTGTCTCCAAATTTGAATTTAAGGTGAATTACACAATGAGGAATTATGGGTCAAACTTATAGGGTCAAAGTTGTTTTGTACGAGATTCTATTGAGGTTTAAAATAAAGAAGAAAACTAATTAATCCATTGAGAATGATACGATGACCAAATATTATTAAAACTAAGTTTCAGCTTTTGTATGTTCACGTCACCTTTGGACGTGAAGTGACTGGAGAGAGATGCCAAAATTATTACTCATTCGTCAAGATTTGAGACCTGCGCAGCGGGTGGAAACAAACTTAATCAACATTCCCACGTTTCCTGAGATTGTTTCACGAGAATCCGGAGTGAGTGGTTGGATCTACCATCCTTGGAGGAGCATGTAGATGTCTACAAAACTGTTTAAGGCTGGAGATAGATCAAAGCATTACCCTGTCCAGACCTCTCGTCGCTGGAAGTAGGTGACGAGGACAACTCCTCATAGCTAAAACTCTGATAGATGAAGGAAGGGTTCAGAGACCACCAACCCAGTCATCCTATCTCATTCCAAGATGTGCCTTTTTGTAGCCTCACTTAGATTCTCATCACCTTTGATCCATGAAAGAGAGAAGAGAACCAAGCCTTCAAAACCTGTCTTCATTTCCAGATGTTCGCTTGAAGTTGCTGGTAAGGTTTTGTCATATAGAGGCTCCCTGACCTTTAGGGATGATCGGGACATTGATGAAATGTATCCTATGATTTATAGCCCATCACTGAGTAGCAAGTAGGTGTACGACTGCCAGGTTTCCTCAGCGGTGTTGGCTGCAACGCTATTGTTGACCCCCCTTGTTGTGCTACCGCATAAGGGCCTTCCTGACAATGAGACTTATCCGATAGGATCCACACACCACCGTCAGACATTCTGTAGATTGTAGAGACAAGTGAGGAGGCCCTGATCACATAGTCATTTCCTTGTTGTGTTTCAGCTTCTTGGCGGCGCTCATCTGGAGAGCCCCCGACTCCACCGCTTCCGCTCAATTCCGTGACGATGGAGGAGTGGCTGAAGGTATGCTCGTGATCCAATGCGCATGAACCCATTATATCTAGGCATTGAGAGGCCTCGATCCCATACTGCTCCTCGTTGGCTCCTCCTGACACGACGACGTAGTAGCAGAAGACTCGCACACAGAGTCGGGGAGATGGACAAGATGGTAGACTGGTTCAGTAGTCTCTTGACCGACCGGTTCATCAGGCCTAGAGATGGCCAGGAAAGGATAAGATGCGTGCCTACCCCTCCAGAACAGTGTGTTCCAATAAAAACCTACCAACTCAGGCTGTGGGAGCCGCGATACAAGGTAAATACTTTCTTTTATTCCATAAAATGACACCGACTTAGAAAATACTTAGAAAATAGACCCCTTATCCTAAAAATCCCAGAAAAATATCTCTACATTTAGAAAAATGCCCTATCTATGATGAAACTCTTAGATCAGACCTTTGAAGCAGTATTGTTTCTAGTGTTTACTTTACAAGATGACACCTCTATTAGGATATATTAAATGTAATAAATGATATTTATTGACATAAATTCTGAGAAATTTTATTCCAGACCCTAATATCATGTAAAGACAATATGTAGAACCTGATCATAACTATATTGCCAAAATATTAGATCTTTCTCCATTAATGACTTATAAGATGCTTTTCGTCTCATAATAATTTTATAAAATAGTTAAAGCATTAGAAAAATATGAAAATTGTACAAGACCCTTAGTATGACTTACTGATCAGTACAACAATATTGAAAACTCTTTTAGGTCCAGTTGAACCTAGGTTTGGCCTAAACTTTAGTGTGGACCTAAATATCAAGTTAAATGATGATCCTATAATTAATGATGAATATTGTTATTAATCGGGTGATGACCAGAGTAGTAGATGAACTTGGATGTATAAGGAATCTTTAAACTCAGGTACGTGGATATAAGTATAAGACTAGTTTTTGCTGGATGTTAATTATGGGTAATTGCTTGCATGTATTTGAATAACTTGTTGGATGTATATCTATATATATTGTCATTTTCTGCCTTGAACAATAAGAACACTAAGGGAAGGAAAATGGAATGTAGTTACTGATGGTTTATTAATCTCCCTATTAGAGAGGGAAAGTATTAATATTAACTAGCACCTCCCTAATGGTACAAGGTACACGGGGATAGGGCTCAATAATGTATGTTTGTGATAAGTCCACCATAGTAATACATGTCCATTGAAATATGATTAATAACTTAGGTTTACCTGATTCTCCACCTTAAATAATGTTTTAATTTTCTTTCTTCTTCTTCAAGTATTTTATATATGTCAGCATAGTATAGTATCTTTCAACCACGTACCAACTCTATGTTGATTTGTTGTTTCACGTATGTTTTAGGTTCAGGGATAAGATGGGAGAAAAAGATGGGAGTGAGCAGTTGCACAAATTAAACCTATTGTGTAGATCCTGATTAGCATACATGTTCATAGACTTGTAAATCTTCTTTCAATATGTAAATGTAATTCATGTTGTAATAAGTCATCTTGTATTAATATACATGTTAAATGTTGAGAAATGTTATGGTGTATGTCTATGGTTGTATGTTCATGTATGCGCATATTGCTTCTGCAACACACTTTGATACCATTGCCTAATGTTTAGGGATTTCATCTTCTCATCCTCATGCGGTTTTCAGAAGGTGAAAATCTGGGGACGTTACAGTTAGTATCAAAGCATGAACAATAGCCACTCCTAACAATTTCTCAGCATGAAATTAAAAAAAATCTCACCTTTCACTTTAAACTTTAGAAACATAGCAAGTTGTTCTACAGGAACTAGGTTTGACTTAGCCTCTAGGTTAGAACCTAGATGTTCGAGAACTAGATTTAGGCAAGTGCCTGAAACCCTTTCCATATAGAGCTCATATGTATTGGGTATCTACACTAGTCTACATCTCGTTCTCACCATTTCACTAGGTGACATAGCACTAGACTATTTATTGTGTGTTGGACACTCAATTTTTCCGATTTGGTTTTGTTTTCCAATCGGCTCGAGCCTCGATAGTTTTCTTTGATGTCTTCTTTCTCAGAGAAAAACTATATATATTTTATTAAATATATGTAAATATAAAATGTGTCTCTCACACTGGAGAGTAGTTAATGTTCATGCAACCTAAGTGAAAGGGAGTGACATTAGTCTAGAAGAGAGAGTAGATCTAGATTAGATGTCTAGAGACTTATTGGATATGTGAAAGTTAGAGTAGATGATTGATTTATATATATGATATAAGCATGTGTAATCTTATCCAAGTTTGATCTCTACTATAAGTTTCCTTATAAAGATTTAAGTTGTATATGAGCTGAAACCCAATTTGGAGAATCTAAACTACATCTCGATGATGAAAGTACATTTTATTTTCTTACTTAAGATGAGTTAAGTTAAGATAAAGTTGAATATGCATGAGCCTCAAGCTCATTCACAAAGGAGGACCTCCAGTGTTAGGACAAGATACATGGTGAACTCGACAGAGAGTGAGACCCACATGGAGAGGGTCTTAGGACCTACCCCCAATATATGAAAAATATGTGATATATATATGAAATGATGTGTCCTAAGCTGGGTTACTCCCAAGTAGACAAGTTGAGTCCTTTTTGCATGATTCAATCTTATATGTGAGAGTAAAAAAAGGGATCATGATGGGTAGGTGAGTTATAATGAGAAAGTTAATTCTTTTGATTGAGTTAGGTCCTAGATTGAGTGACATATGTTTGTGAATCTCATCATTAGCTGCTGAGGTGATATACGAACTTTGGTTCTGAGAGTAAAATGCCTTGTGAATAAGATACTCATAAATATTGTTCTTTCCACTTCTCTTTCTTAATATATGATACTAGAAGCCTCACTTGAGAAGTGTAGATGATTTATATATGAGGAGCCACTTATAGAAGCTTGACCTATTCTATATTCCCTTCCTATATCATACAAGTAATATCCAAGTTTGAAATCATGATAACCTTGAATTAATATCTTCTTTTTCCCTTCATTTCATATGTGAAAGACATAAATTTAAAATTTTAATCTTGAAATAGGGATATATTTTGATCATTGAGTAAATGATCATGAAATAAAGCTCCTAACCTCAAATCTTCAGAGCCTAAGTTTCTAGATTAATGATACTTCTCACACAATAGGGTGGAAGCCTAATATGCAAACATGATGATCTAGCCCCTCTTATGATAAAATCATGATACTATGTCTACAAGGAAGCATACTAATGATGTTAATAAGTGTGATAATCTTGATAATTAATGATATGAAATCTTAGTATCACCTTACACAGATGAGTAGGGTGAAACGTGAAACTTGAGTAATACCTTCCCAACTCTATATGTAAGAACAAACCCTAATCTTAGGGGTAATGAGAGATGTAAATCCTAAAATACTCGAATGTCAGTGTTATGACTAAGACATTAAATGATGCTTCAACCCATAAAAGGTGGGGTGGGTATACCCAAGATGCTCTAATCCTAAGATGATAACTTAGGGTACATGGAGAACAATTGTAGTTTTGGCACCTAGAAGTAGTGACTAGTATGAAGTTGAACCTAGTTATATCAGCTTCGGTATGGCCTTAGTTGAATTTTGAGGATGAAATTCCAATCAGGTGGGGTGAATGTGAAGACCTTGATTTTAGAACGTTGATGCCCAATATAATGTTTGAATTCATATATGGAACAAAATTATTTATTTAAGTATCATGATGTGCATATCATCATATTAAGAAAATTGATCTTGTGTTGATGAAGTTAGAGGTCAATTGATGTATATTTAAGTTTAATATCCTTAAATATGTACCTTCTTGCACTAACTAATTTAAGGAGCAAACAATGAGTTTGGGCTCCAAATTTGAATGTAAGGTGAATTACATAATGAAGAATTATGGGTCAAATGTATAGGGTCAAAGTTGTTTTGTATGAGATTCTATTGAGGTTTAAAATAAAGAAGAAAACTAATTAATCCATTGCGAATGATATGATGACCAAATATTATTAAAACCAAGTTATATCTTTTGTATGTTCACGTCACCTTTGGACGTGAAGTGACAGGAGAGAGATGACAAAATTATTACTCGTTCTTCAAGATCCAAGGCCTACGCAGCGGGTGGCAACAAACTTAATCAACATTCCCACGTTTCCTGAGATTCTTTCACGAGAATCCGGAGTGAGTGGTTGGATCTACCATCCTTGGAGGAGCATGTAGACGTCTATGAAACTGTTTAAGGCCGGAGATAGACCAAAGCATTACCCTGCCCAGACCTCTCGTCACGGAAGTAGGTGATGAGGAGGACTCCTCATAGCTGAAACTTTGATAGACGAAGGAATGATTCGGAGACCACCAACCCAGTCATCCTATCTCATTCCAAGATCTGCCTTTTTGTAGCCTCACTTAGCTTCTCATCACCTCTGATCCATGAAAGAGAGAAGAGAACCAAGCCTTCAAAACCTGTCTCTGTTTCCTGACGTTGGCTTGAAGTTGCTGGTAAGGTTTGGCCGTATAGAGGCTCCCTGACCTTTAGGGATGATCGGGACATTGCTGAAACGTATCCCATGATTTAAAACCCATCACCGAGTAGCAAGTAGGTGTACGACTACCAGGTTTCCTCACCGGCGTTGGATGCAACGCTATTGTCGACCCCTCTTGTTGTGCTACCACATAAGGGCCTTCCCGACAATGAGACTTATCCAATAGGATCCGCACACCACCGTCAGACGTTCTGTAGATTGTAGAGACAAGTGAGGAGGACCTGATCACATAGTCATTTCCTCACCGTGTTTTAGCTTCTTGGCGACGCCCATCTGGCGAGCCCCCGACTCCATCGCTTCCCCTCCCTTCCATGATGACGGAGGAGTGGCTGAAGGTATGCTCGCAATCCAATGCGCATGAACCCATTATATCCAGGCGTTGAGAGGCCTCAATCCCATACTGCTCCTCGTCGGATCCTCCTGACACGATGGCGTAGTAGTAGAAGACTCGCACACGGGGTCGGGGAGATGGATGGGATGGTAGTCTGGTTCAGTAGTCTCTTGATCGGTCGGTTCATCATGACCAGAGAAAGCCATGAAAGGATAAGCTATGTGCCTACCCCTCCAAAACAACGTGTTCCAATAAAAACCTGCCAACTCAGGCTGTGGGAGCCGCCATACAAGGTAAATACTTTCTTTTATTCCAGAAAATGACACCAGCTTAGAAAATGCTTAGAAAATAGCCCACTTGTCCTAAAAATCCCAAAAAAATATCTCTACATTCATAAAAATGCCCTATTTATGGTGAAACTCTTAGATTAGAACTTTGAAGCAGTATTTTTGCTAGTTTTTAATTTACAAGATGACACCTCTATTAGGATATATTAAATGTAATAAATGATATTTATTGACATAAATTCTGAGAAATTTTATTCCAGACCCTAATATCATGTAAAGACAATATGTTGAACCTAATCAGAACTATATTTCCAAAATATTAGGTTTTTCTCCATTAATGACTTATAAGATGCTTTTTGTCTCATAATAATTTTAGAAAAAAGTTAAAGCATAAAAAAATATGAAAATTGTACCAGACCCTTAGTATGACTTACTGATCAGTATAAAAATATTGAAAACTCTTTTAGGTCCATTTGAACCTAGGTTTGGCCTAAAATTTAGTGTGGACCTAAATATCAAGTTAAATGATGATCCTATAATTAATGATGAATATTGTTATCAATCAGGTGATGATCAGAGTAGTAGATGAACTTGGATGTATAAGGAATCTCTAAACTCAGATACGTGGATATAAGTATAAGACTAGTTTTTGTTGGATGTTAATTATGAGTAATTGCTTGCATGTATTTGAATACCTTGTTGGATGTATATCTATATATATTGTCATTTTCCGCCTTGAACAATAAGAACACTAAGGGAAGGAAAATGGAATGCAGTTACTGATGGTTAACTAAACTCCCTATTAGAGAGGGAAAGTATTAATTTTGACTAGCACCTCCCTAATGGTACAAGGTACGTGGGGAGATCCCTAATGGTACAAGGTACGCGGGGATAGGGCCAAATAATGTATGTTTGTGCTAAGTCCACCATAGTAATACATGTCCATTGAAATATGATTAATAACTTGGGTTTACCTGATTCTCTGCCTTAAATAATGTTTTCATTTTCTTTCTTCTTCTTCTTCAAGTATTTTATATATGCCAACATAGTATAGTGTCTTTCAACCACGTACCAACTCTATATTGATTCGCTGTTTCACGTATGTTTTAGGTTTAGAGATAAGATGGGAGAAAAAGATGGGAGTGAGCAGTTGCACATGTTGTACCTATTGTGTAGATCCTGATTAGCATACATGTTCATAGACTTGTAAATCTTCTTTCAATATGTAAATGTAATTCATGTTGTAATAAGTCATCTTGTATTAATATACATGTTAAATGTTGAGAAATGATATGGTGTATGCCTATGGTTGTATGTTCATGTATGCGCATATTGCTTCCACAACTCACTGTGATACAATTGCCTAACATTTTTGGATTTTATCTTCTCATCGTCATACGGTTTTGAGAAGGTGAAAATCTGGGGACGTTACATCTTTCCTTACAAAGTTTTTTGTTGTGTTAGGATCCTGTTGAGTGCTAACAAAAGGGATAGAAATCTTGCTTGTTTCTTCCTCTGGTGCGCTGGTAGGGACTCCTATAAAGGTGGCTGCTTTCTCTTTGCCCTTCTCGATGGGTATCAAAATGACTCCATAGGCTACCCCTGGTGTCATTGTTGACTTGTGTACTTCATGCTGATTTATCTATGTGGGCAAAGAACTATGTTTTGTTGGGCGTATGTCATGGAAGGAAATTTAGGGATCCACACTGATAGTCTCTTTAGCACGAGGCGAGTCCTGGTTTGTTGATTTTCCTTATAGTGCTTATGAAGATCACTTGTTTCATTTATTGAATCATGGCTACGACCCACACACTTTGGGAGAAGTTTTTGATAGCTTGCTCTAAATGATAGATTAGCGTGAATGTTGATCACATTGTGATGATATGATAGACACAATGTTGGAAGATGAAGGCATCTCTTCTATTGTGATCGTGTTTACCTCACCAGATTTAGTCAAATCTTGCAAGGCATGCTTGAGTGCAAGACAATCATCTATCTTGTTCCTCATGTCTAGATAAAAATTGCAAAAAGGCATTGGCATTATAATTATTTGGTAGGGGATTTGATGGTTCCCTTATCACATGGAACTTTAGTAGGTGCTTAATATATGGGAGAATGGAGATAAGTGAACTTCCCAGTGGAGTGAACTTCCTTTGATTTAGTTGGATCTTCTAATGAGGGTGTAGTTGTCGCTAGCTTCGCTTGGGGGGGGGGAGTTACTTGTTGTAGGAGGAATGTTTTCCACCACATGTTGTACAAGATATTGAAATGGTGGTGTCGTGCACAAACATAATTGGTTTGGTAGCCGCCAATATTACAAGCATGTACTAAGGTTGGCAGTTGAGTGGTGTTGTTGGAGCTTGTTTGCACAAGGACAATGTGACATTGGTATCCTGAGAAGATTAAGCTTGAATTTAAGACATTTTAACATCTATTTGTTGTCCCTTGTTACCTGCAGTTGGGATCTATACAATCCCCACTATCAAGTTTTCTACCGTGGTCTTTTCCCATTTTAGCTTCTCATTGGACATTGTGGAAGTGGATTGAGGTTGAAAAGTGAGGCATATTTTTTGATAGACCCCTCTATTGATGGAATTCTTGATGACCCCTCTTTTGATGGAATTTTTTATTGGAATCCTTCTTGGATCAACTTTGGGGAAGTATTGTACTATTGTAGAGATAGTGAAGTTGTGAGTGCAGGTGTTGTTGTATTTTTACCATGTCCAAGGCCTTGTTGTCTTTAGGCTTAAGCTCTAGATAGATTACTAACTCCGTCATAGTTTAACAAACATAAGAAACTATCCTACATCTTCTGTTGTAGTGCTTCTATATCTATCTATGTGGGTCTAGATTCTAGTATCAATAAATGAAGCTTTCGAACCTCTTGGCCCAAGTGGTGATTGTCGTCATGTCCTACTTGTTGTACCATTCCAAGGTTGGACCTATCAGAGTTTGTGAAAAGAACTAGATCAACACCTTGTCATCATATTGAGCCCTGACCATGTCTGAGAAGTACACCTTGATATGGGCCATTGATTCTTCATGCCCAAAGTACTCATGGAACTTGGGCATGACAAAGTTGTTGGGAAACTTTGCATCAAGGTAGTGGCAAAAGTCAATGAAGGTTTTCCTACTATTCTTTTCCCTTCTAACTACTTCATCTTTTATAGAATCTCAAACATGAGAGGATCTACAAAGTAAGATGTTGGATTGCTTCATCCTGATGGGTGGCTACCATAGGTAATACTGGTAGTTTGATTATTATTTGCGACACCATATATACCGCTAGCGGAAATCCCTATATTCCTCCCACATATGAATTATACTATAAGTGTGATGGTAGACATAATGACCTTATGCTGGGGAAAGAGCTCTGATTGTTCATGTATTGTGTTTGAACCTTTTTTTGTGGTGTTGAATTTTTCTACATCTTTGGGACCTTGCTTTGTGGATTCAACCTCTCCACCTTCTTGTTTCCATAGGATTTGTCAATGCAAATTGGAATGGATGTTGTTTCCTCTAGAATCACTCGGACTATGCCAGTGCTCACGCCTGGTGGATACTGGAGTGGACATGGTTGAAATGGGTCTAGTTAAGGTTGATGGGGGTTTCACATGACATATGAAAAGAAGGGCGTTGACGAGATGGAATATAGAGGCCCTTGTTGGACAAACCCTAGATGATGCCACCCTCCTATGTAGCTTGCACCTAGTGGAGGCATGAAGGTGGAATTTTCTACCTACTTCAGAACGTCAATCTGAGGAACTTCTTTAGAGACAGAAGCTTCAAGCACCATTGTGGTTTCTTGGATTCTCCCCTCTAACTGGTTTGTCATGTTTATTCATGCCAACATCTCCTTTGACATCACTGTCAGATTGTTGGTCTGTGCTACTACTGTTGGCCATTTGGGTTGACCTTTTGTGAGACCAGATGAACAAAAAATTCCTTTTTCTTCCCATGATGTCATAAAGAATAGGATTCAAAAGCAGGGTATAATATAAAATTTGAGGGTATGTTGTGTTTCGGGACACATCTGTCCACACAAATTATATCGAATAGAAAAAAGGATTCCCCTTTGTTTGGGAGGTGCAAAAAGGATACTCCTTGGTCTTTTATCCATTCTCCTCTGATGAATGATTCCTATGATGGATTTTTTCTTTCTTTTGTTTCTCGATATTAAGTGTCGGGATCTACTAGGGGTTTTTGGAAAAATGGATGGGTTATTCAAATTTAATCGGAGATGTTTTTGCTAATTCCACTAGTGGGTAGATTAACAAAAAAGGAAACTGAGCTGATGGGTTGTCTTGTGAGGTTATCGATGTTCAATATTCCTCACCTGGGTGCCCCCAGAGGGTTAATAAAAAAGGGGGGAGGTTGGGGTTGAGTATTTAATAAAGATTAAGGTAACATTTTCTAGGATTGTGACTATGCTCAATCAATTTCTTTCCTCTTAGGATGTCCTTTTCTAGTGAGGTTCACAAGATGGAACCCTTGGAAGCATCCATGACAACCAATCCTTTACCTAATTTGATGATTTTCTCTTAGTTTTTCTTCCCCTTGGAAGCAGATAGAGGTTAAAAGGGGAGGGATACTCATCTTGGCATCTATTTACTGATGATAAAATTTAGGCGTTGGTCATGGTCTAGTTTTAGATTGTAATCTAGGACCATATGTGTGTATGAGCATGAAAGGGGTGCGGTGGCCTAGTTTTAATTCATAGTCTAGGACCATTGATATAGGCGTGAAAGGAATCATGTGGTCTAGTTTTAGGTCATTTTCTAGGACCGATCTGGTGGGAGGACCAAACATTGACAAGTGATATATCAACCGTACTTGAAGAACCATCTATTTCGATTGGTTTTTGAAGTTAGTTACTTGAAAAAGATCGTTTACTCTTTAGAAATTGTTTGATTTTTGAAAAAGATTGTTAATATTTCAAAGATTTTTTCCTTTTGAAAAATATTATTAATTCTGAAGATTGATTCATTTTGAAAAAGATTGTTAATATTTGAAACATTGTTTTATTTTTAAAAAATATTGTTAATATCTGAATGTTTATTTACTTTTGGAAAATCTTGTTAATATATGAAAGATAGTTGTATTTTTGAAAAAGATTGGTAATATTTGAAAGATTGTTTTACTTTTAAAAATGAGTGTTAATCTTTAAAAGTCTGTTTGATTTTGAAAAAGATTTTTAAATTTGGAAAGATTGTTTAATTTTGAAAAAGATTGTTAATCTTTGAAGATTGTTTGATTTTGAAAAAGATTGTTAAACCTTGAATTATTGTTCACTTTTAAATCCTTAGCCTACACACACAAAGATGTCAGCAACAATCAAAATTATTCTACCAAAAATCACAAGACACAATTATAGAGATTAAATGACCCTTTCCTTTTAAGCCCATGAGTATAGATTGAACTTGCATCCTCAATAAAAAAATGACCTGCATAGGTGGGGTTGGTCCTTAACTTCTTTACATAAAAATGACACTTCTTGAGGGGTAAACCAGGTTTGATGGATACATATACTGCTCCCGATATACCTTGTGACAATAGCGACTGTAATCAGTCATAAGTGCTAGGAGAGGGGTTGTCCTCAAGGCCTTTGGATGCCCAGGTTAATGTAAGAACCAATACCTTTACTAACACCCCCATGCTACATATAGGGATCCAACATGATGTTGGTACCCATTATGTGACGCGCAAGTTTATAGGAGTGAGAAGTTCAAGTGCAAGCTTTGATTATTCTCTAAAAAGAAAGCCCATAATAATGAAGCATGGAAGACAAATCATAAACATATAAGAAAGCAACCACACAACTATCAAAAAGAGATCTTGCTCTAAACATATATCTTTTCCCCATCCCTTCCTTTTTTTAGATATTTTTCATAAAGGTATACACAAAATTCCAAAGGAAAGTGTATTCAAAACTCTAAAAAGGGAAGTGAGCATTAAACCCTAAAACAAAAGAGGACAAGTCTACACACGAAAGATTAGAGATGAACACAAATCCAAAACTGGCAAGGGGCACAAAGGCCATGTGGATTGCCTTGATCTATGGGCCAGAAGGCTTGCATAATAGGTGCATGTGTGGAACTGACTCTATAAAGAAGAAAGAAAATGTAAAAAAAATGGATAGGGGCATGGAGACCTTACTGATCACCTTGATTTGTAGTCTAGAAGGCTCGAGGAAAGTGGTTATGCATGTCTCTTATCTCTGTGTTGAAAAGGGGAAAAAATAGAGTGGACCTAAAACCAATTCAAACACTAAAACTCCACAAAGAAAGGGGAATTCAATTAAGGTCGTAAAACAAGATAGGACAAGACTACACATGGAAAATTAAAGATGAAAAAAAATCCAAAATTGGCAAGGGGCACAAAGGCCATGTGGATTGCCTTGATCTATGGGCCAGAAGGCTTGCAGAATAGGTGGATGTGTGGCCTTGGCTCTATAAAGAAGAAAGCAAATGTAAAAAATAAAAAAATGGATAGGGGCATAGAGACCTTGTTGATCACCTTGATTCTTAGGCTAGAAGGCTCGAGGAAAGTGGTTATGCATAACTCTATCTCAGTGTTGAAGGGAAAACAAAAAAATAGAATGAACCTAAAACCAATTTAAACACCAAAACTCCACCAAACAAGGGGAATTCAATTAAGGTCGTCTTGGAAAATCCCCATTGGAATCCCCACTCTATTGCATACAACCCATAATATGTGTGTCCAACACACATCTTTGGTAGCAAAACTAATTTGGTGGTTACATTGGAAAATAATAAATATGAGATTATAGTCACCACCACATTTTATTTGAAAAAGGAGGAAAAATAAGATAGAGTTATTCAAACATTAAAAATCCCTAAATAAATGCCTTCACATAGGCCATCACTACAAATTGGGCTGCCAATCCTTTCTTATGGAAAAACCCAATGATCTAAAGACAAAATCTGAGGAAGTAGATGATGGCATCATCATGTTCCTATTAATGGTATGTTGCATGTTCATAAGAGGGAAATAGAATCATCAGTAAGCACACTAAAGGTATCTAAGGAAAAGGGGAGGAAATTATGATGGTTTACTTCACATGAAGCCCCATGCTTATGAACTTTATGTGAGGCCTCATCAGAAGCTGCCCGTCCTTCCTTAAAATTATTCAAACCATTCCCAATTAATGGAGAGAAACCGGTAAGATCAACACAAGTGTGCTTTCCATTGGTCTAATAAAAAAGAATATGTTAGCAGGTCTTTGGGCATGAAGTCCATCACTGTGTGTTCCTAGAAAGGTGATCGAAGCTTCTTTCAAGGCTTTTATACTAGCACACATAAATTTCAATTGACATTGGATAACATTTGACAATCTTTTTCAAATAAGATAAAGCATTTGAAGTTCCACGACAGAAATTTGAGTTGACATTGGATACCATCCGACAATCTTGTTCTAAATCGGGATGAACACCCTCATCCCGTGTAATAAATCAATATTGAACCATTTCTATGAATCTTTGAAAAAGAGGAGGTTTGAGTTTCATTGAAAAATAAAGCAAAATATAAACAAAAAAGGATAAAAAGAGTGCTTTTAGGGTTGGATGGCCTTTGGGTGGAAGATGTTTGTGACTTTCCCTTAAATCCTTAAAGGTCCTAATTTTTTGGTGTTTAGGGTCCTAATCTCCTCAGGATCTCCCATGCCAAATATCTCTCATGGGTAGTAAGGAAAAATGCATAGGAATATTAGAGGATGATGAGAAAAAAAGTATGGATTAGAAGAAAGATCTAATTTCTCGATAAGTAGATGAATCAATGTATGAAACTAGATTACATGAAGAATAAAGAAGTGAATAGGTAGGGAAGATGATGAAAAATTAAGAGTAGTTAAAGCTATTGATAGATATCAGTTAACGACAATAGTTAGGAGCACATCCTAATTACCATTGTTCAGCCTAACAGTGTCCAGAAGTAGGTGTTGTCAGAGGAAGGATATTCATCTCACGAGTAATACACAAAGTAAAAGGGGGAGATAGTCGATCCTCTAGCTTTAGGAGGTGTGAAAGGGTCCTAGAATACAATGGATATGGGGGGGGATATTCATTATAGAATTAGGGTTTGAGATTCCAAATAGAATAGTCTACAAAAGATGGTGCACCATGACATTGTGCCATGCATATGTGGCATGTGGTTCTAGGTGAACTTCCATGTGTCATAGACAAATTTCTTTGATTTTCCAAGTTGCCCAGGTTGATGCACCATGTTTCATGATTTTCCACTTATTTTAGGAATTTTCTAGAGAAAATCATGGAAAGCTACAAATTGCAATCAAAGTAATATAAGCAAGATAATTCAGGAGTATCTCTCAGCTTAATTAGAGAAAAAGGCCTTTAAATATATAGAGAGAAAAAGGAATATTTAATTCAAGATAACTTAACTAGGCAATTTATGAAAAAGGCATATAAAATAGAGATTTATGGGCAAATTGCATTCGAGTCTGGGATAAAGCATTTTTTTCTCAGGAAGCCTCAAAATGGGTAAATTTGGGTGAAATCAAGGGGATTAAATGTAGAAAATATGGAAAATTATGGAAAATAGGATACATGTAGGAAAATGTTGAAAAGGTGGGAAAATAGGATGAACTCCATTGTTATCCAAATAATTAGAATTAACATAAATTTCCACTAAGTGAGAAAAAATGGGTGTCAAGACTTACCAAACATGTGGAGAGGTATATCTACATTAAGATGATTTGGAACCACCATCAAAATTGTATTTATATATGGGAACTTGGGTGTACATGGGAAATTATGGGCTAGAATTGAATGGGGAAGAGATTATGTGGCTATATAGTAAAATCATAATGAGGAAGTGGAAAAGTTGAGGAGGAGAATGTAGAATTCTAGGATTTAAGGTCCTTATAGATATAATCTTAAAAGGAATTATTCGAACACCCATACCAACACGATGCCCCTCTTCTAAAAGATCCCATTAATAGGAACTTCATGCATAAACATACTAGGACTAGAGTAATATTAGGACTCGTGACATACCAAAAAGTCCTCCCAGGTATGAATGTGTGAGGGAAAAGTGCAAAATGGAGGTTATTTTTGGTCTATTGGAGGAAACACTTAGTATAGTGCCTAGGAAATACATATTGTATTAGAGCAAGATCCAATTTAGTAGGTATCATACCCAAAGGGCATGTGACATTCCACTCTTGAGTCGGGTGGGTTAGAAATGTAGAAAAGGTTATCTACATTAAGGCAAGATGGTGCCATCCTTGTGCTAGTGGTTGTTAATTGGAGATCATGTGTACCTGGTTTTTTTTTTTTGGATTTCAATTTGATATGGAAGAGATTCATATGTTATGAATTAAAGCCCTAACAAGGAAATCAAGAGGCTAAGTGGGGAGACTTATGTGCCTAGAGACTTAAGACGTCTAGTTAAATGATATTTAGGAATGATTGGAAAACAATTAAACAAAGCAACTGATTTCCATAGATCCCTTCAATGAGAACATTTTTAAGCGCAATTGTCCTACTATAGAACTAGACAGTAACTTGTCAAGAAGTTTTCTTAGGATGTATGTGAGTGAGGTAGGTTCCGATCTGTGGAGCTATTCATCATATATAAAATTCTATGATAGCCTTAGTCTTAGGAAATGAAACCAAAATGGATGGTGATATACATCTCTAAAAAGGCATATCGGTAATCATAGGTTTGAATCAAGTAAAGATGTTGTTTGTGATAAAAATTTATCACCAGTTGTGATGTTCAAAATCAAATGGGTCCCGTTGAGCATTGGAAACTATCTTGACTTTGATATCCAGAAGATGGATGTCATAAACTCAATCCTTAAAAGGAATCCTATTAATGATGTATGAATATTACTCACTTAGAATTTTGCCTATCTGTGTGAATTACAAAAGGTGTGTGAGTGACAAATGTTAATATATGCCTTGAAGAAAGCATTCAAAAGCTAAAATGTTGTTTTTTATGAGTTTCTTAGATATCTTGGCTTTATAAATATCAAGATGGCATGTGTTTCTACAAGAAGGTTAGTGGGAGAACATAAATATTCCTTATAATGTATGTGAATGTTACACAATTGGTTAGGAATGATGTTTCAACTCTACCAAAGGTTATTATGGTTGGGAAATACGCATTCTATGAAAGATTCAACATAAGTCACCAATGTACAAGGTATTGATATATATAGCTTTCAATATCACAAGGCATATTGGCTTAAGTCAAACTGCAAACACTAACATGATGTCAAAACATCTGACATGTATGAGTTTAATAAAGATAACTTACCCATGTGTGATTTTGTAGTTTTTATTAGGAAAATTGTACCAAATATTTTAAGGAGATAAATCATATGAGTAATATTCCATATGCATTGGTAGTAATATCTAACATGTATACAATTTTATGTACACATCTAGGGTTCTCATAAAAATTAACCATGATGAGAAAATATCAGTCACACCAAAGCTAAGGTCATTGGATATCAATCAAGAATATGCTTAGGTAGTTCAAAAGGATTGGCGAACCATTCTTCATTATGGAGGTGAATAATAATTGGTTTTAAACTATTAGTATGATATGATATTTTGGACCAAAAAATATGAATACTAATCAAAATCTAGATTGATATTATTTCCTCTAGTGAAGATGTTGTTGACTGCAAGACTTCCAAGTAGGAGCCTATATACAATTTACAATTGAGTGCAAGTACATAATGCATCATATGTAGAAAAGGAGTCTTTATGAATTAAGAAGCTAACCAATGAACTTGGATTGATTCTTATATTTAAAACATGATAGAGATCTAGTACAACAAAAGTGGATCCATGGTAGGTGAAGGAACATAACACTAGTACATAAACAACCTCTAACGTTGGTTAAAATGAACCTATGACATCAGTTATAAAGAGACACCTAAGTGGGTGATACTAAAGTTATATGTCCAAGACGTCAGTTCTAAGTGGATGCAAAAACTGATGACGGAGATCCAACCTCAGTTGATATGATAAAACAAACTGACACATGCACGTGTCTTAGTTGTCGGTTAGAGAACATACACTGACATTTGTCCATATCGTGTCACATTTTCAAATGGAAAAGGTCTCTTTGTCGTTGGGTTGCAAAAAGAACTGACACCTCTTCAACATCATAGTCGTCAATTTCTCCACAAACAACTGAAAATTAAAATATACAAAGATGGTAACTTAACAGAAACTAACGACTATGATCATGCTACCAATAATAGTCATGTTGTCCAACTCGAGCATTCTGGTTTAGTCCTATAATGTCAGTTTTACGTCCAAAACCAACGTTCAAGACTCTTACCTACCGGGTTTCTAGGTCAACTGACGACTAACTCTTATTTTTTTTTAAATGTAGGTATTGAGACTTGTTGTCCGGTTGGTCAGCAGGATGCATAACCTGCAATTCAAAGTTATTGTTATGAATTGCAGGTTAACAACATACTGTGAGTTTAGCTTAACAACATACCAACAAACAACCTGCAAAACCTATAATAACAAACACAATCCACCACTCTCATCATATATTCAAACATACAATTTTTTAGGAAAAAATATTCACCTCCAAAAATTTGAACATAAGCGTGGGTTGAGTTGGAACCAATGACATACACCTTTGCACGAAATAAATTTTGCCTCCAAAATTCTTCTAGAGTTGGTTTTTTCTCCCAAAATCGACATTGATTCACATGAAAAACCGCAAAAAAGTGCACGATCGGTGTCAGTTACTTTTCCAAGAAATCGACATCGGATGGTTCACATCATATCCTTGCAAAAAATGTGTTCCCTCCAAATTACACTCTAGTGTCGGTTCCTTAGGAAAACAATTGACGACTTTGTCACTACCCAGACTGATTTTTTTTCATCCGGATAATGGCCTTATGCATCGGTTGTTTCAAAGAAATCGACGTCTAAGTTACTACAATTGGTGTCGGCTTGCTTAACAAAAGTGACGACTCAGGCCTTACTCCAACCTTTTTTTTCTTCAGATAATTGCTTCTTGCATCATTTTTTCATCAAATTGACATCTAAGTTTCTAGGTTAGTTTTGATTTTGTCTTATAACCAAAGATGTCTATCTTAGTTGTTGATTTTTCTAGCAGCCGACGACTATGTTAAACATAATATCACCCGTGTTTCATTCATTTCAACATTCATTCACACACATGCATACTTCATTCACACACATGACTCTTCATTCACATATCCACCAACTCTATTCTCGTGACATGAAGAAACACAATTCTCATTTATATTCATCCATCTTCACATTCACACACATTATATATTCATCATTCACATATTCACCAATAATTTACTCACATCGAATTTGAGAAAAGTCATAAGCACCACATGTATGTAGAAATAATAACATCAAAGCTAAAAAAATCATCTTTTAATCCCAATCAAATTCTAAGTTGACATCCTTAATGAAGGATTGTGTCATTATTCTTGTATCTCATCTAGCTTTTTGTTCGTATAGAAGCCTTTTCTTTTAAACACCTGCAAAGATAATGACGTATCTAATTTAAAATTTTGATATTTTCATATTATTTAATGAGACCATTTACTTATGATGATCAAGACTATATATATACATTACATTTTCTATGCAGTTGATGTCTAGTGCCCCATATCTGACAATCATGTCCACATATTGCATCATTTAGTATCTGCATGCCCAACTATTATCTTGAACAAAACACTATAAATGTTAACATACAAAATGTTAATAAATAAAAATAAGCATAGTTCGCATAAAAATGTATTGGAGTGAGAAAACTACCTCAACATTCTTCCAAACTATCCCTTTCTTTTTATTGTCCACCTTTCCTCCATCCTTATTGAATTTTTTTATATCCCTATACGTTAATGTAGCACATTGAATTGCAGTAGTAAATAGTCATGTAATAATATCTGTTAACATGTATAAATAAAAAAAGTTATTCACATGAATAATGACTTTTTCAATTTGTGTCTCCCACCGTCTACTTCATCACCCTTAGGATCTAGATAATACACAGTTAGCTTGGTGGGGACTATAACCAGTAACACCTAATGGTTATTCTTGAGTGATAAGAAGGTAAACAAAATAAAACTCAAAATGCACAATGAAATATAATTCTTAAGTAAAAATTATAAGCAAAGTAAGTAAACTTATGCAACATTATATAAAGCTAACATTACACTCTTTTTCAGTTTACCAAAATATTTAAAGTGGTACAACAATATTGGGTAACAGATGCAGGATCTTTAACTACACGGTTAATTAGTGATGGAACTAGAAATGCCAACAGGGATAGTGTAAACTCTGTACAGACCCTATGTAAGTGGTTGTAAAACATATATCATGTATGTATTAATGTATAAGAAAATAGTTAAACTTATATATAACAAGGTATTTAGCTAAATAATATCTCATAATATCTAAAGTTCTATTACAGATGCATTGAATCAACTATAAGAAAACATCTCCTAATCATCTTAAAAAAATATACTAGTATCACGAGGTTGACCTACAACATCCTTCAAATCATAGGTGAACATTCTTCAAAGTCGCCTATCCATACTGTCATACCCTTGAAATGAGGACCAGGTGAGTCGAATAGGTCCATTGTAATCCAACTAGGTAATTTAAGAGCAGGTACAGGTGGAGGATGAGCTAGCTGTAGGGGGTTTGTTAGGCACTGTGTCCTGCATATATATGATATCATATCAATTGTCATGTATATACAGATACAAACACAATGTAAATTTAGCGTACATTAGTATAGACAACTCCCTCTTTGGGCCACTACAGACCACACCACCTTCTGGTTCACCTATCTTCTCATGCTCAGGGTATGGCAATGCAGTCTGCTTCCAAGCAGTGTAGACAAACCTCGGTGTCATGCGAACCACATCGGTGGGCATTAGAGCACCATGAATCGTGTCACTTGTAAGGAGGTGTGGTGACCTATGATGCTTCGCGTAGAGGGACATTTTGTTTGCATGCTATGTTGTTTTACACTATTAATGACTTTCTGATATATGAGAATTCGTCTGGATACAATGTAAAATGATCCAAAATATGTCCTATATGTGAAGAAAATACTGATTCAATATGAGATGATTACAAAGGGTATAGATGAAGCAATGATGAAGTATCATTCTTCTTACACAGTACCTATGACGCCCCGCTCTTCATGCGAAGTGGACCCTCCTATGATAGAGATAGTTCAGAGTAATCCCATTGACCCACCACCTAGCACGCCCATTATAAATATCTTTATGTCGTTGTAGTCTTTCAGAATGATTTGTATAACATGTTTGAGTTTAAGTATATATATATATAACACTCTATGCAAATTTGTAGGGATAATGACCGTCAATCCTTGAAATTGTGTAAAAGAATTTATCATGCATGATGTGTAAGGAAATTATTATTGGTATTATTGGGTTCCAATGTGAGACTATAGGAGAGAGAAAATGAGCGGCAATAGAGTTTTGATGGAAGATGATGCGAAAAATTAAATTCTAACTTGGCTATGTTAAATGTGAATGAATTGAATCTTAAAATATAAGTATGTTTCAATGTGTTTGTTACAAGAGTACATCCTTTGATATATAAAGAGGCTATATTTTTTATAATATGATACATGAAGGGATTACGAAGTCTAGGATACCTTCTTTACAATAAATTGACTAACTGATAATAAATTAATTTTAACAACTACGAGTGTCAAACTCATCCATCCGACGAGCTCACCGCCCTGCTTGCATCGTGCATCTCCAACAATCTTTCTGCTTCATGGGTGAAGCCAAGATGAAGCAGATTTGTCTCTAGCCGCTCAAACCCCTCCTTATTTATTTCCTTCCCTACTCCACCAAGTGCAACCATGATGCTGTTTGAGCAATACATACACTGTATCCTTTCTTCACGACGTTGACGATCACTCAAGGTGTGGTTGTTGTGCCTCTCTTGATCTTGACGAGGGTGGAGGGCCAACGATTTTCACTCCCGGGTGCCTGCTCCAGGCACGAGCCCTCGCTGGAGCAACCATGTCTGACGGCGCTCTATTTTCATGAAACATAGTCCCATGAGCACCGAAGCTCGGGCAGGGAAGGTAGGGGGACCCCCTCACGGCTGGGCCAAGCTCTGGGCCGAGCCTAGTTAGGTTCCAGGCCCATGTTAAGAGCTGCTTGGGGCCCGCTCAAGATCCACCCCTCTTAGATCTGGGGTGCCCCTCAGCTCCAGGATTTGTATCTAATGGCTCAGATAGTTTGACTTAAATCTACTATTCTATCAATCTAAGCATCAGTACTCGTCTCCGTCCCTATTCATCTCTCCATTAACTGGTGGACACCGTCCAAATCCCATCTCAACATTAACAGTTGGAGTCTTCCAGATTTATAATCGTTAGACTCTTCAAAAATTGCTTAATGCCCGGACTCTTCAACTCCTCAAAATCGCTCCCGACTGCCCGTTCCTGCTTTCCTCACAACTAAAGTCGGCCATCGGGTGGCTGTATTAGGAGCCCGCCGCCGTCCCTCGGTGGACGTCTGTATCCTGGTTGGGGTCGTAACTCTAACGGACATCTAGGAAGTCAGCCACCTGCACTGCCTCCTCCGCTCTCTGCAGTCATAGGCCCGGCGGCGCAAAACCATTGACATCAGGTACGTACGTCTTCTGCCTGACTCTCTACCGAAGATCAACGCGTCTTGCATCCTTCTAGACTTCCCTAATAAAGTGAATATGGACAGCGGCATGATTTACCACTTGTTCGCCATCGTCTCTTGCGCCCTACGACTACATCATGAAGGTGACGCTGACACGTACTCTGCGTCTCGCGCGCATCTGGTGGAGCCCTACGGCAGCTCCAGCGCGATGACCTTATTATTGGATATTATTATGCACCTGCCGGCAGACGCCAGAAAGGACTCAGAAGGGATCTTCATGTGCGGCATGGGGTACGCTCTATAATGGGACCTGGGGTAGTGTATGGCGGCGGCGAAGTTCACAAAATACAACATTGTCGAGCGGGCTCGTAGACAAGCAGGTGCTCCACGTTGATAGGTTGCCCATTCTCCTATCTAGCTTCTTCTCTCTTACTTTTCTTTTGTTGTCGTCCTATTGTTCTTCTCACTCTGTACTCTCGCAATCTGTTCTCCAATCTGCTCCCCTCTTGTCCTCTTGTTATTCTCTTCTCCCTTTGTTCTTCTCTTCCTCTCATCCTCTTGTTTTCTCTTCTCCCTTTGTTCTTCTCCTCCTCTCGTCCTCTTGTTATTCTCTTCTCCCTCTGTTCTTCTCCTTTCACCGATGTGTTCTTCTCCTCTCGATCGATATGTTTTTCTCTACTAACTCCTTCGACTTACTTTATTATTTTTCTTAAACGAACGCTGTGATGTTTAAGAGATGCTAATTGATTATGTTTCTTCAGGTTAATTAATCGGAGACCCTCCATCACATAGCATTGCTGCAGATCTCCTATGCCTCAGCCACTGGTCTTTTCTCCATCGTTCTCATGTGGTTCAGCCTCAGTTCACTTCTCAATCATGGAAAAAAAAACCAATTTAGCAAATTTTTAGAAAAATATTTACCAATATAACACACTTTGTAAACTATTTCTCATGTGAAACCTGGCGTTTTTTTGTATGTGAGATTAAAAAAACCACAAATATTGGTGTTTTTATTTTTAATGAAAAATTTTGAAAAAAATGGAAAATGCTACTTTGAGTTGCGCGTTCAACTTCACACTACATTAAGAGCCAACATAAAAGCGTCACTCCATGCGGCGTTTTTCAATTTTTTTAATTTTTTAATTTAAAAGTAAATCTGTCAATTATTGTGACATTTTTCGGTCCTGGATACAAAAAGCTCTACACAAAGTGACGTTTTTATACCAAAGTGTGCTATTTAGGAAATATTTTACAAAGTGTGCTATATTGGTAAATATTTTTGTAGAGGTGTGTAAACTAGTTTTTTTCCTCTCAATCATTCTAAGTTACAACATTCACCACCTCTTCAGATTTGGCGATGGCCAAATAAGTTTTACTGTTGCACTACATATACGTAGATAGTCCAAATAATCGATTACTGTAATATTATTTAGGTAATTCGATTACTTTCTTTAGAAACAATGGGTAAAATTTACAAATTATATTCTTATAAAACTAAAATATGTAACTAAGAGAACGGTTGTTGATGTGTCCAACATACTCTAAAAAGCAGCAGAATTTTACTTTTGCTATCTCGTTTTTTAAAAATTAGAAATTATTCAAGTATTAGCTTTCTACTTATTTCAGTAGGTAGTTTGTGAGAATTTCATGATTTTGCAAAGTGGATTACTAACTACATATGAAGTAAATGTCCAAAACCTTTATCAAATATTGTTTGATTAATGAACCTTTCTTTACATGTCCAAATTGATTTTACTTTCCCTTGTATAAATTATCATTGACACATAATAAAAAAATCAATTTAACTATGTTTTTATAGTTAATTGTAAGTTCTAAAACTTGTTAAAAATATGCAAATCATGATTATTATAAAAGTTTTAATTGACACAATAAGTCTTGTAGAGACTAAATTTGTCTTGATTACATGTGACAAATAGATGGGACATGATATTCGTACTATTTTAAGTCATATATGTATATAAGTATAAAGATATTTTAGAAATATAAAAAAACTCTCATAAATACATAAATATTGAATGATGGTTAGTATGATGAAGGAAAAAAATATAATCGTTGATAAATATTGATTTATTCTTGGTTGCATCCAAACAAGGATGGGAATGCATACGTCCAATCCCTCATATATAACCTTGCATCTTTTCTTTTTTCACATACCTTATAAATCCTTTTCCTTGAATCAAATGCAACCTTTAATCAATCTTTATTTTTTTGAAGAAGTTGCTATACTATTTGAGAATGACAATGTCATTGCCAAGTTTTTGTGGCAATCACATTAGTTGTTGAAGTGGTTATATGATTATCAACAATGTGTCATTGTGTTTGATAGGAAATTATGATGTTTGTTAGAGCTAGGAATTCCTTCTCTTCATTTGATGAATGTATGTTGTGAATTTCTTTTAGTGTTAATATAACTTTGATATAATGATAAAGTTAACGTCATGCAATGAGCAGATTCTTTAAAGTTTGTGATGATTGTTGTCAATCAACAAATTTGGTGGACAATACTATCATTGGGCCATTTGGTGTTACAATTGTGTGAGATGATTAAAAAAGGGCATATTTTCTTTATAGTTGGTAGAAGAAAATGTTGGTTTGCTCCTTGTGTTTGTCCATAATATGTTAGGATGACTACATATAATTGTTTGAGTGTCATTTTACTAAGACAGTGGTGATAATAGAAATCTTCTTTTTATGAAAAGACTTGATAAGAGGGCATAGAAAATTGGTGCACAAAATTATCTCTATTGCAGCTTACAGTTCCATGTGGGGCGCTACAAGGATCCTTGGTAATTTTCCCTTATAGGATTCCTTGTGTAAAGTTTCTCAACAAGGTGTCAAACCAAGATGATCCAAATACAATAGGCAATTATTCAAAGTTTTATCTCTTCCATTATGGGATATACGAGTCTTAACCATAAATCAACAAGGCTAGAAACACATCTATATAGGTAATATGTTACTCTTAATTGAATTATTTGATAAAATTTAGATGGAGTATTCATGAAATGTAAGATGTGTAAAGGAATACTATCTACATTTATAAAACAATCAAAAGATATTTGAGTTGTTCTTATAATATTGCAATAATTTGGTAATCTTATTATAGTGTTGTTGAACATGCATAATGATGCATGATCACTATTTCCATTGGAAACTAACATGGGGCGTACACTTATTAGACAAAATACTTCAAATAGATCATGAAAAAGAGACTATTGGTCGTGCTAATATAAGAAAATAGATGTAATTATATTAGAGACTACAACAATCTAGATCATTATCAATTTATACATATGAGAGAATATATAAAGTTTTGTTCTTATAATTATGGTGCTAAGCATTCACAATGTCTAGATATATCTATAGTTGATGTGTAGTCATTTTCCTCAAGCCCTTTTGAAATGGGTATCAATGAAATGCAACTTGTGGTTTAATCATTTGTGTTCTCCGATTAATCAAAACACTTTGGTCTAGAGATATCCAACTCAAGGAACTACAATCTCTTATCTTGTGTTAAAGTTTAATATTCACGTAATGTTTAGAAACATGTTGTACTTCATAGGGTTCATGCAATAAGGTTTACTCTTTAATGACAATATGAAGTTAAATGGATCAATATATTATGGACGATACATATGAGTTTTAGGACCTATGTTATATATTAGGAGAGGTTTCGTAGAAGTTACTAAACATATTTAATTTTCCATCATATATTTTGTTTGAGAAAGACTAATTCTTATGTCTTGAGACTTTCTTAATTGGGTATAGCCATAAATACACAATATTTAGACTATATTTAGGGCATGACTTGTTTGGTTCCTACACATTGCATCATCATCAAGTGTCATTAAAATTACTATCACCACTATAATTTCAACTAAATAGTAAGGCGAGTAGACTCATTGTTCTAAATTATAGCCACCTTGAAACAAATTTAATGTTGAATTATTATGAGGAAAAGATGTTTACAAAAGGTCCAACATCACAAAAAAGTTCTTGAGTATGTAACTATAATTTTTCATTTATAATGGAACACATATTCATCATGCACCTCAATTCTACAAATATATGAAACATATCATATTAAATTTAAGAAACACGTGTTTTTGCACTATCTCAACATGTTTGGAACCTTATACCTGATCTGTCAAACATTTAAACAAGCTTCATTTATGGAATCTTGGTGACATAGTTACTAACATGATTATTTTTCTTCGTTATTATTATAATTGACTAAAATATGCAACATTATGTCATCTGTCACTATGACCAGTCCACCCATATTGACATATTGTTAGACTTATGATGCTAGAAATGAGTATGCTCACAAGTAGATGTATCTTGTTATAATTCTTCTTGGAAAGGAAACAACATGATATGCCTTCATAAAAAACAACTTTAAGAAGAGTACATCTATTTTGAACCCTAATAATATAGATGAAACATATGATGTAATGACTATTAATCGATAGATCAATGTGAGAATTTAAGCATGCAAGCCACAAGGGTCCAATCTAACAGAGTATAAAGAAATTAAACTATAGACTCATAAGTATTACTAAGATAGGAATTGTGAGATGCACCTTTTGTGCTTGTTGTATATTGAACTTGCATATAGATATCTTGCTAAATCTCTATATGTAGATATCTTGATAACACTCTACATAATTGGATGTTCAATGCACTTCTATCTGTGCCCCCATCCCTCTACTCATATTATAGATCTCTTACAATCCTAGAATCATCAATTCAAGTATATTTATAGAAAATAACATTGTAGTATGATGACCATGTTTCATTGCATCCATAGGATTTACCACTTCTATCCCAAATGCTAACTTGTAGAATATGGTATAATCAAAGAATTGATACATGCAACTATAGTACATATACAACACTAAGAAAGATTATTATCTTTGATCATTACACTATAAAGTATCTATTTTCTACTCATCTTCTATAGAGCTTCAAATAGTAGATGTCACCAATACCCAAGGATCCCTCTGTCGAGATCACAAAAGGAATGCTACGATTCAATCATAATTTTTTAGGACAAAGATTAGCTTACTCTCCTTCTCCTTTTGTGAAACACTGAGATGTATAATGTATAATGTGAAACCATCAAACAACTATCTACATTGGGAATTATGTTGTATTTGTCTAATGTAATAAAAAATAGAGATATTTTATGATTAAGAGACAAACATTTCTCCCCACTATATCCCTAAGCTCGTGGCAGAGGTCATATTTTTTAGAGGGTGGTAAATAAAAAAATTCTTATATGCCAAACTGGTGCAATGATTGTATTGAATGGAAATATTTTTGAAGAAACCACACTATGTTAGTAGCTTCAAGAACATTTCTAGATATATGGAATAACTACCAAAAAGTAGCATAGAGTGATATATGATGTTTAAAACTTTTTTTATTTCTAAAATGAAGAACTCAAACATATTTAAAAACATTATTATAGTATAAAATTCAATTGCATACAATCATAGGTTATGTGTACTTTAATTCATTCTCAATGTTTACTTGAATTAAAATTCAATTAACAGAAAAATCTATTTTAAACCATACTTTCTTAATTCAATTAAAAAACTTACATAATGGTTTAAAACCCTTTATTCACTCACACATGATAGATAATAGTTTCCAATAATAAAGTATGCCAACCTAAGGGTAACAATAGTAGTACACTATGTAACACTAAGTATGATATTATATTGTTATTAGAAGCAAAGGAAAGTTTACCTATCATCAATATTGGATGGGTTACATGCAAGTTGAATGTAGGTCACCATAAAACACAATAAGAATTGGAATATACAAAAGACAACTAATCATAAGTCAAATATTATAGCTTATACATAACATAATGAGGAATAACAAATTGAAAAATGTAATTATTGTTGGTTAATGAGTTTGTTAGAGGCATGTAAGTTGTAGTTACGTATAAGACAACTTGTTGATATTGATGTGCACATTATTAGGGATGATATTAGTCATTATAAGTAATTCATATTATGATACAACTTGGTTTTCACTTTATACTGTGAACTCTATCTGTTTTGTTACTATGTTAAAATACAACATTCTCTACAATACAAACATCACAAAGATATTCATATTATTTGAGTGCTCATATTATATTAACCACTCTCATTCTAAGTATTGTGTATCCCTCTACATCATCAAAATATTAATTGTGTAGGTGTGTATAAAATGAGGGATCCTATATATGTCTCTCATTTGTTGCAACATATGTTTACTTCATAATGGTAGGTAATACACATAGTGCTTGATTAACATATTGAAGATAAGTTATCACATGTTTTCATGTGGAATAAAATTTTCCATTCAATGAGATATTTCTCTAAAATATTGAATCAACCATATACATTGAAAGAAAAGAAATGAAAGTTGTCTCTTATGAAATAATATAACTACTACAGAGATGAATGTAAAATATGACCTAGAATCTGGATTTTTCTCATCGCATTAGTGAAAGTTAAAAATTGCACCAAGAGAAGCATTATTGCATTTAGATCTAGAGTAAGTCATTGTCGACAATAAGACAAAACTTTGTAATGTTTTATTACGATAGCATTTTTATTTTGATAACTTTGGTGAAACATTTGATGCATTAAACACATGCTGGGTATAAAATTGAATCTAACTAGTTGTAGTAAACTTTCTATATCATAATATTAATCTATGAAGTAGACTTTGGATTTACTTTTTTTTTAAATAAATTAATGTACTATATAATATGTAAATAGAGCGCTACTAAAAATTTATAGTATAAGCTTACATGTGTGTTGTTGTGTATTTATTTTTCTTAGAAGGTCGAGGTTGATGTGATAGTAAGTTATTAGTATTAAAAATAGGCATCTATTTGTTATATATATTGGAGACTTTAAGGCATATTTTTCTGTGTGGACTTAATATAAAATAATCTTTTTAACTAAAAGAAAAAGGAATGAAATTATTTGTATTCAACCATAGTGCGTGCAAAGCACATGCATTTACTAGTCTTAATTGTATGCATGTAAAATTCTATGAATGTATAAATATTGCAAAAAATAGTGATTTTTTATCAGTAAAAGAAGATCTACATATTAAAAATATTCTCTATCCCTAAATCCAATGAAATTACGCTGATATCTGGTTTCTCTAAACTTTGAACATAATGAAATTAAATTTTTGTCTTATATAATAACCTTGACTCGATATTATCTAATTTCACTATTGATATTCAAATCAGTAATCCTTATGAACATTTGAAAGTAAAGATGGTTTGGTACAATGTAAGACAAAAATAAATATTGAACGTCGGGAATTTAGATGCCAGTTTTATTTGGTTGTAAATATGGAAAGAAACTCCCTAGTTTTCAGCTGAATATATATAGTTCGTAGTTCCCCCTGAATGGAGGCAATACAATGGTGTAGCAAAATAGGGCACTTTCGGACACTCTTTACATATAAAAGTAGCATCCACCTACATCAACCAAATAATACCAGTCAAAATCATCATGTTTGACCACCTACTAACCAAATAATTTCTTCCTAGCAGAAATTAATCCTTTTAAACATACTGTTAAATAAAACACCAAACAATACCTGAGTACACCCTAGCAAACAAGGCCTTAACGAAGGATCTAATCCCCCATTTGCTCCATGGATGACTCAAATGCCTTAAGGCATGTTTGGTTTTCTAAATTTTTCTGTATTAGATTGTATTTTGGCATCCATTTACATAAAATTTATGTTTGGTTGACAGTATTATGGAAACGGGGCTAATCTTAGGATTTCTAGACATAATAGGAATCCAGCATTTTAGTTTCCATAAAAATTCTCCCGGATGCCAAAATCTAGATGTGATTGGCCCGTAGACAAAAAAAATAAATTAAATCATGTATTTTACAAATCCAGGAAGCCAAATATAAAATTTGTCTTTGTGAGATTTTGACAATGCTATATTTTGCAAATACAGGATGGCATAAATGTAGGATTCTTGAAAATCCAGCAAACCAAACGTGCCTTTAGTGTGACTTGTGTTTGGATATTAATAGGGAGCTTTGATGAAACTTGATAATCTTGTTTCAAATCACATCAAGCCTCACCCTAACTTTAAAATCAGTAGCACTGTATCCTCCATGACTCTAATATCATCCCCTAACATTCTTTTTGCTATCATATGACCTTTAAATTAGGAATATGACCTATGTATAGTAGTGAATGGTTATAACCTAGTCATATGGGGTCTTGGACCTATTTGGTGAATAAAACTATGTTGGATCTTTCAAGAAAGAAACTTTATGACGTGTTAAGAACTAAAGACCTAAAGTCAGCCCCCTTATTCTATCAAGAAGTATGTGGCTCTTAGCCACTCATGTTATCCTCTTATGTGACATGTATGTATTTTTATCTTGCTTGTTCTCTAATATTGATTTAGGTCTTAATTCACTTTAATCCTCATGGCACTTTGATGTGGATGTCCCAATTGGTTCATATACTAGAACTTAATCATATAATGTTGGAGTTATGTTTGATATAAGTCTTATATGCTAGATATTGAATGTATGTTGATATCTTGATACCAAGTTTTGACCTTGATGCCTAGACCCTATGGGACACCCACCAATCTTTAGATATGCTTCTTCTATGCTACTCTTTCTAATTAGAACTCATATCTTATCCAAATCTCATATCTTGATTATCCTTAACCTTTTTGATATATTATGAGTCTGTTATCCCTAAAGTGTACATAAGTGACAAGGATCTGATAATAATCATATAAAATAGATGGAACATTGAAATGACACGAAACTTAAACCACACCTTCATAATCACCTCTAATTTAGTAAAATATCATCAAATATGGAATTTACTAAATATCAACCTATATTTACCTAAACTCTAAGATGGAGCTTGTAGTTAATCAAGTGTTGCTTGTGATCTAGATTTTCAAGGACAGGTTAAGAATATCTTAATCCAGTATGAGCTTTACTAATTATATGGATATGGCTTTCTTGTTTGCAACTTCATATGTACGTATGCTTGTTTACTTGCACATATTGCCATGTAGTGTTGTAGTATTGTATTCGATGCTTTTTCTGGTTAATTTTATAACTTGAACATGTACTATAGGACTCGATTATACAAATTTCATGCACCTTCTTATATTCTTAGGATAACGACACAAGGCTAGATGTCCTACTTGAGTTGTCAAGTTAGGGCCAACCATGTCGATAAATAGGATAGCTAATGGTTTTGAGCCCTAAGCACCTCCACAGACCCTTCTAGTGGGATGTTGGTCAAAGGCCTTATGATATATGATGTTTTTAGTATTATTGGAGTAAAATGAACTAAAATATGAGTTCTCATTTTGCTAAGCACTTAACTTTTTTATTCTTTCTCACTTACTTATGCAAATCTTTTCAATATACAAACCATGTATATATATATATATATCTGTGTGTGTGTGTGTATCTTTCTTCCATGTACTCAACACCATGTGTGTTAACCCACTTGTTTCACATATGTTAGGTTCAGAGAATAGCTTGGGAGTTGATGGTTTGGTAAAATATGTTCACCTATACTTGTTGTACGATCCTAGCTAGTGTACATGTTAAAAAATGTTTCTTTATATATCTTGTTTATTGTTGAGAGTATGTTGGTTATTCCAGCCTTTTATTTTTCATGTATGCCAAGATTTTATTCTTCCTTATTCACACTTTGAGATTACCATTCTAGGGATGAAGGCTTGAGTCCTTAAACCATTGAATTTCTAGTCCTTTAGAGGTTGCATTTGAGTAATAAATAGTTTTGTGACAAATGCTTTATAAAATAATCTTTGATCTTGGGTTGGAATAAGTTGAAACCTGATATATCTGCAAGCATAAGTGAATATATAACTCTAATATGTGATACAAGTACAATGAGTGAATATACAACACAATAGTTTGGAATTTCAAATTCACGATTCAAAATTTACTTTGAATCTAAAGGATAAGAAAAAGAGTAAATCGGAAACCTAATAACCCATTGGTGTCTTTTTTTTGGAGAAGATATATGCTCAAGGCCAATTTTGAACAAAGTTAATCCGACTTTCACACTTTATATAAGTAGGAAAAGTCCAACATAGTTCATTATAATTATTATTCAAATCTTAGATGCATTCCTACACATCAACTTAGGATTTAAGTCACTTTTAGACATTCAATATATAATGTTTATTTCATTTTCAATCACGCTATAAGTTATCAAATTTAGATTATAATTAGTATATGAACATTAAAACTATGATAGTTAGTATGAAAATTTCTTTCATGCATGCAAAACTTCATATTTAGTTATTAAGAGTTCATTAAGATTTTTAGTCAATATCATATATTTGATTGCAATATATGATTAAATTGTGTTATAAGCACATCAGTCAAATGGAACATCATGTGAAGAGAATACAATTATAAGAGTTTAAGACATCAAATTGGGATGTACTCATTCTATGACTACTTAGATATCAGATTAATAATCATTTTAAAATCTATGTATTTTACATTCAAGTGTTGCAATAATTAGTTACGATTTAAGATATCAAATATTAGATTAACCAAAACATTAACATATAACATTATACGATAAGACATCATGAATAGTTACGAAGAAATTCAAAATGTAACTATGCATTTTGAGAGATACTTTCAAACCAATTTAGATGCACTTCAGTGCAATTTACAGGCATAACAATGTCAATACATAGGTACTTTAGCAGCAATGCAAAGGCACTTACTTCAGTACTAATTTAGAGACATCTTAGTTTAATTCATAGGCACTTCATGTTGACTTTTGAGTGTAAGTCATTATTGAAGATGAATTCTTTTATAATTTTGGCTATTATCATATAAATATCACATTTGAAAAACAATCTCGATTCAGTTCAAGTTTATAGGTTCTTACTTTTTAGTTAAAATATTCTTTCTTTTACTTTTACAAAAAAATTCTATTTTTTCATGGACAGAGACAAGAAATTTAGGAAATTTGATCTTCAAGAAATCAATCAAAATAGAATATGAATTTTACATCATTAGGAGGTTTTCTCGTTGGGGTGTTTATGGCATAGTATTATGTACTCATGTATCAATACATTCTACAATTCATACAAAAAGTTTTTTAAGGAGTAAAATGAGATTTTATATTATAAAATTGTTTGTATTTGTTTTTTCTATTATTTTTGTGATGAAGATCATGTTTTGTTGAACTCCCCAAGTGATCAATGACGTGAATGGTTGCTTATACTTCTGTTCATGCAACTAGAATTTGGGACATTATTTTTTTCTTAAGATGATTCCAAACTCATCTATATAAAAACAAAGTCTATAATAAAGAGTGTTCAATCTTTTATAGATACAAGAAAAATAAGTTTTGTAAAATGCACAACCATTAAAAGTTATGATTATGAATTTGTGAAATATTCTAAAATGAGTTCTAAACTTGATCAAATTTCTGAATTAGATGTTTTAATTTGAAAAATTATTATTTAATAAATTAATAAACATGTTCAAACTAAAGAGTTAAAGTTATGCCTTTTAATATTAAATGGGTATTCTACAGCTCTTTCCCCTGTAAAAAGGATTTCCCCACCAAAAGACACTCCCCTAAACCATTTCTTTACTAGGGTTTGATTTTAAGTGTCTCCACCTAAGAAATTTTTCTTTCTTAGGTATTATGTAAAATGGAACTAGTTATTCTAACACTAACATCATCCTATTTTGGGTCCATTTAAGACTACGTTAGATTGAATAACCTAGATTTTAGTCAAGCTAATCAATTAACTTCACACTTTTCTCTGCAAGTCATTGAATTTTGAATATATTTTCATCTTACTTTTTTCATCTTTTTATATCTAAATAACAATACGAAAATGATGAGTGGATCATAATGAATTCCTAGAATATCTTTATCCAACACATACATGTATAATCTAAATTAATAAACTCAAAATTTATTATCAGAACCTTCTAAAAATGTTAAAATTACTAAATAGAATTACTTAGAGTCTAGGAGACATACCATTATAATAAGTTATTTCTAATCATGTTTAAATTGGAATTATCAGTCCTATTTATGTATTACACGAACAACCCTAATCATCTACAAGATTTCCTTTATCTTATTTAAAAACAATGGTAAATTACTTCAAGTGAATTCCTTATGTTGAACTACTATGTTATTCAATGAAATGAAATTATGTTTTTCTTCTTCCAATTTTAACGTTACTAATTCTATACTTCCTCAGGGTGCATATGCAACAATAAAGAAAAAATATCTACTAATATAGCAAGTACCATCATGTAGTAAACTCTATAATAAAAAATTAAGATCAAATAGTAAATTTTTTAATAGGAAAATGTACAAATGAATGAGTAATGTTTTGTGATGAGGTATTAGCTAGGGTGGTAAAGCAATGGTTTCCCCAGTAAAGGGACCCCATCTTAGAACCTAGGTTTTGCGCCTTAAAAATGAATTTATCCAATCATACAAGTTGTCACATTATGTGATTAAAATTCCCTATCTGGTGTGCAGATAGCTGAGAAGGGGTTGGGGTTTCTCACTCTGGGGAGTCACCAATGTGGCTCCTCATCAAAGATGGTTCCCATATCATTAAATAAAGAGCGAGTATGTTTATAACAAACTAAAATATTTAGATATCACTATCATCATTCCTTTAATTGAATTGATTTATCATCTTTTCTAGAACAATCTTTAGCTTATCATGATATAATCTCTAAATTTTGTCATGTCTTAAAATTACAAATTTGAATATTATATATAAAAATTAAATACCTTTGCACCCCACCAATTCTTAACTACTTTACATGTTAGTAAGGATTTATGGTACCCAAAATTACCAAAATTATCTTTTTATAGCTAGGTTTGCAAAATGAGGAAACTCCAACAACACCTAAGAATATTGGGAGCTATTATTCTTTAACCTCAACTATGCTCACCACCCTAGAAACTAAAACATATTTTACACTTACCTGGTCACATCCTATACATATAAGGAACCCTAAATAGTTGTCTCATTTTCATTTAAAGACCACACATAATTTTGATATGCAAACAAATGAAATTGTTTTATGTACATGTAGATGCCATTTAAATTTCATTCATGTTTTATTATGGTCATTAATTTCTACAAGATCTTTTAACAAACTACATGTACAACTAAGGATAGAAACATATGAATGAATCAAGAAGATGGAATTTATGAAAACATTTAACTTAGTCTCACTATATTAACTTAATGTTTAATTAAGAAAAAGCTAGCGTGGTCTAGCAATTTAATACACATGTGGTGTATCTATGGAACGTACTCATCCCCAACCTTAATGAAAATGAATATATTTAGAATATCCATGAGATGTATCTCTAAGAAATACATGCATAATAAATGCATGAAAAGAAGACTAATGACACAAACCATAACATGAATATAGTAGAAGTGTAGACGAAAGTTCAAAAGTCATTTGAGAAAAACCCAATAGTCAATGGAGTCCACATATATATAAGACCATAAGAAATATACTTGAAGACCATTAATCTATGGTGTCAATGATCAAATGAATAATGATGAATTCCAAGTATCCCTTAATGATAACATGTTCATTGTCAAGACAAATTTCATTGATCCACTGTGGTCTAAATTATTGGGTTATATAGAAGTGGGTGTTATAAAGACACAAATTTTTCCTAACAATACTCTTAGCAAATGGATCTGGCATATCTTTAAAATATTGGTATAACAGAGTCATATATGGATTATAAAACCATGGTGCAGACTAATTGTCTGATAGCTAGACACATCCTATGTTGGTGTAGAACTCACACTGCCAGATTCAGATCCAAAGTCATTGTTGTTCTTATTTTTGTTTCTTCCTAATCCTTATAGAAAAACCTTGCCTTCTACTTGAAGATTTTTCTCGCGCTAAGCCTTCATACAAGGGCCTCAAACTATACAACATCCATGTTGACACATGAGCTCTTGGTGCACCACCTTGACCACCACAAGGAAATGAAACTTAGAGTAGTTAATGTGCCAGCATCTCTTGTTCTTCATCTCCTATTGCATATTCTTATCCTTGGGATGTGATTTTGTCTTTTCAAGAGGAAGAATTCTTAGACAACTTATGCATGAAGTGTGTCAAGTGTATCTAATCCCCTTAGACATGAACCCATTGTATAGGTGAGTCACCAAAAAGTGATTTCCAGGAATCTAATCATGTTCCTCATCAAACTCAAAATATAAGCCAACTAGGAAAATTCACAAAGACTTACAAATCCACCAGTAAATTATCCAATTGGCTGATCGGGTCACCCAAATAAATCTAATCAACCAATTGTTTAGTCCCGGTTCAATCTGATCAGACAGTTCAATTTCAAATAAGAAAAGTCTCCTTTCTTTCTTGTTGTTCCCAATCGACTGATTGAGTTATCTAATTGATTAAATGGTCAATTTTCCACATGATAACTAATAGATCAACTGGAAGTGACTTGAACAATTGTCTTAAACAATTCCGTTGACCGACCAACGTACCTAGTCAATTCTTAGAACCATTATAAGCATTCACATGATTTCAAAATTTCATTTTTCTCAATCATATTTATGTGTTGACCTCGTAGGTTCCACATTACATTGTCCATGATGATGGCAGCCTTAAAATAAAAGAATAGTGATAGAAAAATGCCATTACTACACAAGTAATTAGATAAAATTTAAAATAACTTTAACATGTAAGAAACCAATGTTACCATGATTGTATCATCCCTTTTTCACTAGTATCTAGATTAAACTGAAGGCATGAAGTAGTCATCCTCTCATTATTCAATCGATGTTTCTTTAACCAGTTAATGTGATCCCAATATTATATATAGACTCACCTTAGCATGCCCATGTAATTCATAGTCTTACTTATCAGGTAGTTAGGATATTAGTCCAATAGGAGGATACATTCCATGTATGTCGCTCACATCAATCCATAAGTGTCATAGTGCACCCAATCACAACTTGGATGGAAACACTATTTCATAATCACATTGGGCAGTGTTAAATTAGACATAACAACATGTGATCATTGTAGTAACTTTTGGTCTAAGGATCACATTCTCCTCTATCAGATTGACATATGACTCGGGCTTCCATGATATGGCTTCCATGTATCATTTTTAAAGTGGGTATTTCCAGTACAACTTGTTCTCGAACAAGTATACATGTACACAAATTGATATTCAATATCATGAATAAAGAGAGATACTCATCATTTAACATACACAATTGTATTATATATTATTTTTATCCTATGATATCTACAATAATAATTGACTAGCGACATAAAAAGAATGATTACTCTTGAGTATACATATGAACTAGAGTTCAGATCATCAAAGCAACCCATATTTCATCGAGTAAAAAAATTCTAAAGAAATCATCACATATAGTAATTATCTCAATACTAAACAAAATAATCAGTGGAATTGCCACTATTAACAATATAATCATATACAATACATCCTTATTATAATCATCACATGATGGCTCTCAAAGCATATAATTGATGCAAATTGGATCACCCAAGTCACTAGTATTTCCTAAGGGTATTCTAGATAGATGAGGACTTGTAATTTCTTCTCCTTTTTTGTAGAGGTTGTAAATGAAGAAATTTATAAAAATAATCATTGAAAGAAATAGTATGGTGGTTTATTTTATCTTGATTCAATGGGAAACCACTTCAATAATTTGGTGCAAGTGAGTAAGTATAAATTATTTGCCTTTTTGTCTATATTAGTATCTTACAAAGTTATATTTAGGTTTTTAACACTTTTTGAGATTATATGTCATTTTGGAGACTCTTAATTGAATTTAATGTAATGGTGACTTAAATGTCAAGAAAAATATTTTTGAACTAGAAATTTTTGGTACCACTATCTTACAATAGCCAGGTAGAGACAATGCAAGTGGTGTTCTAATTTTCAAGTCATTTAAACTTTTCTAGTGACCTAATGAATAGATTGTCAATTATGGTCCATACATGTGTATACATGCCTTTATGATTTTATTTGGTCAATCAAATTCTTCCATAATGGGATGAAACGTTCTAAGTCAAGTTTATATTATAAGAAAGAAGTCAATAAAATTTCAAGTCAATCAAAGTCATATTATAAAAGTTATAAGGTTTTTAGAGTTTGTGTAATGTTGTTTCATTTATGGTTTGGTTGATTAATTCAACATTAGGTGTGACATTCGATGTCAATGAAACACAAAGTTTGTCCCTGGTTAAGTGATGTGTGTATTTTATATCACCTTTTGGACCACTTTTGGTTGGATTTCCAAATCAATTCCACTCAATAATCACTATTATTCATGCTAGATTTCTACTTTATTGTTATCTTTACTTTCTCTATGGTTTGGATTGTAGGTGCAACATTTTGGCATCATAATCATGGAGAAAAACACCATCATATCATCCATCAACACATTCCTCAATCATCTAAACATTCAAAAAATCAATGTTGCTGAAATTGTCAGACACCCCATATCTAGAAAGCAACAAAGTGTGTATAGACATCAGACGTGCCATGTCAAATTTTGACACGTTGTGTCATAGTCCAAAACTTTGATCCATAACTCCTTGAATTACAACAACATGCCATGTCGAGATTTTGACACATCGTGCCACAGTCCAAACTTGGATCTAGAACTCCCTAAATTACAACAACACATCATGTTGGCCAACCAACACACTATGTCATCATTGATCGCGACAGTTTGACTTCAATTGTTGCATGTAACAAGCCATGTTTGCCATCTAATACGTCATGTCACCTACAAATTTCACTCAAATGCAAATTCAACTTCCCCACGGGCTTATATATACGACCCCAAGCTGTCTTGGGACATTTATCATGGAATATTTTTGACCATTTAGAGTAGGACTCAAGTAAAGAAAATCCAGGAGGAGTGCGGGGCATTCCAAGGGAGAAAAGGTGGGTTCTCAGTGGAGAATCTTCTTCTTCTTCTTTCTTATCCAACAATTACAATAGGGATCTCCGTCATTCTCTTCTCTCCACTCTAGATTGAAGTTTTCTAGAGAGTTTCCAGTAGAAAGGATAGATTTGTGACTCCTTGACCGGAGTTCCAACTATATCATACTTCTTCCATGGACATCTGAGTTTATTTCCTTCTACTATGATATCCAACACTATTTTCTACTACTTATATCTACTTTCTACAGTCATGGATGAGTAGATTTCCTTTTTCTAGACATGGGGGATTTACTACTGTGTCATAACTCTGTTGAATACAAATTTCACATATAATGCTAGTTGTTTCACTGTTCTAAGGTTCATTGGTGTTGATTTCTTCTTACATGCTTTGTTGGCCACTTTGTATGTAAGATTTATGCTCTTTGTATAATATGGGAAGATATGTGTAGGAGTAAGGAGATGTACCTTAGATGCAATACCTTGACCATGAGAATGCCTGAGATGTGTTGGAGAATAAAGTTTTGTAGTCCAAATCTGAGTATATCAATGAGAGTGGTATACAAAGTTAGGATTGTTCTATACTATCGAGAGGTGAGCATAGGATACAAACCTCCCTTGTGTTATTTCTAGTATTATTGATCTTTTTTGTTCTTCATGTTATGATGTGGATTCAAACCCTATCCTAAAGAGCCCCAATCTATTTTGATCCTCAATAGAAGTGATTTACATCTTAGTTTGTTATCTTTTAAATTACTTAGTTAACATAAAAAAACCTCTCTTGTTAAAAAGATCTAGATTGTTGAAGTTCAATACTCTTGCACCTAACAATATTTTTCTCTTTGGATAACCTAGATAATACTACATGCACCCGTATACTTGTGAGTTTATGTTCAAGTTCATAAATATTAAGATTTGCACTCATAGCTAATAATAAGTCACACATAATAAGACCGTGGATCCACAATCAATGGCACATAAGTGGCCTTCAACCTCCAGCCATACAAGGAAATATAGGTGGAAGGATAGTTAAATCTCAAGGTGGAAAATGAATAAAATACTTGCTTTTGACTGGAGAAACAAATCTTCAATCAGCTCGGGTTTCCATTAACCCCTCACAAACGTGCTAGAGATCGGGGTAGAGAATCGAGCCTGAACAACACATTTTTGTTCTTCCTTCATTCATTTCCACAGACATAGGCAAGAAAGGCATGAAGAGATATATAGGGGCATTTCATCTTCATGCACCCTTTCCATCTCACAGAGGACTCCTCCATGTTTTCTAAGGGACTATGACTCTTTTTATGCTCTACTGGAGAATGTATCTAATAAGAGGGGAAAACCCCAATCCTATCATTGTGTCCTTTGCCACCTTTGACAAATACAGAAAATAGCCTCTTCAAGTGGAAGCATGAGCACTTAAGTTAAATGGAAGGAGAATAGAATGGCTCTGAGCCTCTCCACTATGGTCCTCAGGGGATGGATATCAATCAAGGGCTTGCCAGAGGTCCTTATCATGAAGGAAGGGAAGGGGCCTATACTCGTATTGCTTTAGAGAGGTGAGTGAGACTAGTTGAGTGAGGGCTCTTTGTGGGTCTTATTCCTCTCCCAACCTAGTTGGGTGAGGCCTAGGGTGGGAATGGCATGGTGTGGATAAGGACCAGGCTAACTGACTAAGCCTACACCCCTGAGCAGTATAATACCCCTCAAACATGTATAAGCTCATTAAAATACATCTCTACAATGCAAATGCCATCAAAAATTATAGAAACATACAATTTATGTGATGTTATATATTAAATTGATCAAGAAAATGAGAAGAACACATTAACTTCATTTATAAGATATAAATATGTTTTATCTTCACTATTATTCCATGGGCCACCTTCCTTAATGTTATGAGTTAACTGATAACCTAATAATCTTGATGTTTTTGAACCTATGTTCCATATCTAACAATGTGTATGACCGAATGACTTGGATCATGCTTTAGAACTCAAATTTAAATCTAGCCACTACACGATGATCCAATGAAATTTATATGGAACATAATGGGGACCTCTAATGTGATTCTAAAATCACCCTTTATGGTGAATTCTAAATGAGTACTTAGTGTTAAGGTTTGGTGTTGGTAACATAAGCATATGTTGATAATAAAGATTCCAACATGGCTCATTAGAAACCTTAATGAAACCCTAACTTAGTAACCATGAGGTTAGGGTTTTATGTAAAATATAGAGTCACACTCAAGTGAGGGTTAGAACCCATGAAATCCCCTAATTCTAAAACTGATTAAAATTATAAACCTAGAATATTTGCAAACACCCCATGGAGGGATGCTTGGTTACTTGTAGTAATCCATTGGTTACTGTTTGACATATTTTTAGACTTGAGATTGTGTGATTGTTTGGATTATGCAAAAATAATCTACCCTCCACATAGATAAGTGGATTAAATTATGAATAATAAATTTAATCATGATTTTTGGATTCCCAAAATTCTCTAAATGTTGGGTAAATATTATGAATGTATTAGATGCTTTTACTTTTTTAATACATAAGGTTCTATGTGTATTATTATAGAATAATAATCAAACATAATAGTTGATACCTCACAAGGGTGTTCCTTTAAGAAACCCACTCTTGAGTTGTAATGCATTATAATTACCAAGAGGGTGTTTCAAAAACTAATATGAATCTAGATGCAAGAACTAGGCGACAACTACGTAAGGGGAGTGCAGCAATTCCAATAGGCGACTAGGGCTCGGGAGCGCATCGGCAGCTCGGGGGAGGGGCGCTTGCCACTGGTGTGTGCTAGCCCGCTCCCCCTGGGCTCTTTATCACCAGGTGCCAACGGGATCTAGCTGGAGTGGTGCTTCGACGATGTTTTCTCTGCGGCCCCTTCTACATTGAAGGTCTCATTTCCAGATTTCGAGTCTGGAGTTGGGGCTTTTGGTGGTGGACCGGTGTGGTGACCACGACGGAGGGGTAGGGCTCGTGCCAGCACTATCCTATGGTTCCGGAGCCATTCAGACAATAGTGTGGAAACCTCAATTCTTGATCTCCACGGCATCGAAGTGCTTTCTTCTTCTCTCTTCCTTTCATTACGGTTTCTAGGTTTTCTTCCTTTTAGTTTTTTTTCTTGTTTTGCTTTGCGGAAGGTTCTTTTGCCTGTTTCTCACCACTCGTCGGCATTGTTGTCGCTATTTGTCGGCACTGTTGTTTCTCTCTATTTGGGAGCTATGAGTCTTGGCTCTTGCTGGCCTCGATTTCTTCTGTTCAGATTCACTACTAGGTCTATGGCTCTGCATGTGGCGGAAAACACTGGTCTGTATATTTTTCATTTGCAGGTCTACCATCTCTAATCTATGCTCAGGTTGAAGGAATCTCTTATGAAAAGCTGCTTATGTCAGCCTAGTGGAAAAGAGATCAATGCAGAAGCATTTTATTATCTTTCCAATATGAGTTTTGGGGATCAAATAGCCCTGCTCTTGGTTGTATGTACTTCCAAAATCACTTTTCCTATGTGTAGATGTCGTATGGCTTTTCAGTAATGAAGATGTTCAGATTTCTAAAAAAAACTAATATGAATCTGGTTTATGAGAAGTCCCGCACCACTGTGATTTCATTATGGCCAAAATCTAAAGATTTACCCAAAATAACCTACCTCTAGGTCATTTCATCTGAACTTTGTCACCTTTATTATATTCAATCCTAAGAGTACCTCTTTCCAAACCCTAAGATTTTCTTCTCTTCTCATTTAAGTTATGGATTCAAGGAAAATTAGGGTTATGACATCCTCATCCAACTAAAAATTATAAAAGTTCAAATATATGTGAAATATGTTTTATGCATGTTTCTCCTATACGGAGAAACTTAAAAAGTTTTTAAAAACTGGGGATGAATTGAAATAACCTAGGCATATGTAATATATGAAGGGGATAGAGGTAATAGAAAACCTTAGGAGGGAAAGTTAATACCAAAACTTGATACCAATCATGATCTTTGGTATATATGATTAACTAAGGAAAGTAGTCATAATGAGAAATATATGTGAGACATCTTGGGACAAAGATCATGATCCATGGAAAATAAAATAAATTATGGAAAGTGACATTAAAAACTCTAACGATAGGTAAAGCCAATTTTATACCACCTTTAGTCCTTGAGGAGATCACAAGATCTTTGAGTTTGATATACTCTAGACTAATACCTTTCAAGAATGGGACCATACCACTAGAAATGTCCTTATGATCCCTAGTGCACCTAAACATAAGGTTGTGAGTTATAAAACCCACATATGACAAGAATTAGACTATGATAATAGAAAAATCATGTTAGCATAATTTTATTCTCAAACGTTCCATTGGCGAAGTTAATAGCATAAGCATACATGAATATATATGCCTTACTCACATAGTGACAAATAAGACGTTGTTTTTGAACCAAGACATAAGGGTATGTTCAGGACAACTTGGGCATATACATGGTGACTCCTTGAGTAATTCTTGTACCTAAGGAGAATAAGAAAGAATTTTCTACACAATATCCTTATGAACCTTAGATACCTAGTTCTAAATGTTATGTCTCACAACTAGGATGAAACCGATAGATCAACACCATAATTAAATTCATATTTTAGGGTCATTAAGATCTAGTGGATTAGAATATTAGAAATGTTAGTCCTAAAAACCACCAATGATTCATGCATACAATATTATATTATGTCTTGGTGTTTTAACAAATGATTTTGGCCTATGCATGTGAATATATATTGGTGAACAAATTTGGCAAATAAATATTTTATAATTAAGTAAATTAAAGAAGTCATGCCACAATGTATGTAAGCTTAAGGATTGTCTTATCAAGGATTAGTAAACAAGACATGGAAACTTGACAAGACAAGAATGTTATTTGAAACTAAAAATAAATTCAATATGAAGCTAATTACATATTATATGAGACTATGAAGAGTAGATCCCTAAGTAAATCCTAATGTTAAGTAGGGAAGGTATAACTATGCATCAGGTTCTAGGGGTCAAGAGGGAATTTCACTCCATAAGGCTAGAGGTGTCAGGAAAAAGATTCACTCCATAATTACATGAGACTTGAGAGGTCAAGAGAGGATCACTCCATATGTAAGTATACCTCTAGAGACCCTAAGAGGATGGCTAAGGCTAAAAATATATTAGGAATATATATAAAGAATATAAATACTAATGTAAGAAGGACACCCTAAAGGAAGTGGTGCAAAAACTCAAGTAACCTGAGAAAAACACATTTCCCCTAAGATTAGTGACTTTTTTTAACTCCTTGGAGTTAGAAAAATGATCATGTATGAGGAGACACTAATTGAACATGACTCCACCTAAACTTACTAATTAATGATTTGTGGACTTACCATCTCTAAACATGAAATGACGTGAACTTCATATTTGGATTGCAGCCAAATACTTATTCCATCTCAATATAGGTTGAAGAGAAAAGGGTAGCCACCTATAGTACACAAAAAATGCAATGAATATCTTTATCTTGAAATAAAGATATAATTTAATTATATGGAGGAGCTACAATAAAAACTTATGGGTAGAATTAAAGGATAGACCTTGCATGGTCAATACATAAGAGAAATTGTAAACATCATTATGAAATGGATGATAATGTGGAACCATACTTAAGAGAGTCTTGGTTTGATCCCTAGTAGTAATATATATATATATATATATATATATATATATATATATACATATATATATATATATCTACATATATATGTGTGTATGTATATAGGTGTGTTTGCTCTTGTGTTTGTGTGTGTGATCACTTTAATAAAAAAATTCGATGGTTGTAGAAAAAGCCTACCCATGATGGGTTTCTAGACCCAATAATACATGTAGAAACCTAGATGATTTTAGTACCCTAAAACAAATGAGAAATATGTGCCTTATCATGTTGATGGTTAGGCCTCGGTGGTAATATGGCTTACCCATCCAATACATGTGAACTGGAACATGATAAATCTAAGCAACATGACAATACCAACATGAGATATGAACTCCCTATAGAGGAGGTCATTTAGTGGTAGGACTTGTTGTTAGTCGTTCATAAAGAAGAATAGACATTGATAAGGATAACTCCAAGCATAGGAGGCCAGAGGTTGGGGATAGAGAGCCTAAACTCAAATTATAAATTGATATATAATGTAAGTCCTAAGCTAAGATACTCTAAAATAAAAGAGTTGCACAACCTTATGATTGTATAGGATGATGTGAAAACAATATATGTCATATTGTATGTGTGCATATATCAAACACACACACACACACACACACACACACACACACACATATATATATATATATATATATATATATATATATATATATAAAGAGTTTGTGTGTATGTGTTTTGACATAAGGACTATAATACTTATTCCTGATGAACCTTATATTCAAGTGAGGGAAGAGTCCCAAGACCCTAGATGAGGAAGATGTAATGAACCTTACACCTGGGAGATTGAATAGTCCCAAGACCCCATGGAAAGCATGTTTACATAAACTTATATTCTAGTTAAGGGCCCTAGGTGTAATGAACCTTACACTTGGGAGATGGACTATGTAAGGACCCTGACCCATGTTTTGGGATAACCCTATTTTTTTTTGCTCAAGTATGTTGCTTATAACATTGATCTAATCATCTCAGATGTAATTAGGGCATGTAGAAAGTGTAAGTTTCATGTTTGAGCTTATTTGGATGATGCTTGTGTTTTTTGGTGTGGTTTTGGTGCAAATTGCAATTCACGTAGAGTAGGGGTTGATGTGCAAGTTTGTCACCTCTAGAGTGTTCCTTGTCTCTCTTCACATCATCTAGAGGAGAGAGAGAGGGGCACCTTGTTTGGGTATTGGTTTTGTGGTACTATCCTGGGTGATGTTTAGAACACACGAGTGAGGTGTGTTTTGCACCTAGATGTGTTATCTCAGGCTAGAGAGCCTTGAAGAGGTTGTGTATTGGTTTGAGAGTAAGTGTGGGGATGCATGTTGGTCTGGTGAGTGTGTGGGAGGAGATGCATCTCAGTTTGGAGGGTTGGAAGGGTGCATAACAGTTTGGGTGTGTGTGAGGATATGGCATCTCAGGTTAGTAAGGTTGTGATCTTGGTAGGAGAATAAGAGTTTGAGTTCTAGCCTAGATCATATCACCATGTCTTGCATGTTGTTGCATGTGGCCCTTTTTTGTGGACAAGTGTCACCTAGGTTCCTACAGTGATGACACCTTTCCCATGATCTCTCTCTCATCTCCCTAAGTATATAGTCTTCTTTTTGTCCATGCAATAGAATCCTTTTAGCCGTTCTTTCTTTCTCTCCTTCTTGGGGGACAACCTTGAGAAGCTTTAGGAGATAGAGAGGTTCTCTTGGAGATTTGAGGATGAGTTCCAAGCTTTTGGTATTCCTTAATCACCTTTCATCTTCTACCTTGGTAAGTTATGGTTCCTTATCTCTCTTCTTCTTCTTCTCGACCATGGGTCATGGATATCTACTTCTCATCTCTACTTCTCATCTCAAGTTATCTTAACATTTGTCTTGTCTTCTTTCTTGGAGGTGTTGTAGTGATCAAGTTTGGTGAGTCATCTTAAACCTTGAACTCATGAGCTTGAAACTTGACCTTGGAGCTTGGATCTTGGTGGTGATCTTCGAGGTGGGTTATATAACTCCTAACCACTCTATTATCCACTTTACCCATATGCTGCACTTAGTATGTTATCTTCTTTTCATTTTCCCCCTATCATGTTAGTAAGATGTTAGTTTTGATAGCTTCTTTGATTATGGAAGTCTAGATGGCCAACCAGATTTCGTTCTTCTTGGCAGTGAGCATGTTGATGTATTTTCTAAGAAAATTCTTTATGGTGGCCGACATGCTTGAGATTGAAGATGGCCAAACTGATATCCTTAGTCGATAGCTTTTGTGAAACCAGAATGGGTTACTAATCTGACACCTTGGGATAGTGTTAAATCAGGATGACAAGCTGATGGGCATGTAGTACTCTAGCCGGGATAAGCTGAAGGTGTCAACCTGATACACACTCTAGAGGAGCCGAACCGATATGTTGACAATGCTAGCCCGACATGTCATGTGTCCGTTAGACCACGATGATATTTTGTGAGCAGGTATGTGTAACGACCCCGCCTCCCAGTAACCCCCAATTAAGGGAGACCAAGAGGTCAGAGTCGTTATCCCAATTTCCAGATCAAAGGTTCGACAAATAATCAATAATAATTATCAAATTCTACCAATTAAATTGTAAGGCTGTAAAAAAATTAAACTTCGCATACCATTTTCAAAAACTTGGACATCTACTTCTATCAACATCCAGAGTCTATTCTAACTAATCCTCCTTTGCACTTTAATTCTAATTTAATTCCACATATGCCACTTTACAGTTTGTTCTTTTCACTTGTACCTAAAATGCCGACAAACAAAATGTCGGTCAGCATAAATGAATTATCCTGGTATGTGGGGGAAACAATAATCCTGCAATTAACTGTAATAGCATATTGCAGTCAAATATGATTTAACAAACAACTTTATGTTTTCAACATAACTGCTCAATCCTTACATACCCTAACCTCTGTGTTGTCCCTACAGTAGACCTGGATGCTACCTTCCTTATGGTAGATCCCCATTTAACCCCTCATGATCCTACCTAATAGGTGAACCAATCTCTAGGGTTGAGTCACATGGCACTACCCGTAGGTAGCCCACTCCTTATCTCATGGTGTGCTAAAGAGTCTCATGACACTACACATGGGTAGCCCAATTTTCAACTCATGATAGCCTAGACCTTGCTCTAGGTTATCCTTTTTAGCATTTGCAAAGCCACAAAGGAGGACCAGGATCTGAGCCAGTCATGTATGCATACTTATGGTGATAGTCATAGTCACTTTATAGTTACATGAAATAAAAGTCATCCAAACAGTTATTTTCAGGCAACTGATAAAACATTCGAGAATCGCTGTAAAACTAAAGCGATTATTCATAAGCGTAACCACATACCTGTAAAGATGATTTGAGATAGAATAATTCAATCAATCAAGTATTCCAAATAGGCAAGCAAGCACATAATGAGATCCTGAAATATGCATACAATTTCTTATTATTAATCATGACATCAAGATCTATTAAACCTAGCTCGCTTCCTAGGGTTTCTAGTCCACTTTTAGGGTTTCCATTGTAATTAGGGTTTCCCTTAATCTCTTACTATTTTAAACAATTACTCACAAACCCTAATTATCTCATCTATTCTTCATGAAAGATACTAAGGTTATCTTTTAACAACATATAACCCTAATATCATAAAAAGCATAATTAACAATCAATTAAGTCCATTAAGCCTCTTTTACATTAAAGCTACCATTTTTATACTTTTAATCCATGACAAGATCATTATGCTCATTTATCATCAATTCAAAGTTCATTATGGTCTAATTCACCTATGAACTCTATTTGTCATTAATTCTACCTTTATCCATTAGAAACCCCAAATTACTACATTAAGGGTATTTATCCACAATTAGGAACTTTTATACTTGAAATAGCTTGGAATTATCATATCTCAACTTTATTCATGATTTTGAATAATTAAAACCATTATGAGTAACATTTACTAATATTAGGGCTTCAAGGCCCATTAAAGCATATTTATGCACATGAATTTCTAAATTAAACCAATTACATGCAAAGTTCATCCTTTTTGTTCTCAATATACCTTTTTACAATTAACATGTTAATATCAACTTTAATCATCCATTAAACCCTACTAAATACGTTAATCATCTCCAAATAGGGTTTCTTAATCTTTAATTCATTAAAGTTGATAACTTACACTATTTTTTGAATAGAAAGAGGAATTAGCCTCTAAAACCATTTTTAATGAATTCCTCTCATTTTTCTGAGATTATGCCTATCCATCCGAGCTACTGATATTTAAATACGATTTTTGCAAGATATTACTTACCAGAGCCAATCAGAGGGCGCCATGTGTCCCCTTTCCATGCAATGTGACTTGTATGTTTGCAAATATAATGAAATAACTATTCTGCCCTTACTTAAGTGGTCGGCGTTGTGTAACACGGAGGGGCAAAAGCATCAAAAGTGCCTGGTTCATCTCCTTCCTCATGACCCCTGCGTGATCGCCTACTGCAGCCGTCCGCGATCCACTCCTCCCCTCCCCTATGGCTCGAGGGTCGCCACCCATGGCCGCCCCAGCCTCGCTACACCTTGGTGCACATAAGGCACCCCCAAGCCATGACTAAGATGGCCGTTCACGAGCGAAAACAGCCCACGGTTGTTGTCACATTTGTTGGCATTTGCAGACCTAGGGTAGGAGCTGCTCGATGACAAGGGTGGGGTTAAGATAGCCGATCCACCTTGGGTTGTCATGGATGCTTCCTGCCTCCATCAAGACCACAATACAACCCATCATTGCTCCAGGGATAGAACTACACCCTCTTGGTTAGGGTTTGTATGAAAAGAACAAGAAGAAGATGGAGAAGAGATAGAAACGTGTGGGATATCCTTTGGGCTTGACCATGGGCTCTTCCCTTATATAGGGGAGAGTATCCATGCCCCAACACACTTGCCCTCAAAGAAACAGAGTCCTTTCCTAATAGGAATCCAATTCCTTTATTGAGAAGCAACCTTCTCTCTCCTAATTATCCTTTTAATAAACCAAGTTCATGGGGGCAATTAGGAATTTGAAAATCCTCTCTCTTATTCTCTTTGTACTTACCCTTTAATCCATTGGCACGAATTTCTATTTTCTTTTAGTAGAAAATACTTCCTTTTTATCAATACCACAAAATTCATTAATAATGTATCACATTATCCTCTTATTTTGCATTATTGGTATTTTCTCTTTCTTTCTTCTCCATTGGGTCTCCTTGGACCCCAAGAAACTCTAAGATTTCGAAATTCCTTTTTAAGGATACTTATTATCCTTCTAGATGCATCTATATTCATTATTTCTCATTATCTTGTTTATTTCTTATTAAAATATCTCTTTTTGAGGATTTCTCTTTATCTTTCTTTTTATTTTCCTCATTGGCATCCCACTTAACATTAGGAATTCTTTGGATACGAAAATCCACCAAGGGTAACTCTATTATACCTCTTTTCACTTATTTCTCACATTTTATCATTGTTTTCGATTTCTTTCTTAATAAAGAAGTATTTAATTGATCTTTTCTTTTCTTATTGCATTCTCTTTGCAACTTTGGACTCCTTGGAACCCAAGGAACCCAAGAGTCACGAAATCCATCTTTGGATTAAATTCTTTTGCCTTCTAGAGGTTTCTACATTTTTCTTTTCTCCATTTCTTATTAATAATGGAGTTCCTTTTGTCTTTTCCTTGTTATTGGGCCCAATAGCCAATAAAGCCCACAAAACAATCAACAAGTCTATTGTAAACAAAATCCATTTATTCAACACAAATCATATCATTATTTGTTCAAATATCTTTAATAAGAGAAATTACATTTCTCAACAAAAGAACCCAAAAATTGGGGTTGTAACAATATGCCTTGAAGTGCCAAACCAAGATGCCCTTGGTTGAGAAAGAGGCTGACATGATGATGTCTAACCCGACGCACTTTTAAATAGGGTTAAAACTACACACCTTGGGGAGGTTAACACCTTGTGCCTTGCATAGAGGTCATTGACATGCTATGGTGGTGACAAGTTGACACTCAATGTCAAGTATCAACGTAACATGCTTGGACTGATGCTAAACTGATACACCTTAAAATGAGCTAACCCGACACCTTGAGGTCTAACCTGATATCCTTAGATGAACTAACCGGACACCTTGAGGTCTAACCCAATATCCTTAGATGAGATAACTTAACACCTTGAGTACTAACCCAATATCCTTAGCTGAGATAACCTAAAACCTTGAGGTGTAACCTGATATCCTTAGATAAGCTTTCCTGCCACACCTTGGTGTGGCCAGGCTAACACATGAAGATGATGAAATCGAGATCCCTCTAGCCATATGAAATGAATACTTTGTAATGGTAGTCATGATACATCATGTTAATGATGGGGTTATATAGTATGATAGGATGCCCTATGAGGTGTTTGTATGAGCAACAAGGGAGTACTATTTTCTTTAACCTTAAATATCATAACATACTCTATAGTGATAATGGAAGTGATGAATTGAGGTTGGTTGTTGATCCAACCCTGTAAACCCTAATTGGTTAAAGAGAACCCTAACCCTAGTGATATAGTGTGAATGACATGAATCTTTATGAGATGGTAGTAATGATGAAGTATTATCTTTCTAGTTATAAGTCTCTAACCATGCAGGTGTCCCAAGTCGATAATCATAGCTAAATAAGAGCTATGGTGTTTATGATATGATTGAATGGGCCTTATGAGACATGTGAGATATTGGTATCATAGAAAGAGGAGGTAAATGGGTCTTATGACCTAATGATGGTTTATTTCCTAATATGAGGTGATAATTTTCTCAGCAATAAGATGAGGGGTTTATACCTCAAAGTATGTAGTCCTTGTGATGAAAAATATGATGAAAGGAAATCATCGAGTGATAATGTAATGAGATCACACCTTATATGCTCTAATATTTTCTGGTAATATATTATTCCCTTATATTTTTAGAACTTGTTTAAAGTTTATATGTTGTAACTTGCTTGATGCTAAAAGGCACTTGAATGACCTAACTTATCAAGTAGAAGTTGATCATGTAGCTTTCCCTATGCCATAGATCCATTCAGTGTCAACATTTGCTAGATGGTGAAATGAGTTTAACTCGGAGCACATATTTTTGAATATGCGGGGGTGAGGACAAATATCCCCTTATGTCTAGGATATGTAATATATGATTGTTTGTGGGCCATACCCTTAGGAGGAGTGCGACTTCGGGCCATAGTTGAGTGATATGTGATATAGGATTGGCTCTAGCCATACCTTGGGAGGAGTGTGCCTGTAGGTTGTAGCTTAGTTTTATTAGCGCCATGACCTATACTGAGGTGGGATGGACTTGTACAACTGGACTATATGTCATTGGTAGTAGTTTGACTTGTGATGTCACTATAGGTTTACTTGTACTGATCGAGGGGGTGAGGTCATGGTATTCTGGCTCTTCCATGGACCTTGTATGGAACCAATTTTGATCGGTTGGATTTGGGTGGCACGACTCAAATCCTCAGGGCATAATAAAATATGTAATCAAATGTGAAGTGTATTTGATTAGGGTCAAACGTACAAGAACGTTGGTTGTAGCCTTGCCTCACTTTATACATGTTATTTGGTAGAAAATATACATGTTCTTCGTATTCCTTCTTAAATTGTTGATTGCTATACTATTTAATAATAAGTGCCAATATTGCTTAAACTTCTTTACTCGGTAGTTACATATTATTTAATTGAATATGCTCATCTTACTTAACCATGTACATACTTGCTTTATTACCTATGCTATAATAGAGTTGGTGGAGAGTTATATCTCCAGTTGAGATTTGGATCTCACCCCGTGGGTTCCCAAATGTTTTTAGGTGGATGTGCATGAGAAGGAAGAGATCGTGCAACTGAGGTTGAGGAGAAGAAAGAAAGACAATAGATGACAAGGTTGGAAGTGTTGTTGGATGTCCTTTTGACATTAGAATCCTAGAGTTGTCTCTATACACTCTGGTCTTTGGGTGTGTTATGTAGACGTGCTTTCAATATATGGTTGGCTTGTGTGCCCTTTTGTGCGCAACTGTGGTGGATATATGTATATATGTTTAGGACAAGTTTTCTTATCACACGTTGATGACACCCATGGTAAGTGCCTTGTGACATGAAAGGACTCGTATGTAAAGGTTTTGCTGTTTGACAACTTAATGAAAATGGTTTTAAATTTCCAATGTTTTCTTGTGATCCGCTGGTTAGTGGTTAATCATGTTTTGTTTTGAGTAATCTCACTTTGTGTGGTGTGGGTGTTAGATTTGGTGGTATCATAGTTTTAGGTTCACTGAGTCTATAGGGACCTAGGATTAGGATTTGTGCCTATTCTTATGTCCTCTAGTGTGTCTTATAGTGACTTCTTCTTACATAGAAGGAGAAGAAGAAAGCTTAAAGATGTCTGGAGAGCATGGAGAACACATTGCCAAGAGTAGTGTTGTTGCATCAGTAGATGGTGCAAGGAACCAAACACAAGAAGATTGAGTGTCTGAGTGTCTCCAGTTTGACCCAGCCATGATTGAAAAACCTGCCTTTCAATATCTTTTTGTGCAATTTATGGCTACTATGACTCAATGCTTGCACCTCAGCCTAGGGTGTCGGTTCCCCATACTGAATGTTCGGGTACTGGGAAGACTTTTGAGTGATTTCACTGGGTTGGAGCTTTGGAATATGCTGGGATGGCTGATCCAACAGATGCGGATTTGTGGCTTACCAAGCTTGAGAAAGCCTTTAAGATCCTACTATTCCTAAAGCGGATAAGGTGAAGCAAGCAATGTACCTTCTAAAGGGGAGTGTTGGCCACTGGTGGGCCATAGAGGAGAAGAAGAGGCTGGGAGAGACTATAGGTTGGAAGGAGTTCTAAGTGAGTTTGTCTGTTGGTACTTTCCACGTACCTATCAGGAAACGAAGATCAACCAATTTGAGCAGATCTGGCAGGGACCAATGTCTATCAATGAGTATGAGGTTAAGTTTATTGAGCTTCTTTGGCTCTATCCTCACATGGCTACTATGGAGGACGAGCAGATTTGTCATTTTGAGAAGGGTTGAACGCTGAGTTGTCTAACCCAGAAACTACTTTAGAGAATCGAGAAAGATTTGCCACATTTGTAGAGTCTATTCCGAGGATAGAGCGATATGTGATAGAGATACAAGAGGCACACTCCAGGAAGAGGCCTTCATAGTTCCAAGAACAGTCGTTAGGAGGCTTTAAAAATATGAGGCTTTCCGCACCACCAACATCATAGAGGTTCAATGTACAGACACAATGGTTACCTAGTAAAGGTAGAGGTTGTATCTTTCCACCTGTTGGAACTCACAACACAACATAAGTATCAGTGACGGGTCATCTAGGCCGCAGTTTGAGACTCGAGCTTGCCACATGTGTGGGCAGATAGGACATCCAAAATGGGAGTGCCCAATGAGAGATGATGAGGTGATCCAACAACTGAGGTAGAGCCAACATGGCTCTTAGAGATCAGAACAATGGCACAGGAGGATGAGGACATGGAAAAGTGTTGCAGGCTAGATCTCTGCTCAAGGAAGCAGAGGACATGACCGATAATCGGAAATGACTAGATTCTACGCTATGAGTCAATCAGAGGCGGTGGTCAACCCACGAGTAGTGATAGGTTAGATGGAGTTATTTCATTCTGATTTGTCTTCTTCTTTCTTTGTATCTATTTTGGTTGTACTCATGTGCAACACACTCTTTTATTACACACAAAGTGCTTGATAGTTGTATTTTCCTGTTAGTCGTAAGAGGGATAGTTTGTTGTTGGAAACCCCGTTACTTGGTCCTATAGTGTTGCATGTGGTGTGTCCTTCCTGTTCCTTTCTTTTTTAGGAAACAACATTCAAGTGGATCTTATACCACTTGATATGCATGGATTTGATGTAATCCTTGGAATGGACACCTTGGATATGTATAAAATGGTCTTAGATTGTAGTTCCAAGCAGGAGACATTTTTATATGGTAGTGAGATGTGAATCTTCTACGGAGATAGGAAGATTCTTCTGACGTGTCTAGTATCGACCATGGTGGCAGGGAAACTTTTGAGACAAGGTTGTGAGGCATTCTTGGCACATGTGCTGGATACTGAGGTAAGGAGTCCTAGTATTCAGGGGGCTCCAGTTGTTAGAGAGTCTGAGGAATTGTTACCTGAGGAATTTCTAAGTGTTTCCTCAACTTGAGAGATTGATTTTGAGATTAATATGGTCCCCGACATGCAACCGATAGCTCAAATACCATACAGGATGGCTCCAACTAAAATGGCAGAGCTGAAGAGACAACTGCAAGAGATGCTTGACAAAGGTTTCATCAGGACGAGTACATCCCATGGGATTCTCCAATGTTGTTTGTAAAGAAGAAGGATGGGTCTATGAGGCTGTACATAGACTACATACAACTGAACAAGGTGACGATAAATAATAAGTATCCCTTGCCGAGGATAGATGACCTTTTTGATCAGTTGTGTGGCATGACAATGTTCTCAAAGATAGATCTAAGGTCATGATATCACCAGTTGAGGATCAAGGAGGATGACATACCTAACATGACTTTTAGGATGAGGTATGGTCACTACAAGTTCATGGTTATGCCATTTGGGCTGACCAATGCACCAACAACATTCATGGACTTGATGAGCAGAGTGTTCCATCTGTTTCTTGATAATTTTTGGTGGTTTTCAAAGATGACATCTTGATATACATTCATGACAATCAACAACAGGAACAACTTCTTTGTTAGGCGTTTACCATGCTGAGAGAACATTAGCTTTACACCAAGTTTAGCAAGTGCGAGTTTTGGCTGAAGAAAGTAACTTTCTTGGGGCATATCATATATGCCAAGGGAGTATGTGCGGATCCTAAGAAGGTGGAGTTGGTGACAGAGTGGGAGCAGCCAAAGATGCCGACAGAAGTGCACAGTTTTCTAGGTTTGGTAGGCAATTAAAGGAGTTCATTAAGGACTTCAATGCTATCACTTTACCTCTAATAAAGTTGACAAAGAAAGGCGTGACATTCTTCTGGGATGACAAATGTCAACGTGCTTTTCGGGCATTGAAGGAGAAGTTGACAAGTGCACCAGTTCTGGTCTTTCCTAAGCAAGAAAAAGAATACATAGTCTTCTGTGATGCGTCCATGAATATCTTGGTTTGTGTGCTGATACAGGACAAGTAAGTGGTTTTTTTGCTTCCTGACAACTTAAGAAACACAAGGAGAATTACCCAACCCATAACCTGGAGTTAGCTTCTATAGTTCATGCTTTGAAAATTTTGAGGCACTACCTATATGGGGAGATGTATTAGATCTTCATGGATCACAAGAACCTGAAGTACATATTTTCACAACTGGAGTTGAATATGAGAAAACATCGATGGATGGAGTTAATCAAAGACTACAACTGCACGATTGATTATCATCCAGGTAAGGTGAATGTCGTGGCAGATGCGTTGAGTAGGAAGTCTTCATCTTTTCCTATGAATAGAGCCCAGTTGAGTTCTTTGATGTGCCACAAGTGAGACATGTTGGTCTCCTTGTGTCAGATGAATGTTAAGTTGGAAGTTTCCTTGCTAGCACGTATGTTAGGACATTTATAGGTGTAGACCACACTAAGACAGTAGATCAAAGAGGTACAATAGACTGATACTGTGATATAAAAGATTAGATCAGAGTTTGGTAGTGAGAAGCGTGATGGTTTCCACGAGTCAGATGATGGGATAGTTTGTTACCATGGTAGAGTTGTGGATTCTGATGCTGATGGCCTAAGAAAGATGGTACTGGAAGGGGCTCACTCATCCGTGTATGGTATAAACCAGGTAGCACCAAGATGTATCATAATCTAAAGGATATATATTAGTGGCCAGGCTTGAAGAAGGACATGCTGAGTTCATTACGAGATGTGTTGTATGTCAGCAGGTTAAAGATGAGCATCCGGAGCCTGTAGGGATTTTGCAACCATTTCCCATACCACAATGGAAATGGGATCATGTAACTATGGATTTTGTGGTTGGTCTGCCTAGGACCAGCCAAAGGTCATCATTCCATCTGGGTGATCGTTGATAAATTGACCAAGTCAGCACATTTCCTTCCTATGAAGAGGACGTTCACAACAAAGAAGCTTGCCCAAATCTATGTGTATGAGATAGTGCACTTGCATGACATTCCAACAGCTATCATGTCTGATATAGGTCCTCAGTTCATGATCTGCTTTTGGGAGTGATTGCACACAGCTTTGGGTACACGATTGAAGTTTAACACTACTTTCCACCCATAGACAGATGGTCAATCTGAGTGGACCATTCAGATCTTGAAGGATCTGTTGAGAGCTTGTGTTCTTTAGTTTTCAAGAAGTTGGGACATACACCTCATTTTTATAGAGTTCTCCTACAACAACAACTATCAGAGTAGCATCGACATGGCACCTTACAAGGCATTATATGGGAGGTGTTGCATATCTCCATTGTGTTGGTATGAGACAGGTTGGTATCATCTTCTTGGTCTTGATCTTTTACAATAGATGGCAGAGAAGATCAAGGTAATCCAACAACAGTTGAAGGTAGCACAGGATAGAAAAAAGTCGTATGTAGATAACCATCATAGACCCTTGGAGTTCTGAGTGGAAGACAAGGTATATTTGAAAGTCTCTCCTTGGAAAGGTATTCATAGGTTTGGGAAGAAGGGTAAGCTAAATCCTAGGTTTATGGGACCTTACCCAGTGGTGGCACACATTGGGAAGGTGGCCTACAGGTTGGAGTTGCCACCTGAGTTGCACATGTTGCATCCAAAATTTCATGTGATTATATTAACAAAGTGCCATCCAGATACAGAGTTAGTGTTGTAGCCTGTGGAGGTAGAGCTTGATAGGGATATGAACTATGTGGAAGGTCCAGTGTTGATCATTGACTGAAGAGTGAAGAAGCTAAAGAGGAAGGACCTAGTGCTTGTGACGGTTCTTTGGCATCATCGTGGTATTGAGGAAGCCATGTGGGAGATCGAAGAAGAGATGAGGAGGAAGTACCCCTCTCTTTTCTCTTAGGATTTTAGGCATGAAATCCCTATTAGGGGTTTATGGCATGTAAGGACCCTGACCCACATTTTGGGATAAACTTTTTTTCTTAAGTATGTTGCTTAGAACCTTCTCTAATCATATGAGATGTAGTTAGGGCATGTATAAATCTTAAGTTATATGTTTGATCTTGTTTGGATGATGCTTGTGTTTTGTGGTGTGGTTTTGGTGCAAATTTCAATTCACCCAGAGTAGGAGTTGATGTGCAAGTTTTCCACCTCTAGAGTGTTCCTTCTCTCTCTTGGAATCATCTAGAGGAGAGAGAGATGGGAACCTTGTTTGGGTCTTGGTTGTGTAGTAGAATCCTTGGTGATGTTTAGACTACATGAGTGAGGTGTGTTTTGCACCTAGATGTGTTATCTCAGGTTAGAGAGCCTTAAAGAGGCTATGTATCAGTTTGAGAGTAAGTGTGGTCATGCATCTTGGTCAAGTGAGTGTGTGGGAGGAGATGCATCTCAGTTTGGAGGGTTGTAAGGTTGCATATCGATTTGGGTGTGTGTGAGGATATGACATCTCAGGATATGTCATCTCGGGCTAGTAAGGTTGTGATCTTGGTAGGAGACCAAGAGGCTGAGATCTAGCCTAGATCATATCACCGTGTCTTGCATGTTGTTGCATGTAGGCCTTTTTCATGGACAAGTGTCACCTAGCTTCCTAAGGTGATGACACCTTTCCCATGATCTCTATCATCCCCCTAAGTATATAGTCTTCTTTCTCACCATGCAAGAGAATCCTTTTGGCCGTTCTTACTTTCTCTCCTTCTTGGTGGATGACCTTGAGAAGCTTTAGGAGCTAGAGAGGCTCTCTTGGATCTTGGAGGAGGAGTTTTAAGATTGTAGTATTCCTTGATCGCCTTTCATCTTCTACCTTGTTAAGTTATGGTTCCTTATCTCTCTTCTTCTTTTCAGCCATGGATCATGGATATATGCTTTTCATCTCGATCTATCTTAACATTTTTCTTGTCTTTTCCTTGGAGGTGTTATGGTGATCAAGTTTGGTGGGTCATCTTCAACCTTGAACTTGTGACCTTGAAGCTTGAACTTGGAGCTTGGATCTTGGTTGTGATCTTTGAGGCAGGTTATATTACTCGTAACCTATCTATTATTCACTTTACCCATATGTTGCACTTGGTATTTTATCTTCTTTTCATTTTTCCCCTATCATGTTAGTAAGATGTTAGTTTTGAGAGCTTCTTTGATTAGGGAAGTCTAGATGGTCGATCAGACTTCGTTCTTCTTGGTAGTGGACATGTTGATGTTTTTTCTAAGAAAATTTTGTATGGTGGTCGACATGTTTGAGATTGAAGACGGCCAAACTAATATCCTTAATTGATAGCTTTTGTGAAACTGGTATGGGTTGCTAATACGACACCATGGGCAAGTGTTAAATAGATATGACAAGATGATGGACATGTAGTACTCTAGCCGGGATAAGATGAGGGTGTAAACCTGATACACACTCTAGAGGAGCCAAACTGATATGTTGAGGATGCTAGCGTGACATGTCATGTGGTCATTAGACCAGGATGATATCTTGTGAGAAGGTATGCCTTGAAGTGCCAAACCAAAATTCCCTTGGTTGAGTAAGAGGCTGACATAAAGATGTCTAGCTTGGTGACGTTCAAGTAGAGTTAAACGACACACCTTGGGGAGGTTAACTCCTTGTGCCTTGCATAGAGGTAGTCGACATGTTATGGTGGTGACAAATCGACACTCAATGTCAAGCATCAACCCAACGTGCTTGGACTGATGCTAAACCGATACACCTCAAGATGAGCTAACCCAACAACTTGAGGTCTAACCCGATATCCTTAGATTATCTAACCTGACAACTTGAGGTCTAACCCAATATCCTTAGATGAGCTAACCTGACACCTTGAGGTCTAAACTAATATCCTTAGATAATCTTGCCTGACACACCTTGGTGTGGGTAGGATGAAACATGGAGATGACAAAACCGAGATCCCTCTAGCCATATGAAATGGATACCTTGTAATGGTAGTCATGATACATCATGTTAATGATGGGGTTATATGGTATGATAGGATACACTATGCGGTGTTTGTATGAGAAACAAGGGAGTGTTGTTTTCTATAACCTTTAATCTCATAACATACTCTATAGTGTAATGGAAGTGATGAATTGAAGTTGGTTGTTGATCCAACTCTGTAAACCCTAATTGGTTAAAGAGAACTCTAACCCTAGTGATGTAGTATGAATGACATGAATCTTTATGAGATGGTAGTTATGATGAAGTATTATTTTTCTTGTTATAAGTCTCTAACCATGCAAGTTTCACTAGCCGATAAGAATAGCTAGATCAGAGCTATGGTGTTTATGATATGATTGAATGGGCCTTATGAGACATGTGAGATATTGGTATGATAGAAAAAGGAGGTAAATGGGTCTTATGACCTAATGATGTTTTATTGCCTAATATGAGGTGATAATTTTCTCAGCAATAAGATGAGGGGTTTATACCTCAAAGTATGTGGTCCTTGTGATGAAAAATATGATGAAAGGAAATCATCGAGTGATAATGTAATGAGATCACACCTTATATGCTCAAATATTTTTTGGTAATGTATTATGCCCTTATCTTTGTAGAACTTGTTTAAAGTGTATACATTGTAACTTGATTGATGCTAATAGGCACTTAAATAACCTAACTAATCATGTAGCTTGCCCTGTGCCATAGGTCCATTTAGTGTCAGCATTTGTTGGATGGTGAAATGAGTTTAACTCAGAGAGCATATTTTTGAATATGTGGGGGCCATGATGAATATCCCCTTACGTCCAGGATATTTGATATAGGATTGGCTACATGCCATACCCTGGGAGGAGTGTGGCTTTGGGCCGTAGCTTAGTGATATGTGATAGATGATTGGCTACAAACCATACCCTGGGAGGAGTGCTGTTGTAGACTGTAGCTCAATTTTATTAACGTTGTGACTTCTACCAAGGTGAGATAGACTTGTACAACTGGACTTTATGTTGCTAGTAGCAGTTTGACTAGTAGTGATTTTTATTAGCGTCGTGACTACTACCAAGGTGATGTTACTATAAGTTCACTCATACTGATCGAGGTGGTGAGTTTGTGAAATTCCAGCTCTTCCATGGACCTTGTATGGCACCAATTTTGACTTAGTAGTGGTTGGTTGGATTTGAGTGGTACGACTCAAATCCTTCAAGCGTAATAAAATACGTAATCAACTGTGAAGTGCATTTGATTATGATCAAACACGAGAATGTTGGTTGTAGCCTTGCCTTGCTTTATACATGTTAGTTGGTAGAAAATATATGTGTTCTTTATATTCCTTCTTCAATTGTTGATTGCTCTACTATTCAATAATAAGTGCCAGTATTGCTTAAACTTCTTTACTTAGAAGTTACATATTATTTAGTTGAATTTGGTCATCTTGCTTAACCATGTACATACTTTCTTTATTAACTACGCTATAATAGAGTTGGTGGAGAGTTATATCTCTGGCTGAGATTTGGAATCTCACCTCGTGGGTTTCCCACATATTTTTAGGTGGGCATGTACGAGGAGGTAGAGATCGTGCAACTGAGGTTGAGGATAAGCAAGAAAGATAGTAGCTAACAAGGTTGGAAGTTTTGCTATATTTCCTTTTGACGTTAGAGTCCTAGAGTCTTCCCTATCCACTCAAGTCTTTGGGTGTGTTTTGTAGACATGCTTTCGATATATGGTTGGCTTGTGTGCCCTTTTGTGTACAACTGTGGTTGATATATGTATATATGTTTTGGACAAGTTTTCTTGTAACAGGTTGATGACACCCATGGTAAGTTCCTTGTGACATGAAAGGACTTGTATGTAAAGGTTTTTTCTACTTGGCAGCTTAATAAAAATGGTTTTAAATTTCTAGTATTTTCCTATGATCCATTGGTTAGTGGTTAATCACATTTTGTTTTGAGTAATCTCACTTTTTGTTGCACGGGGCGTTATAGTCTAGTCCTAAGACCCTAGGGGAAGCATGTTGATACAAACTTATATTCTAGTTAAGGGCCTAAAATATAGAAATCTAGTTGTTGTACCCAATAGAGTTAGGTAATACTTAGTCTTGAGTAGATGTCTTGACTTGACTAAATCATAACTTGAATGGATTCAAACTTCAAATTTCATTGTAAGATTATTGTGAGGTTAACCTAGAAACTATATATGTCGGTGAAGGGCTACATTTATTTTGCAATATGATATATAGACCTTATTTGAGCTAGCCTTGTTGATGAATGAAGAGTCACTTGATAGTTTTGGCTTAATCTAGCATGATTATGTCGATTGAAATAGATAAGATTTAATATTTGCTTCAATAATCCACCTAAATTAGGCTCTATTTGAGTGTAAGTGCCAAATCCTGACAGAAATCTTATGCTAGTGCATAATACATGGACTTACCCATGTACATGAAAATAATGTTTTTAATAATTTGACCCACATCCATTCCATTTCCATTTTGAGGAAGTTGAATCCCAGTCATGAGAGTCCTATGAAGTCTTGAAATAGGTTTGTCATTGATAATTATCTTGCCCCACCATCCCTAGAATGACCTGATTTATATTGGGTTCCATGGTTCCGATGTAAAGGCCCATGAGGAGGATATTGTTTATGTGTTTCACATTTTAAGATGATCTAATCCAGTTGGATCTACCCAAATCACTTGTGAGGATATTAGATTCAAAGGTGAAGGAGATTTAGAGTAAAGTATTAAGGTTCAATAGAATCACCATAAGGTGGATGAAACCACAAGTGAGTTAAAAAGTTGACATGGTAAAAGGTCATCCCCACCTTTTTATCGTCATGCAAACATTTGTGGGGAAAATTCAGTTATGGGGGACAAGATGTGAGGACTTATCTCCTATTATGTAGAGGTTGCAATTGAAGAAGATTATTAAATAACATCCTGTAAATAAATCATGTTTTGGTTTATATATTCTCTTGAGTCCCTGGGACACCAATTCAAGAATTTCTTATTCAAGTGAGTAAACATAAATTACTTATGATCATTTTTGTCTATACTACCACTTTAGAGAGTTATGTTCATGTTTTGAATATTTTATGATATTATATCTGATTTTCTAGACTTTTAGTCATATAAGATGATTTGAAGGCCAAAAAAAGGATTTGTACAATAAAAAATTTGCTGCCATATTTTTATGATAGCAAGGTAGAGATAATGTAAGGTTTATCTTGAATTTTCAAGTCATTTAGACTTTTCATATTGCCTAAAGAATTGATTATCTATTGTGGGCCAAACATGTATATGCATTCCTTAATGGTTTTAGTTAGGAATCCAATGTTCCCAAATGGGATAAAACATGCTCAAAGTTGAATTTTTCTGGAAAAAATAGGGGTTAAAATTTCATGTTAGTCGGAGTCACATTTTAAAAGTTATGAGTTTTTTAAAGTTTGTATGATGTTGTTTCATTTTATGCTTCATTTATTAATCAATAATCATGAATATATTTAATGTTAGAAAAACATGGAGCGCATACCTTAAATAAGTCACATAGAAGGCGATCCTTGGATCCACTATCAATGATATTGAAGTGGTCTTCACCTTTGTCCATACAAGGAAATATAGGTGAAAGGGAAATTAGATCACTATGAAAACTGACCAATATAGCATGAATAGAAGTTTCTTTTGAGTGAAGAAATTATATTCAAAACTAGCATAGCTCTCCATCATCTCCTGATAGACTTGATAGATACAGGGAAATCTTGACCCCACGTCTCAGTTCTTCCTTCATTAAATTCCATGTACATAGGCAATAATGGAATGAAGAAATATATATAGGGGGGTTACATATTTCCACACCCTAACCCTTTGATAGAGGACTCCTCCATGTTTCCTAAGGGGTTATGACCTTTATAGTGTTTTACTAGACCATGGATTTCATAGGAGAGGAAAAACAAAATTCTTTATGGTGTATCCTTTTCCACTTTGGATAGAACATAAAAGAGATTTCTTCTACCGGAAACACCAAGTGTCTATGTTCAAAGGAAGGAGACTTGGATATCTCTAAACCTCTTCGATGTTGTTGTGGGTGTTTGAATCTCATGCAAGGGCTCCCTAGAGATCCTCATTGTAGAGATACTATGTTCTCTAGTATGGAGGGAAGGAGACATGCACTCATGTTTTTTTTTGATGTGTGAGCAAAACTAATTGATCAAGGTCTCTAGTATGTCTTGCTTCCTCTCCCAACATACCTACGTGAGGCCCACACAAGGACTGAAATCATTTGGCTATGGTCTAGGATGGACAAATAAGGATATGCCACTGAGTGGCTCGATACCTTCCAATAGGTTTACAAAAATACATCATCTGTTGGGAGAGGCTCAGGGAAGACCTGGAACCGTATGTCCATGGTCTAAGGTATTCATCTTAGACCATGACCCTGAGTGGCTCGATATCCCTCAAAAAACTATAAGTTCATGAAAATTTCATCATTACATTGAAAATGCCATAGAAAAATTGTTGAAACATCCTATTTATGTGAAGTTATATATGAAATTAATTAATAAAAAGGTAGGAATACATTAAAATTACTTATAAGATCTAACTATTTTTTCTCTTCATTTAATTCAAAGGACCATCTTCCTTAATGTTATTAGTTGATTAGTAACCTAATAATGTTTATGTTCATATTGCAATGGCCCATGTCCAGTAATGTCAGCGACTCTAATGAATTAGATCATCCTTTAAAACCTTAATTAGATCTTATTTCTTTGTACTAATAACGATGATGAGGACATATAACTTGAGTCTGAAAAAATTATCTATGTGAATGTTGGTGAACACTAAGTCATTAAATTGTTTTAATGTTTGATCTAGGTAACATAAGGATATGTTGATAATAGAGATTCCAACTTGGTTAATTAGAAACCTTTACAAAACTCATGAAGTTAATATTTTCTATAAACACTAGTGACATTACCCAAAGTTAGGGCTTGAACCCAAAAAATCCCTAATATATATTCAACTCTCAACATAATTCACACTACAAACCTAGAATAGATTGTAACACCCCATCTTGGGATTCTTGAATAATTTTAGGAACATATTGAATATTGTTTGATATATTTAAAGTTTTGAACTTGGATGGTTCTGATTATGCTAGCATCATCTTCCCTCCATGACATGTACATGGGTTTAATCATGAAAAATATCTTTATTCACTTTGTTTTGATTCTTGAGGTTTTTTAAATGTTGGATCAATATGGTCAATTTCTAGTATGCATATACTTTCTACAAAATATAAGGTCTGATATGTATCATTATTAAAAAATAGTGAAACCCAGTAACCAATACCTGATAAGAATGTTTTTGGATGAAGCCAACTCTCGGGTTATAATATAGAATAATCACCAAGAGAGTGTTCATAACACAAATATGAAGGGAGGTGGGAAAGAGTCCAATTGTGGGATATGCACCAATGAGCCTAACAACATGACATACACTTCAATATCCATCCATGGATCAATTATTGGTACACCAAGTAGGGTGGGAATGATTATCGGTTCAAACTATATAGAAAATATGGAGCTTACATTATCTACAATTACTTGTTTTAAATCTCAATATATGTTGTTAAATTATATGCACACATTTTGGTTGCACCCACATACTTATCATAGTTATGTGTTAACTACATCTTTTTGTTGAATTTTTAGGTTACGAATGTTTACTTGAAGCCATGGATCACCTTGCAAGAAAAGAATAATGCTCAGTGAGAAAAGAGGGAGGATTTAGATAGTTTGAAATTATGTCTCACAAGTTATAATATTTCTCAAACTTAATAATATTTTAATGCCCTTTGAAGATATTGATCTCCACTTTTCAAAAAAAATTTAGTGTTTGAAGTTATAACGATTAATATTATTTTGTAATAAATATGGATCCTTGGAAATATATGGCTAATGGCCCTTGTCTTCTTAGTCCAACTATAATGGGAATAATGGGAGTAGGTGGTCTTTACAAGATAGATTCTCTTGGTCATTATAGTGCACTTGGTTTATCCTCAAATTTCTAACTAGCCTCTCCCTAAACTCACTATGTATGATAACTACTCATATCATTAGAAGATGCACATGATTGTCGATTATTTGTCATTATTATACCATAACATAAAACCCAATCCTAAAGGATCTATGTTTCACATTTTACATTTTAAAACAATATAAATAATTATTTACATCATGAATATCACTATTGAACATGGAGGCTTATTCATATACATCAAAACTAGACAAAATATATTCCAGACCTTATGTTTTGTGTGTTCTAACAAAGAGAATTCCCTAAATTTGCCATCTTAGGTTCTCACTAGCTTCATTTTATGCTAGTATTTGTAGCTATCTAACTTGTTCATGCACCTACACATGTGGAATACAAGGAACTAACTAAAAGGAAAGAGTGTAGTCACATGTATCAATAACAATTCCCATTTAAATGAAACTAAAGTAAATACATGAATTATAATTATATGTCACAACAATGAATCACAATTATACATGAAGATATAATGAGAAAATTACATATTCAATACATTTGATTAATAGTTCAAGAAGTCAAAGATTGAACAAATGGTTCACTTGATATTCCTTCCAATGTTCTTGTAAATCCCATTGAGAGCAAGAATCATACAAACTCAACTACCAATTAGTTAGGGGGTAACTATTCCCTTCCCTATGTGAAATTGTGGAAATCTAAATCCACTAAAATGCTAGGGAGACTTATCTCTTTTACGTCAAATAATACAAAATATGTGCCATTTAATCAAGGAATGATGCAATTGAATTTTTTCAAAGAGAAAAGGCAGCGCTTGTGAACAAATTTAAACTCTCCACCATTGACCATATAAAACGAGAGTTATTCAAGATGAAAAAACAATTTATATAAAAATAGTATATTTTTATACCCGAAAAGAAGAACTAATTAAAGTAAGGATATTCTAGTGGTTGGTGCTTCAAAATATCACAAGAATATTTTACATGTAAGAAATAAGAGTTATTGACTATTATTTTGGTTAGGAATGATTTCATAATAAATTTTCTCATGTTCTAGGGTTTCATGGTGTTTTAATTGAGGGTTTATCTATGACTTCCATTCATCAAATACATATAAAAGGGAAGACTTACATTTAATATGATGTAGCTCTATTATATTACTTTAAATTAGTCATTTTGTATATTATAACTCTTAGGGATAAAGTTGGATGGTAGATTTGGCATAGTACTTATCTATACATAGTAAGTAGCAGTTAGATTTTTTTATTTTTATTGATTCTAACTCATTATTAGTAATGATAATTTTTAGATGTAGGACTCACAATAATTAAAATAAACTTTCATGTTGTATATGTCAATCATATTTTAACATACATATAAGAATCTATGCTATATCATGTTTCTCATTTGGTGATTTTTTTTGAAATTCCATCATATTTCTATATCTTTTTTTATTTTCCAAATACTGTTATTAGTGACTAGATGTATACTACCAATTAGAATTATATTTATTTATAATTTTCTAGTGATTAGAATGATATTAAACATCTCTTATTTTGTATATTATTTATTAACAACATCGATTATTTGTTCCGTTTTGTCAAATCAAACAATGCATTTTCCAATATTTACAAAAATACTGGTACAGAAACATAATATTTCAAATAGGGATATGATTATAATCTTAGATCTGAATGTTTAGATTATTTTCTGAAAGAGGGAGGGACCTGACTGAACTACCACAAACCACATTGGGCTTTTAGGGATTGTGTGGCTCAGCTATATCCTTTCTTTGGGAACTATCCATACATGCTATGGTGTTGATATCTCACATGACGTTTCCATGATAGAGGAGAGCATTGGTTGGGGTAAGGATAGAAACATGATATGGAGTTGTGGAGAGAAGGAGAGATTATTGTGGGATAGAAATGGGCTTATTGTGGGTATGAGTTTGGTGAGAATGGGAAATAGTTTTTGACGGAATAATGATTTTGATTTAAATTTGCAACGAAATAAGGGAGTGGAACATGTGGAGTTGGGAACCGTGGGGAGAGAATAATGGGGATTGCTGGAGAATAGAAAAGGAAGTGGTGTATATTGTCAGAGATGAGGGCGGTGAGAGTAGGAATTGATTACTATTGAGTTAATGGGTTTGTAAGCAGAGGGTGGAAGTCTGTTATTTTTTAAGAAATTTGTTAGACAAACATAGTGGCATAAGAGACATAATAATAGTGGGAGAGTGAATTGAGGAGTTGTTAGGAGTGTGGTGAGAGAGTGGGGAGTCGTTATGGATAAGATATTCATTTTTTGTTTAGTTTTGAGGATGCCTGTGATAACCTAGATTTTTGGAGTTTTAATAACTAATACAATAATTGAGAGACATGCATTCTATATAAGATGTCAAATACCAAATTGAGGATATCATGATTCAATCGTGGACTCTTTTGACCCAAAGTGTTATTGGAAATACTTTTGATGACTGATAGATGTGTATTCAGGGTTTACGTTTATATTAATGAAGTTATTTGAGGAACTATGCTAGAGGAACAAATATTACAAGGTTTGGTTTTAAATTTAGTAACCAGAGGCCTTGAGTGCTGAAAATCCAATGGTTCAAATTTCTTTTATGTGGAGTGTGTCCAAGAAAGTACTAGAGTATGAAGTTACTAATGTTTTGTTTTAATGTTATTCAAAACCTTAGTCATCTCTTATTTAAGATATTATGGCATGTGAAAAACCATGTCACACGACCAAGCTCGCATTGACATTAAGGAATAAGAGATGTATTTATTTATTTTATCTGAACCGTTTTAGTATATCCAAAATAGGGATCTCGTTCTCACCCTCCGAGAATGGATCAACGGAACCCAGGTTGAGGTGTCCCCCTAGATCCGATGAAACTGGGATGATTAGTGACTCACAAAACAAACCCCCAGCTTGCGAGATATGAAGGGGAGGTGAGAGAGACATTAGCCTAGACCTCTTCCTCCTTCCTCCATTGCTGCTACAGCAGCCAAGCGTCAACCCTGTGGACGAAGGGACTCGACGGGTGCCTCCTGATCTAAGTCTTGGTCAGAAAACAGATGCAATGAACTAGCCTTTTTGCCCAACCCCTACAGTCGGCGTCAGAAGGATTTACAGAAGCTGCTCGAGCTTCCATGGTCGAACATGGAGCCTCATTCCGGGAGCATATTGTAGGCATCGCCAGTGTGGTCGGGACCATGTCTTAGATTTTTGGAGGCGTCGTGACGCTCCTGGATGGCTGTGGGCGAAGAACAAGGTGGAGGAGAACCCCAAACTCACCTCTATCAGTACCACCACCGCCGACATCATATGGGATAGTGGTGGGGATCTAGTTCCCTGAAAATTGACGACGCAGCGTTTAGGGGCTTCTCAGATCTAGTATGCTAGCCTTGAAGCATCTAGGTGGAGCCGTGAAGGCAGTGCACCTCGTCGGAACTCAAATTCCAGGTGGTGCATAGGCAGAAAACCCACACACCACACCTGCCAGAACGGAGGATGCACGCAGACATCGGGCTCTGGCGGTAGATGCAGTGCAAAAGAGAGATGAAGGAGGAGCCGTGGAGAGATGCCAACCAGGCGAAGGCGAGCAGAGTGGTGATGGAGGCGGCTTGCCCGTGGACTCATGCCCAGATCAAGAAGGGAGGTGATGCACTAGAGTACTAGGTCGACGGCGACTCGGTTGCAGGTTCACGCGGATGATTTGCGTGAGGACGAGATCACGAAGGAAGAAGAAGAAAGAAGAGCTTGAACCGGGTTTAATACCCTTAAACCGACTGGACCCCAGTGAAGCAAAAGAGCCACGCCACCTAGACACGTGGCCAATTTTGATTGGCCCTATCAGGTAATAATTTCAGTAAATGAACATATCTTCAATAATTCGTAGAAATTAGCTCGATGCTCAGAAAAATAAGTACAATATACCGAAATTCTCAGAAAAATGCATAGAATGTAGTGGAAGCATAATATCTGTTATTTTATGCATTAATCTCAGTTATATCATATAAGTTGTGAAATTCTCGTTTAATGGATAATAAATAGCAAATGATGACATAAAATCATGTAAAAATATCAGTAAGTCCATAATTACATATAGAATGCGTATGATCCCAGATATGTTCATGTTGATGCTCAAAATCATATAATTTCATTAATATGTCTAATTAGGGCTAATAACCCTAATAAAATGCAATAAATGCATACATGGTCAATAAATGATGAAATTCACAGAGTAAACTTATATCAGTATTTTGAACCTCAGTTTTAATTATGAGATCATAAAGATGAACAAAATCCATGTTATATGGAGATGAATATTAATACATGGTTTAAAACCCTAATCTAGATTAATGATGCAACCTAGGGTTATTATGTGCACAAAAAGGATATGGAACCTAATATTCAGATAATGAATCATAATCTGGAAAATGACATCAGTAAGATAAATATAAGACAATAATGCAAGTAAACGTTGAAATATCCTAATGAGATAATATAAACTCTAATGAACACGACTAGGGTTAAGATGATGAGAATCTGATGCTAGTATATGATTTTGTTATTAATCAGGTGCTGACAAGATATGTAGATGATCCAGAATGTAAATAGGAATCTCTGAACTCAGGTACGTGGGATTTATTAAGTATAAGACTAGTTTTCTGGTTGCCTATGATATGCAATATCTTGAATGCTTGTATTTGTATATGATTGCTTGGTTGAACTAGTATGAGTTATACTTTGCCAAATCTAATAGAACATAAATGAGTATGATGGGTTGTAGCTACTAGAGCACATAGCCTAGTGTGGATGTATGTTGCCTAACATGGATGTAAGATTCCTTGGCCCATGTTAGATGTATGATGATACTATATTGCCCACACTAGATGTAAGTCAAGTGCAAGTATGTGTAGTACAACCGCATCAAAGTGAAAGCCATAAAAGAAATGTTTACCTGATTATCGCTTTAAATAATGTTTTCTTTTACTCTTTCTTTCTCAAGTTATTTCAATTATGCAAACATATTAGTATGTATCTTTCTACCCACTTACACAACACCTTGTGTGTTGATTCGTTGTTTCACGTATGTTTTAGGTTCAGAGATAGCATGGGAGGAAAAGTACAGGATGTGAGCAAGTTGTTCAGGTTGTACCTATTGTGAAGATCCTAGTTAGCATACATGTTCAGACTTGTAGAGTTTTATCCAATATGTAACTGTAAATCATGTTGTAATAATTCATTTTATATAAATTGACATGTTGAATGTTGAGAATGTTATGGTTGTATGTTCATGTATGTGTATTATGCTTCCGCATCGCTTTCTGATATTAATTGGATGATGTTTTCGGATTATGACATCTCATTCCCAATAGGGTTTGAGAATTTGAAAATCCGGGGACGCCACAGTTGGTATCAGAGCATGAACAGTAGCTACATCTAACAATTTCTCACCATGAAACATTAAACCTAAATCTCACCTTTCACTTTAAACCTTAGAAACTTAGTAAGTTGTTCTATAGGAATAAGGTTTGACCTAGACTCTAGGTTAGAACCTAGATGTTTGAGAACTAGGTTTAGACAAGTGTGAGAAACCCTTTCCATATAGAGCTCATATGTATTGGGTAGCTACACTAGTCTACATCTCGTTCTCACCATTTGACTAGGTTGCATGACACTAGACTATCTACGGTGTGTGGGACACTCGGTTTTGCTGATTTGGTTTTGTTTTCCAATCGGCTCGAGCCTCGAGTGTTTTCTCTGACGTCTTCTTTCTCGGAGAAAAACTATATAATATTTTATTATATATATGTAAATATAAAAATGTGTCCCTCACACTGAAGAGTAGTTAGTGTTCATGCAATCTAAGTGAAAGGGGGTGACATCAGTCTAGAAGAGAGAGTAGTCTATATTAGATGTCTAGAGGCTTATCAAGATATGTGATACATAGAGCATATGATAGAATGACAGTTGAAATAAGCACGTGAAATCTTATCTAAGTTTGATCTCTGATGGTATAAGTTCCCTTATATAGGTTTAAGTTGCATATTAGTTGAATCCAATTTTGGAGAATTTAAGCAAAATCTTGATGATGAAAGTACATTCCCTTTTCCTACTTAAGATAAGTTAAGTTAAGATAGAGATGAGTGTGCATGAGCCTCAAGCTCTTATACAAGGAGGATGTCTAGTGGTAGGATGAGATATGTGGTGAACTCTAGAGAGAGTAAGACCCACAAGGAGAAGGTCATAGGACCTAGTCTCCAATATATGAGATATGTGTTAAAAATAAAATCCTACACTAGATTACTCTCGAGTGTTGAGTTGAGTCCTTATGCATGATTCATATATATATATGTGAGAATTGGGTAAAATAAAAATGATGGGTAGATGACCCATATGATAAATACAATCCTTTGGCTGAGTTAGGTCCTAGCTAGAGTGACATATTTTGTGAATCTCATCATTAGTTGCAAGTGAGGTAATATATGAACTCTAGTTACGAGAGTATGATGCTTTGTACAAAAGATACTCAACATACATGTTCTCCCTTCTTCTTCTCTTTCTTAATATATGATGATAGAAACCTCACTTGAGCTATATAGATGATTTATATATGAGGAGTCACTCACATAAGCTTGACCTATTCTATATTTCCCCCTATATCATACATGTAGCACCCAAGATTGAAATCATGATAAGTTTGACTTTAAAATATTCTCTTCCCCTTCATATGAAACATGAAAGATATGATGTTGAGACCATGGGAGAAACTTAGTATATTATCTCTTTCCCTTCACATAATACATGCAAGACATAAAAAGTTGAACTCATGAACTTGATATAAAGATATTTTTGGATCATAGGATATATGATCAGAAATATAGTTGTAACTTTGATCCTTTTCTATGTATGCTTCTAAGTTGAGTATGAATATCACACCATATGGTGAAACCCTAATGGTCAAACATGTTGCGTAAGCCTTCTTAAGAAAAATTCTAATATCAAGGGGGAAGATAAATCTCCTCTAATGCTGAAATCATTGTATGATGTTGATCATAAAACATATTAATGATGTTAGATTTGAACAATCTGAATATCATGGCATATAAACGAATTCCTCTTGAACTTTAAAATTATGTACAAAACCCGTATCCTTAGGGTTGATGTAATCCTAAGATATCATAATGTCATGTTACGGCTAAGACATTAAGTGATGCTTCCACATATATATATATATATATATATAAGGTGGGGTGGACACCCCCAAGAATCTCTAGACCCTAAGCTAACAACTTAGAGTGCATGCAACTATGGTGGTCTTAGAACCAAAGCAATGATGAAGTATATGAAGTTGAACTCCTAAATAGCCTCTTAAGTAGGAGATTAGTTGAATTTCGAGGACGAAATTCCAAATAACGTGGGGTGAATGTGATAACATAGATTTTTGGAGTTTTAATAACTAATACAATAATTGAGAGACATGCATTCTATATAAGATGTCAAATACCAAATTGAGGATATCATGATTCAATCGTGGACTCTTTTGACCCAAAGTGTTATTGGAAATACTTTTGATGACTGATAGATGTGTATTCAGGGTTTATGTTTATATTAATGAAGTTATTTGAGGAACTATGCTAGAGGAACAAATATTACAAGGTTTGGTTTTAAATTTAGTAACCAGAGGCCTTGAGTGCTGAAAATCCAATGGTTCAAATTTCTTTTATGTGGAGAAAGTACTAGAGTATGAAGTTACTAATGTTTTGTTTTAATGTTCTTCAAAACCTTAGTCATCTCTTATTTAAGATATTATGGCATGTGAAAAACCATGTCACACGACCAAGCTCACATTGACATTAAGGAATAAGAGATGTATTTATTTATTTTATCTGAACCGTTTTAGTATATCCAAAATAGGGATCTCGTTCTCACCCTCCGAGAATGGATCAACGGAACCCAGGTTGAGGTGTCCCCCTAGATCCGATGAAACTGGGATGATTAGTGACTCACAAAACAAACCCCCAGCTTGCGAGATATGAAGGGGAGGTGAGAGAGACATTAGCCTGGACCTCCTCCTCCTTCCTCCATTGCTGCTACAGCAGCCAAGCGTCAACCCTGTGGACGAAGGGACTCGACAGGTGCCTCCTGATCTAAGTCTTGGTCAGAAAATAGATGCAATGAACTAGCCTTTTTGCCCAACCCCTACAGTCGGCGTCAGAAGGATTTACAGAAGCTGCTCGAGCTTCCATGGTCGAACATGGAGCCTGGTTCCGGGAGCATATTGTAGGCATCACCAGCGTGGTCGGGACCATGTCTTAGATTCGTGGAGGCGTCGTGACGCTCCTGGATGGCTGTGGGCGAAGAACAAGGTGGAGCAGAACCCCAAACTCACCTCTATCAGTACCACCACCGCCGACATCATCTGGGATAGCAGTGGGGATCTAGTTCCCTGAAAATTGACGACGCAGCATTTAGGGGCATCTCAGATCTGGTATGCTAGCCTTGAAGCATCTAGGTGGAGCCGTGAAGGCAGTGCACCTCGTCGGAACTCAAATTCTAGGCGGTGCATAGGCAGAAAACCCGCACACCACACCTGCCAGAACGGAGGATGCACACAGACATCGGGCTCCGGCGGTAGATGCAGTGCAAAAGAGAGATGAAGGAGGAGCCGTGGAGAGATGCCAGCCAGGCGAAGGTGAGCAGAGCGGTGATGGAGGCGGCTTGCCCGTGGACTCATGCCCAGATCGGGAAGGGAGGTGATGCGCTAGAGTACTAGGTCGACGGCGACTCGGTTGCAGGTTCACGCGGATGGTTTGCGTGAGGACGAGATCGCGAAGGAAGAAGAAGAAAGAAGAGCTTGAACCAGGTTTAATACCCTTAAACCGACCGAACCCCAGTGAAGCAAAGGAGTCGCACCACCTAGACACGTGGCCAATTTTGATTGGCCCGATCAGGTAATAATTTCAGTAAATGAACATATCTTCAATAATTCGTTGAAATAAGCTCGATGCTCAGAAAAATAAGTACAATATACCGAAATTCTCAAAAAAATGCATAGAATGTAGTGGAAGCATAATATCTGTTATTTTATGCACTAATCGCAGTTATATCATATAAGTTGTGAAATGCTCGTTTAATGGATAATAAATAGCAAATGATGACATAAAATCATGGAAAAATACCAGTAAGTCCATAATTACATATAGAATGCATATGATCCCAAATATGTTCATGTTGATGCTCAAAATCATATAATTTGATTAATATGTCTAATTAGGGCTAATAACCCTAATAAAATGCAATAAATGCATACATGGTCAATAAATGATGAAATTCACAGAGTAAACTTATATCAGTATTTTGAACCTCAGTTTTAATTATGAGATCATAAAGATGAACAAAATCCATGTTATATGGAGATGAATATTAATACATGGTTTAAAACCCTAATCTAGATTAATGATGCAACCTAGGGTTATTATGTGCACAAAAAGGATATGGAACCTAATATTCAGATAATGAATCATAATCTAGAAAATGACATCAGTAAGATAAATATAAGACAATAATGCAAGTAAACGTTGAAATATCCTAATGAGATAATATAAACTCTAATGAACACGACTAGGGTTAAGATGATAAGATTCTGATGCTAGTATATGATTTTGTTATTAATCAGGTGCTGACCAGATACGTAGATGATCTAGAATGTAAATAGGAATCTCTGAACTCAGGTACGTGGGATTTATTAAGTATAAGACTAGTTTTCTGGTTGCCTATGATATGCAATATCTTGAATGCTTGTATTTGTATATGATTGCTTGGTTGAACTAGTATGAGTTATACTTCGCCAAATCTAATAGAACATAAATGAGTATGATGGGTTGTAGCTACTAGAGCACATAGCCTAGTGTGGATGTATGTTGCCTAACATGGATGTAAGATTCCTTGGCCCATGTTAGATGTATGATGATACTATATTGCCCACAGTAGATGTAAGTCAAGTGCAAGTATGTGTAGTACAACCGCATCAAAGTGAAAGCAATAAAAGAAATGTTTACCTGATTACCGCTTTAAATAATGTTTTCTTTTACTCTTTCTTTCTCAAGTTATTTCAATTATGCAAACATATTAGTATGTATCTTTCTACCCACGTACACAACACCTTGTGTGTTGATTCGTTGTTTTACGTATGTTTTAGGTTCAGAGATAGCATGGGAGGAAAAGTACAGGATGTGAGCAAGTTGTTCAGGTTGTACCTATTGTGAAGATCCTAGTTAGCATACATGTTCAGACTTGTAGAATTTTATCCAATATGTAACTGTAAATCATGTTGTAATAATTCATTTTGTATAAATTGACATGTTGAATGTTGAGAATGTTATGGTTGTATGTTCATGTATGCGTATTATGCTTCCGCATCGCTTTCTGATATTAATTGGATGATGTTTTCAGATTATGACATCTCGTTCCCAATAGGGTTTTAGAAGTTGAAAATCCGGGGATGCCACAATGCGTGAATTACAAGAAATTAAAATATAAAAAAGTGAGAAAAAATGTGAGCAAAGATTGAATGAAGGAGAGAATGCCAACACAAAATTGCAAGGCCCCTGAACTTGCTTAATGAGTTGAATGAGCTTAATTACCATTATTGAATGCTTATAACCTTAATCTAACTTTTGTATATGTTTTTAAATCATAATACAAGCTTAATTTTCAAATTTGGTCCAATTTGGACATTGTTTGAGCAAGTTATGTAATTTTGAGTACATTTTGGAATTTTTTGCAATTTACTCAATTGAGGGGTTTTCTTTGCAATTTGTCACATACATTATGTTCCTTAGATGTTATATTATCATTCTTGATATTTTTGATCCATGGGGCTCCTAGTTGAGCCATGGTTTGAAGGTGTTTTTCTCAAGGGTATTTTAGGGTTTACCCCTTCGTGGATGAGCTACCTTTAGTAGCTACCAACTAATGAATTATGTGATTGGCTGGGAAATTCGACAAAGGAAAGCTAAGAAGGTCAGTAGGGACATTGGGGGAGCTGCCTGTGTGTGTGCTTGTATATTCTTAATAATTTAAGGCCACAGACACATGGGGAAGCTACTGTTACACCTCATGTTTGCTTCTATCGTTATCCATGTGCTATATCTACTTCTTCTTTGCCCAAATTCGAACATATGCTTGCTTTCTCTTTCCTCTAACCTGTGTCAATGAATCCACTCTGTTTTTTTATGGAACCAACTTTTCTAAGGTAGAAGACAACCTCTTTTTGGAGAAGAAGGTCTCCTAGAGCTCCATCTAGCCCTACCTAGGGTTTCCAAGGTTATCTTCTAGGGATTTCGACCAAGGAAAGTTGTTTTATTCCTTCCTTCTCCATTTTTATTACTCTTCTCCTTCCTTATACCTTCCTCTAGGTTGGAACCCTTCTATTACATGGTGAAAGTGGCTCTAGAACTCAAAAATCTATCCTTCTTGTTTCTTTTTCTAGGATTTTGCTTCTTTGTGGAGAGAAGTACCTATTTGGCCAAGTTCAGATCATAATCCAAGGTTTTCTTACTCTATTTTCTAGAGATTCTTTCTGTTTTGGATCTGACCTACTCTATATAGGTGATTTATATAACATTATTCACTTATATTGCTTACTAGAAGCTTGTTAGTTCATGTTTATGCCTTAATGTGTTGAATTAAGCATAGAGAAACCATGCTTGTTAAGAATTACGAATTTTTGTGGTGTTCCCTATTTTTTTCCAGTTCTATATGAACTTGTAAACATGTGTACAACCTTTCTAAGGTGTAACATGATCTGGGACAAGTTGATAGCAACTACCTATGATGCTAATCACAAAACATTTGATGGTTCAAATTAGGGTTGTCAAGCTATTTCCTTCCCTATCACACAACCGATGGTCATACCATTCAACAACTAATGGTTTTGCTATCTTGGAAACTGATGTTCGTGATCAAGGGTGTCAAATTTATGGTGAAAACCTATGGTCACCCCCTTAGGTCAGGTTTTGACTCAATTAGATGTTTAATTATCATCCACTAAGTATTCTACTGATGTTATCAATAGATGATGATATTGGCTTAATATTTGATGGTGTTAACTGAATGTATTACTGATCTAGCAACCAATGGTGACCTAATGATCACAATTAATGGTGGATCAGGCCATCACCATATATGATTAATTAGGAATGTAATTGTAGATTTGACTAAACCTTAAACCAATGGTTCCTTGGTTCAATTGATTTAATGGCTAGACTTATACTTCAATTGATAACCTTGAACAATGAACCTGATCCAATGAATAATATTGGATGTTTCAACATCCAATGGATTAGAATAAATCACAAGGTATTATATGTGGGTCCTAGTGATGATAATCTGATGGTTCAATACCATTAATTTATAGTCTTACCTTTGCCATTACATAGTTATATTTGATAAATTACTATAATAAGTGGATGTCACTACTACAGAAATAGCATTCAATGTCACTTTTCTGGGCGTCAGTTATTAAGGAAAACCGACGCCTTATATGTTAGGCATCGGTTGTTTAAGCAAACCGACGTCTATATTCAAAGACCAGCCAGACACGGGTACCGCTTTGTATTCAGCGTCGGTTGTTTATAACAAACTGACGCTGAAAGTCGGCCGCGAAATCCAAATTTTGATAAAAAAAAATAGTGTCATTTTCAGCGTCGGTCATGTAGGTATAAACCGACGCCTATGTGCGATGAAAATTTGCGCAAAAAGTGTCACTTTCAGCGTCGGTTATCCTTTTATAACCGACGCTGAAGGTGGTTCCCGCCAAACAATTTCATGAAAATATCATCCAATTGGACGTCGGTTGTTGCAAACAACCGACGGTAAAGATGTTTAGGCGTCGGTTGTTGTAAACAACCGACGCTATTTGGGAACTTATACTCCGCGATCGCCCGACTCTTCCCCTTTCTTCTGTTTCATTGCGAGCAATTACCCTATTTCTCTGCTGCCGGCGATTTCTCTCCGGCGATTTCTTCTCCAGTGCCATTTCTCCGGCTATTTCTTCTCCGGCGCCCCCTTCTCCGGCGCCCCCTTCTCCACCACCACTCCTCCTTCTCCGCGCCCCCTTCTCCGCCGCCCCTACTGCCCGCCCCTGCTGCCTGCCCCTGCTGCTCCAAGCACCTGAGGCCGCCGCCACGCCTGACTCTTCGGCGCCGCCTGGTGCTTTTCCACCGTCGTCGCGCCGCCGCAACCACCGCCAGAGCCACCAGAGCTGCTAGCTGCTCCTCCACCGCCGTCGCTGCTAGCTACTTCTCCAGCCAGAGCCACCGGAGCCTCTGCCTTCTTCCCTCTGACAAGGTTGGTCTTCCCGCTGCTAGCTGCTCTGCTTTTTATGCATCGATCAAATTGTTGTGATAAAAATGCATGTAATGTATTTGATTAGAGTTAATCTAATCTGGATGTTCATAATAATGGTATGTTAAATATGATGATTAGGGATAAATATAATGTCTAGTACACAAATATTAGATGATATTTAAGAAAACCCTAGTTTGATGAGCATGTTGTTAATCATGTTAATTATGATTCTTCTATATATTCTGATGTCATTATATAATTATGTGATCCCAACATATTAAATTGAATTAGAATGATTTCATGAATTATAGGGTTTTAAAGTTGATAAACATGTACATGCAGAAATAGGGTTATTAAACCAATGGTTATAACATAGTATGATCTTAATCTGATCTGGATGTTCATAATAATGTAGTATGTTAAATATGATGATTAGGGATACATATAATGTCTAGTAAAGATTCCTAGACCTTTTGTTTGAAACTATTGATTTCTTGATTTATTATTTAATAATGCTCTATTGATTAGGATTAACCATGTTGCCTGTACTTTATAGACATTTATTATATATAAGAATGACAACACATGTATTTGTTGGCCTAGAAACCCGTCCAAGATTGGCTCATTAGGAGTAAATCTTGGATAGTCCCCGGTTTGGGACTGTTCTTGAACACCTAATCTCACTTAGGATGTAAGTGTATAATGTGTATTGGGTTTTCGAGAAAATTTCAGTAGCATTTCCCCGTTTGTTCTCTAAGTACATATGTACTTAGAGAACAACGGGGAAATGCTGCCGAAATTTTCTTGAAAACCCAATACACATTATACACTTACTAGTGAGATTAGGTGTTCAAGGATGGGATAGGTGGTACACATTTATTATATATAAGAATGACATCAAATGTGTTTGTTGGCCTAGAAACCCGTCCAAGATTTACTCATTAGGAGTAAATCTTAGATAGTCCCCGGTTTGGGACTGTTCTTGAACACCTAATCTCACTTAGGATGTAAGTGTATAATGTGTATTGGGTTTTCGAGAAAATTTCGGTAGCATTTCCCCGTTTGTTCTCTAAGTACATATGTACTTAGAGAACAGCGGGGAAATGCTGCCGAAATTTTCTTGAAAACCCAATACACATTATACACTTACTAGTGAGATTAGGTGTTCAAGGATGGGATAGGTGGTACACATTTATTATATATAAGAATGACATCACATGTGTTTGTTGGCCTAGAATGTGAACAATCATTGTTTTTTATATTACTTGTACATTGAAGGATTGCTAATTGATAAAAGATCACAATTTTGGAGACATGTATGTTTATACAAATGCTAAATGTTTTCCTTATTCTAGTTGATACAAATGCTAAATGTTTTCCTTTTTAATGAAATTTTCAGATGGCTCACCATGATGAGAATGATGTCCATGATGAGCATGAAGTCCATGATGAGCATGCTGTCCATGACGAGCATGACGAGGATACCAACATAAGTTCTAAAAACATATCCCGTATTTCTATAAAATTCATTATCTTCTAGTTATGTCATATATCCTGTATTTCTATATTGGCTTAATTCGGTGTGTTTATTTTTGTCAAATTTTAGGTTGATGATGCACAGCTACCCACTGAAGCAATTGAGCAAATTGATGCGCAACAACAAAAACTTAACAAGAAAAGGGGTATCACTCTGTTGAAAAAGTTACTTACGCTGAGTGGCAGTGGATCCAAATTGGTTGTGGAGTTTGATAATGGAGGGAATGCAATTGGAGTGAACCGCAATAATTTTATAAACTATCTTGGGGTTGTCACTCGAAGCCATTGTGGTGTTAAATATGATAATTGGCATAAAGTTCCTCAGGCGAAGAAAGACTTGATATGGAAAGATTTATGCGTGAGTTATTATTATTTGCAATTCTATTTTGTAGATTACAAATTCTATTATTTGCAATTATATTTTTGGTACTAGTTAATAACATTTCTATTTTACAGAATCTGTTTGTATTGGATGAGATGTTGCATCGTAAAAGTGTGATGCAACGCGCTGGAAAGATGCTTAGGAATTACAGGACAAATCTGAACAGAGAATACATAAGACAGGGTGATAAGAAGAAGAAGTCAGCCCTTGAACAATGGAACTTCTTGGACAAAGAAGATTGGGACAATTTTGTTGCTTCAAGAAAATCTGAAGAATTCAAGGTATTAGGCGTCACTCCCATTTTAATTAATATACATTGTATTCACCTATTCAAGATTAACATTTAGTGCTACTAACCTAATTATAAATGTGCATACTAACTAGGCCCTCAGTGACGCACAAAAAGCAAGGCGTGCACTGAATGTACATGACCATACTATGGGTCCAAAAGGCTATGCAAGCGTTCGCCAAAGACTACAGGCGGAGTCTGCGGCTACTCAGGAGTCTGCGACTACTCAGGAGTCTGCGGCCACACCCTTCCCTCGCCATGATATCTGGATAGCTGGCAGGAAAAACAAGAAGGGTGAAATAAAGAAGCCTGAAACTGCTGAGGCGGCTGCAAAAATGGTAAAATACAACTCTTAGAGCAATCATTTGAATATTGATTATTTGTGGTGTTAACTTACCAATTTTTGTTTATGGTGATTAGCGGGAGCTGCACGAGCAGAGAAAACAAGGCACGTTCATCCCTCAGGGCACAAGGGATGAATTGACAGTTGCTCTGGGTAACCCAGAGCATCCTGGACGTGTTAGAGGTGCCGGCGCTGGTGTGGGCATCAAAGCATTCTTTGGGCCATCCCAGCGCAAACCCAGAGCGGGACTTTCTCAAGAAGAGGTAACATATATATTCTATTTTTATAATGTTACTGCAAAAGGAAATTCATTAATAAAAAGCTAATATTTGTTTTATCCATGTATAGGAGAATAAGAGAGTCGAGGATATAGTTGCTAAGAAGCTCAACGATGTGGTTGCTGAGAAGGTCAAGGAAGAATTGCTGCGGTGGCAGACATCTCAGGCTTCCAATCAGCCTATGCCGACCCACTCTTCTCCTGGTGCACAGACTGCAAGTAATCCTGGAGACCCATCGCCTAACACGTCTGCTGTAAGTATTGTTTATGACATTGTAGCTAGTCTTTTCAAGATGATATGTTTTCAAGATGATATGTATATATGTATAACATTCTTTACGTAAATTTGTAGGCATTGAAGCCATGCCGCTTAAGAATGGAAAACTATGTTGTTGCAGAGGCGCAAGCTTACCAGTCCCTTCCTGGGGCAACGTTTCATGGGACTCCAATGCCGCAGGGCTACATTCGTGTGAGCCCGATACATGTATTACCCGATTGGAGGGAAGTTGCGTTGCCATATGCCCACCCAGATATTGATACACTTGGTGAGGCAGAAAGCGGGGTCATATTGTGGCCCAAAGCAGATGTCCTCTACACGACTAAAATTGTAAGATAAATTTACATTGATTTAGACTGTTAATGTGTATATATGATGTCAACTGATCTGAAATTATATATACAGGTTAAAAAGAAGACACCAGGAGCACCTAGGCCTCCACCTCCAATTCCCGCATTACCAACTTGGGTTCCAACTGACCTACAATACCCGTTAGGTCCTGCTTGTAGGGGAATGGCATGTTGGCTACGGGCACATAATATACTTTGCCCTATAATTGTTTCTTTAGATGCAGATTATGCAGGTCAATCATACGACAGCTCTTTATTTATACAAGATATTATTGAGCTGTTTATGTATGATTGGTTGAATACATCAATGATAGAGACATGGATAAGGTGAGATCTTGTTTATACATCCATATACCTTGTGTAAGATCCGGTGATCTAGTTTCTTATATATTAATGCATACGTCTATATGTTTTGCAGCTACTTAATCGAAGATCATTGCAAACAATTTGCATATGATCATGTGGGATTTTTGATTCCATCATTGATTAGTATGGTAGCTAAAGACCCTGATAGTGTTCAACAATACTGTATAGATGCTTTTACAATTTTTGGTCATCAAATGAAGACGATAATAATAGCTCCATTCAATGTCAAGTAAGTTTGCTTTATTTATAATTTGGACTTAAGAAAATTCCATTATTATTTTGCATTTTGAGTTATTAATTGTTAACTTTTTACCTCTAGTGGTAGACATTGGGAGTTACTAGTTATTGTCCCCGGGACGTTCACTGTTTATTATCTAGATCCCGCAGGAAGTACATTAAACACTAAAATTGGACACGTAACCAGAATGGCATTATTCTGGTGAGAAATATTTCATTTTTTATATCCGTTAACATCTTTTATTACATTACTATTTACTTATGCAACTTAGTGTGTTATATTAACATGTAGGGGTTTAGATGCATTCAAAAATGCTGGAGGAAAGGTCCCAAGGAAAAAGAACCAGCCATTGTCTTGGGAGAACGTAAAAGTAAGTTCCCGACTCCCCGACTCCAATGTATATATTATTGATGTGAATTGTGCTTAGTTGTATTAATTTGTATGTTTCAATTTATAGTGCGCTACACAAGACAATGGCTGGGCATGCGCATACTATGTGATGCGATTTATGCAGATGATTATCAAACATGCCGCATTGGACATCGATACCATACATGAGGTATTATATATAGTCTCATTAGTTAGTATGAAATATATCAATCTTATTTTTATATTATTACTTATATATATACATCATTCTCTTTGCAGGTGTTTAAAACTGACCACACTATAGGCAAACGCTTAAAAAATGTACATGCTCCATATACGAGGGAATCATTAAATGAAGTAAGAGAAGAATGGGCAATAGCTGTACAAACAGTGGCAACTGTAAGATATAATTGGGATGTTGATAGTGATGATGAATGATACTTTGTAAATGAATGTTTCTGAATGTTAAAACATATATTTGAATGATTCTATATGTGTGAACGTGACAATTGAATTGATGTCTGAATGTATCTACTTGTGTGAATCTTTTTATGTTAATTTTACAGGTTTGTGGCCTGTTTGTAGGCTGATATCAATGGATGTCGTAAACCTGCAGTTCAGAAAACTGAACTGCAGGTTCTCATCCTGCTGACCAGCCACAGCAGGCCTGCAAACAGATTTATAAAAAAAAATAGAAATAGGCGTCGGTTATTTACCGATAACCGTCAGCACAGACTTACAACGTCGGTTTTTTGTTGAACACCGACGCCAAAAGTGTTCGCGCTACAGGAAATGGGAGTCATCTAGGACACTTTTTTGCGTCGGTGTTTTAGTATATAACCGACGCAGAAAGCGTCCTAGATGACGCCGTTTTCTGTGGCGCGAACCCTTTTGGCGTCGGTGTTTTATAATAAACCGACGCCTTTATGTTAAATAGGCGTCGGTTTTTTAACCGACGCTGAAGTGTCCAACCTTTTAGCGGCGCCCACATAGGCGTCGTTCAGAAACCGACGCCAAAGGGGGTTAAACAACCGACACTAAAAGGCACTTCTGTAGTAGTGTGTATAACTCCCATATGATCTAGCTTGTTATACCTAACCTTAGTGTAATTATATGATGTTGATTGGTTATAATCAAACCTCTTGAATGATTAATGTGATAATGAATTACACTCTTCTTGTATTGAAACCACATTGTAGTACTAATTGAATATCATAGTGCCTTGCCATGTTAATATCTATGGACACATATGTGCTAATGATCTTTTGAGCCTGGTTTAAGGCATGGAATGATGATGATAACCTTGCTATGAATAATGTGATGGTCTTAACGACCTTTGGGCAAGTTTGAAGCCATGATTGAGGTGAAATCCTCTTCATGTTCTAATAAGGGATAAAACCCTGGAACTTGTGATAAGATATTGATATCTTGTAAAAGTATGATGATAAGTGTGGTCCATTAATTTGCAATGAATGATAGCATGTGGTAATGTGATTAAGATTTATATCTGAAATGTTTTATATATTTTGAAGTTGTTATACATATACTCTTGTTAGAAAATAATTAGGGTTTGAATGTCTATTTGTATGATTTAGCCTTAATTCACCCAACTGGCATAACTAATAAAGTGAAACTCTAATCATGTAGTGCCCTATACCATAGATCCATCTAAGTGTCAGAAATTTCCAGATAGTGAAACGAGTATTCCTAAGGGATACTCGGAGCGCATACTGATGAGTATATGGGGTGCTTGTCATCCTGAATTCAAGTGTTAGGGAGGATGACAATGGTCATACCTAGCCCTCAGTTTGAGAATGACTGCGATCGTGTCATGATGATTATATATATGATGATGAGATTGGAGGACAACTATGGTTGTACCTTGGATGGTAGGGTATGTGTACCTACCTCCTTTCACTAGTGGCATGACCTGTACCAAGGACGGACTAGGCTGTTAGTAGCTTGACCTTATGTGTCAATGTGGAAGACCCGTACTGACGAGGGGCGGAGAAGATCTTAGGAGTCTGACACTTCCTAGATCTTGTATGTCACTGATTTTGACTTAGTAGTGGTTAGTTGGGATTTGAGTGGTATTTCTCAAATCCCTCAGGGCAATGTAATAAAAGAAGTAATATAATCCGTGTAGTATACTGACTATGGTCAAATATATCTCACATTGTTTGATTAGTCTTTAACTTGTATTTATAATATTACTCAGTATTTACAAGATGATATCATATGACCTTTGAGTAATTATACTTCTTGTCACGTTAATTTGCTTAATGGCTTAGTATGCTTAACCTATTCAATCTGCTTAAATTGCTTATTCATTACTATATCTGCTCAGTTCATTTATTGTCAATCAATATGTTATAATCAATATATGTTGGAGAGAGTTATATCTCTCGCTGGGACTCAGTCTCACCCGTGGGTCACCACATTTTTTTAGGTGGTCAAGGGCAATGAGGTCGCACTGTGGAAGAGAACTAACCAGGTGATCAATAGATTTAGAAGTTTGGTTAGCTGTAGATGTTAGTAGTAGAGTCCTAGTGTCATCTATGTACTCTCAGGTCCAATTATGGGATGTATTTTCTAGATGATATACTCGTATCGACATGAGATTTTTATAGTATGTCAATGTTTGTAAATATATGGCATGTACATGTGAAATATCTTTTATATACAGGATGTGACTGAGATCTTTAGACCCATATGTAAATACTTGTTACAGTATATGCGAATGGAATGATGGACCTTTTGTAAATGTTCTAGAGTTTATTTACATTGTTGGAATTGGTTTTAATTATTCTGCACTTTTGACAATGTGATAAATTAGTAGTTGATCATATTTTTTATTTTGAGTAATCTCATTAGCATGACGAGGTGTCACAAAAATATTGGCTTTTGATTGGTCAAAGAGGGTTTGAATGGCTGGTTTGTAAACAAATAGAAAAACTCCCTCTTATTATAGTAGTAGTAGTAGTTATATATATATATATAGATAGATATATATTCACTATCTGCATGGGTAACTAACTTTAGTTACCCGTGGATCTATTTTGAAATAGAAAAGTACCTATTTGTAATGAGACAGATAACATCTGTAATGAGTTGACTAAATTTGTAATACAAATACTCTTTTTGTATTACACGTCTGATTACAGTAAAATTGATATTTATGATAGCAATTTTCACTGAAATACAAAACAAGTGTTTGTATTATAAATTTAGTTATCTCATTACAAATGATATTTTTCCATTGCAAATAGGTACCTTTCTATTACAAAATAGATCCACGGGTAACTAAAGTTAGTTACCCATGTGGGTAGCATATATATATATACATACATATATATATATATATATATATATATATATATATATATATGGGTATATCTTCGCTACCCGTGCGGGTAACTAAGATTCGCTACCCGTGCATCAATTTTGTAATGGGATGACACATATATGTAATGAGACAACCATATTTGTAATGAGACAACCGAAATTATAATACAAAAGCTCGTTTTGTATTACAGCGCTGTT